>JAWWLV010000001.1:70609028-70644631 GCA_035041135.1 Platyrinchus mystaceus
GCTGCGGGGAGACCCCTCTCCCCACCCCTTCAGCCGCCAGAAATGGCTCCAAAACCATGGGATCGATCCAGAAGCGGTGACCCCCAGACCGTGGGGGGGGTACACCGCCATATAGAATCATAGAGTCATAGAATGGTTTGGCATGGAAAGGATCTTTGAAGTTCAAACTTTGTCATGGGCAGGGACAACGTTCACTAGATCAGGTTGCTCAAAGCCTCATTCAATCTGATCTCGCAGACATCCAACATTGGGATATCCACCTCTGAGAAACCTATTCCAATGTCTCACTGATTTGATCATAGTATAAAAAAGTTTCTTCCTTATATCCAATCTAAATCCACCCTCTTTCACTTTAAAACCCTTGGCTCCTGTTCAGTCAGTACAGGCCCTATTAAAAAGCCTGTCCGCATCTTTCATTTCTCCAATCTATGTGTAGGATTTACTACCACTGGTAGTAAATTCCATTTCTATACATCCTGGTGGAATTAATGAATTTTTATAGGGACATAGTGAAGTTTGTCCCAAAGACATCATAGCATATATGAAATAGAAAAATCCAAAGTAGTGATCTCTGGTCATGGTAGTTCTAAAAATTACAATAGAGATGAACTATAGCAATTAAAATAGCTAAGACAGCAAAACAGACATGTAAGAACCATCCTTGGACAACTCATTCAGTTTCATATATAAAAACTTGAAGATATTAGGTCTTGGATATTTAAGTCTAGCACATTTCATTGCTACTCCCGCTATCAACACTAATGAGAACTGTTCAAGTATATTGAAGAGAAAGAGATCTTTAAAGGATTTCATCTATTTTTAAAGGATCACTTAAATCTAAATTACTATTAAAAGGAAAGCAGTGCTGAAGTAAAGTTTCATTAAAATTGCATTAGTTATGTCTCCTGAATGGCTGCCATGAATGTATCAATAATGTATTGAAGGGGAGGGAAAGAGAAGGGAGAAAGAAAAAAAGAAAACAATGTTTGCATTTGGAAATAAAGTTTTACTCAAAGTTTATTGTAAAGTACTTTAATACCTCCAAAATATTACCTCTTTGTCTCTTATTAATGAGGAATTTATATGTAAAGTACATGATTCTCTCATTTCCTATTTGATTATTATAATCAAGTTTATTTTAATATGTATATTGTTCATCTTAGATGACCTATTAACATTTTCTTGTAATTTAAATATTTATTGTGAATAACTTTGTACATAGTAGAGCATTAATTAATTTACTCTTTATATAATGTACTTTCCTATACAATATGGTTTACTCTGCATGTCTATTTCTTGTTAAATTGTAGTGTCTGACTGCCAGATGCTCACTCAGTCATTCTCTGACTCTTCCTCCCCAACATGACAGGAGAAGAAAATAAGATGAAAAAGCTCATGGGTCAAGATAAGGACAGGGAGATCACTTATCAGTTATTCGGTCACCATGAACATAGTCATGGTGAAGCATAGTCAAATCAGGGAAAATTAATTCTTCCTCCCCCCAGTTTAAATATTTTTAGACAGTGAGGAACAAAGGCAAAACTAAGAACTCCTTGCCTACCCTGTCCCTAAAGGAATATATATATGCCAGAATGGTTTGTTTTAATAGGACTATCTTTTCTCCTTTTTTTTTTTAATTACAAGTAGTTTGAAACATGTATTCTATACTCTTGAAGTTATTTGTATTACATGTGTATTATTATATATAGAATAATTTGCAATGTCTTTTTCCAGAAACTCAAGGATGATATTCTTCCAAATCTTGCTGCTCAGAATTTTTAGTCTATATAATGAAGTTCTGAATGGCCAGTCTATGCCTAAATGATAGGTATTTTATGAAATATTACAATGAGGAGCA
Organism: Platyrinchus mystaceus; assembly: GCA_035041135.1. Classification (NCBI taxonomy): domain Eukaryota; kingdom Metazoa; phylum Chordata; class Aves; order Passeriformes; family Tyrannidae; genus Platyrinchus; species Platyrinchus mystaceus. The sequence goes on from JAWWLV010000001.1 coordinate 70,610,887, forward strand.
AATATCTAATTTCCAAAAAGTCAGTGCTAGGAAGTAGATATCATCTTCCAGTACTTCAAAGGACTTTAGAAAATTTTTTTTTCAAATAATATAATTGTTTTTATTCACAATGTTAAAAAATCTTTTCTAACCTCTTTATATTTTCTTTGCAAGACAGCATTGCTAACATTAAAAATTTAAATATTCACACCTTGGATCGGTTTTGCAGCTGGTAGAGCTGGAATGATTTATACCAACTGAAAGACAGGATCTCATGTTTTTGAAAAATGTGTGACTAAAAGTGGTATAGCACAATATGGTTTCTTACATGACAGCATGTCTCAAGTGTCAGTACATGATTTATAAAGGAAAATTTTAAAATTCTATACAAAACAAGAAAATAAAATGGAAGAGACAGCATGTATGGAAAATTCTACATGAAATCATGAGTTGCAGCTATTTGTAACTTGAAATAATAGTTAATGCTGATTTCTTTTAAGTAGTACAAAGTGCACCAGAAGCCATATGACTATGCGTTTAGCCATCAAAAAGACAGTCTTTTAACATGTCTGAAAACTTTACTACACAATTCCCTGTCATTGTATTTTTTGCCACAAAAGCTTCACCATATTCAGGTTCCAAGTTTTATATGAGGAGGGGGGTAAAGAAGTGGGAAAAGGGCATGTTTTAATGGTTCCTAATATTTTTCTTCTAATAGTGTTTCAAAGTATCCTTCAGAGAACTTTCAAAGTTCTGCTGCAGCTTTTCCTCACACAGTAACATCTGTAAATGGGTGACAACTGACTGTAAAGAAAAGTTAATAAAAAAATTCAAAGTTACATTATCACCAGTACTTTTTGTGTGTGTGTGTGTGTGTGTGTGTGTGTGTGTGTGTGTGTGTGTGTGTGTGTGTATACCAGCCCCTGGTATATATTTAAAAGGCTTTTACCTGTCTTTTCTAAAATCAACTCTTTGGTTGCTTTAATTTATATCACTGAACTGGTTCTGATAAGGTCTGCTGCAGTGGCTTGGAACATAAATATAAGTTGTGAGAACTTCTCACTGTCAATGCCTTGCCCTGTATGACAACGTCTCTAAGATCTTTATCAAAATACCTAACACAAGTGTTTCTGCTCACTATATGAAGAGTTGCTCACTAAGCAAAGACACCTAACAATAATAACTAGTCAGTATTGTTTCTTTCAGCACCCAGTATGTACAGTCAAATGTCTTTAATTGTAAATAATGAAAAAACCCAGATCTAAATGTTAAGCAATTCCCTTAAAAACACATTGATAACAGTAATATATGTTTCAGTAAAACTTCTCTATTATATTTAAGCAGGTTATCAAAGTCTCACATTTGCTAGTCATGGATTATTGCTAAGCAGGTGCAGAGGGCAAAATAAAGGTAAGTGGAAATACGCTGAGATTCAGTATTCAGTGTGATACAAATTCTCATATTTATTGAGGATTACATCAAATTTGTACACAAAAACATTCCGTATCCTCATACTCCTGGAGAAATAGGGTATGCCAAAGAATATTATCTGCTACATAAAATAACAACTCATAAACAATAATCTGAGTATTTCAAGGATACAGACAGAACATTTGATTTTTTTGATTTTCGAACTGTTTCCTTAGTACATTGAAATTATAGGAAAAACTAAATACTTTCACTTGTTTTGAATTTTCACTACCAAGCATTCTTGCTGAACTGGGAGTCTTATGAAGCAGAAGATTATATTGCACAGGCATTTGTTGGTAGAGAACTTATTCAGGAAAAGAAAAATGCACGTTGGGCTATGCATTATCTAAGAGTACATCTACTGTACTATGCATATATAAGTGTTCTTCAGACACGAGGTCAAAATTCATTACATAGCTCTCATCTATATAGTACACAGAGGTTCTGCTGAAGACCAGGCTGGCTGCCTTCTTATTGGGAAAGTCTCCAGGCCATGTTCTCTGGGCAGTACTCGGGCTTCATCTTTGAATTAACTGGCATGGGTGAAAATCAGGTTAATGGGTACTACTTTTAAAGAGTTGCATGATACCAGAAAAATGTTTAATTTAACTCCATGTCCTTGTCTTTGTAAGTTTTGATGCAACCTAAGAATTCAACTAAGTAGTTCTCACAGCAAGGAGAGCATCACAAATGCAAGTAAACTTAATTATCCCACAATTTAGATTGTAGACATATGCAGAAGAAATAATAAAAAATATATGGGCAGAGACTGACAGACTATATGAATGTGGGAGCAACAGAAAGAAGAGAAGAATAAGGAATATAAAATGTCCCATGGTGGTGACAATGAAGTCGTCAGGTCATCAGTATCACAATATATGTACTCATAGCTTTTAAAGAAATCTCTTATCAAGAAAACAATTGATAGCCCATACTCTTGCTGCAGGAAAAGAGAGTAAATAAAATCATAGTAATGGAATCTCCTTCATCTGTTGGTGACATTCCGTGACCCTGAAGTATCTGGAAAGAAAGCAACAGTAATACACTGATGCCTTCTAGCCTTTAAATAAGTAAGAATTTTAGAGTCCATCAGTGTACAACTGAAAAACTATTTGTAATGTGTCCCTTATCTGCACAAATACAAGGAAGGAATTATTTTACCCTAAATTTCCCATTGCCATTCATGGAATTGGGTATAAAGAGTTGAGATAAATTAGAGATGTTGTACAATCTATTGCATGATCTTCCATTCCTGCAATTCTAGATTAATTAATTCATCAGTATACAGTCACTCAGAAATGCTGAATTAAAGAGGTTTTTGAATTTATTTCCTTTGATTAACATGGATTCATATCCATAATATTTTAATAGAATATTTCAGTATGACATCAAAAATCCAAATACACAATAATGAAGTTAAGCTAGAATCCATTAATGCACTATTGGACTGTTGTTAATAATGATACTTTGTACAGATACCAAATATATTGTATTTTAACATCATAACCTCTCTTGGATTATCTAAACTGATATGGTTTCTTTTTCTATAAGTAGTTTGTTGCTTTTTCTTCTTCATAAATCTTTGAGCTAGTGTGCTACAAAATACATTGTCTGCTGAGGATGAGCCAGCCTTATTCATGACTACCTTTACCTGCTTTGTGCCTGTAGAAATACTGGAGATCTCTAGCAAGGTCAGTACATGGATTACAGAGCAGAGCTGACTTTGAGTTCCTGAAGGTGTTCTCCACATTTGCTCAGACAGTTCGCAAGCAAAATTCAAAATATTCTGTGAATGGGGAGAGATCAGAATGTAAGCTACACCCCATTTACAGTTTCTGTTTCATTTTAAACACAGATATTGAAACTAATATACTTGCTTTTTACTCTGTGTGTGTATTTTCCCTTTTGGGGAGGGGGAGGATCAAATTTAAAAAAAAAAAAAACAAACAACAAGCTGCTCAGGTGAGGAAAATTTTCCTCCTTTTCTTCTCTTACCTATTTTGTCTTTTCACCAAAATTCTTCATTACTGACTTTTATTTCATGTGTAAGAACAAGGAGAAATAAAAAGAAATCTTTCTTGAAAGTATTGAGAATTATTTACACCAAAGTAAATCACATCATGCAATTTATTTGATGTGAGAAAAGCTAACACCTCATTCTTGACTTTCCAATCCATTGTGTTATCCTCCTTATTTAAAGCATAAATTGAACACAGAGAAGGTTCAAAGACTTCAGTTTGATTACTGAATAAAAGACAAGGTTAGTGAGTAACTGTTAAGGGCTTACATGGAGATCTGAACACTAATAACAGAGGCTTCTTCAGCCTATCAGATGAGAATATTAAAAAATGAGATGGAATAAAACCTAAACTTAAATAGAATCAGGTTAATACTAACCATAGAATACCCTGAGTTGGAAGGGACCCAGAAGGATTATTAAGACCACCTCCATGCTTCTTGAATGCCAGCTGACAGGCTTGGGTCCATGATCATTTCCATGAGGAGCTTGTTCCAGTGGTCAACCACCCCATCAGTGAAGAAACTCTTCCTTGTATGCAATCTGAATCTCCCTGATTTAGCTTTAAGCCATTCCCTTGTGTCCTATGACTGGACACCAGAGAAAACAGATCAACACCTGCCTCCTCACTCCCCCACGTGAGGAAGCTGTACACAGCAATAGGGTCATCCCTCAGACTTCTCCACTCTGAACAAACCTAGTATCCTTAGCTGCTCCTCCTAAGTCCTGCCCTCTGGTCCTTTCAACATCTTTCTTGCCCTTCTTTGGACACATTCTAATATTTTTATATCCTTCTTATATCGTGGCAAGCCAAACTGCACACAGATGAGGTCACATCACTGTTGAGTAGTGGGACAATCACTTCTTTAGTTATCTACACTGTGCAGAATGCTCCCCAGGACATGGCTGGCTGCCGGGCTGTGGGCTGCCGGGGCACATAGTTGACTTGTACTGAGCTTACCATCAACCAAAAGGCCCAGATTCCTTTCTGCAGGGCTGCATCCTTTAAGACCTCTCTACCCTCGTGGGAATCAACAGCTCCTCATAATTTAGTCTTTGTTGTCAACTTTATTTTATGTTCTCTCAATTCTTTTGTCTGTGTCATTGGTATAGCTCAGACAAGATGATCCCGTTGTTCACTTCAGGCTTTACAATTTGTTCACATACTAATATCTTGTATTTAGAGCACTATACCACTGTAATAAAACACATTTTGGTAGTCATTATTATAAGAGTTATATATATGTGTTAAAATAATTCCTTGCAAGTATAAATAGCTTTACTGATCAAGAAGAGGTGGAAAGAAAATGAGCTCATAAACATTGCATTGAAATATGTGTTCTAACCACTATTTGTAACAAGAAGCCCTTTGCACCTACACTATTTACCTTCATACAAGAGATTCCATATGTTATGAAACAGTACTCTAATTATGGAAATGAAAATTTGGAGTATTAAATTGAACAAGAATAGAATTAAAAGTTTATTGCTTATTCTTCAAAAATTCAGTTATATTTATTATTTTTCCAAATATCAATAAATATATTCCATGCTATTTGTCAATGTGCTGTAAGCAGACAACACAAGATTGGATCATTTGTGATCAGAATGATCTTATATATATATATAGCCAGAATAAAGTATGGAAGCTTTACCAGTGTCCTGAAGTTTCAGCTCTTTAAATTTCCTAGGTTTACGTGCATACTTTGCAAAATGATTTTGTTTCAGATTATGGACAAACAATTAAAATTTTAAAGCTTTCTTGAACAGGTTTTAATTAAAAACAGGGAGTGGTGAGGTGAAGACTCTTCCAGAATTAAGGAGGAACGTTAATTACATAGTGATAAATACTTCCTGAGATGTTCATATAGATTATAGGAAGACAGTCATTTAACAAATAAACGTGCTTTCATTGGCCCTGCAGTGATAAATTCAGTACTGTTCTTCAGGAGAGATGACATAGGAATAATTTCTAAAAATGCCTGAGAGTAGAACATGCACTTCCTAGAAAAAGATGATAGCAAGAGGTTGATGCTTTTGTAGGTGAAATTGATTTATTGTTTTTCTAGACAATGTCTCTGGCAGTAAAAATATTGACCTAAATCATAAATATTTTATAGATATAGAAGTTGAATGAGAAGTGGATTAATCTTTTATTATTTAACACGTAAAATTTTTCTTCCATCATGAAACAAAACAATGTAACAGGACATAACTAGTTCAGGATTCTTATAATTTTGAGCACTACCTTTAAAAATAGCAAAGCCAGAAGTCTGTGAAAGAAAGTTTTTAAGAACAAGGTCCACAAATATCACTATACACTTTTTTCAGAATCTAATTTTGCACAATATTTGTATTCTGTATCTCTGTGTCTCTATCTGATATGATTAAGATCAAAAAAAAATATGTTTTTAAAAGTTCCCTTAAGTCTCCACTGGAACATCCTGTCATATTGCCAACACTTTGTTATTACTTCAGCTTTAATTATTTTCAAACAATCCAGTAAACAACACCTAAGCAAAAAGAAGGAAAAGGAAAAAAAAAAGATAAGTCTGATCTTGTTTCTTCTTTGATTAACAAGCTACTGCAATAGTATCTCCTGGTTAAAAGTCTCATGTCATGGTTTAACATGGACATCAGCCCCACACAACCTCTCACTCACTCCCAGCCACAATGGGACAGGGAACAGAATCAGAAACATAAAAGAGAGAAAAATCTTGTGTTGAAATAAAGACATTTTAATAGGCAAAGCAAAAGCCATGCATGCAAGCAAAGCAAAATATGGACAAACTCTATCACTCCAGATGTCCTTCCCTTCTTCTTCCTTTCCCAGCTCTTATTGCTGAGCACGGTGTCAGATGATATGGAATATCCCTTTGGTCAGGTGGGATCAACTGTTCTTTCTGTGTTACCTTGCGGCTTCTTGTGCACCCCTAGCCTACTTGCAGTAAGAAGAAGAATAGGCCTAGACTCTGTGTAAACATTGAGCAACAATAGCAAACATCTCTATATTATCAATGCTGTTTTCTTCACCAATTCAAAGCATAACACTATAAATGCAACTATGAAAAAAACTTAAAGCTATTCCAGCCAAAAACACTACAGCTAGCCACCTGTGCTGATATAACTGCAAATCTTTTGAGCAGGCCAAGTTACTCCCAGTAAATACATTTATCGGATCCAATAACTACATTTAGTAGACACAATTTTCCTCCTTATATTCCTAACTATTTATTTTTTTGCCCTATTTACTAGGCTACATCAGCTTGGGAAGATTCCAGAAGACATGTTGATAATTATTTTATGAACCTATCAATGGTGCTTTAATAAGTAAAGCACATCCAAGACCCTTCAGCAGCAGCTGATTTAAGTTGCTGTCATTTCCTCCTGGGTGCAGCTGGGGTGGGATAACTGCTGATGCTGTTGTGAAAACAGCTGCACAAGCTATTCAGCCAACTGGAACTGACTGACAGCAAGCTGCTGAATACAAGCTGCTGCTTATTTGCAACAACAGCATCCTACCAGGGAGCACTGTTATTTATTGCTGTAGTGGCTTGAAAGTGGTGCCAGGTAGGAATTTCTGAGGGTTTAATCCTGGGTCCCATTTCCAGCTGTCATTCTGTTACAATCTCAAGATTACTAAAGGCCAAAAGACTAGCTGAGGAATTTGGGATATGATCTTACAATGATGAATACAAAATGACAAAGCTTTTCTTGTGTGTCTAGTGGTAAGAGCCAGCTGGCTATATGGATATAGCCACTGAGAAATATGCAATAGTTAATGTATTAAGCTTTTTGGAGTAGGGTGTTCTGTGCAGATAAATATTAACTTTTTGTGAGATTCAATATCTGTAAATCATAGAGGGCTTAGACAGATAATTTTGTTTTGGAGACACTTCTGAAACTGAAAATGTGCCCTCATATTTCACTAGTTTGGCTAGTGTGACGGAATGAAGCCTAAAACATTAACAGAAGGTATTCACATAATCAGTACAAATAAAGAATGGAGTCTCATAAATGTGTGGGATCAGAAAGACAAGTCCTTCCTGAAGCAGGATATTTATTTTATATTAAAAAGGCAGTAATTTTATAGGCTAAATATCTGATTTTCCTCTGCTCCAGCTTTCTTTTAAATTCAGGAAAAATACTGAAATTCAGTTTGGTCTTAACTTGTTTTTATTTTTTTTTTTAAGGATAACGTTGTTAAGGAACTAGATTTCTTATATGTTGAAAACTTTATGTGCTAGGGTTACATGCAGCAGAGGAAGATGATATGCAACAGTCCTTTCCAGAAAAAAATTAGTTCCTCATAAGGGTTCTTTTTTATTGATGTGACACCTTAATGACAAGAAATGGAGCAATATAAGATGTTTATTTATGTCATGTCCTATTTCACCTGTATGAAGCAAAAATATCTTGAAGAGCACAGAGTAGTTTAAAGGAAGGTTTAGAATTACTTGGAAAACTGTGCATGAAACTGTTCAGAGAAAGAGATCCAGCATGTTGCCTTTGGGGCTCATTTTCGAAGGACAGAAAAGGGATCTCCTTCATTATACTTGTAAGGCTACAGCAGAATACAGACAAAAACTTATAAGAACATTTGATTTATTCTTTTTTATAACTCCATCCATTACCATAACAAAACTTAAAAACTCCCAAGGGATCTTTGCAAGAGTGACAGAGAGGTTAAGGAGAAGGAAAGTTCAATTTCCATAGTCTAAATCTCACTTTTAAGAAAGATTTTTTTTCTCTTTTTCTCTGGGGAAATGTATATGATCTTCAATAGGAGAACAGGGTTTTTTTTAAAAGCACCTACTAAGCTATTGAGCTACTGGAAGAACAGGAGATGTGAGGAAGCTAGAAACAGGATGCAACAGTGTGACAGCAGTTTAGATTCACTTTCATGGAACCATGTGCAAAAAATCCAGATGACATTTACCACATTCCAGAAACAATCAGAATTATTATTTTTCTTTATTTTCACTTGATTTCCTTTGCAGATGCTTTGAATTTTTTTGGTATGAAATATTAAACCATGCTCTGGATGTCTTTGGGAAAGGTGAAAGAACTCTTTTTGTGTAATAGATTATATCAAGCACACTGTCTAGACTTTAGGCAGTTGTACAGAAGAAACATTACAGCAAGGTCAATAAAGTACATACAAAAGTGACAAATAGGTTTTGAATATTACTGTATAGCTGTTCTGAAGTTATTTCAAAAATGTTTTGCTCTGATAATTATTTCCTCTCTAACACTATATACTTAAGGCAAGAATGCTAAGAAGAAATGGGAATGTGGTGTATTTTTGCAAGCAAGAGTACTGAGACAAGTATTCTTCAGTGGGTGACGGTGACCTCTTTATTTAATTATTATTATTTTTTCATTAGATGTTTCCAGATTTTCAGGTGAAGCTTCTTAAAATCTTCACCTGAATCTTAGATTCAAGAGATGTTTTGTAACTATTTCATCATCTTAACTTTATCTGTATCTCTTTAGTTTAATTGGAGTAGTTTCACTTTACATATTAATTCCTTGTAAATAATTTTCTTCTAAAGATTTCTGCACACATCCAGCTAATACAGGCATTTCAATTTCCCTTCTTAATTATTTGCTTTTTATGCTTACAAAAGTGTGAGTCTAGATGGAGTCTATTAAGGACAATATCTTTATAAGGAAAAGACATAGAGGCTCACTGGGCTCAGTCATTTATGCTGAAGCATTTAAAGTAAAAGTTGAAAACTCTCCAAAAATATCTGACAGTCTCTCACTTGGGTAGTTTTTGTTCTCAGGAACAAAAGCTTTTGATAGTTCTCAGTGTTTGTTCAAAAAGATAAAAATTGTTTGCTAAATTACCTTCTGGAAACTGAAGGCAGACTTTAAACATATTCTTTTTCATATGGTGGAAAAAATCTACCACTATTTTAAAAAAAGAAGTCACAAAAGTGAAATTGAAAATTAAGAAAAACTTGCTTGATATCATACTATCTGGGTAAGTTACCACAGGACAATGAGTCTCTAAAACACTGTTTGTTCCCTTTTGCTTTTAAAACAAAGATTCCCTGCAAAATTCGACAAGAGGAGATAAAGAAGGAATTTAGACTCCTTTTTCCAAAGAGATGCATCTTAGCGACTCCAAGGAGTAACTGGGAACTCTTCTCTGACACACACACACCATATTCTGTTATAAGAATGTTCCTATAAGAAATATGACTTTCAGTTTCTGAGAAAAAAATTAAATTGATAAAGGCTCATCTTAGCTACAACACAGACAAAAAACCCATCTATAGTTTACTTTGAGAATGTCCATGTGGGGCTCCAGAGAGATTTTTAAATTTCTTAAAGGTCAAAACACCAAAACATTCCAAACAAACCTTTTAAAAATAAAGTTAATAGAAAGGATATTTAGTAGCATGTGAAAGCTCCCAAAATTTTAAGTTAATTAGGAAGGGAAAGCTTTTTCCTAACAGACTTTTCTTCTTCTTTAGTTTTCACGGTTTTACAATTTCCATAATAATCTTTCTGACTTCTAGAAATTGTCAGCACTGAATTTCAAATATATAATTGCTAATGTATGACTTAATAATTCAGAATTAATATAAACTGAATTTTATAAGCTTCTACCACTACCTATACTGACACATCTACCAGTCTTGCCTACATTGTCACCATAATTATACAAAACATATACAACCTTATTTATCTTTATGATCTCTCATCCACTGTTAGCTATCTTTGAAACCTGAATATAAAATTCAAAATATAGGATATAAGGAAGAAATTAAAATGGCACAGTCACTATAGTTTTTATCTGATTTTAGCTCTTATAAATTGCCCTACTTTATGCATTAAAAAGTAATGCTTGTTGCTTACCCTCCCACAAATGATTTTTATATGCAGTATCTATCATACCACTAGCAAGCTAATCTTATTTAAAGTACAGTAAATAGAACTCAAAGGCATAATGCAATGAAGTGCTAGGTTGGCACAATGCCAATTCAATTTGCCTACTCTAAAACTATTTCATTATTATGTGCATTTTTCAGTCAAGAATCTTAATTATCAATAGAAAACATGAAAAATTGCCTTGTAAATCTACAGTTAAGAGACTTTTGACCAGGGTTAATCTCAAATGGCTTTATATACAGCAGATGTATATACATATACAAATATATATTAATATATAAATCAAATACAGAGATATTTGTGTAGTCCAGCTGAAAACAAGAGGAGTCCTAAATAAACGTTCATCTTTAAGCTTTGAAGTCTGTTTCCTATGTGCATAGGTTTGTATGATGCTGGTTTGGTTTAGACTTAAGATTTTTCCTCTGCCTACAGTTTGGTTCTGTTGTTCTCCTTTTGTGTCCCCGTTCTCTGTAATCTCAATTAAGTGCTTGGAAAACAATGCTTTAAATACTGATCCTTAAGGTCTCTCTTGCAAACTATACTTATTCAGTGTCTAGTGGTTGCTGGATCACTTTTGTCTTCATTCCTTGCTTGATCCCTCTATCCTATCCCCTGCCAGTCCTAACACTTTGACACTATCAAAGCAAAGATCACTCCAAATCCACTGTTTGCCTTTTGCAGATCCCTAGTCACAGGTTCAGATGGCCACCAGCAAATGAAGAAATAATATTGGAGTAAACCTTGTGCAGACCCTTCTTCTAACATCTATTACAAGTCTAATTGTAATGAATAAGTGCATCTTGAAATGAGATGAGCTGAAGATAACCCTTCAAACACAAGGTTATTTTTAGTCTGGCCCTTCAGAAATCAAATCTATACTACACTCTTGCGAAGAATTGTACTGAGATAACGGTTGTCAAAGTGTGAGGACGGAAACAAGCAGCAGTGGGAGTGATTTAGTGAATGAGGAGGGTCAGGAACCTCTTTGCAAAGCTTAAAGTCATTAAAACTTATGAAATTAGAACATTGGTCACTGATGTATTATTATCACTGTTTTGACCAAAACTGACCCCTGGCCCAAAAAAAGCCCCAAACAACACTAAACTAAACAGAACTGCCACCACCCTCCACTTGGATCCTCTTGGAATCTGCATATTTTTAAGACATGACCATGTCTCTTATTCTACATGACGTCGCCCCTGTTTAAGTTATTTTGTTCAGGTATCTTTGACATAAAAAAAAAAAAAAAATTATTTTCCAACATACATGAAAAATAACTAGAATTTTGTGAGATGCTAGGATAAGCATTCATGCTCCAAGCACCTAAAAGGCATTACTGGGAGGATTATTGCTGACAAGGCAGATACCTGTCAGGAAAGAAGAGTCAGCATCTGCTTCTCTCTGGAAACAGCCTTGTTGTTGCTAAATCACCATTACCAACCAAATATAGTGGCACTTGTGACACCAGAAATAATAACTGATGACGGACCAACCAATGACTTTGCTAACAATGGAATGGTAACTCCGTGTTTTTCCTTTCTGTATTTCATACTTTTTCAGACTGATATTTTTCCTCTTGAATCCTTAAGTTTCTGCTTAGGAGCAAATAAAAGAGAATAGACTTTTTTAGTTGTGAGGCACCTACAATAATCATCTAGTCCAACTACTTGATCAATTCAGGGCTGACCAAAAGTTAGAGTATTTTCTTAAGGACATTATCTAAAGGCCTCTTAAACACTGGCTTTGGGCATTGACCACCTCTCTAGGAAGCATGTTTCAGTGTCTGACCACCTCGGTAAAAAAATGTTCCTTAATATCCAGCCTGAACCATTCCTGTGCATCCTGTCACTGGATCTCAGTAAAAAGAGACCAGTACCTCCTTCTCCACTTCCTTTCCTCAGGAAGATCTAGAGGGCAATAAGGTCACCCCTCAGCCTCCTTTTCTCCATACTAGAGAAACCCAGAGCTGTCAGCCAGTCCCCACAGGACATGCCTTCCAGGCCTTTCACCAGCTTTGTTGCTCTCCTCTAGATGCATAAAAGGACCTTCACATCATTCTCAAGTTTTGAGGCCCAGAAATTCATATAGTTCTCCACGTGAGGCTGCACCAGTGCTGAGTACAACAGGATAATCACTTCTTTTAACTGGCTGGTGATGTCGTGTTTGATGCACATTTCCTCCTAAGTTGTACATTCATCTGAACTTTTATGTTTCTTATGTCTACACAGACATTTTTACAGCTCATTCTCACTCCTTAGCAATTTTACTGGAGGTCTGAGTCAAGATTACACAGCTGTACCATATCAATGCAGGATTTTACATCCTTATAACAGAAATAGCCAAGTTTCTAAGGGCCAAAAAGGTTGTAGTGGAGGTTATAGAGAAAAAATACTACATATATAACTTGGCTTTGAACAAGGAAGATTACCCAAAACCTCACTTATTATTTTACATATCAGTTGATGGATACATTTCCTGCACAGAGAATCTTGGAAAAGACACGTACAAAATATAGATATTTAATTTAGGATTATTTTAATGCTAGAAGGCAGTGAATCTTTTTTTTTCCTTGTAGTAGAACATAATAAGTTTAATATTGACTATTTCTAAAAAATGTAAGAGAAACATGAAAGATCAATATGATGATGGCTTGATATATAGTGTATATGTTATTTAGAAAGACAAACCATCCAAAACCCCCAAAACATTTACAACTTTCCTCTGACTAATATATAAACAATACTTCTGAAAAGACGGAAAGGAAAAGGGAAAGGAAAGGAAAGGGAAGGGAAGGGGAAGGGAAGGGAAAGGAAAGGGGAAAGAAAGGGGAAAGGAAAGGGGAAAGGAAAGGGGAAAGGAAAGGGGAAAAGAAAAATAGAAGAAGAAAAGAATGGGATGCTAGCATTGACAGAAAACCATCATCAGAAAAATTTGTGCAATTTTTGTAATTATCTTATTCCTTGCCTGGGAAGACTGGCTTTGGTAATTTTTTTTCAAAACTAAAAGAAAAAGATTGTGATAAAGTTTGGGTTTGTGCATAAAACTACATTTCACGATGGCAATATTCTTTTTATTTTCTCACCTAGTTTATGTAGGATGACTTAGCTGAATTAATATTTTAAGGTTATGTAATAAGTGCCTATCAAAGCTGTTGTAAATTCTGTACTTTTAGCAGTTTATCAGTCTGAATTAGTTTGGGAGTCTTGGTGTTTGCACGAGAAATGTTAGAGAGAAGTGATGTATAATCTAATTGCTCAAATATATATGTTGATTTTTATTGCTGAGTAATCTACTTGACTTGGGAAAAAAAGTCACTCAGAGCTCAGTTACCCTTTTTCAAAATTTTAGCTGGGAAGAATGTGAGAAGGTGAAAATCCTCTTGATATACATACAGAATTGTTTCAAAGGTTAAGTCTACACAACAGGAAGTTGATGTTTTAGCATGGATTCTTATAAAGTTCTTAAGGGAAAGATCTACTTACATGTATGACAAACAAAACAAGTGTATCCATGCATCCTGGATAGTTTATATTCCAGCTTCTAAGCAAACCTCCATTTGCATATATTTATGGTATGCATTTCACCATTTCCCAGGAGTAAGCTAATGACTGTAATTGCAACATTGAAACCAAAAGAATATCAATAACTGTACCAGAATCCACATAAATTTTGTGATTGAAAAGACAGCAGAGGGTTGAATAAATGTCATTTATAATGTGTCAAGTCAGAGTGAACAAAAGTAGCTGACTAAAATTTGCCTATAGCCATACTGATCTTTCATTTCTTTGTATTGGAATTTGAAGGATTTTCATTTTGTTTTGCTTTAACCCTCTTCCATCTGTTTCTATGATTTCAGATCACCTAATTCCTTCAAACCTCTGTCAGTGCTTTTAAATTTGAGTTTTTTCTTCCTGTATTAATTACCACTGAATTGCAGGAGATAATCTGTCAGTTTACCCTCTTTACTGAAACATTGCCACAGGACGTAAACAGTTCACAAAGAACTGTGGCACCAGTTCAGCGTGTTCCTTAATCAAATTTTCATTAAAGACAAATATACTCTACAAATTGCCATCCAAAATGTCATCTATACCATAAATGTCTATCTTGACCACTACTGTAATGGCATCTTTAAAGTCTACCGTCTGTTTAAAGTAGACATTAGGAGTTTACTTTCACAATGGCAGTCTTTACACCCAACTAAAGATTAACTAACTGGGAAAAGCAATTGCTTTAAAAGTAAATCTTTTTGATGACAGTGTCAGTGAATTAGTGCAGTCATTGTTTTATCTAATATTGGAATCGGTGACCTCAAATAAAATGCGTAGTGAAATAACAAGTGAAGGGAGCCTGAAAGTGGTTTTTAAGTATCAATATCTTTATAGCAAACGGTGTACTAGTGATGAAAAATGAAAGGTTTGTCAAAAGTAATAAAAATAAGTGTATCCAATTTGCATAATGGGATGCTTTTAAAAAAAATGTTAATGAAGACCACACAGGTTTTTTCAAGTAGATATACACATTTACTTCCATAATTATCAGGAATAAGACAACAGGACAGTAAAATTCAAATGCAGAAATATAATATGGGGGGAAAAATCCACCTTGGTATAAGTGCTTCATGTAGGAACCCCTGAATCTCTCTTTTTTTTCTTTTTTTAAATTATTTTTTTTTCTCTAGGACCAAAAGGAGAAACTTTTGGAATCTTCACATGTTCACCACAGCTAATTTAAATTAAGGATGACTGAAAACAAAGATGTTTCATAACTGCCAAGACTAGGAAGAAAAACACACTTCTTCATTGGGTGCTGATCCGAACTTAGGCAGTAATAGTTGTGATCTTGATCCTGTACCCTTACTACTGGTAAATTTATTCTAATTTAAAATAAAGGCATCCTAGAACCTCCAGGTCTGCCACTCCTAATTATGAGACGCTATATTGGATGCTAAACGATATGCTAGTTCCACAACATTCATGGTCTTTTTTTCCTTCTCTATATCTCTTCATTCCTTGTGCCAGCAGCAGAAGGAGCTGTGGAACTTCTCCCACCATTTCCCAGCACTTGTTGGTGATATTGTTGGTGATACAGTTGGTGATATAGTTCTCCTACTTAACATGAGCCAGCACAGATTAGTGACTTAAATAGAGAAACTGATACAGAAAATGTAGACAACAGATGCATCATAAACTCCCATCTCTTACTACCAACATTCAAAGTTACTACCAACATTCAGGCCTACAGTAAGTTATTGTAGATAGAATTGGCTACCTGTTTTTGTACCTATTGGTATTGACTAGGTATCTATTGAACATAGATGGCATTGACTATGTTATTTCATTGATATTTATTATAAAAAAATGTATAAAATTATGGATTACAAAGACATTATGACAAGATGATTGTCTAGGAATTTGGCACATAAATCCTCAGTTTAATGAAGATCTGATCTTAGTATGATTTTCTTCTCTGATTTCTCTTGCTTATGTGCACTTTCCACAGTTCCATCTTCTTCGGCTCCAATTCTGTATGAATCTTTATAGTCTATATTATGTATATTCAGACAGCATTCCAATATATGGAAATTAATTATTTTGAAGTAGGACAAGGACTAAAGGCAAGTAAATAG
The DNA here is from genome assembly GCA_035041135.1 of Platyrinchus mystaceus. NCBI lineage: Eukaryota > Metazoa > Chordata > Aves > Passeriformes > Tyrannidae > Platyrinchus > Platyrinchus mystaceus. The sequence goes on from JAWWLV010000001.1 coordinate 70,626,885, forward strand.
ACTTTTTAGACCAGAATTCAAACTTCTGATGTCTTTTATCTCCTCAGATTTCTGACTCTATTTTTAACTAATTTGTTTTGCATATGGCTGTGTAAACATACAAGTGTGGGAGGGTGGTGGTGGTTAGGGGGACAGACAGGACACTTGATAATAAACAAGATCCAGTAAACTTATTTTTTTTAGAATCATTTCAGTTGGATAGGTCCTGTAACAATTGAGTACAATTGTAATCATAAAGTTGCCACTGCCAAGTCCAGCAATTTTTTATTGTTTTCAACATTGCTGTCATTATTTTAAATGGTATATGACACTTAGATAATTTTCTTCATGTAATGGTGCTTCTCAAATTCATGAATGAGTGAACTTTTATCTGTTCTAAAAAACAGCTAGAAACTTTTGAACTTCCTCTAAATAATCAGGGTGTTTATAATGTTTTAAAGCTAGCAATCAAAGATCAGGAAACTTGATGTAGCAGAGAGCTCACACAAGGCTGTTTATTTAAGTACAATGTAAATTGTGTTGATGTGATGTGGTGTGCTTATCTCAACATCAATCATTTTGGAGAACCTGTACCACAGTGTTTTCTGCGCTTCTGAGAGTAGATGCCATATTAGAAATGATTTGGGATATTAGGAAAAAAAAAAAAAAAGACCCTTTCCTCTTGGTTACAAAGCTTTAACTTATGATATTTAGATATCTTTTAAAATGTATACCATCAAAAAAAAAGTGCTAATGATAAAAATAAATTAAATTAAGGTTATAGAAAGAGCATTTTTATATGTGTACATATCAGGATAGAGTTTTCTGGCAGCTCAAAAAGGAAGAATAGAAAAGAAAACTTCGTTTAAATCTGGAATATAACATATTGATTTTAAAGCTATAATTCAATGAAATTGAAAGGAAAAGTGAAGTTAAATGTTCTGCCATTTTCATGTCTCACAAAAGCTTCCCCAAATATCAAATTCCATGCAAAATCTATCATTCAAATATTAACAAAAATTATAATTTGTCCAGGCCTCTAGGCAGAATGAACAGAAAAAGTAAGATATATATACTTGAATGTGGTACTAGTTGATGGCACTGAAGAAGGATAAGTCTTTGATGTAGCAGAACAAAATTATTTACATTTGGATATTGCTCGAGCAACTTTGGGAGATGAATAATGTGACATCTGTTCTTGGCAAATGAGGCTCTGGTCTCTTCTGCCCTTCAATTCCACTTTGAATGCAAATTAAAACGCGAAGTCTTTATAGAAGTCTCTTCCAAAATTACTAAATTGAATTCTGGCAGTCAAAAGTCCTATAGAAATCATTGTCAAAGATCTGTTACTGACTTGATTTCTAAGTGTTGTTTAATTTTACTATTGTAATTTTTCCAATTAAAGCAGATAAACCCAAATAAAGGGTAAAACCCAGAAGAGTCAAGACAAGACGTAAAACTAGAGATTTTTTTGTTGTTGTTGTTGTTACATGACTATAAATATTTTCAGGCCAGTCCTTATCTTTGACCATCAAATAAGGTTTCAAGATTCTAAATTAAGAACTGAATCAGTTCAAGACAAATTAGAAACCCAGTTACAGGGTTCTGGACTAGAAATTAATGACAATGTTAGAAATAAATTGGAGGTAATAAAACCGTCTAACAGTATTCATTGCTTGTAGTTTGACAATGAATTTTCGCATGATTCAGACAGGGGAACTAAAAGAAAAACAAAAGGCTATTTCAGTTTCAAGGTAAATCAGATACAGGGTTGAAAAATTAAAAAAAAGATCATGACAAGCTAAAAAAGCTGAAAACAAGAGCAACCATGTAGCAATAAATCCTGCACTGTTTTATTATGTTGATTAATGCTGGAATCATTTACATTCACCATTATGATCAATTAAGTTGAAATTTTAGTAAGTCAAAAAATAGAGGTTTAGCAGATTATAAAAGATTTAGTCAAACTTTTTTTTTTTTCAGTATATGTTATTCTTCTACCAGACTGTCTGACAAATCTTAGTTTAACATTGACTCATGAGTGGTAAAAGCAATTTAAAGCTGATTTTCAAGTAATGTTTCAGTGGATATGCCAGTTCAATTCCTCCACACAGTGAGACTTACTACCTGTTCCAAGAATGTGAAGAGAGAAAAAGAGTCAAGGTTTCCATAGTAACCTGTAGTAGTTCAAAGTAAAATTGCATAAAATGAAATCATTATCACTCAGCAACTAGAGGAAGACAGCTCAGCTGATGAAGATGCCAAGGTGTAAATGACTACTGGTGAGTAGCAATTTTTTTCCTACTTTTAGTATTACTATGCCTTTTATGAAAAAAAAAACAAAAAACCAAAAACAAAAACCGAAAAATACAACAAACCAAAAGTTAAACTCTATGTTTCTGTTGTGTTTAAGAATTCTGAAAATTAATTTTTAATTCACAAGAAATGTAAGTATATCTTGTGACTTAGGTAGAATACATGTTGGTTTCCATGGTAACCCAGGAGTTCCTAAAGATCACACTGTTCATTTTTCAGGAACGTGAGCATATTGTTTGTCTCCTGGTAGACTGCAAAATGTCCTGTCACTATATGGCTTGAAAACAAACTCAAAATGGCTAAAAGAGCTTTCATTTCTCTTGTGCTGCAATAAACATAGATATATATATAGATTTTTATTCACACCAGATAATAGTAGTATAAAATAAATTGAAAGGTCTTTTAAGCAATTAATTCCTGAAACCCTTCCAAAAGAACAAACCGATACACTGAACAAAAATGCCTTCTCAGAATCAAAAGAAGAAAGCAAATCCTTGAAAACAATCTTTTTGAGACTTTTTCCTTCCCTCTCACCAACTGACTGAAATTAGACAACTAAACAGTTGTTGACCCCTAGGGGGTTTTAGTCAGTTACTTACTGTGAGTGGCAACGTATCAGAACAGTTATTTATTAAGTTATTTCTTTATACAGATAATATGATACACGGAAATGTAAAAGAAACATATTTCAAGTATGCAGAGGGGGACGGGTTTGCTGCTTTTGTCTTTTTAGTTTGGCTTGTTTTTTTCCCCCCTGAATATATATTTATTGAGAATGAAAGGAAGAATTTTGTGTATTTTCTTGTATCTCTATATCTTACATTTCAGAATCCTATTATTAAAATATCTATATGCAATTTACTGTACTGTCAAAGAGATAGAGCTCTTCAGTCACTTGAAACTAGGAAAACACAATCATATACCTAGTTCCCATTTGCTAATCCCTTTTGGGCTATTTAGTGAATAACCTGAAACATAAGATAATAATGCCAAGAATCAAAAAATAACAAGCTAGAAATAAGTTTAATAATATTAGGGTGATTCTGCTGTAGTCTGTACCATGATAGAAACTGGTGTTCAACACGTTTCTGAGGAAAATGTGGATAGTTAGTTCCCTGTCTCTATTCCATGGTCTGGGTGTATGCAAAGCCTTTGGAAGCCAGTACATTTTTATAACCTCAAGCAGGTTAGGATTTCTAAGAACCCTGACACTTATATAGACGAGAGATTTTCAGTGTGTTTTGCTTCTGGTATGTGATTTGAAGTAAATTCCAGTCATCATACCTGAAGAAGGAATTTCTGTTTTAGGCATCCCTGCTTGGATAGAAATAGGTTTTGACTGGTGCCTGGGCAGTATTACTAAGATGTGTGTTAGGATGTGTCTTCAAACAGATGCAGTCTTGACCTTTACAAACCAAATTTTCTCCAGGGTGGAAGTCAAGGGATATAAATCTGATGCTCTGTCCAAGATAACAGAATGGTGCTCCAAGCTTCTCCAAGCTCTTGTATGCCATAACATGGCACTGCATTGCAGTAGCACTATATCCACTGAGCACCACCTCCGGCTCAGCCACCTCAGGCTCAAAGCCTGCATTCAGTTGACTTGCTGGGATGGAAACTGAAAGCTTAAAAATAACATCTATGATATTTTGCCTAAAAGTCCTGTAGAATGATTTTGGTAACAGTGTATAGATTTAGAATGGAAAGATGGAAGAAAGGTGACCTTGAATGATATACACACGTTTTTGGACTATCATTGTCTTCCTATACACTTTAGTTTTTTAAGTGGGTTAGTTTATATACAGAAGATGTATCTGTTTATTCACACATCAGTTGCTTCATTTTTTGTGAGAATGCAATAGAAGAGTAAAACAAAAATAAAGAACCAGCAATTCTGAAAAAAAATTAAGCTTTTTTCCCTCTCAGTCTTGGATTCTTGGTGGTTTCAAACCATCTGTATTTTCTGGCCATTCCCAGTTATTCTCCCACTATACTAAATTTTTGAAGGAATAGTAAAACCTTCACTTCTGTGGATTTGTGCTACTTAAAACATATTTTTGTTTCATAACATTCTTAAAGACCTCTCAAAAATTATTTAGTTAAATTACATCATATGAATTTCAGGGGAAAAATATTATTTCAAAAGAATTTTGAAAAAAAAAGTAATTTATTGAAATGAGAACCTACATTTGGTAAGAAATTCAAATGTCGCTTTGTAACAGTTTGTAATAGATTTTCTAAAGAAAGAATGTATAAATGCAGTTGAAATAATTGGAACCAACTAAGAATTTAGCTTTGTCAATATTTTATATAAGAGCTTTTACAGAAATAATATTAAGAAATACAAAAGTTCAGCCCAGGCAAATTTACCACCAGAAATGAATGTACAAAAACCAACATAAAATGAAATTGTATATTGATGTAGATCATTCAAGATTGAAAAGTCTATTTTACAAATAATTTGCATCAAGACCTTATAATAAAGGAAAAGCTGAAGAAAAATTGTAAGCCATCCATACAGTACATTAACACTTGATCCTGTGCTGAACACTGCTGTCTTCAATGCTTCCCCTTACATGGATTTAGCTACTGAGTTGCCCTCCTCAAATACAGTTCTACAAATTTTTACTCAAACGTAGTAGTATCCAGTCCTTGTTCCTTATCATTCAGCACTGAGTCACCTGTATTTCTATGCATTTATTATTTTATAGCTTTCCCCTCCACTCTCAAAATCAGCAGTCAGCATGATTCCTTTCCTCCTTTTTCCTCACAAATATTTCTATTCCTGTTGCTCTTTGAGAAGACTTTAAGGCTCTTTCCTTAAACTCTTCAAGGCCTGCTTTTTCACTAGTGTCTTATATTGTCTTGGTAGCACTCAGATTAAAAATAATTCACATTTTTTGCAAGAACATAACAAGAGCATAGCTAACACAGCTAGCTAACCTTGTTCCTTAATGTAAGTGTTTTACTTACAGGTAATTTGTCTCAATAGCATTTACTTACATGGAGTTGCTACTTCAACTAATAACCACAGGAGAGGAAACAAATCATTATCTGTATCCTGGAATCATTTCTGCAAAAGATGTCTTATTCAGACTGAAAATAAGATCAAGCTCACCCATTTTTGCATGTACATATCTAAGCTAACGAAATATGGCTTCCTTTCCTGAAAAGAGAGAATAAGGTTCACAAAGGCATAATTCACCTGATTTATTTTAAATTTTCTTTATATGTCCACATGTGCTTAGAAAGAGTGTATAATAATAATTCAGATATAATAATAATAATTCAGATGACTTGATTCCTTTGCCTGCACACTTAGACACCTAGTGTTCTTTGAGATGACCTGGGCTAGCCTGCGTGTACATAACACAGTCTTCTTGAAAGGCATGGGTCTCTATAGGTCCCCTGTAGTGTCTGCTACCTCTGATAATGATCCTTACACCTTTGAATATCTAAGAATGTCTGAGATGATTGTAACTGATTTGAAATTTAGGATATATGAATTTTAATGTCAGTGTGTGAGGCAGGGATCAAATTTTTTTGCGAATCCAACCATTAACACTGAATCTTGCAGGTATTAAGGTTTATGATAATCTGCCTTGCTTTGAGCTGCTGCTCCAAGAAGGCACAGGTCCTCCATAGGCCCTTTGTAATAGCTTCCAGCAGCTATCTTTAAGTATTCTTAAATAGAACTAGATGCTTCTGCCTAGCTAACTGAAGAGATCTTTAGGTGTAGAAGTCGCCATTATATCTAACAGAGAACTAGGATGTAGTTCTGTTGCCTAAATGTAGCTAACTAACTGTGTCCCCGTACAGCCTCATGTAGATCTCTGCCATTTCAATACAACACAATTATATAATTATCTAAAATTTCACTCTGTTCAATATGTTCAATGTTGTCAAGAGTCTTACTCAAATCAAAAGGGGCTTCCAGTTAAGCAGATGTGGGCACCAATTTCCATGTCTTCCCTAGGGTATTGAGGATACTACTGAATGGAAACTTGCACTGTTTTGACCCAGTTACTGGAAGCCAGTCCATGCAGCAAGAAATAACTTCAGATATGTACATTTTGGCAACTGAGAAGGCAAATTAGGGTGCTCTGTATGCAGGTGCCCATAGACTTCCTTGAAGCTGTTGCCTAATTCTCCACTGAGTGTAATTGGTTCATAAATGCCTCTTTCACAAAAGTACACCTTCATTTAGAAGGCTTAATCTGGAGCTGATTTCTTATTTGATCAGATAATGTGCTGATTAAACCATAATCATGAAGTGTTTTTTTAAACAAGAATTATAGCTACCAGTTCTGAAATTAGACTGCCATACTGTGATGAATATACCAAGTCACAGAAAGAATATCAGAACTGCAGTCTTTACACCGCCCTTAGTAGGGAGAATATTGAGGCTGAATTTAAGTATAGCAAAACTTAGAACACACACTGGAGGAATGGAATAAAGATTATTTTTCTCTTTTTTATCTATTTTATCTATTTTTATCTATTTGAAATCTGAAATTTTAATACTTTTGCAGCAATTCAAAAATTGCCTATAGTTAACAGTTAAAAAAATCATGTCATTTTATTAGCGTTTTTATTACATTACAGTGGTAACTGAGTGGTTATTGAGAGGGATGTACTGATTTTGATTTAGTCAATAGTGTTATTTTGAGGGTGCAGTGTAGAAGCTTTACTAGCACTTCAGGCTAAACATACATTTTGAATGTAAACTTTCCTTCTTTTCTCTTCAACACTTCCATGAAATGCTTTCTTCCTTTTCCTTTTTGATATTTTAACTACAAAGAATAATTTAAATCACATCAATAACCTCTAAGAGAACATGCTGCTCTTGAAATAAGCAGCATTTTGAACGTATTGTCTTTTATTATGCTTTTGTTATGTTGATTCAGCAGCTATCTCCGTTATCACTCTGTAGGTTCCATTTGTAACAGAGCATCATGCTTTTTATTATACTATGAGTACAGAGGCCCCTTTTCATTCTTAACTTTATAAAAGAACTCTGAGTGATTGTAGATGTGAAAAAAAAAAAGGAAAAAAAAGAATATTTGCTTTTTAGAATGCCTTCAGCATTGAATTCATAAGTTATTCAGATTCTCCAGGTTTCATAAAAAATATAAGAATGAAAAAATATTATTGTACTATATATTGTACTATATTTACAGCATGGTGCTGTTTTTCAATAGCTCGTATATTCTGTGTATTCAGATGTTGACACTAAGAATACAGCTTGATGAATCTATGTTTTGATTTCACCTCCCACCTATCTGACAAGAATTCACATCTGATAGGCATTCACATCAGGCAAGAATTCAAACTGTATGAAACTTCTTTGCTCTTTCCACTGATGTATGAGTTTTGTGTCAAGAAAATAGATATAGGTACAAGTAAAGAGGCGTACACACAAAGCTGGAAATTATTAAAATTTGTTATTTTCCTATACAATAAGGTTCTCTTTATGTAATAAAGTATGAGCAAAATGGAAGGCTGGGGTAATTTCACAAATGTATTCTAAATATACAGAAAAAATATTACATAGTAGCTTCCTTTTAAACCTATATTCTCTTATATGCCATGCATGTTAGCATGTTGGTTGCACAGTGTTTGAAAGTTGAAGACAGATGAATTCAGATCGATGGGAGAAAAGGAGAAGTTAAAAACCATTCCCTGTGCCCTTTTTCCCTCTCCAGTCATATGACTCTGTCTGACCTTGTCTGTAAGGTGCTGACCTTTAATAAAAGCAGGAGAAGTCAAGGAAATGATTGCACAGCAAAAACATTCATGATCTAAACAAAATTAAAGCCATTTTCCAATCCCCCTTCAAATCAGTGTAGGATGGTAAACTAAGGTGTGAACTCGGTTTCGGCTCCCTTCCTCAATTGATACTTGATCATTGGTGAAAATTTCAGTAGTCATTGAAATCAACATTATCAGTTTATAGCGAAAAATTAAAATAAGAAAATTAAAATATGTACTACAGATTGCAAAAGGAAACAGACTAGTCAATAAAAAAATCAGCAAACAAAAAGAATTCAGAAGCTTCTTTAATTCTTTGTATCAAACTCAGAAAAATTCCAAACACAGAATTGCTCTTTTTTCCTCCCTAAGGAATAAAATTTTTCTTTTTCCTTTCTTTTTTTTTTTTTTTTTTCCCCTCTCTCTGTTTAGTAAATCAGCATTATGACATTGTAGTCACAATAAATAGATGGGTCAGTATTCATGTTCTTCCTGGAAAGGATGGTTTAATCATTATTCAAGATAAATAAAGGCATATGTGTAAAATTAATTCAACTTTCCCTGGACAAACTGCATGTCAAAATTTAATTTTCTATTTTATTTCCCCATTTAAAAAGTGCATGTAAGCCTGTGAATATTTCCAAAGATATTCCTGTGGCCCCAGCCTTTTCTTTCTATAACAAAGTTAACTCCCCGACTAAAATTTCATATACTTTTTACAATTGTACACGATAGCTTATTTTTTTAGTATTTTAGTGCCAGATTAATGGGTTATGATGCAGTTCCTTATCATGAGGAGTTGGTAGAATTTATTCCTTCCAAGCCCATATAGGGGGAGTGAACTTCTCTACTAAAAGCTTAAAGCAAGACAGAGTCCTTAAAAATTTTATCCTTTCATTATCTGATTGTGACAATAGTAATAGTGGCAGAATAGAGCCTTAACATTAGGAAATATAAAGCTAAGTCATAACATATCATGATCCATGTTTTCAAAATAACTGAGTTTTCCATAACAGACAGAGGCACACTATCTCAGCTGAACATTCAAAATTAAGTCTTTCAACTCCTCTATAAAAAGCAAATTGTGAAAGTAGATTATTCTCAAAACTGATCTCTCCTGCAAAAAGCTACAAGTATCTTCTTAAGTTAAAGAAATACAAATAAAAAGTGCCACTAACTTTTTTTTCACCTTCTTTTGTGTGATATATATGCTCCATTAAATCTTATCTGAAAATCAGCAGCACATTAATTGAACAAAGTGGTACACTTCTCTACTTTACACAATATTAGTTTTTAAAATATCCCCATTTAAAAAAAGGACCAAATTAGTTTTTGGGAAAATAAAAGTTTGTTTCAGTATATGTAAATTGAAACTGGCAGCTCCCCTCCCATGATAATTTACACAATGTGTTTTGTGTTGTCATCACTTCTTTGTTCAATAGTTGGTTTTGCTTTTCTGTTTTCGTTGAAGCCTTGTACATAAATGCATCTAGGCTTATATTCCTGTGCCCTCATGTGTGTGGGTTAAAATCTGTGTTACCAGTTTCAGACAACTCCATTGACCTTCGATACAATTTGGCTATAGTTTTTCACAAATTACAAACAAAATCTAACATCTATTTGGAGCCATCTTGCTGAAATCCAGTCCCACAATTGCTGACAGTTATTGTTTCCATGTGATCTTGGTTATTGATGTGGTGAAATTATATTAAGAGAAATCTGCAGGCAACCAATTCTAGTCTCTTCACTTGAATGCAATTTATTTACTACTTTCCTGCATGCTTTGTCGGTCATTTAATCTCAATTTCCAAGGGAATTATTCTTGAGTTTCTTAGCTTCTAAATGATTAAAGTAAACACAGGCAAGAGTGAAAAGGCAGAAGAAAGAACCATAGGAATCCTTCTTACTACTTATTCTTCGGGGAAAGGTACATTCAGTGAAATGAATAAAACTATCTTTCATGTGGAAATACTGCTTTATAGGCAATGCAGAGTACTTTATTTATGAAGATGGGTAAACTAATGCTCAATTAAGATGAAATATAATGAAGTGTGGGGCTTTTTAACACTGATTTTTACTTCATGTTTATTAGTCTGTTCTTCAAGGTAAATTCACACTTTCTGGCTAATTGTCTGATTCTCTTTGTACAATAGATTTTCTTCAGATTTATGTCACATATAAATTACCTTCACACACTCTTTTTTCCTCAAATAAAAAAAAATTATGAAATTATTAAACAGAATCAATCTTGAGACTAAAGTTGTAAACTGTGTCTGAAGCATGCTCTCCATCTCATAAACTACTTGCATCACATAATTCTTATTCCAGTTCTCACCTTATCCCAAATAGCTAATGCGATAGCCCATGTTTTACTATACAAAATGATTTAATACATCCAGGTCAGCAACTTTTCTGTGTTCCCATTTTCTGCAAAATTTCTTATCAAGAAAACCATCAAGCTTGCTGTCATATACTTGCAGTAAATCCAAGTGCATTGTTAATGTTTCCCTTTTGTAGTGTAGACATTATGAAGACATGGACACACACTGATTTTGAATTGGAGAACTGAATATTGAAGTCTGGAGTGCAAGAAAATTAATTTGATTTTAGAATAAGCTGTTGATAAATTCGGGAAGTAGTCTAATTAATTACATCTGTATATGTTACAGACAATCACTACTGAAAAAGCAACACAATCTAACATATATGTTTTAATTGTAGTGCTAGATAAAATTTTGATGAAATAAAAGATAATAATTGAATAACTTAATTATGAATTTTTTTTATATATTTTTCTCTTACACAAGTCATGGTAACTGAATAGAAACAGTAACATGTAAAACTGACCATTAGTAGAGCAAAGTATAAGGACACGGAGACACTGAGGATGGAAATGTTCACTTTGCTAAATTAATTATACTTCACAATGAGCAATCTTTCTCTCATCCAAAAAAATACTTCACACATCAAAAGCAAGTCAGAAGCAACCCATTGTCCTGAGAGTAACATAATGCATTAATGCATTCTGCTGGGAAATGTCCCAGGGTATGAGTAACTATGAATACTGAAGTAAGGGATTTTAATGATAAAATAAAATGTTATACAGGCTCATGCTTACAGCCATACTGGGTGGTTGATATAGAATCTGTTTTTATTTATCAAATACTGACACTTAATTATGCCCTTTGCTAAGCTGTGTATCTTAACAGCTGATTAAGAAGAGAAATCATAACAATTTGAAGAAATGTTTTTTATTGTCTATGAAGGGATAACAGCTTTGACAAATTAAATGAAAAAAAACAAAAACAAAACCAAAAAACAATGAAGTGAAGCATTCTGAACATTTCCAACAGTGGTTAACTGCCATAAAACTGGAATAAAACTATTTAAGCCATGTATGAGCATGGTGTAAAGGAACACAGTCTTGAGTGCAATGAAGTATTTCTGGTTTACTACTAGTTTTGAATTTAATCTAATTCTTTTTCCAACTTACTAAATGCCATTGAAATACCACATAACAAATATTCTGTAATGTCTCAACATGTTATAGCATGGATGTGTCTGATGTTTGACTTTGATAGCCCTGACTATTCCACTATGTGCTTTGGTTATATTAATCTAAATGGAGCAATGTTATAAAAATAACAGAATATCTTTGCAAGTTCACCTTTAGGTCTAGCACACTGTCAACACTCCTTCTAAGTCTCAGAAACAGGTTCGATTAACAGATTGTGATGAAAGGCAAAAGTATTCAGAAAAAAAAGCATAAATTGTCTTCACGATTTCTTTCATATTTCTCAAGAATATCTCAGACACTCTACAGCACCTCAATTCATTTAGACTTTGGGTATGGATAGCAGAAATGGGTTCTGAGATCTGCTTTTGTGTTAGTCATCCTAGACTCCCCTTAGAGTCAGCAGGAGAAATAAAGATTCTGTATGGCAATTGAGAGAATTTTAAACTCTGATCATTAATTTAATATTAATTTCCCTGGGAGATTAAAAATCTATTGCCTGTAAAAAGAGACTAGGTCAGTTGTGGCTAACAATGAAGCTAACACTGAATATTTGAATGTCTAGAGTCGAGGAAGAGGAATTGTGCCTGCCTCAAGAGCCTATATTAATTCTGAAAGTAGAACTTGCTAGATGCTTCAAGGCTTGCAACACTGAGGAGGACTACATTAGTCTTCTCATACAAATGCTAAAAGAACAATGATGAAAGAAGAGTGTATGTGTTTTCACACCTGAAGTAAGATCTTTTCCTATTAGTTCCTTTAAAGTTCATATAGCTTATGTCAGCTTAGTTTTCTTTCTAGTACTTTAGAAAGATTTCTTTGTCTTAAAGGTCAATAGCATAGAAAACCATTTTATATTGCTAGAGGGAAACAATAAGTAATCTCTGAAGTTCATAGGACAAAAAACTCAAGAATATTCTTGAATTCACTTAAAATTTTACAGTGTATAACTATTCAGTGAACCACAGTAATCTGCCAGAACTAATTAATCTGAAGATTTTCTTCAGGCTGTTAAAACTTGCACCAGAAATACATATTTGATTGTCATACTGTATATGCTAATATTTTACCTTCATAGTGTTAGATTTCTCCATACCTATCATAAATGCTACATGCTAAATGTTGGAAGTTTGAATCTGCTTATAACTGCAACATACTTGATTAGTCCTTATCTATAGATTAAAAGAGAAAAATCCATTTAAATATAATTTATTAATTATGAAGGATTTATTTTACCATTAAAAGTTTCTAATAGTCTGTTCTGTTACTTATAATGCCTTAGTGCTAAATCTGGTCTGTAGAACTGAAGAATCCAGAGCTCTGAAGATACTACAGTCACATCCCTACTGACTGCAGGAGGAAAAAAAGAGGTATAGTGGAGGGCAGAAAGTAGGCAATGTATGGGCAGGACATCAAAGGAGAAGATGCTATCGACTCTTAGTAAGACCAGCACAACCAACACAGAAAGATACAGTGAAATTTGCATTGGAGGAACAATAAATTCCACCAAACTGTTATCAAATATGGTCAGTGTAACCTTATTTCCATGAATACTTGGTGTATTTATTCTGTACAATGGGACAAAAAAAATTAATGTTTTATTCATGATGAAGAATCACTAAAATTTACAGCTGTCTCCTGTACAAAACAACATTGGACTGGAACATTTCAGGCACAGAAATAGTCAACTTGAGTTCATACATTTTGTTCATGCAAATACTGCTTTTGGACAGATCTACTTGTGAATCTCAGTGTTCACCTAAAACTTCATCAGCTCTTTGTGCTCTAGGCTTATGCACATATATGTAGGAAAAATTTGTTATGTACAAACACTTAAATAGCACAATAATTGAAGATTCAATATAAATGAATACTTTAATAGTGTTGTTACAGAAGAAGGGTGCACAGACAACATTTTCAACATTGTTAATGAAACTGGCATATTCGTGTTCAACAAAGTTCTGCAGGTTGGAGAGAGTGATCATCTGCCTGAGGGCAGCATGACAACAAAATGGCTGAAAAATAGTTTTGCTGGAAAGGACATCGGTGTTACTGCAGACACCAAGCTAAGGGTAGGGTCAAAGTATAGTTTCATTGCAGATTCAGCAAAGTGTGTATTGGGCTACGTTAGGAGGAGGAGAACGAATGTCTTGAGGGAAATTATTATCCCATTATTATTATCTAACCTTTGCCCTGGGGAGGTTACATTTGAAATAGCGTGCCCAGTTTTATTTTACCTGGCCCCATCACAAAAATCCCTCAAAAACAATGGTGAGAAATTGAGCAGGATCCAGCGGACAACTACCAAGATGGCCAGAGAACTAGAGTATGGCCCATGCATGAAGGAGGTCAAACTGAGGGAACTGGGCTTGTTTAGTCTGGTAAAGAGAAGGTTGATGATCTGACATTATAGTTATTTGGAGAGCACTTTCAAAGAAAACAGATTCAAATGCTTCCCAGTAGTGGCAGATGAGGTAGCAGAGTTGTTTCGAGGAAGAGATTAGACATCAGGAAAAACTTTTTCACTTGGCAGAATGTTCATCACTGTAAAAGGTTGTCCAGAGGGGATGCGTTAAAAAACATGTCTATGGATTTTTTCATGCTTCAGATCTAGTTGAGCTGGCTTGGTCTTGATGACAATCTTTTTTGAGAAAGATAATGGCCAAGGCACCTCTGGGATCTTCTTCAAGTTAACATTTCTGTGTTTCTGACTTGTACAGATGATAAACTCTGAGGACAGCATGTCCCTTTTACTTTAAGTAATTAGATTTTAAATGTTATTATTTCACTATTTAAAAAGAATTATCAAAAATCAAAGAACTTTTTAATATATTCTTATTTTTTAGTTATAAATATAATTCTGGTTTTTTACTTAGCACTAGGTAAAATGGAAGAAATATTTGGGAGGTTTGGGTTTTTTGTCAGTCTATTCTAGCCTCACAAATATTTTTAGAGCTTAATCTTAAAATGGCACAGTTTGTCCAAAACAGAAAGGATGAACACAACATTGAAATTTAATGTTTACAAATGGAAGCAGCCTGATCATCTCTTTTACCCCAAACTTTATCCCATGATTACCACATATTGAAGACTGCTTTGTTCATGACTTTTTAAATGACACAAATATCCTCTTCAGGACAATCACTTCTTAACCTAAATTCCGATACAGATGTATAAATATATGTTTGTATGTGTAATTCTCAATGTTGAGAAGAAAGAAATCATAACAACATCTCCTTTCAAAGGACTTTATCCCTTGATTATGTTTCTACATTTTTATCTGAAGTAGCCTAAATCTAATGGTTCTTCATTATGTTGATGACTCAGGCTCTCTGTTAGGGTCTAGAAGTGCAGGCGAAAAGTTGAGTGAAGTGTGACTTCCCTCAAAAACGTTACATGTTAGTCTGTACAGGTTATTCAGTATAATTTTATTTTATTTTCAATGTTTCTATTTTAACCTTAAATACTTTATAACAAACATGGAAAAAGATGAAAGAATAAGTGCCTTGAAAATGCAGAACCTTGGATACATAACTGAGGGTCATACAGTCCCTTCAACTATTATTTCATCTGAAATGAACCATCTGGTTTTCTTATCTTCAATTAAAAAAAATCAATGTAGTCAGCTACCCATCTGAATTCTTAATACACCAAGTCCAACTACAGACTAAGTCTCCCTCTTTGATAGTCATGAACTGTATTTCAAAACAGAAGAAACCTGTGTTTTAGTCATCTACAAGATAGCTAATTAATATGCAAGGAATGAAAACATATTAATATAAAAATGTAACTAGAGTGACATGCTTATTTAGATTTAGAGATAAAGATCCCTAGACAAAATCTAACTTATACCTTTTTCATTTAAATTATTATCGAATTCAAATTCAAAACTTTCCAGAGAATAGCAAACAAACAAAAATATGCCAAGACAGAATAAGTCCTTAGGCGAAATCTTATTGGCATGTAAAAGATGACGTGAAATTTCAGACAACTCACAGCAAAGGAGGGACATTAAGCTTCTGAGATTTTCAGAGGGAACATGAAGTCCTGACACTATCTTTTTCATGGAATATTTCACATGTAGTTCAGTCATGCAACTTCAAAGAGTATCTAATCTGGATCAGAAATGCCATAGGATTCCCACGTCGAGGCCATCTGTGAGTAACAGTGTAGGAGGGACCATGATTTTGACCTTGTTGTACATCTGGGAGAAGGATAGAATGCTACAGGCGGTAGGGAAAAATGAAGAGGTTATGTTTAAGGGCATGAAGATATTATTCTTTCTTGATGTAGGTCCAACCTCACTTAAAAGAAGAGAACTGAATGAGAATTAAAAGGCTTCCTTGAAAGGAGAGGTTATGGTCACAGTGCTCTGTCTTGCAAACTGAGAGTAACTTTTAATAACTGCACACTGGCTGAGTAAAATGGCAGCAAATAAGCTTTTATACAAAGTCAGAAAAGAAAGCACCTAGGAAGACCCTGAAAGTAAAGACTGTGGAGAATGAATACATTTCTGTTTGGGCCTGCTCGCATCTCTAGTTTTACATGGTCTTCAAACTTCACATAGTCTGTTGTAACCTTTATTCCAAATGTCCTGCTAAGCCTACAAGCACTGCAGTCTTAAACAAGAAGGTAAAGGTCATATGTTAAATATATAGAGTCTACTTTGGTATTACTCTTTAAAGCTAGTATTAGTATTGGAATTTGGAGTACCTCCTTGCTCTGATATGTTCAGTAATAGGAAATAAGGATGGAGACAAATTGTTCTGTTGCTTTGTCTTTTTAACCAATAACTGAATAGAGATCTACTATATATACAAATTTTTCTTCTGCTACAAAAAGTTAAGCTGAAAAAAACCTCTCCACACGGTAACAATGATTTTTTTTCTTCAAACATCAAACAAGTATTGGTTTTTGGCTACCTTCAAACGTTCATAAGACTTCTTTTATTGCCCTTAAGAGTAGCTCTGAAAATTGTCATGTTAATGGGTGTTTAATCTTTGTTATCTTTCTCCAAATTATTCATAATATTTCTATTTTTCTAGTAGATATAATAATATTTGTAATGGTCGATGAAGGAACTTCCATGTAAACATTTTAGACATTTCTTTTGTTGATACAATTGCATATGTATTCCAAAATCTACAGGTCTCTTTTCTGTTGTAAAGGTATTTAACTCATGTTTATCTTGCTACCTGCTGTTACACAAACACCTTTCAGAACTGTGGGGGATTTTACAAGTTTTTAATTCTTCCAAATGAATATTGAAGTTTTATATTGTTTTGTGGTGTGTTTTTTTTTCCCAAATGGAAGCCCATTCTTAAATTTATATATATATATATATATATGTGTGTGTATATATATTTATTTGTGTTTTAAACTCCTTAGATTTTTTCATGTTTTACCTTACATTCAGATGATCTTGTAGCTTCCTATCTTGACATTTTGACAATTAGCAATATGCTTTCTATTTCTCTCCCAAAGGTTCTTTAGTTCACACTCTCTTTACCATCAAATATTACTTGAATTAAATTTGAGAGCTAGATATAAAGTATGTCAAGCTATTTAAGTACAAATATGTTGTAATTACAGGGAACCATACTTTGTCTAAAGAATAGAGGAACTAAAAAAAAAGAAAATGTTTTAGATATTTTCTAACAATCTTTTCTCTGTAGGCAATAAACAGATACATGGCAATAAACAGGAAAAAAATTGCAAAGTTCTTCTTTTTCAAGGAAAATATATAGAAGTCTGCATTAAATACATTTGCTGCTTATATTGGCAGGAGTGCCTAAGTTAATTATTCTTTCTTATTTAATCAAAGAATATCAAGTATCATTTTCTCCTTTAAATTTTATTGGATTTTTTAATACAAAGTAGAAGTGATTATTTATTTGCACTGAATGTGATTTTTTTCTATAATTCAATATTATAGGTACTATAAAAAGTGCAATTAAAAGCATAGAAGCATAAGAATAAGCCTACATATACTAACAATAAGACTAAGTCACAATCTGTCTGATGCTATTAACAATGTTTTCTTCTACTATGCTTGATTTTTAGTTAGAATACATGTGAGGGAAGGAATGTTACAGAAAGGAATAACACAGTGATGTCCACTAATAAGGTAGAAGCCAGGGAAAATCCTCTGAGAAATTACCACATGACCAAATACCTCAGACTTGGA
>JAWWLV010000001.1:70648186-70664893 GCA_035041135.1 Platyrinchus mystaceus
TCATGAATCAAAAATTCTGCAGATACAAAGAATTGTCCTTTATAATTTGGCAGGTGCTAAGGGTGCAGAAGAGATTATGGCTGGCTGGTCATTACAAACAAAACCCTGAACAAGTGACAGGAGGCTGAGCACAAACCGTTCCTACTTTTTCTCTTTAAAGGAAACATATACCTGGCAGACAAGCTTAAATAGCTCAGTACTCAACGAACAATTTGTTAATTTAGGTCAGCTATTTCAAAGACTATATCATTTGACTGATCTCAGATAAAGAAATACAACATTGTAAGACTCACTTAAGTCATATACTGAAACAGTTAGAACATTACTGAAACTTTTGTTTTAAGTGGATTGGTATATTCCTTAAGGATTCTTTGCAGATTTGAGTGGGGAGGGATTGCTCTTCTTTCATGGAACTATATAAACTTCACTGAGCTTTTTTTCCCCACAGAAACAGATAATTTATGAGCTAAGAAAGACTACAGAATCAGTTCCATTGTAGGTAATGACATCTTAAAGCTTACAGTCCATGTAAATACATCCAAAATCTATAGCAGAATCTGAATGTATAGGATTTTCTCATTGAAATAGACAATGAGACCAAAGAATTGTAATGCTCTCGTAAGCAAATGCTGCAGTCACTACGACCAAAAGTTCCAGGATCAGGTTAAAATATTTCATTTTGTCAATTTTTATTCTAAACAAATTGTTGTCCCCCTAATATAACAATCACTTGCAGTTCATCATCTAAGTGTTGTTGATCTGTGCATGTCTTGCTTGAATGCACATTTTTATCTCCATCATCTTTCAAAATATAGCAGAATAAAGAATTAAATTTTTGTACATGTCGATATATAGTAACTTTATTTTAATCATACTAGATATTTCTCCAAAACAGATCACTTCTTTCAAGCACCAGGTGAATAGAAATATGCAGAACAACTTTAAAATAAATCTATTGTCATACATTATTTATACCATGGAGTGAAAATTATTTTACAGAGATATTGAGGTGAAACATCTTGTGTTTTATTTTATGGGCATTACTCCTTGTCCTGACACCACTGAAAAGAGTGACACTTGCCTTTGAGGTATTAATATGTACTGGTGAGATCCCTTCTCAGTCTTCTTTTCTCTAGACTAAAAGAATCATCTTCTTCAGTCTCTCCTGATAAAAGAGATGCTCTAGACCAGGCGTCGTCAAATTACGGCCTGGGGGCCAGAACCCCCTCTTCATTCATCATGCAAAAAATTCTTTTTTCTCTGACTTGTTCCTTCATTTCATTAAAAAGCTAAAGCAAACTTATCACTAGGCTTCAGGTATATATCTTTGATTTTAAAAAGAAGAGAGTAAATTGTGACACTTGCTTGTATGCTTTAATTTTCTATTTTTATTTCATGAACAGTGCTTTGTCTTTTAAAATTTTTATTGTAAACCACATATAAAATATTACAATTATTTCTGTACACAAAAAGCTTAATAATGTATTTTTTAATTTAATCTATTGTGATACATTTTTAAAATAATTAATAAATTTGACAAATAATTAATTTTTAATTGTAATATTGGCCTATATTGGCACATGTAAAATTTCATACTGTGTCTTAGGAAGCCTTATAACAGAACTGATGGATAAAAATGACTTATAGTAATCAAATTTAGTTTGAATAGCAGGTTGATGAATAATTAATTCAAGACATACAGATGCATTAAAAGCTTCCTTTAAAGCTGGCTAATTAAAACTGCTTTCAAGTAGTGAAATATTAGAACTGCTGATCTTTAGGTAAGAATTCAAATATTGTGCTTGATCAATTCATGAGTCAGCATTGCAGTGTCCTTCTCGTTTTCCAAACCTGACAAAGTTTGTTTTCAACAATAAATATATCTGAACATGTTTAATCTGTGAGAAAGAAATGTCAGTGAGGTTTGTAGCAGGAAACACCATTTTCTCTTCTCTAGAATTTTGTTCTAATTAAGTATGAAAAATGTTAGTCCCTGCTTTAAACCTTTCTGGAGTACCATGAAGCCTAGAAACAATATAAACATAGCACATGTGAGTGACCATAGGTATCAATATCAGTACAGATATATATACATATATGAATAAATACACATGTACATATATGTTAAAATTTGTAATAGAACCATGTATATAAAGGAGGGATGGTATTAGAACATAAAAAATACCTATCCCACCTGAATGTGCTTAATGATACATGCAGTTTGATCTTATGGTAGATATCAAAGAATCAGGCTCATATAATCTCAACTCCTTTAAATAGTATTAGGATGACATTAGAGACATTTGTATGCTTAAATGGGTTAAGTAACATGGGAAATCTGACCATCCCAAATATTATCCCACATAATTTCTGCCGCAGAATTGACCAAACTGTGTACTGATAAAACATAAAAATAGATTCAGATTCAGAAATGGTCAAAGAGAACAGACATTTACAAATAGTTACGGTGGTTCAGAGAGGTTATGTGGTCCTTTTAAGATAATAAAAATAGATCAGGCAGATGCTTGGTCCCTACACTCTATATTTCCTTTTTCTATTACATTCTTTTCCCCAAAAAGGTTCCTTAGCTGCACACTCCCAGTAAGTTTTTTCCAAGTAGGAGAGAAACCTCCTACTCCTCACCTCTCCTATAAGAGGATTTCACCAGATGACAAAAACTAGAGCCTGCATCACCTTTGCCCAGCCCCAGCTCTTTAAGAAAAGAAACATAAGCTCTATGTTTATATAATGGTGTGTGTCTCTGCACCTTTATATCTGTGTGTTTATATAGATTTATACAATGCATATTGTCACGTATAGGTGTATAAGGCAGGAGCAAGTGGAAATAGATGACTTTTAAAGTCCCTCCCAACCCAGACCATTTTACAATTCTACATAAAAACAAGACATTTTTTCTGGTAACCAACCATGTTATTCCAGGCTCTACTATTTTTGTGTGTGGTTACATGCCTAATAGTTGATATGTTAGTCAGCACAGGCAGCACAGGCTTATTTCCAGATGCAATATTACTTGAGCAATTTACAATCCTCCTTGCCAGTCTTCTGCTTTTAACCCATTCCTCCCAACAGTTGATTTGTTTTCAGTAAGGCTACAGAAGTCTCATAGGGTATATATTCCATAATTTTTAGGAAAAGATATACAAAGGAAAAGTTTGAGCGCAGTTTGAGCACTACATATTTCCTACCTCTGTACTTCCCCACTGAGTTTTGAGCCAATCCAACTGCTTCTCTAATGAAAGCATGTCACTGTGGTTACTACTCAAAATAAGGGGAATTTAAGTAAACCTGTGCCACCTTAGATTTCAGATTCAGGGACTTGCTGCTGGTTTTTTTTTCATTTATCGTAATAGACAAAGCCAAGCTGTCTGTTTCCCGCTGGACTTTGGGAGCATGTCAGACTACATATATTTTTGGCACAGAAGTCAACTATTCAGCAACTGCCAAATCAGCTGTGACTCTCCAATAGGTCTCATGGGATATGAAAAAAAATTAAATAAGCAGGAAAACAGATGCTTTTTGTACAGGTGAGAGAGTATGTTGTTTTCTCCATGTGTCCCAAAATTTTGTAGTGTTACAGTTTCAGCATCGAAGTTTAAATTCTTATACACATATACACATTTAAACAGACAAATAAAAATATGATTTTTATTTTATATGGTCTTTGAACAGGTTTTCTTCTCCCAGTTTACTGTGAACTGTTTGTACAAGTATTCACACACCAAAAAATAATCTGGAGAAGTTTCCGTATTGGTCAGCTAACGCTATTCATAGGTTTTATTTTGGTGGCGGTGGGTTATTTTTTGTTGATATCTGGCTTTTTCTGTTTGTTTGTTTGTTTTCCTTCCTCTGTATTGGTCTTTAAGTTTACATTCAAACTACATAGTTGATATGTTTTGCTCATTGTACATTAATCTCCCCAAATACTAGCATTTCAGCTTTCTCTACACACTTTCCCCCCCTGCTTTACTTGGTGGTATGTAGATTATTTCTGTCAGCATTTTTTCCTTAATTACACTCCTTAGATCAAGCACAGACATCTGTGCTGTCTTAAGCATTATGTGAAGAATTATTTCTGGCATAGACTCCCTTCTGCCTAGCTTAAAACTAAGAGCTATTGCACTAGTAGTGTTCCATAGTAGACCAATTTTGATCAACTCTCACTGCAGTTATAAACTTTTTAAATGTTGGAGAGAAAATGGATATTATATGAAGATTCAAGAGACAACAGCTGTGGACAAGCTGTACAGCTGGTACATTTTAACTCATCATAGCTGTAGAATGTAACTGACAAGTGTAGTTCATTCCCAGCTCTTGATTGCTTTCCTTAAAAACCACAATTACTCAGTGCAAGTGAGTTTTCTGTCTTTTTGATAAAAGAAAGGGGAAGAGAATGAGGAGAGATTGAAGAGAAGAGGAAGGATCTGTCTTTATATTAGACAGAAGAAAAAGTGAGACATTAAGTAAAGATTTTCTTTTTCAATCATTTAATAGTTTATATCAGAAACATTGGTTGATTTGGTTAAATATCTGCTGCTTTATCAAGACAAAGTAACATATTTGGCTCAAAGACATTTTTGGCCATGTGTATTAGTAACGTAAATCCTCCATCCCCAACTAAGGATGGATAAAATTTAAGTCTTTAAAGTTTTCATACCAAAACTCCTGTAGAGATGTTCACCTAGCACATTTAAAGCAAAGTAGATTGAAAATACTTGAAAAAAATAATCTAATTTAAGCAATGGTTCACTCAGCAAAGTGATGCAGCCATTTTGAGGGTTTTTTTACATGTTTTATGTTATCTACACTAATTTTTAATGTAGAAGAAAAAGAAAAGAAAAAGAAGTGCAAAGACAATCATTCACCACTTCCCATGGATAGACTGGGGCCCAGGCAGTTCCTGAGCAAAATATGGCTAGACCTCCTATAGACCCCTTTTCCTTTTTATTGCTGAGCACAATGTTGTGTGGTGCAGAATACCTCTTTGGTTTGTTCGAGCCATCTGCATAGTTATGTCCATTCCCAGGCTATTCTGCACCTCTTAATCTGTTCGCTGCAGGGACAGGGTGAGAAATAAAGCAGATCTTGATGCCGTGCCAACTCTTCAGTGCAAGCTAGAACATTAGTGTATTATCAGCATTCTTTTGGACAAAAAATCTAAACCACAGCAACATATGAGCTGTTATGAAGAAAATTAACTCTATTTTAGCCAGGCCTAGTACAATATTTTACAATTTAATTTGCACTTTCACTATTTGGTACATAATACTAAATCCTAATGCAAAACACTAAATCAATAACTATTTCAGTAGTTCTACTGTTCTTTGATATTTCTCTTTCTCTTTTTTGTTTTACTATTTTGTTCCCATAGTGTTTTGAGTGTTTAACAATTTTGTATCATAAAAAGCAAAATACAAACTTAGTGTTGAAATTGTCTGTGGTTAATTTGCAATTGTATTGATCAGTTTGTTGATAGCTTATGGGGTGGGGTTTTTTAAATTTAGTATTTTATTAGAAGTATTGGACTAGTATAATATGGTATTGAATCAAATGCACATGCTAACACCAGAAAATAGGAAATTACTACAGATTCAGTAAATGATAAGCATTTAACTTAATTTTTATTATGCACTGTTATTCAGAAAGAAAGATTTCCTTGTTGGAAGACTGTTGGAAAGCAAAGAACAAAATAATATCACAGGATTAATTTTAAAGAGCCAATACCTTAAAATGTATATCTTAAAAACCAGTTTAAAACCAAAGAAGAAAAGAAAAAAAAACAGTTTAAAATCAAAACAAAAATGACAGTTTCATAAAAGCATTGAAATTTGTAGGGACAACAGATTACTAAGAGTCAAAACCTTTCAATAGGGAAAATAAAGGAGTAAGGAATCCCCCACATATTTCAGATGCTACTAGAATGACAACAGTGTGGGTAAAACTCAGGAAGGATCTGAAATTTTGGAATATCAGATAAAATTTTATATTTGTATACACATAAGTCTTGAGGGGAAAGGTTACCTCGAACCTTGGTAAGGAATGCCAAACAAACAAGTATTGAAGAAACTGCAAGTTCTAAGTGAAGTTGAAAGAGTTAAAAACCAAGACCAAATATTGGAGTATTCAAGTAGGATATTTACCCCTCTTCTCTCTCAGAAAGAAGTGATATTATTATTCTATATGAAATGCACGTAGCCAGAAAATATGGTAGTAAATATGTTGTATAGTAACTTCATGAAAAGCACTGATGTTTTCATCAGTTGGTCACAAATAAAATTGATTACAACTGCTTGAAATTTCTGTCTAGGAAACTAGGAAACAGTTTTGGTGAAGAAGCTCAATACATAACAGAAATTGTTAAGTATTTCATCAACAAAATACTACACACTCACACACACACACACACACTCTTACACCCCTGGCTCCATGCAACTCAATCAACTGGAAGGAAAAACTTTGACATAAGATGTCTAGAAAGTAAACCAACTGAGGGCAGATAGGAATCTCTTTTTAAAAGAGAGAATATGAACATCATGAAATCAAAATGATAAAAAGTTGTATATATAAAAGCATAAAACACAGTAAGGACTAAAGGTACTAGTTTATGATCTTAATAAACATCTATATAAATTTGGCCAAACGTGAATGAAGGTTGTTTCTAGGCAGATAGGAAATATCACAATGTATCTACATACAAAAACTGAGTAATGAACAGAAATCAGAGAAACATGAGAACTTCACTATTGTGGAAAGCACTTAAGTGCCAAATTAGGAGTTTTCTGAGGACTATAGCTAATAGTAATAGAAATATAGTAGGATTAATATTAACTTGGGATTCCAAATCTCAAGCTAAAACAGGGAAAGAATCGATTAAAGAGTATATAACTGAGCTACATGTATACAAATAAATGGGGTCTGCTAAAATATACCATCAAGAATTTTTCTAGTGGTTTTTTTATGTCTGAAATGCTAGTAGTTATTCATAAATTCTATCAAAACAAAACTATCTTTTCTGTTTGATAGCCAGCCAGTGTTATCTATCTTGACTTTATTAAACCCTTTGATGCATTTACTCATCCTATTATAATTTTCAAAATTGGGCTTTTCTTAGTTAATAGCAATTATAATGAATATGGTGTTTGAAAACCTTTCATTAGAGTTGAAATTAACTGGCCTGTCTCTACCTCTCCCCAGTGTATATGCATTGTAAAATTGTGGTTTTAAGTTTTCATTAACTTTCATTTTTTTTGTTTTAAACATTGATTAGAAATATTTTTGACATTTTAAAATATTTTGCAAAGAACACGATTCCAACCGTGTACTAACTCTTTAGTTCCACTCAAAAGAGACAGGAAAAATAATTCCTTCTTGAACTGAACCATTTTTTTTAAAAAATGCACAGTTGCTGTAGCTGCAGGGGACCCAAATAAATGCCAAGTAGTGGGGAGATGTCATTTCACTAAGAACTAAACTCTTGTTTCTCTATTGAGGAGCATGTAACAAAAGCATCTGTTCAAAACTGTTGATTATGATATCTGTCAAACTATAATGCTAATTTCTCACTGAGTTTGACACATAAATTAAAATATATGATAAAGAAAAAATCTGTGCAGGAAGAATGCACAATTGGTTGGAAAAAAGCATCCTTCCATTAGTTATTAATAATATGATCCCAAGCTTGAAAGTTATTCACAGTCATACCTCAGAGGGGCCTGTTTTACTTCCAGTGCTGTTCATTGATTTATAATTTTTTAATGATGAAAAGAAAAATTGTAAACACTTTGAGTGGCCAGAATAGAGTTCAAAATTTTCTAAGTAAATAAATGTAGTCATTTGTCCATAATATTGATGCATAAATTAAACCATT
Source organism: Platyrinchus mystaceus (assembly GCA_035041135.1). Taxonomy (NCBI): domain Eukaryota; kingdom Metazoa; phylum Chordata; class Aves; order Passeriformes; family Tyrannidae; genus Platyrinchus; species Platyrinchus mystaceus. The sequence goes on from JAWWLV010000001.1 coordinate 70,656,072, forward strand.
TTCTTGGGGGGGGGGGAGGGAATTCTTTATAATATTGACTTGCAAGATATATTCTATCCATAAAATGCCCCAAAGAGCAATTTGCATACATGTAGGCCCATATATATATGTGCCTAAAAGAAATGATATTGCTTCTTAAAAATAATTACATGAGGGAGATGAGGCATGCAGCCTGCAGAGGATGAGATATACATTATTTCATTCACTTCGATGAAGGAGAATGCAAAACATGAGGTAATAAACTTTGGGAAAATTTATAAAACAATAAAATAGCAAGAATTTAGCTTGAAAATTAGTTACACAAATGTTTATAGAGTAAACTTTAAGAAAGTAACCTGAAAGTTTCTCAAACATTTCAAGACACTGAAAATTGTACTGTTGTTGAAAAAAAGAGAAAAGACATTCTGGGAATACTGGTGAAATTATTGCATGGAAGATGTTACAGTGCTCTTCTGGAAAGAAGTGGTCAGTTTCTGGCATTGTCTTTTAAAAAACAAAAGTAGGCTGAAAAGCGATATCTTTATTTTATTATGCCTGTATGGCTTTTGCAGGCAGTCCTAAACACACAGTGCTCATGTTCCAAAATGACATGGCACAATCCAGTTTGAGTCCAAAAAAACTGTTGTTATGTTGGACTTCAGTATGATTGAGCTAATTAGCCTGCTTTCTCAAGTGTATCATTATGCTGGCAGCAAAGGAGGCTTTGAATCAAAGCTATATCATGTTGAGCCAGCTTGGACAGGAAGATCACACTTGAGTCTGTTTTCATGAGACAACAGACCTATTTCCAGGGGGACTGAAAGTGAAAGACAATGAACATACTACAAATGAAGTATGAAAGTTCTGAAAGCAAATGGAAAAAAATACCTCAGTAATTCTTCCCTGAAAATATCAATAACCTTGTCTTTCAAAATAGTTTCATTAGATGAAAAAAAGCAAGAAGTGTGGCTAATAATATGATTTTGCAAATATTATTTTAAAGTTAATTTCATTATTTTTTTAATATGTAGTGTGAAGTATACTGTATGTTTCTGTCAAAATGCTAGTTTTCCACCTGTTATTTCCCTGAAGACATTAAAATGTGATTCACTAACATGCGCCAAGCAGCACTTTTTAATATTTGTTAAAAATATCTGTGTTAAAGGCATCAGCTAACTGGATAGTAGCTGCTACACTTGCAAACACTGAGTTTCAAATGAAAGGAAAAAAGTTAGTTTTCTTTACTTCTCAAAAACATGAGGTGAAAACCTTTCCAGCTTCTTGCCTTTTCCCTTCAATTTGGTTACAGATCTTCAGCTTTGTTCTTTTACAAATATTGACTTTTTTCTAAGGTTACTTCTAGCTACATTAGTCAATAAAGAATGGTTAGATTACCTCAAAAGACTTGTCTGTAGTCAAGCTGTTACTTCATCTGGCTCACTGTTCCCACTTAATCCCAGTGCATCACCTCCTATTGTTACTCAGGATTTGTTTTCTGTACAATTCATGATAGCAATATGAGGCTAGTTTCAGACACATATGTTCTAATGAAAGAGTAATTAGTTTAGGCTTATCAACTACCTATTTTTTTTAATGGGAATGCACCACTTTTTTAAGACTTATTAAAAAAAAAGGCAACTATTGAATAATTTCTGGGCTGAATCAGAGTGCAACCCAGGTCACTCAGTATCTCAGTGGTTAGAGCATTAATTCTGTACATGTGATAGAATTATAGAATCATAGAATGGGTTGGGTTGGAAGGGACCTTAAGGTTCATCTAGTTAAAATCTACTTGCCATTGACAGGGACACCTTCCACTAGACCAGGTTACTCAGAGTCCCATCCAACCTGACCTTGAACACTTTCAGGGATGGGGCATCCAAAACTTATCTAGGTAACCTGTTCCAGTGCCTCCCCACTCTTATACTAAAGATTTTCTGTCCATTATTATTCGTTAACCTGAAGACCTCAAGAACTTATTCAAGGAATAAATTTAATACGTGAGTGTAATTTTGTCCCCATTGACAAATAAATTTAAAATGCATCCATTATTTTTCTTCAGCAGAATCTAAATATGTTCTATGAAAGTTGCTCCAGAACATCCCTGAGTATCTCCAGCATCAAAAATCAGGAAGGGATCAGAAAACATACATTTAACTTCTAAAAGATATTAGTGAATGTAGTGGTTCTTTAGCTCAGTCATTTTGGAAGATTGATATATGTGAATTTTACTTAGAATAACCACTTTTAGAATAAATGATTGGACAGCACCATAAAACAGTCTCTAAAGTGCATCTATTTAGAAGGAATTATTTTGAATGTCAATTTTCATTCCCTTTTGTCTTACTGTGTATGTTGCTAATTTAGGTTTTATGTACTGTCAGCATGGCCACAGAAAACTGTACTTTGGTCCTTTCACATTATTTAAGAATACTTTAATCTTTTAACCAATTCCTTTAAATGGTTTGTACTTCAAGGATTAAAGTCTAGTGTTCATAGTCTAATTCCAGATTTCTAAAAAGACATATTTTCATTCATGTATCACGTTGGTCTCATTTGTTCAGGTCAAAACAAGATATAGAAACACTGACATCTAGTTTTCTTCTTGGTGCTAAATATAGACTGGAGAGAAAAGTCACGTTATATGCATAGAAGTTTATCTGGAGCATAATGACTTCTTCCAAAAACTGGGCTTCCAAAAACTGGGGATGACTGCTCAGAACTAGATTTGTTTCCAAAGGAAATTATATTGTTCTACTTTCAGAGATAGTAAATTAAAGCTGAAGCAAATTTGCTTACACTAATGTAAAAAAAGGAAATGCCTCACTTTATGTAGAAAATATAAGAAAACTAGAGAAATAAGGGACTCAAAATTGGAGATTTTTATTGGCAATATGGCAAGAGTTATTAAATATTGAGATGGAATCCAGATTGTAGAGAGGGAAACTTGCATGTAAAATTAGATGCCTAATAAAGCAGTCGTATTCTGTACTTGGGAATGAGTTCTGTGTCCAAACAGAGCAATCAGATGTTGCTTTAGATGACCTAAAGTAATCCCAGATGTTCTTTAGCTACCATTTCAGCTACTTCTGTAGGTAGTGACATGTAAGCTACCTTCATGGGGACATCTCAGTCTACCTAAGGCTTCTTAAATGTTATTAAACTTCTTTATCTAGTTATTTAAAGCAAGACTGTACATATGAACTAAGAAAGGGATGCAGCAATCTGTCATTGCTGCTCTAGAGGGATGAAGGTCTCTTACAGTCCCAGGGTCACAACAGTCAGACCCATACAGGAGAAGGTGTTGACTCAAATATCCCAGTGTCATTAACCAGCATAAGTTTGATCACTGAAGCCCATGTCAAAGTTCCTGCTGCAGCAGAAGGTAATTTTCAGTTGTGTAAGAAAGTGCATTTAGTTTTATTTCACAAGTTCTGCTATATCCCATTTAATTTCCAGATACTGCTTCAGGAAAGTATAAATTTATGCTGTCAGAACTATCAGCATCTTACAGATGTCTTCTCAAGAGCATCCCTCATAACGGTATATGCTTGTGTTCTTGAAAGAGAACCACATCACTGGACTCGTGCCTAGTCAATTACATTTGAACACTAAATATAGATCTAAAACCTGGTGATGAACCCACCTCAGGCCTCAGTTCAGTGGCCAGATCTTTGGCATCCAAGTTACTAAGACTGGATGCATCAATTTTAGTTGGCTAAAATTATCTGTGATAATTTTTACCACTGGAACCAAAGCATTTAGGCTACCTGACAGATAAAAAATTATCTACACAACACAGTATAAATAATGTTTACATTCTTACATTTCTCATAAAATTTTTGATTTATTCTTTGTATTTTAAAGCAGTTAAATGATAAAAGAAGCCACTTACTTTAAGATGTGCAGGATTTTTTCATTATTTAATAAGTTAAAATTTACGCCTAAAATTTGTTTTACCTATGAATGTCATCCAAAGGGAAGTACTTTTAAAGTAATAGGCAATTTTTGATGAATGTCTCAAAGGTAAAGTATTAAGATGGAAGTGATTTTGGTTCCTAGTTCCATATACTTCCTAGCTTGGTACACACTTTTTTAAGCTAGTAGGTAGAGTGCTTAGGGAGGATTTACACAGTGGAAACAAAATTGAATTAGTTAATGGAGTTGATTTACTGTGGATCAATTTTATACTGTGTATTAAACAAATGAAGAAAGGGATTAAAATGCACTTTGCAATGTTTTTCAGATCTACTTTAGTGCACAGCACTAGTAATTACTTGATTAAAATCAAATCTGACATGTTGATAATATTTTAATTAGTAATACTTCTATGACTTGCTGGGAGGTGACATGCTAATTTTGGCTTGCAGCTTGAGAGACTGGCTGGGAAGCAGATGGAGCTAACTTGTAGAGTGGTCTCTCTCCTGCCTTCCGTTTTTATGGTCTATGGTAAAATGAAGCTTCTTGGTAGGGCTGGAAAAGGTGGTATGAATTCTCTTTTCATCCTCAGATAATCATGATGAAATTATAATTTTGCCTTGCTGGTTTACCTTAGAATTACCAGCACAGCACACGCCTATAGAACAGCTATATTGCTAAGAATGTTTATAGAATCATAGTATAGTACCATTTGTAAGGGACTTTTAAAGGTCGTTTAATCTAAAACCCCTGCAATGAGGAAGACATTTTCAACTACATCAGGTTGCTCAGAATCCCATCCACCTGATCTGAAACGTTACTAGGGATGGGCATCTCTCAGAGCAACTTGTTACAGTGTTCCAATACACTTGTAAAAAAGGTATTATTATATCTAATTTAAATCTACCTCCTCTTAGTTTAAAACCATTACCCCTCTTCCTATTGAAAAAGGCCCAGTTAAAAATTTGTCCCTATTTTTCTTATAAGCTCCTCGAAAGGCAACAATAAGGTTTTGCAAGAACCTTCTTTTCTCCAGGCTGAAGAGTCTCAGGTCTCTCAGACTTTTCTCATACCAGAGGTGTTCCAGCCATCTGTTCGTATTTATGGCCCTCCTTAGGACCTGCTCCAACAGGTCCATGTCTTTCCTGTACTGAAGACTCCAGAGCTGGATGCAGTACTCCAGGTGGGGTCTCACAAGATCAGAGTAAAGGGAGAGAATCAACTCCCTAAACTGTTGGCAATGTTTCTTTTGATGCGGGCCAGAATACAGATGGCTTTTTAGGCTGCAATCACACATTACTGGCTCGTGTCCAGCTTTTTATCTACCAGCACCCCCAAATTCATCTCTGTGGCACTGTTATCCATCCCTCTCTCCCCCAGCCTATATTGATACTTGAGTTGCCCTGACCCAAGTAAAGGACCTCATAGTTGGCCTTGTTGAACCTCATTAGGTTCCCACAGGCCCATTTCTAGAGCTTGACCAGATCCTTCTGGATGGCTTCCCATCCCTCCTATCAACTACACCACTCTGCTTGGTGTCCCCCGCAAACTTGCTGAGGGTGCACTCGATCTCACTGTCCATGTAATTGATAAAGATATTAAGCAGTACTGGTCCCCCTGAGAGACAGCAATTGTCACTGATCTTCATCTGCACATTGAGCTGTTGATTACTACCCCTCCAATCAACTCCTTATCCACCGAACAGCTGACCCATTAAGTCCATATCTCTCAAATTTAGAGAGAAGGGTGTTGTAGGAGTCCATGCCAAGGAGCTTACAGAAGCCCAGATAGACGATATCCATATCTCTTTACTTGTCCACTGGTGTAGTTACTCCATCATAGAAGGCCATTATGTTGGTCAGGTAGGACTTTCCCTTGGTGAAGCCACGATGTCTGTCTTGAATCATCTCTCTGTTGTCCATGTGCCTTAGCATAGCTTCTAGGAGGATCTGTTCAATGATCTTCCCTGGCACAGAGGTGAGGCTGACAGGTCAGTATTTCCCAGGGTCCTCCTTTCTACCCTTTTTAAAAATGGGTGCAATGTTTCCCTTTTTCCAGTGACTGAGAACTTCACATGCCTGCCATGACTTTTCAAATATGATGGAGAGGGGTTTGACAACTACCTCAGCCAGTTTCCTGGGCTGCATCTTATTGGGTCCCATAGACTTATGAACATTCAGGTTCCTCAGGTGGTCATGAACCTGATCTTCTCTTACAGTGAGAGGGACCTTTCTTGCCCAGTCGCTGCCTTGCAGCCCATCCACTGGAGAGGTGTGGTGAGACAGGTTGTCAGTGAAGACTTAGATCAAGAAATGTGTGGAGTACCTCAGCTTTCTCCTCATCCTTTGTTACCAGTCTTGTTAATCAGAGGGGGGTTACACTTTTTTTGACCTTCCTTTTCTTTCTGATATACTTACAGAAGCTCGTTTTATTCTTTTCATCCCTTGCCAAGTTCATCTTCAGCTGCACCTTGGTTCCATTCCTTGCAAAATGGTGAAGCGTCCCTATATTTTTCGGGTACCTGGTCCTGCTTCTACTGCCTGTGAATTTCCTTCTTTCCTTTCAGTTTGAGAAGCAGGTCTTGGCTCATCCATGCTTGTCTGTTGCCTTCCTTTCCTTATTTCTTACACCTGGGGATGGAGACCTCTTGTGCTGTATGGAAAATGTACTTATAGATCTGCCAGCTCTGCTCTAGTCCCTTTTTCCTGAGGGCTATTTCCCAGGAGTACCTATTGAGCTGGAAGTTTATTTACTTAAAAATCAGAGTCCTGACAATACTCTTTGCCTGATCCATATTCCTGAGGATTGGGAACTCCACCAATACACGACAGCAGCTCAGGCTGCCTCCAATCTTGATATCGTCGATCAGCTCACTTATGTTGGTGACCATCAGATCCAGTATTACACCCCCTGTGGTAGGGCTGTCTATTACTTGGCTCAAGAAGTTATTCTCCATGTATTCCAGAGTTTCCAGAATTGCCTAAAGCTTGCTGTGCTACTTTTCCAGCAGATGTCCCCCACCAGGACAAGAACCTGAGAACGTGATGCCTCCAGTAGATGGATCAAGAAGGCTTCGTCAATTGGCTCCACTTGGTCTGACAGCCCGTAGTAGACTCCAGCCACAAGGTTGCCTCAGTTGCCTCTCTCTGATTCTTACCTGTAGGCTTTTAAACTGCTAATGGCTGTTCTTTAGAGAGAGCTCTTCACACTCAATCCACCCCTTCCTGAGGGCAAACTCCTCCACCTCTCCTTCATCCCCTGTCTCTTCTGAATAACCTGTAGCCATTTATAAATGCACTCCAGTCATGGTATTTGTCCCACCGATTTTCAGTGGGACTTTCAGTTCTCTAGACAAATTTTCCATTTGAACAAAACCTTCTTCTATTCAATCCAACTTGCCTTTGGATTTTTTGTCTTTTCACTGGAAAAGGCACAGGTTGTGACTGTTCTAGCAAAGCAAAATAGAGTTAAAAATCTAGCATTACTCTCTTTCCATGCTGACCTACTCTATACTATTGACACCTCCTCTGCATTTTTATAACAAACAGGTAACTCAGACTAAAGAGTGTTATTTTTCTTCTGCCCAAAGACCACAACAGTTTTCTAGGCATGAATGTTGACTCTTCTTTTCACTGTAAATACCATTCCAGGTTCAAAATTAATGCAAAATTGCTGTTGATATGCATCCTATCATGCTCCTGTTGCAGGAAACTGATAATCCTTCCCTCTCAGTATCTGAGACAACCAAGGTCACTTCTCTTATCCTTCTTTTCAATATCATTTAAGAGGTATGTTTATAAAGCCTTTAGCAAGATGTCATAGGTTTTCTCTGTCTCTACTGAGGTATTAGACTCATTCACCTCAGTTCAGGGGTCAGTAAGATCTTTTCAGATGAAGCTTACTTTCAGCTTCGAAGCTTCATGTACAACACAAAAGGCTCATGACTCTATTACGAAATGGCCCTATTATGTTATAACAATTTTTTTTTTGCCAATTGGAATGATTTCCCACTTATTTTATGCATGTAAATTATTTTCTTTTTAAAAATTTAGTTTTGTTTGTTCTTCAAAGTATATTATTGTCTTTCCCCTATCCTCACTATCCCCTCTACATTTAAATTCCTGTTTCTAATAAATTGTGCATATATTCTTGAGCTGGCTCTTGCCTGTTTTCTGTTAGAGGTAAATGACTCACTGGAAATGTCTTTAATAAGATAAACGACTCTGTTTCCAAAAAAGGCTATTATAAAATGACAGACATTTGAACATAAGCCAGTCTGGCTGAAAGTAACTAGATAGGAAGGCCAAATTAAATTGAACAATTATATGAAGCTAAAACACTATCTAAGATTTTAATTAACTAAGAAAACAGTCACATTTTGTCTCATTCAAAATAATTGGTAACTCCAGATGCAAGTATAACAAAGAAATTGAGGTAAGCCAGTGATTCTCATTAGACTTTACCTAAATTACAGCTCCATGGCAGTAAAAGTTTTCAGGAACAGACCTTAAATCATTATTTTGCTGACATTAACCAAAAATGTCAGAATCAGGTACTGCAGAGTCTTCACAGTGGCCTTCACAAGGCCACACAGAGAAAAGAATTGCACTGAAACTCATGCTCTGATGCCAATACAGCAAAACTGTAGAGGTAAGCAAGACAGTGCTGATAGAAGATGTCACTCTAACAATAGAATAATGTTTGACTGTGGGTTGTTTTTTCTGTATTGTGTGCTGAATCCTTGAGCAATTTGAGGGAGCAGTTATGATATAATCTAATAAAAGCAATTGAATAGATAGAAAATGGAGTCTTCTCTGGTTAATTTCAGTAGGAAATATTTGAAGAGAACAATGAACCACAGACAGAAAAGAATAATTTTCTGGTATTTTAAAAGTGTTGCAGGAAAAAGATGAGACACATTGGAA
>JAWWLV010000001.1:70664993-70684094 GCA_035041135.1 Platyrinchus mystaceus
ATTTGGAAATTACAGTAAAAACTTGTGTAACTCCCCAATTAACATAAGTCATCCCCTTCATTAACATGTCCAGCCCCAGATGTCTTTAAAAATGTGTTCTCATGTCCAATAAAGCATTCCAGTTTACCCCATGCTGGAATTGTGTTAATTTGTTTTTCAGACCGCCACTGGAAACTATTAGGAAATATTTAAATAATAAACATTAGAGAAAATTATCAATATTACTAATTCTTGAATATAACTACATATACCTTGGCCATTTTGCCATGAAATATATAGAGAGCTGTTAAATACATATTAAATATATTCAGCAATTATATTTAAACATTTTTACATTAACTATATTAAATGTATTATAACTAATATTATTTATATGTTTAATCATTTATATTTAAATATATTTAATACTAAATATATTTTTAAATACATGTATGTGTGTATGTATGCACATATAAACACATACCTACATGTATATATATATATGTATGTATGTATGTATGTATGTATGTATGTATATATTAGCATTCCAGAAGTCAATTAGCAAATTTCCAATGGAAATAAACTCCATGGAAGTTTGTTTACAAAAAATACTTGTGTGAGTACTTAAAGAGCACAGTTGCTTTTCTCAAACATTTTTAAGGCCACAGAAGGACTTTGCCATGAGATAAGCATAGAATGAAGCAACAGGATGGCGCTAACTTCAGGCCTGGTGGAGGCGAGATCTGGTTAGCACGTCCAGACAAAAATTCCCACAGTGGCAAACTGTGTAAAGAAACAACTGTACACATATCACATATATATATGTATATATGTATATGTATATCTCATATATATACATCTCATATATACACATATGTACACATATCACCCCAAATTATGGATCAGGTGACATCTGAAACCACCAAAGCCCCTCACCTTCCCTGAATATGCCTTTGTGAATACTTGGACTATAATTTAAATCACTCTGACATGAATTTGAGATAAAATAAAGGCGGTACTATTGTCTAGGTGTTATCTCAGAAATAGGGGGAGGTTACAAAACTGGGGAAGAAGAATATATCACTGATAATGGACATGAAGAATGCAGAATTTATGGTCCACAAGGAAAGCTACCTCAGCAACTCTGCTGAGATTTGTTTTCACTGGGTTAAAGGTATTTCCAGCAGGGGGAGATTGTGACCACCAACTTAGAAGAAGAGAAAGGCTGAGCATACAGAATAATTAGCATTAGAAGCAAAGGAATCATTAGACCAATAGAATAAAAGAACTGTGTAGACAATGAGCAATTTTGTTTGTTAAAATGTATAAATACTGAAAAGTTTTGAATTATCTTAGGACCCCCACCACCAAGAAGCTCAAGGTGTAGAAGGACCAATGGGACGCCGCCAGATTCACATGTGGTGACTATTTTCTGCTTAATCTGTCACTCTCTCATTCTCTCTCCTCTCTTTTCAATTACTTTCTATCTCTCTACCTCACATTTTATTGTTAAATACTATTGACTTTGGCATATGGTCTTGTTTGCACCTTAATTCAGGCAGAAGTATCTCTCAATAATTCACTTTTAACAACTTGGTCACTAAATTGTCTTGTCCTGCTATGTCTAACATTACTGAAAGTATCCATTTTTTTCTCAAGGAACCAATCCACTTTAAAAGACCAGAAAATAATTTACTGTAGGTCTATTAGCATTTCATATAAAGAGCAAATTCTTGGAAAAAGTATGTAAGATTGTATGATCAGAGCATGTGTATTTTCCGAATGTCTTGGGGACAGAACAATATTGGGTTTACATTAGGTGCATCTAAAAAGTTATGAAATAAAAAAGAAAAAAAAAGAGAAAAACCTGTCAAAAAAAATTAAGCAACTAGAGCCAGAATTTGGAATCTGTAGAAAAGATTTTTTATGATTCTGATGAAGAGTCTTGTCAGTTATTGATAGCATTTCAGTAAAGACATCATCTGAGACTTTCATTAAATTTTTAAAATTATAAGACACTTCACACAAAGAAATTTTGAGGAAGAAAAATTTAGAAAATACAACTTAATTAGTGGCTTGAAGATCCTGGACATACCACAAGCTAATGAATGATAAACTAAAGCCTAAATCTTTCTGATTTGACTGTATCCTAAATAATGGTGTGGGTGAGGTGGAACATACATGACAAAACAAGACTCTAGCAATTACACTGTTTAACTAGATTTTAACTATAGCATATGCAACCTTCTAACCTTATTGGTTTCCTTATTGCATTGCTTTCTACAATTTTTATTTATTTGTGAAGGAGGTTTTATTTCTGTATATAACTTCAGCCATTCGAAAATCATTGTGTCACCTGTTCATCTCTGCCCTCATAATTTAAGGGATTTCTTATTAACAACTGAATGAAGATTTTTTTTTTATTTGCTTTTAAAGCTATATCCTAAGTGATCTCAAGGTTAGTAAATAGAAATTATGTTATGAAAATGTAATGCAAATAAGTCAATAGAAGAATATCCAAATAAAATGATAGGTGGGTGAGCTTTACAATTAGGCTGCAGGATTACACTAGAAAGAGCCTCTTCAGTCTCAAGCAGGTCACTGGCATGTTAGGAAATTCAAAAGAAGATGAATCCACAACTTCTCTCAGCAACCTGTTTCTGTGCCTCACCTCCTTCACAAAAAAGAATTTCTTCCGAATATCTAATCTAAACCTAATCTCTTTCAGTTTAAAACCACTACCCCTTATCCTACATGCCTCTGCAGATAATCTCTCTCCATCTTTCTTGTAGGATCCCTTCAGGTACTGAAAGGCCACAATTAGGTCACCCTGAAGCCTTCTCAAGTCCAGGTCAAAAAATCCCAACTCTCTCAGCCTTTCCTCATAGGAGAGGTGCTCCATCCTCCTAATCATCTTGGTGGCCTTCCTCTGGACTCACTCTAACAGGGTGATGTCCTTCCTGTGCTGTGGACCCCAGAGATGAATGCAGTGCTCCAGGTGAGATCTCACCAGAGATGAGTAGAGGTGTAGAATCCCCTCCCTTGCCCTGCCGGCCACTCTGCTTTAGATACAGCCCAGTATACAATTGGCTTTCTGGGCTGCAAGTGCACATTGCTGGGTCATGTCCAGCCTCTTATCCACCAGCACTCTCAAGTCTTTCTCAGCAGGGCTGCTCTCAAACTGTTCTTTCCCCAGGCTGTATTGATACCACAGGTAAATATGAGAATCTGGTGCTTGGTGATGTCTCAGCCTTAGGGGTAAATCATAATAAGTTTACCCTATTACATCACTATGTTGCTATGACAATACATCTAAAGTAGAGTTGACTCGGATGAGTGAACAGTGAGGTGGACTGAAAACTGTTTCTACTTCTGGGCTCGAAAGCTTGCCATCAATGGCCCAAAATCAAGTTGGAAACTCATCAACAGGGTGTGTGTGTACCAGGGTGTACTTGTGTAAATACTGTGTAATTTCTTCATTCATGACCTGGATGTTTAGACAGGTGTATGCTCTCAGATAATTTGCAGGTGATAAAAATATGGTAGAAGCAGTTGACAAACCAGATGGTTGGTCTCCTGTTCAGAGAAACCTGGATAGGCTGAAGAAATGGGCCAATAATAATGTCAAATAGTTCAGCAAATGGAAATTCAAAGTCTTGTAGCTGAAAATCAACAAGGATGCATGAGCACATGCTGGAAATCAGCTTTGCAGAGAAAAACCTCGGGTCCTGATGAACAGCAAATTAAACATTACCCAGCAATAGTCTACTGCAGAAGAGATGCCAGCAATTTCCCAGGCTCCACTAAGAAGAAGATTGTCAGGTGGATGTAGGAGTCAATTCTCCCCCCGACTCAGCACTGGTGAGGCCGTGTCTGGAGTGCTGTGTCCAAGTCTGAGCTCCTCACTAGAAGGGAGAAGTGAACATATTGGAGTAAGTCTTGCACAGGATCACAAAGATCATTAAAGGACTTCAGGCAGCTGACATGTGAGGAGAGGCTGAGAGAGCAGGGACTCTTCAGCCCAAAGAGAAGGCTTGGGGAAGTCCTGCCAATGTGACTAAATACCTGATGGTGGGGGCGAGGGGTTGAAGAAGACAACCTTTTCTCAGTAATATTCAATGAATGGACAAGACACAAATTTATATACAAGAAATTATGTGTAAGCAGAAGGAAAAGTTTTTTTACTGTAAAAGTTTTTAGTGGACCAAGTTTCCTGGGGGTGTTGTGGAGACTCCCTCTTTGGAGATATCGATAATTCAGCATGGACACAGCCCTTAGTAACCTATTGTAATTGATCCTTCTCTTAGAAGAACATTGAACTAGAAGAATTCCAGAGGTTCCTTCTGACCTGAACAATTCTGTGACACTGTGCTATACAATCACGTTGTGCTACGATAAGCACTAATTTGCATTGATTTCAGCAACTTCTCTAGCTATGCCTTCATGCATTGTTCAAAAAGGTTCAGATGAGATTGATGATCTCTAGAGATTTAGCTTTTATTTCCTTGATTTTATCATGTGCTTTTGCATAAAAAGCAGCAAAATGAAAATGTATTTTGGTTGCATTATTTAAAAAACTGAGAATATTAATACCCTTTTTTTTTTCAGAAGGACTCAGTACTTAATGCCAAGTCATACTGTGATTTTGTACTTAGATGAAATTCATGTTGAGCATTCCCAGTTTGGCAAAACACTCAGGAACCTTCACAACAAATGTAATGTATGCCCTAACTAAAAGAGCTCTGACTGTGTTGTCAGTTTGATAAAATAAAAACAGTGGTAATGCCCAGTGTTTCTAACTGCCCGTTGTGTCTTTGTTGTAGAACTTTCATGCAAACTGCAGTACAGTCTTTTGCCGTCCTACGCATTAATTTAAGGCTTTGTGACTGTGCTGTCACAGTGACACAAATGAAATTAAATTGCTGATATGGTCTTTTTTGCCTCAACTAGACAATAGAGAAGTATATATACATATTAGTCTTTCTTTTCTACTTCATGTCAAATGAAAAATAAAATTTATTTATTTTTTTCATTTTTTGTGGTCCAAGAAAACTGACTGCAATGCGCTGTTGGAACAGTATGACAAAACAAATCTTGAGCAATTTTTTAAGGAAAAACCCCAAAAGTTTCATGTTTACTATAGTTATGGGTTTGAGAATTTGTATTTTAAAATTATTTCAGAATAAAGCTAGTATTTACACTCAAAGTGAGAAACTCTGGGAATTGAATTACTGGTATTATGGGATTTGAATAAAAATCAAGATTCTTAATGTGAAAATGCATTTAAGTTAAATTTACATCTTGTTTAATTAAATCAAAATGTGCTTAAGTTGTCCTCTCCTTCCCAAAAAAAAAAAAAAAAAAAAAAAAAAAAGTAAAAAAATAATGGAAAGGTTTAAAAATACAGGTGTTGATAAAATTTTTCTGAAATGTCATCTATTCCATAGATGTGCTCCAGCACAGCACAGTTGGAGATGTGCTGTGCAGTTGACATTCTTACCAGTTTCACTGCTGCCATAAAGCCAGAATGTCAACTGTACCTGGTATGCTCCAGCTTCAGGGGTTTCTTAGACAGTAGCTTGTTTATCCAAGAATCTATAATTTTTATTTTTTTATATGAGCTAACCATTCAGATTAATTTTAAGGAATTGGCACTTGTAGAAATGATTCATCTTGTGATAAAAGGTACTTCTGCAATTGATCATGCATTTGAGCTATGTTCCTGATTATGTGCCTCAGCTGTGAGGAGTCTAATATAACTAGTTCAAGAAGATGCTTTCCTGGAGATGTTTAAAACTAAATGAGAAAAAGCCCCAGGTTTCTTGGTAGGGACTAAAAGCTCTGGAAGCACTGAATCACCAGCCATTGAGTGATCCCAAAATATTTTTTTAGTGTCAATGGCAGTTTGAAATTTGTAAAGAATAAAGACTATTGAATCAGTGCTAAAACTGAACTGCTTCAAAGAAATAGAATTTTGCCCCAGAAAGCAGAAAAATGGTTATACCTCACAATTTAGAAACAGCCTTTAATGTTTCCACAATTGTTATTTTATGTGAAACATGCCTGAAAATATCTTATTACGCAGAAGCATTTAATCATCTGTTCTTTGTATTTGTTATTATTTGCTTGGCAAATAATTTAAGCTATCAAACTCTGCTGTGAAATATATATGGCAAATCCTAAAGTAGTTTAGACAGAAATATAATTATGTACATGAACTTCAGTAAACAAAACAAGCATAAGCACACACATACACAATATATGTAAGTAGTAGCCAAAAGAGATAATATCAAAAAAAAAGAGAAACATAGCAAGAAGAAAAGCATACCAGAAGGACCAGTTATGCTGCCCATACTTGCAGAATTTGACAAAAGATGCAAATGCTACAAAACTGAGGGCCATTGGCAGGATGGCAGAACTTTATAACACCATTCATAGTCAATAGGGTGATAGAATTGAATTCTGGATAAAGGAAAATATTTCACCCTACTAAAAGGTAGATCTGGCTTGTGAAATGTCAAGGATTTATTGAAATTTGATGTCCACGAGTTGAGAATAAACAAAGGATTTATATGTCCTAAGTATCATGGAGTAGCAGAAACAAAAATAAAAGGTAACCATGAAGAAAACACAGAAAGATGTGCTCTACTATTTAAGATGTCAAAGAGGATCCTAGTTGTTCACTGGTTATACCAAGAGAAGAGGTATTCCACAGGTCTAGCATCATATCCATCAGCCCTCTGATGATGTCTTTTTATCCCAAATGTATGTTACACCTCTGGGTGGATGGACAAACTCTGTGCCTTCACCTGTTTAGGCAAAATTAGCAATACCAACAGCTTACAGGCAAACTAGGCATAAAGGTATCTTGTGATGTCAAAACAATATGTCAGCAGATATGAAGGCTGCTGTGCTCTTTACTAGTTTCACTTACCAGGTTGATTTAAGTTTAATTCCCTGAAGAGCTCATTACCATACTCTAGTTTAAATTGTCATCATGTAATTGCATAATAAGGAAAACACACACATTTTATCAAATTATAATAAATACAGGAATTTCAGAATTCCCTAAAAACTGCCTTATCAATAAGTCCATTTGAGGCATAATACAGGAAACAAAACAAAACAAAACAACCAACCTCCCCCCCTTCAAAAACCCAAGTGACCTAATGAATACCGCCCTTAGCACTTCAAAGACAAGCTTTAAAGATATTCAGGTTTCTTTTCCCCCACTTCATACTCCAGGCACGATGTCTCAATTTATAATAAGTTTTGTCAACTATTTATAGTCAGCTAGGAATTATTCAAAGTGTCCTCATTAAATGTTTACCTATCATCTCTGTTAAATATGCTTCCTTTTGCCCATATTAATAGAAGTATTTGACTTCCTCTCACCATTTTGTGAAATGCAAGGCAATTTGCAATGAGAGAAAAAAAAATAGTGAAATTGAAACAGGAACTCACATTGCATTAGATTTCTTTTAAAAATGCAATTAGTATTTTTCCATCATGTTGATAAGTTTTTATTAATCATAGAATCGTAAAATTGCTAAGGTTGGAAAACACCTTGAAGATAATCAAGCCCAACCATTAACCCAGCACTGTCAAGTCCACCAGTAAGCAATGTCCCTAAGCACCACAGCCACATGGAATGGTGAATCAGCCATTCCCACCTCCCTCAGAAGCCTGTTCCAATGCTTGGCAACCCTATTGGGGAATTTTTTTTTTTCCTAATAACCCATCGAAATCTCTCCTGTCACAGCTTAAGGCCTCTTTTTCCTCTCATCATGTCACTTCTTACCTGGTAAGAGAGGCCTACACCCATCTCACCATAACCTCCTTGCAAGTAGTTGTAGAGAGCCATAATGTCTCCCTGGGAAGCCTCCTTTTCTCCAGGCTAAACAACCCCAGCTCCCTTAGCCACTCCTCATAAGACCTGGGCTCCAGACCAGTCACCTCACCAGCTCCATTGCCCTTCTTTAGACACACTCCAGCAGCTCAATGTCTTCCTTGTGGTGAGAGACCCAAAACTGATCACAGTTCCTCACTTTACTAAGATTCGAAAACTCTATATTTTTATGATTGCTGTGCCCAAGATGGCCTTCATCACGTCACCCACCAGTTCTTCTCTGTTCACAAGCAGCAGGTCCAATGGGGCAACTCCTCTTGTTGACTTATTCACCAGCCATGTCTGGAAGTTATCTTCTTTATGGAAGCACCAAGGTTGTGCACTTGATCCCCATAGGGGCCATTCACTTAAGATTTGTCTGGGCAGCTGCATCAGTCGTGATGGCTGCAGAGTTTAGGGAAGCCATGGCTTTCTGCTGGGTAGATGCCCTTGCTGCATGGTTGAGCTGGCAGGGCTTCAGCACCTTTTCTTCATTCCCTTCCACAAAAACTGCCACACAAATTGCCGTATCATGCCCTGGCTTATGTGCCATGCCTGTTTTCCCATCCTGTCAGTGGCACTCCTGGTTTCTGGTGCTCCTTAAGTGCTTCTTTTATAAATGGGGGGGCTTGGCAGCCACTGCTGTTGGCCCTGCCCAGATCCTGTCAGCTGCTGTTGCACAGTCTGGGGGCTACCAGTGGCTCCCTTCTCAACCTGAGGTTACCCTAGTTCAAGGACCCCCCTATCCACCACTCTAGAGTGTTCCTCTGCAGATTATACTGGAACTGGAGCTGCTTGCCTTGGCGACTGAGGAGCTAATGTTACAGAGGAAGATTAAATATGCTTTTATACTTGGGGTAGCAGATGGTACTTAAATGTAGGAAATCTGGCAGGTATGTGAAGTAACATTTAGACATTCTTCAGGGGTTTTTTTGTTTGTCTGTTTTTCATCAGACTAAAATCTGCTGATATGGAGGTAGACCACACCTAGCAGAGAAATTGTACCAAAAAATCAGTAACTGAACAATCGTATATGTAGTAGGAGTAAAATATCCATTCCTTTCAGTAGATTTCTGTAACATTTTCCCTTTCACATATTGTCATCCTTAAAAGCCCTACCTGGATGTATTAGAAAACACATTGAGATTAAGAATAATTTGAAACACAATAGAAGAAATAGAATTGTATTTATGGAAAAGCCTGAACTAAAGTCTGTCATTTTTTTTTCTTTGTTCTTCCTGGATAAGGCTCTGCTTTTTGCATAGATCTGAATACAGAGACTCTCAGGGTCTTACTGTACTGCGACAAAGTCCCTCTCCAGGAAGATTTCTTTTTTTTTTCCTTTTTGGCTCTTTGTCTTTATTTGTGTGATACCACATTACCTTATAATCATTTGGCTACAGAAAAGTAGCAATTCCTTTTTCCTGCTATGCAATTTCACTTAATTCAGAAAGTACTATTCATGAATAAGGTAAACAGGTAGTTGCATTTTTGCTGCTTTGCCATATGCTTTGAACAGAACACAACATAAAAAGGACACACAGTAAACAGCAAAGAAATTAAACAGTTACATCACCCATCTCAGTTAGGAAATTCTTATCAGACTATGCATAGGAATATGAGTTAAATCTTTCAATAAAATAGCTGCAGCTGTGTCCTCCCCTCAAAGACTTTTACATCCTTCCTAGTAGAATCTATGGTAAAACAAAAACTATTAAAAAACTCCCAAAAAACAACCCCCACCCCACCAAACCCAAAAGTAATAGAAATAAGAGAAGTGTGACTGATGAATTCAAATATTTAAACCACTCAAATATTTATATTTTCTTTTAAAAATTTTAACTTATGTATGATCGTGCCATTAATTAGTTTGTTGTGGTGTAAACCCATCCATTATTCCCACAAAAAAAAGCTTTCAGCCTAAAAAAAGGACAGATGGTAAGGTGAATTCTGTCTGTAGACACTCTAATGCTATTTTTCCTATTATTTTTAAGATATTTGATGCATTTTTACTCTATGTGGAACCAGATATAAGATGCAATGTATTGTAGTCTCTTACTTTATTGTATTCTTTTTAACAGCCACAGAACTGTCTGAAATGTTTCCTGCCACTCAATTAGTGTGGTTGCAAAGACAGATGTTCCATGAGAATTTTTGCTGGATCTCCCAGCTGATGCAGTTGGAGAATCAATTCAGAAGCTAAACAATTTATAAAAATGAAGTAGGACGAGGACTTTTTTTTTTTTTTTTTGTTTTTTTTTTTTTTTTTTTGTTTTTTTGTCTTTTGCTAAAGCCTGGTCTTGTGTATGAGTTTAGGCACCTTGATAATGTGATAAACTTTCCAAAAATGTAAAGAATGAATCAGTAGCTCAATATGTGTTATAGGTGAGGATGAAATTCTGGTCAAATTCCCCACTCCCTCTGGTTTAGCAGAAACTTGTGTCTTGATCTAGCAGACTTTGGAAAGCCAGAACACAAAATGATCAAGACATAGGCTTGACGTTGTGTGGACCAGCACTTCACAACTAAGATGTAAATGGAAAGGATTTCTCCCTTCTCTCCAGAATTCCATTTATGAAGAGGTAAGCTGCTCTTTAGGAAAAGACCCTCTCCCATGTGTTGAATCTGAAAATCAAAAAAAAGCCAAAAAAAAGGAAATCTTTACTTTTTAATGTAAACTCATGGAATTTACCTGGATGTTTGTGGGTTTGTGAGTAAATGTGCAAAACTGAATTCTTGAGTTTTCAAGGGGAAGTCTGATAATTCGTAGCTGTCCCTGTGTTGGACTGGCTGTGAATTTTAAAAACACTTGGATTAAACAGAAATGAATCCTTCTATTTAAGATAGACAGGAGACAAAATCCCCAGAAATTACAAAACTAAGAACATTCTTTTGTGCACACAGTCCATTTTTGATTGTGTAAACCAGTGACTTGATGTTCCAGAAAGAAAGTGTTACAAAAAAAAAAGAATTCTGAAGCAAAGAAGTGGCTGTGGAAAGAAGAAAGGAGTCCAGAAAGAATAAGGGGAAGATTCTAGCTGGAGGAAAGTTCTTTAAATTGGGAGAAGACCCTGGAGATGGGAGAGAAGCATGGGGACAAATGTTTGACTTTGGCTGGTGATGTCCCAAACTGGTAACTACCAGCAGCTGCATAGCAGGAAGCAACACAACTTTATGCCTGATCCTCCCAGAGCAGTAAAGATGTTCCTGCAGGGAAGGGAAGTCAGCATCTAGTGAACCACTGCATTATTTCTGCGGTCTATTTCAACCTAAATGATTCTATGAACTTAATGTTGTGGGAAAGGGAGGGAGATAACCAAGCAGAAAAAAAAAAGCTTTAAGCTATTCTGTTTGTTTTCTGTACTAAATTTGCTTGACTGAATAAAGATTTGTTAGCTCAGGGAGTCCTCTTATCCCTTCTGCTATCCATATTGGTCTCCAAATCATAATCATTTTATTTTAAGTTCTTTCTGTTCTCATGAATATTTTTGCAAATACATACAATGTTAAACTAGAAAGGTCTAAGACCAGTATTTGTGTACCCACAATCTTCATAACGCTTTCTCTGAATGTGTTAGAAGAGTTTTGTTCATCCTCTTCAAATCAGACTGGCAACAGTTGTCACTTTTGGGAAGGATTGGTAAAAGATTAAACATTTTTCTTTTTCTATCTGACTCAATACCAAGTAGGTGAGAAGTTATTCACTTCTCATTGCTGTTTAAGAAGAAGATTTTGTGAAATTCCTGAGCAGGAACGGCTTGCCACTCCTGACTTTAAATTACCCATTCCCATCTGTTTCCCAGAATACCACAACTGGGATGACAGTAACTCACGTGTAATAAATGCACAAGTAGTCTCAAAATTGGCTAGCCTACCATGATTTTAAATTGAAATGCCTCGTGTCTGACTTGCTGCTTGCCATTTAGGGACTAGAAATTATTTTTGTTCCTTTCACCACATTAGGTGACATGAGAAAGTTACTTTCCTCAAGAGAAGTTATTACCCGAACTGTAGAAATCTAGTTAAATAAATACTATCAGGAGCTTTCTCCCTTATCCACCATCACTTGTCTTCATAGAAAAATCCATGAAGCATAATCTGAGCATAAAGTGTCTGGAGAATTACTTTTTATTATTTCTTTACTGTTGCTGAGGACTGTCTTGCAACCAAACAGTCAAATGTTTATATGAGGATAAAACAGGTAATACACACACCAAAACCACAAAACTTCACTGTGCATCTGACATAATAACATGGTAGAGGCAGAATTAATCTCCTCATCTTAATTGTGATGGTCATTAAAATTACACAAAATATTCCTTGCCTGTATCCTCCCTCCCTCCACCTCCTTCAAATGTTTTCTAGGGTTAAAACTTGCTGTTTCTGTCACTATTATTATTATTAAGGCTGTATTATGACCCATAGTAGTAGTAATGAATCTATCTCATAACTCCAGGAGTGTAATTCTAGAATGTTTTCAAAGTATTGTCTTTTCTTGACACTTCTCAGAGAACTGCTGAGGAGAAATGTTCATTTACTAATGTGACTGAAAAGCACTGTCACTCCAAGTCAACACAATCATTTAATGAAAATGGGCTTTTCAGTAATATAATAGGTGCTGCCAAAGCAGTGATGAGAAAGAGAAGAAAGAGAATGAACTAAGTAACATGAGCTGTTAAAAAACTTCAACTGTGTTTTGCCAAGATGTCTCACACAAGATGGTATCTGCCCTGCTGAATAACTTCCTTCACCAGCTTCAGCTACCTGAAAATATCTTCACTTTTTTTCACAGGCCAGGTACTGGCTAATAAGGTGAAAGGTTTCATTTTTGTCGTGTTAAAATGAGTCATTAATACAGAAGCATTTTTAAAGGTGCTACCACTGCAATCATTGT
Source organism: Platyrinchus mystaceus (assembly GCA_035041135.1). Taxonomy (NCBI): domain Eukaryota; kingdom Metazoa; phylum Chordata; class Aves; order Passeriformes; family Tyrannidae; genus Platyrinchus; species Platyrinchus mystaceus. The sequence goes on from JAWWLV010000001.1 coordinate 70,677,755, forward strand.
TTCGATGATGCCTAAGGAACAGTATTTACCTTTTTTTAAACTTTTCCCTGTTGAAACTAGTGCTCAGTTTTCCAAGTTCACTAATTACTATGATGTTTACCTTTATATTTATACAATAAATAACTGGCTCCAATTCTAAACTTCTTTTCTTCTATAGTCTTTAAGGTCCAGTATTTCAAAATTGGTTTTCATCCTGATTGAGAATGAAAATCTGGAATATATATTTATTTGATGAAGCAGAAGATAATGAAAACAAACCAAACCTTACAGATTTATCAGGTGGTGCTGTTAATATTTTTTTCATTTTTGAGGCAACACTCAGTTGTCCCCTTATAGATATCAATACTAAACAAGTGGTACCCTGCATGTCTCCAGATGCTGACACAGGATGTAGGTTCTCCACAGATCCTAATTTGTAACTGCCAACCCATATTTTGATTTTCCTAGGGTATTGCAGATGGCCTTAGGTGTCTGTGAGAATGAAATAGATCAGGTTGCTGTATGTAGATGAGTTAAATTCCATGCACTGACATGCTAACTTGTGAAGGATGGGCATGTTTTGGCACACATTCTGTTTAGCTTCATGCTAATTTCATGTTCTACCATAGAATTGATTTGAGACAGACCACTGTCAGCTCCTCAGATAAGACCAGGATGTTATGATTCAGGTACCACTGAAAACATACTAGACGAAAAGAAATGTCTTTGAAAGTTTGAATACACTATATATTCAAAGACTGACCAATACATCAGAAGTTTAGCCTTCATGTGAAATCCTGCAGAAGCAATCCCATTTCATACTGTCTTTGCACAGTAGTTGTTAAATAGCTTTATGCAATATTGTCTTTGTTGAAGCAAATCAGAATTGTGAAAAAATACATATGTTTTAGGGAGATAATTTTGTCTCTCACAGCATATAAAAAATTTTGTTCTTGGATTTCATTCCTTGAAGATGTAGACCCTTATTCTAAAAATTGTTTATCAACTTATGTCTTACCTTTCAGTGTGTGTCTTCACTGTGTAAGCAGAAACATGTCCTTAAAATTCTACAGGCAATTTATGTATATATATTCAATGTTGTGTACAAAGTCTACACATCTGAAATTTTAAAATGTAGGAATACTTCTTGTTTTACAAATGAAAACTCCAGAGATAGCCTTGAAAAATCTGAAATCTGACACTGTATAAACATCTCTTTATTTTTCAAGAAGCCTTTGGACAATTCTCTCAGGCACACAGTGTCATCCTTGGGGTGTCCTGTGTAGGACCAGGAAATGGACTCGATGATCCTTGTGAGTCCCTTGCAACTCAGTATATTCTATGATTTATTCCTTCATAACTTATTATTTTAAACATTGACCATGAAATTACAATTGCTGTTTTACATCATCACTATAGAATAAAAAAATATCTTTGCCATATAAAACCTGGGGTGGTTGTTTGTTTGTCTACTTTCTGTTTTTAGTATTGGTATTTGTTATCTGTTGAATTCAGGAATAAATTAAAACAGGTTTAGATGTCTCTCTCTGAATTTTTTTTAGTAATATTTTCTCCCAGAGAAAAGTATATTATAAAACATATTAAATTAATTCTATTTTTCTGTTTCATTTTAGTATCCTATGATAGAGTGATGGAGAAGCTTTCTTTAACTTAGAAGTAAAAAGGTCGTTGAATAAAATAAAAATACTTTTAATTGAAAAACGATTCCAGAAAACAAGCAATTTTACATTATGTGCTAGCTTAGACTACTACTGAAACTAGGTCATAGGGGAACATTTAAAGCAATAACATAGCTATCCAGAATTAGAACTATGGTAACAATTGGAGCTTGGTCATTGAACTAAAAAAAAAATCTCTTTTGGAGTTAATCAAAGCATTTTTCTCATTTTAAAATGAGATGTTTTATTAATTTCCCTAATTTTCTAATAAAAATTGTTTTACATGAAAACTAAAATGTAACTTTTTACTTTCTTTTAGTCTTTCATTTCTGCCAGCTACTGTTTTCTCTTCTTTCACTTGACTATAATCCAAATTCAAGAACACTTCTAGCTGACCAATACTACATGCTTCAAAGAATAGTTCACCCACCAAGCCTTCACTGTCCTTAAATACGTAATACTAGTACACTTCTAAGGGAAGTCTTGTATTCCAGGGCTGCCAAAATTTCTCTTAAAAACAGTGAAGCCTAACATAGAAACAAAGTACTCCAATCTGTTAACTAAAACATTATTTCATATTGCTTTTGAAAAATCTAATTCAGACTGCTGTGCATTTTAATACTATCAGCAAACTGCTTTCCCTCAAATTGCCATAATTAATTTTGTGAGTTAAATTTGATCACATTAGTCGAGTGAGATGATTTTCCTTTTTATAAATAGCAACAGAGGGGAAAAAGGCTTCAAAAAAGTGCCTGTTTTTCTTTGCTCTTTTCTCCTGCTACGCACAAATAATTTCACCATTGTGAAAACTAAGTGAAATAATATTAATTTATTTTGCTTAGAATTCAAGCAATCAGTTCAAAAGCTTAAAATAATAAAATAATTGAGATTTCAAGGTTTTTTGAAAAAACATACAAGCTATTTATTTTTACCAGTGTTACAACTAAATCAGTGATCAAAACCAATGATCAATTTATAACTGTTAGAAAATTCTCAAGGGAGAGAGGATGAGAAAATGTTCAAACACAGTATTTTCTATCACATTCTGTCATTCTAACTTCCTAGAAAATCTGGCTCACACATACATAATTGATGACCATCTTTGCAGGTGATAAAATATCTTCTAACTTCTTCAAGGTTGTATGCATAATTAAAACTGAAGATTTGGCTTAGCCAACTTCATGGCAATCTTATCAGGAACAAGAAACATCTATGAAGTGTAAGAAGAGGATTAAAAAAAAGGGTTCTCAAGTTCTTAAAACAAATTTTTTCCTCTTTGTGTCAAAAAACGTAAATACTTCAGGCAGTATTATTATTCCTACTCATAATTTTTCCAGGTTTTCTACATGGAATTATTTCTCCTGTCACAAATATATTTGCAATCATGTTAACATCTTAAAAAACCTCAGTATAAACTTATGAAGAGTACAATGGATCTTTTATAAGTGCAGTTCATTCCAAAGATGCTAACATCACAAATATCTTATTTCTTCCATGTGTATTCCTGTCCCTTTTTCATTATTTTCCAACTGCAATTTATGGAGACATTACTGTTTCTTCATTTAAATCCTTACTTCCTCATCTCACTCACTTCTGCTACAAGATCTACAAGTTTTGAATCTTTAAAAAATGTTGAAAACAATAAAACTTGAATGACTTCTCCTCAACATATATTAGCTTTTTATCTGTTTTAAGGCTTGTAACTTTCAGTGTGTTTGGATGAAACTCATCCTCTTTCATTATTACCACAGCAGGATGTTGTGAGTAAGCAGTTTTGATTTTTGTCTGACTCTCTTTAATCTGTCTCCAGTTGCCCCTCATATCTTCTAGCCTGTGATACACTGTATACTGATAATCCTTAATAGTCAACATATCCCTTTTATACTCCATAATACCTCAAGATGTTGATCTTATGAATTATTCAACAGTGTAAGAAGGAACACTGAGAAGTAACTTTTCATTTCTGTCAAAAAAGTGACATTTTTTTTATATCTGATACTGTAGAAAAAACAGATGTTAACAAAGTCCTTGAAATTAGTAGCTTGTTACTTAGTAGATGACAATTTACATCAGTAGATTTCACTTTCAAGTGGTTAAAATTAGGGCTCTTAGAAACAGTAAATACTCTTTTTTTCCTAAGCCTCCACAAATCACTAATGGAAAAAAGATTGTCAGTTTTGAAAAGTAATTTTGAAAGGAGTGGTGCTGGCAAAGTCTTAGATGACTGGTGTAGCTGAGTGTTAATCATTGAATGGCTCCATGCTTGCATGGCAACAGCTGTCAAAAAGCCTTCAATTCAGACTACAAGAGTAAGGGCTTACTATGTACTGAATTTTCTCTTCCCTTTCCTCCCCAGAGCTGAGCCCGATGTCAGTTTTATGCCGGGATATTCTTATGTTACCATGCTGGACAGAAGTTTTCCAATCTCTAATCTCAAATGTGATAAAGCCAGGCTAACCATTTGTTTCTACATCATCAATCCTCCAGGAGATTAATCAGATAAATATGGTCTAACTGCACATTTTACTATTGCTTGGAATGGTAATTGTGGCCCCATACCATATCTGGTATATTGGTTTGTCACCCATAGGCTGCAATCCCTTTTTCTTGTAAGTTACAGACTAGCTGATTAAAACTAGTAATAGTAATATTTCTGTGAATATACAGACTACAGATTTTCACATTCAAATCTGCACATAGCATTTCAAAGGATAAATTTCCTTTAAAGAACTGTTGTAAAGCTCAATTTTAATAAAATAGAAACCTTAATTTAAAAAGTCTGTGTAAAAATATATTTCCAGACTTAAAATTTTCCAGGTTTACTATTCTGGGGTAGAATTCATGTTTATTTCTTGCTTTTTTTTTCTTTTTCTTTTTACAACACCTTTGTTATGCTTTAAGGCTTTCTTTAGCAGTGAATATTTAAAAAATTACTTTGAAAACTTCAGTCCTAATTCCCTAAAACTTCTGTAAAAATATATTTAAAGAAATATAATGTCTGTTGTTACTTTTTCCTCAGTAGAAAACCACATAATTTTCTCTAGTTTTCAGATCCTGGACATAAAAAACAAAAAACTGAGCTGTCTTCAAGAAAGCCAAACTGATTCCCATCTGGAATTGAGCAAGGCTGAAATTGGTCTCATAAGCTGATCATCTTTGGAATTATAAAAATGACCATTCCTCTTTTCCTCTTGCAAGGTTGTATCACATTTATTTTTCAAGATAAGCCCCCACTGTTGCAGTTGAGAACACAATAGTTTGCTAAGGATATTGCACATAAAGTAAATCATATATTTAAATTTGAATTTTTAGAAAATTAGGTATGAAATACTTTCATAAATTCCATAAATTACTTTTATCCAATGAAGATATTATCTAGTATAAGACAATAAGCTTAGGCTAGTTCAGTTTGTAGACATAAGTGGAGGAAAACAACCCTGTAAAGTGTCTTTATCCAGGTAAAAACGGTTATATTATGCAATTACCACATTTAAAAGTTATTGCTATATTTGCAAATAAAACCTATGGTCCAAGATCAAAAAGAAATATTTTGTAGCTTACTGATCTTTGAATATGTCTGCAAATTAAAATAAGCAAACAAATAAACAACCTTCCTGGTGTATAAAAACACATGTGTTCTCCTTTTTGTTTGAATACATCAACTACCGAATGCCACAACTTAAATTTTGCAAGTCACATATCTCATTTAGTAGCAACAAATAAATACCCCAAATAATAAACAGTTACTAGGCTCCCGAAAAAAACCAAACAGATTTTCCTTTTAATAGACCAAATGATTATTAATAGACTAAAAAGACCAGTGCATAAACGAATTCATTTAAACTTTCAGGATTTCTGGAGAATTTTCAATCAAAACTACTATGTAAATTTGCATCTATTATATTCTTGATTTTTGCTTACTTTGCCATTTTGTAACATCTCTGCCAAATATCTCAACACTGAAAGTTGGAGATAATTTTTAAGCCCTCCACATATAATAGCAGAAGGAAGGTAACTGTTTCCTAGAAGTTCCCTAGTTCTTCATCTTCAGGTGCTAGGAGATAGTATGTTCTTAGAAGAAAGTTCATAGTGGTGGCTTAAGAACTGTGAGGTTCAGAGAAACAATGATACCTGTCCAACAGTGGCAGAAGGCATAAATATCAAAAGTGATATAGTATAAACATTTTTATTTTTAAAAAATGTTTATTCCAATTATTGCTATTTATTAACTGTTCTAACAATTTATTTTTATAATAGAAAAATCATGTATTCTAAGGAAATAATTTGCTCAGAATTTCTCAGCACTCTAAGTGTCTAAAATTCTGGCAATTTTTTTTTTTTTTTTTTCTGTACATTTTTGCTTTTAAGGACAAGAATACCTTTTTAAGTCAGGTTTAATTATAGCCTTTTAAATGTTAAAATCTTATATTTTTTTCTTTCTCTTCTAATCAGCAAATTTCATTTAACTCAAATTGTGAACTCCAGCCCAAAAGTACTAACTTCACTCATATCATTGCATAGTCATTTGTAAGAGAAAGGAAACTCCAGAAGGTAATTCAGAAAAAGACTTTTTTCAAATACTATAGAGACAGTTCAGGGACCCCCGGTGGCCTAGCGGTTAAGATGCTGGTCTCTCAGCGCCAAGGCCACAGGTTCGAATCCCCCGGGTAGATGGAGCTCGT
>JAWWLV010000001.1:70704873-70719653 GCA_035041135.1 Platyrinchus mystaceus
AAGCATGGGACACCAGATCTCTTGATTCAGGCAGCACTGTTGTGCCAAAAGTTCATTGCTTCCAAAAGGCCTCTTCAAGTTTTCATGTACATATTTACAGCTTCTCTAGCTTTGATTTGAATAATTTTATAGAGTGAAGAAACATAATAAAAACAGACACTAGGTTTTCACCAAATCTCTAACTCTTTACAAGCACAAATTTATTTATCACAAAAATCTCTAAAAAAAAGATAGAATATTTTACTATGATGGTTGCTTTTTCTCACTGTATTGTGCTTTCCCAATAGTTTTTTACAAAACAAATGAAGATATTTCGGTAGAATTCCTTCCCCTTTTGATGAAATCCTTGGAGTTCTGTTCAACTGAATGCTGCATGACTTCCTAGATTCTGGATACACTGTAACCCAATAGGTTCAGGGTTTGCACTGTGCAAGTAGAAAAACAATTAAAAGCTCTGTTCCACAAATGGTGTAATGAGTTTCTTGACCCTCAGCAAAACAGTCCTGCTGTCTTCCATCCTTTCTCACCTGATGTCATCATTTTGCTGGCTCTTAGAAACTAAGCAGGAATTTTTCCCTTCCCCCTGCAAAACACTTGTGTCTCACAAAACTGAGACACCTGAGAAAAAACAAAAGTAGTATCTGCAAATGCATGAAGGCAATAATCCTCTGCAGTCCTCCAGTAAGCAGTCTGTTTTTCTGGAGGAAAAAAAAAATCCTGTTATGAGGGTCATCTATTTATTCCTCCTGAGGTAAAGCAGAAATTGCTGCTAATCTGAAACTCTAACTGGTTTACAGTTTCCATGAAATGATGCACATTTATTTTTCTGCTGTCAGCTACTTTAAGTTCCAAACAGTTTTTATATGGGATCACTAAATGTACACATACTTATACATGATTATGTATTCTTTATTTGAGGTGTACGAGAGACACATATTTTATAACAGCAATACTCCGAAGAAGGTGCTGAAGTTCTATAAGTAGTCAATCAACAGCAGTGTAAGCACTCGATGATTTGCAGACACTGAGAACCACATTTAAACTGGCCTGGTTTCTTCCTGGAGATTCTTGAGTACATAGTGTCATAAAATGTTAGGTCAGCAGTTATTATACAGTTGAGTGCATGGTACAAATTGAAAAAACAGCTTGTAAGACTTTTTTTTTTTTCCCCAATCTGAGAGTTGGCCTAATAAAAAATACTGACTCTCCGTTTTACCTTACTCTGAAAATGCAAATGTAGTATTGTGATATTTTTCTCACTGAGAAAGGATTGACCCAGGCATGGTCTTATTCTTTAAAAATCCTCTTAATAACTTCTGGTTCCCAAGATAAGGCAGTCAAGTCAGAATCTATTAATGTTTAAAATTTCTATTGACAAAGTAAAAGATGATTTCTTTAACAATCATCTTTGAAGAAATTAAGTAATCTTTGATAAAATGAATTCACTTACACAGAAATAATACTTTCAGTATATTAATTAACTAAATGTTGCTCTCAGGGCTCAAAACTAATCATTTTTGTACTTTCCAATATGTGATTAACATGAAAATGCAGGTATGCACTCATTCAGATTGTAATTTACTTTACCGTTAATAGAAATCTAATTACAGTGATTTAAAATAAAAACAGATTCCAGTCATATAAAGTACAACTGGATTCTTTATTTTAAATACTTTCATAAAAACATTAATTCAATTGTGCTTTTTAATATGAAATATATTAGGAATTTTTCTGTTTCTCAGGAAAAATTATATCTTTTGGTTTTTATGGGAGGTGAACTTCTAAAAACCACTGTTTCTAGTAGTCCTATAATTCTTCAGAAAAAAAATAAAAGTAACATTATTGACTCAATTTGAGTAATTATATGTCATATTAATTTTTATTTTCAAAAAAATAATATTGTGGGGGTTTAATTACTTTGGTTACTCAGCATGGTCAAATGCCTTATGGTAAGAGGAAACAAAGATAGCAGCAGTAATTGACACATGAATCATTGGAGGAAAGAGAAACTTGCCAGGGTTGCAAGATCAAGGTGAACATTGAAAATGTGGTGAATATGAGGGAGAAAAAGCTATAAGACTTCTACATTTACCTAAAAAGAGCATGAGAAATGGAAAGGGCAAAGAGGCCTTGCACAGAGAAGAAAATTGAAATAGGAAAGGGAATCACTGCAGAGTTGAATAACAAAACTGTAAAACTGTACTGGTCATGAAAGGAAACCTGTACTTTTAGTGTAGCCTAGAACTTGATATTCAGATAAACCAGGATAATGTGCATGAGCCCTGTGCTCAGAGAATCATTGTAATGTAATGATCTCATATAATTTTCTTGTTGATGAGCCAATTAACAAATGGCTTCTTCCAGTTTATTTGCTATGATTTTCTTCCTAGAAGTCCTCCAAATCACACTTTGAAAAAACTGTTCATTGTGCACAGGAACTTTGATTTGGGAAAATGTATTCAGAAATGAGAACCACAGACAGGTGAAAAATATACTTCCATAACAGTATACTATGTATAGCTTTAAATTCTCCTGAATATCTCTACATAAATTGCAGAAATCTTAGTGATTGTAGCTATTCAGGACATGATAAACATTATTTTCCCTAAGGCCTAAAGAAAGATGAAGCAAACAAGCAATTCCTGTATTTTTTGTTTACTTTTATATTCCAGACAGTGAGGCTTCCTGATAGCATGTTAGGTTTTATTAGACACTTACACAGACCCAGGATAGATTTTGAGAGTTCTGAAGTCATGCAATGTTTATTTTATTTATTTATAGTATACATGAGGCAAGTTGAAGTCCCTGCTTTCTTGCTTCCTAATGACTCTTTGGTCTGTATATCCCAAAGCATTTTAAATTATGAAAGTGAATGTTCTCTCCTTTCTTTCACCTGAAAGAGAAGGAATCTCAGATCCAAAATCTTTCATGGTCAAATATAGACAGTTTTATTTTTTTGCTTATTTTTAAGGTAGACTTTCTTTTTTTCCTTATATTTCTTATTTTTTTTTTAAATTGATTTAATCTCACTGGTGACCTGAGAAATCCAGTATTTACCCAGTTCCAATAAAAAGCAGGGAGCACATGTATGAGAAGATAAGGATAATTATTCTATGTGTAGTCTACTTGTACTGAATATTAAGAACATCTCCGGGGGGGGGGGGGGAAAGCAAACAAAAAAACCCCAATCAAAAACCAAGACAAGAACACCCCAAAAGTCAAAACCCAAAGCCCTTCTCTAAATAAGAACAATTTTAATGCCTGAATTTACAAAAATAATGGATAGGTATTTTTCCAGTGACAATAGGTAAAGCCAAAACAAATTAATTTTGTTCTTTATTTGGAGACATTTATATGGACCATTGAGCCATCTGTTTCTTCGATGATAACATAGAAAAGTTGAAAAAAGCACAAGGAACCACTTCTACCTAAAACATCACACCATTTTTATGCAGAGGTTCCACTTACAATCACGTGCATACAGGAAATTTCAGAATGATACCTAACATTTATGAAGTGTGATTTATTTCTACATGTAGTAGAATACTAGCATTTAAAAGTGAATAAGTTTTAAACTGTCTTTCAAGAAATACACAGAGTTCTAAGACCTTTGATACACAAACTAGTGTCTTTGGAGCCAATGACAATTCAAATGGGAATGTGCAAAATTCCAGTCCAAAAGCTTGATCTTTCTACCAGCACTGCATGTATTTCCATAACCAGCACCGAAAGTGGAATCAGCTACAAGACCGTGAAAGAGATCAGCCAGGAAATCCTAAAGCCACATGACATTGACGGGAAATACATTCCAGATTTGGCATCTGGTTTCATTGTTGAAGGAGATAAGGAAAAATCTCCTTTCAGAAGCAAAAAGCATAAACCGCTGTAGGGTCAAAGTCATACAATAATGACAATGCACATCAGATTATTTAGCATGTCATTTGTAAAATTAACTACTGCTAAAATTTAGAAACCCAGTTTTGCATTTTTAGGAAAGCTGCTGTCTTTATATGGATTGGCACACAACATACCAGAAACAGACACAGCTTCTTTTATTTGTTTTATTCATTATCAAAATAAGGACAGTGGAAGGAAAGAATTTCAGTGTCTTACTGTACATTATTATTGTTACTATTATTGCTGTTGTTCAAATCCCTTGTAATAGATCTTTGGATTATATAAACCAGGACTAAAATTACAAAAAAATCTTAAAAAAATTCCCCATCAACCCCTCCAAAATACTATATATATATAAAATATATATATCTGTAGTTCATATATACATATAATAGATTGTATACATACATATATTTCTTAGAAACATTTGATTCAAGTATAAAAATTCTACATTAATTTCCAGATTGAGTTTTTCAAGTTTTTCAAGTCAAAAATCAGTAAAGCATTTCTTATTTTAGTAAAATGTTCAGGTTAAATATTTTTCATTTATTCGGAAAGTTCTATCATTAAATAGAATATTTATATATTTATGTTTATATGTTTTTCTGTGTTTCTCCAAGAAACATTAAGTGAGGAAACACTGACAATATAAATTGTTTGACATATCTAAAAACTTTTAAATTTAGAACTTATATTTTATTTTCTTGAAACAATTACTTTCATGCCTATAATAAATGTGGAGTATATATTTTTCAGTCAGAATTATTATGAAGTTACATACATACATGAGCGTATCTACTGTGCAAAAATTGCTTTCCATTTCTTATATTCTTCATCATTAATTCTCTCCAGTTCTCCACAAATTTAATTTATGTTGTTTAAAATAATTATATTCAAGTTGTTTTCATTTCCCTTAACTTTTTTTAATGTGAGGTATATGAAGTGTACCTAACTTTTCCAAGTTTTTGAGTAGCAATTCTGAAGGTAATTTTAGGCCAGGTCACTGTTAATGTAGTCTAGCTATGTTGTTCTAGAGAGAGCCATTACTTACTTTAGCGATAAAAATGTGCAAGTAACATTTCTTTTAAGATTAGTCCTATTTTAGAAAGCTTGTTTTTGTTGCTGTTGGGGAAGTTGAACAATTTTAGCTCTCTGATGAATGTATGAATTTTGATATCATTGCCTGTGCATACTTGTAAGAATTGTTCAAAGATCTTGAGGACCAAGACGGTGCCTAACACATTCAAGCATCTTGATATTTTGTTTACCTTAGCTTGTTGTACCAACACTCGAGACATTTTAATGATTTACTTAATTTCAACATTTAGAAAGCATCCCACTAAAAAAAAAAAAAAAAATCAAAGTTCTAAAATATATGCCAAATAAGATGCCCCAAAATAAAATCACTACCCAATGTTTTTGCTTACTTCTGGAAATCCTGCTTATGGGTTAATCTTGGCGCTTTTTGTTTTTGTTTGTTTGCTTAGTCAATTTTGTTTAGAAAATAAAAAAGTATGAGAGAAAATCTGATAAAAGTAAAAAAAGACTGCTGGGAAATTCCTATCACTTTTTCCTTGCTGTCACAACATCTACATCTAGCCAAAACCAATAGCACCTTGAAGATCACATTCTAAATGGGTTAATCTTGATATCTGTCTCAATAAATAAAATATGATAATTTAAATGCATGAAATGTATTAATTTAAATATATGATGATGATAAATTTTGCTAACATGAATAAAGTCATGGAATATTAACATAACAAAACATCTCTATTGTAGTCATTCTAATTTCTTTTCAGTGACTATGGCAATGTTGCAATTAATACTTGTCAATCACAATACATTAAACTGAACATTTCATATGAAATGTGATAACATCTCCTAACATTTGGCAGTAATAATAACAACAGCAATAAGAGTTTTAATAATGTTGTATTGTTCCCAAATTATGCTACAAATAATGATAGGAGTTGAAGGGAAGTCACTGAAGAACGGCTAATATGAAAGACCATAAAAGAAACAGAAAGTTTTTAAATTCTAAATTAGATTTTTCAGTGTTCAATAACACCAAATATCTGAATTAAACATTTAAGTATTTATAGAGGTGAAACAGTTTTATATATTTTATTTTTTTTGCAAATATGAAAGACAACATCCCTACTTTTTAAATTTTTCATAACTTTGTGATTTACTAATTTATATTTTGTCAAATATCTTATAAACATGAATACATATTAATTTTTTTTCAATTTCCCAAATGACTAGCGGTTACAAGGAAGGGAGAAAGGAGTTAAAAATATAGTTTTGTATTCACATTTATATTTATAAAAAAATTTAATTATGGTCTCTTCTGAAGATGGATAGTGTTTAATAGTCATGGGAAATGTCTTCCTAAATGTAGCCCACTAAGAGTGGCTTCTATAAGTTCTCTGACTACTTCATAAATATTAGATGCCTAATAATCCTGTATGTTACATTTCCATGTTAGGTTATGTTGGAATTTCCTCTATTAAATGAAATTAATTCTGTCCCAACTCTTTTATGATACATAAATATTCATGCCATACCATTTTAAATAAAAGCTGTTAAAGAAAACAGACATTGCTCAGATTAACCAAGTTCTGTTTAGACACCCCGTGTAGGATTCATCTGACCACATGTACAATACCTGTCTGAGGAAGTTTGTTTCAATTTTCTCTGAAGCATCTACTACTCTCAATTCTACCATGAAAGTCTGGTTCGAACTGATAAATCTAATTTTCAGACATAAATATCTTCATGAAATATTTCTTGCCAAAGATGTCAAAGAACATAACAAACAGATATTAAAAAACTCTTTACAGAAATTTTCCAGTACTTTCCTGAATTTTAACATTCAATTAGACTTAATTAATAGCTGTGGTAGTAAAACACTCATGTCTCACTTGTCAACATTGACATCATTATTAAAAATCTAGTATGATGTAGTTTTGATATTCCTTATTGACTGGCTTGAATTTGTTGTTCATATCTGTTCAATTAACATATCAATAAAAGCAGCAGTCAGAAGAATACAAAATAGTTCATTGCATCAGGGAATTCAGAAGACACAGATATAGATTGCAGAGATGATAATCCTGTGATCAGAGCCGGTATAAAATCTTCTTTTATTCTTCTTGTGTATTTCTGTGGAATATTCTTAAGGTGAAGAGCATCTCAGTTTGTCCTCAATAAAATTTTAAGAGTTGCTGAAATGCCCATCACCTCTTTGATCACTGAGGAAAGAGGCAGCTGAATGGTAACATTTACTCTTCAAGTCAGCTGTCAAGTGATCCCGGGAATTGTGAGCAGAACAGCTAAAAGCAAAGTTTTAGATAGAAATCTCTTTTCGTTATGTAATTCAGTTTTTAATTTTATTATGGATAGTAATGTAATGACTTTGATCTAAACTAAAATATTTGTTTTCTCCTTAATAACAAGAGAGACACTTTTATGACCCTGAATTTATGTTTCAACAATTATTTGATTACATATATACAAAAAAGAATGCTAACCCAAAGTATATGAAAATTCCTATTTTAGTGTCTAAATACATCTGGCTGTTAGGAAGATTCTCATGACTGAAATATTAAAATTAGGAAACTGAATTGGAACAAGGGAAGTGAGAGTGCATTTTGTCAAGGAAAACTTTACTGTTTGGAGTCCATTACTGACATGTATATCAGTAAGTTGCCATAACACATTAGAGAGAAAGTTGGTCAGTTCATGAAACAGTATTTTACCGTGTCTGGGAAAAATAAAACATGTAGTACTTAAATTTGTTATATAGTGAGATTCAAACTGCAAATACAAAACTTCTGCAAAATTTCTAAGTTTCAGGGAACATTTTCTTCCACTGAAAGTCCTTTATCCAGTATGGGAGAGCATTTTGGTAGATCTCTGTGTTTGGTGAAAGGAAAAGGCCAGCTATTACAAAAGTGAATATCATGAATTTGAAAACAAGTATGAGCAGAAATTTATGATATTGGTAAATATTTAAAACATTTCCAAGCTAATCAGTATGCTGAGTTGCTTACTACAGTGTAAAAATAAATAGTGAAAACATGTAAACAAAAAATCTATACTTTCTTAGAGGCAAATGGAAAGAGGTTATAAAATACAAATGACACCTCTTTCCCCCAATATAGAGCCCCTCAGCATTTATGGACAGAAAAAGACGAAGGTTTTATAAGTGAATAATAAATCAGAAGACAGAAGAGGGTGCAAATAATGAAAGGAGTAAGAACACAATAAGAATTTGCCAGAACAATTTTGTATTATTTAATTTATTATAACTATAATTCTATTCTTATATATTAAAATAATTTTAAACAATAATGTTATTTATGAAAAGCATACATATTCATTGGGGGTTTTTTTAATTATTATCCATTACAGCGTGGTAAGTTGCTCGCAGACTTCAACCCAGCTGCTCTCTTACTCCCCCTTCTCAAGAGAGGTGGTGGTAGGCAATAAGATGCAAAAGCCTGTGGGTCAAAATAATTCATAATTACCATCATGGGCAAAACAGACAAAACTTGGGGAAAATCAATTTAATTTATTGCCTGTCAAAAATAGAGTTGGATGGTGATAAACAAAGCCAAAAATAAAAACTGCCTCTTTCTTCCAAAGCTCAACTTCACTCTTTCCTTCCTGATTCTTCTGTCTCCCCAACAGCTACCCTCAGCAGCACAAGGAAGGGTGGAGAATGGGTGGTAGTGATCAGTCCATAAGAGCACCTTTCTTCTGTTCCTTCCTTCTCACACTTATGGCTCAATTGCAAAACTGGCTGGCATCACCCATTTCTCTCCTGTCAGTCTCAGACTCCTCACAAAGGCCATTCCTGCAGCCCCACAATACCCAGAACCTTGCCACATAAACCTGATAAATAGTCAAAGGTGGCCCTATCACAGCATGAGTGAATGGTTCTTAAAAAGCAGAGGGCAGCCTCAAGTTTACTGTCTGGAACATGAAACACAGGACAGTGTCAGATAACATCAATTTAGCATGTGTTAAAAACTTTCTCTTTTCTAATCTCTAAATACGTTCTTATTTAGCTACACAGCTGGCAGTTTGAACATATGTATGATGTGCGTATTATGCAATTAGCCACATTTTTCTGTAAGCAAAGCAACTTATTGCATTGCTATTACAATCAAATTACAATATTACTATTAAGTATCTCCTGAGTGTTAAGATAACATGGTAGTTGACAGGTTACAATAACAACTTCAGTTGATCGAAAAGGAAGTAAAGGGTGCTAATTGACTCTCAGCACTCCATTTCCATCACTCATGGTGTCTCCTTCACTTTGAAATAGAACAGTGTTTAAGATGCACAGACAAACACAAACTGTAGATACCAGGCTGGTTCCATATCTTTCAGCATACAACAGAAAAAACAAACTCTCATATCGATTTTCTGGTTTATCTTATACATGTTCCTACTTGTAGGTACTTATCATGATGACTTTAAGACATATATAATAACTCCTACTAAAATGGAGCTGCAGAATGAATTTTGTATCTTCATATTATCTATCAAATATATATAAATAACATTAAAGAAAAATTTGGAAAAACAGTCTCAAAAATACATTTTTAAAATATTTTATCTTCATAATTTTATTTACATCAGTGCTTGAGACGAAATTGAGGAATATAAGAATGCTGTTTTTCTTAAAGTTTCAAATGTTATGCACTGATATGTGTCACCTTCCTTACTGCTGAGTATTGCCCTACACATGTAAGATTCTCATAGGAACTGATGCAACTGTTTACAGCTAAGCATGGCCTATGTTAAGCCATGAAAAACAATGTCTATAACTCCATGAGTAACTTTACACTGTTTCTGTCACACAAATCTGAGACACCTCCTTGACTGCTGCACAATTGTATGCTGTCAAGTAATGTGTAGATTTGTTTGAAGTGTAACATTTTCAAGCCAAAATAAACACTAAAGAAGCAACGAAGTGCTCTGCCAGACAATATTGACTGCCAAGCACCAATCTTTCCTCCTCTTTTTTGTTCACTTAATATGTGATTTACTAATTTTGGCTATAAAGATTGGCAGTAATAGAAAGAATTGACATTAAAGTGCAATGTATAGAAAAAGGAAACAAGTGATTAGGGGAATTAAAGGAGGTCAAACAATTTTCTGAAATTTCCAGAACATGGTACATTGAAGAACTGGAAAGGAATATTATCTCTTACAGAGAATGTGAGATAGTAGCACACTAAAATAAGATAATAGCATAATAAAACAATATGAAAGAATATTTAAACATTGTATCTGCTTATTTTTATAATGGCATAGTTATGATAACAGTATTCAAATAGATGGAACGTTGTTTTGAAGATGAGGGGGATAAATTGTTTTCCAATTCTCTTGTAAATAATCTGTAGGTGTAACATAAGCTACAGTAAGGGAGAATGAGAAAAAACCCCGAACAAATAAGCAAACAAAAAAACCCCCAAATCAAACAACAACAATCACACACATACAAAAAAACCCCTAACAACCAAACAGGAAAAAGCCTACCAAACTTCCTAAGTCTAGTTGATAGCTGCTTCCTCACTGATACTTAACATGGGAATTATCTGCCTACAAATTCTGTAGAATAAAACCTATTAGAAATATAATTTAATTCTAATAAATTAATATTAATAAGCAAACATTAATAAGTTAAATATTTTCTTGTTTCAACAAAATTTTGAAAATCTTTTACCAGATGAGTACTCTGCACTACATAAGCACCTGTAGGGCACCTAAAGTTCCCAGTAAGAATGCTTTTTGAGAAACATCAAACACACTGACTAAAAAGACTGCAAAAGAGAGTACCAACCATATACTAGTTTGATGATTCCATGACTGTGACAGCCTAGTAGTAACACCACTGCTCTCTGACAAGTTATATTAACCTGAGTAACCAAATAATGGCAGGACATGAGTCTGAAAAACATCTTCGAGATTTTTCCTAAAATGTCTTTCTGTGTTTGTGTGTGTGTGTGTTTGTGTTCATTTATGTATCTGTTTCAGCATGATACACTAGCTGGACTGAAAAGAGAACACATCCTGGAACATTATGAATAATGTGTTTTACATAACACAGGTGCAGACTTTTTAAAGGTAAACACTTTTTTTTGCCTTCATATCTCTACTTTACATGTTCCTTAAAGCTAAAGATTGACAGTGTCGTGTTATTGAAATAACTGACACTCACAGCTAATAAACATGCTTTTGAATAATGGAATGGCTAATATAGACTGACTGTTTTCAGTGTCTGGTATTCTATTGTACTTTTTTCTATTTCAACACATGATTAAATTCAGAATTGCTGAATATTTTATGCATTTAATAACATATTTTCACCTGTGGATTCAAACAGTCTTCAAGTCTCTGATAAGATAGCTAAAAATGGAGGTGAATTTTTTTGTAGTCTTAATGTATAAACAGTCGGTGAGACCAACAGATGCAACCAAAAGTGCAACCATAAAAAAATTTGTTTTTAAAATCTTCACTGTGAGCTGCATAGGTCAAGTTTAAGCATTAAGATATGAAAATATGGTCTGATACTTAGCAGCTATTCCTAATTAACTATGGTCAATGAAATTTAGGAAGACTTCTCATTAGAAGTAGTGATAGAAGTAGCGAAGATTTTTTTCTATTATTTTCTCAAAGAAGAATGTGCATCTCACACTTCAGAGTAGAGACTGAAAAGTGAGTTAGTGGGATAACATATTTGGTCTAATATTACATATTTGGTCTAATATTACATTAATGTCCACTGTTGCTGTAGCAGGTTACTGCACCCATAAAACTTATGTATTATCACTATCATTAATTTATCAAACTAAGGTTAGGTTCAATTGTTGTTGAGTTTAAATATTTACAATTATCACCATCCTAGCAATGCTGATACAACTTGTTTACTCATAAGTGAGATATAAAGGCTTAAAGGTTTTTATAACAGAAAATTATTATTATTCAAGGACATTTTTTTCAGATTTTCCAGTACGTGTGGACTAGTTTTTACATACTCTCTTGAAATTAAATCTTGAAAGTGTGTCAGCTTCACTAGCGACATAAAGCTCTTATTCGTTTGTTTGTTTCTTGCTTTATTGTCTTGTTGTCATGACCACCTGAAATTGTCATGTGGGAAAAACACAGTTTCTCTTTCCTATATTTTGCATCATCTTACATGCCATTGAAAATGTTTTTCCCCCTTGTTTTTTTGTTCTCTGGTGTTTTAAGTATAAATTCCAAGCCATTCATTTTTTAAAGTAATTAATCTGTCAAGTAAAGCATAGGTAAACACGAACTTCAGCTCTAACCAAAAAACCTCTTCTCTCTTTCTGAAATCTGTTTTTGGAAAATCAGAGTGTGAGTTGTGGTATATAATGAAGCACTAAAACAAGATGTTGTTTAAAAGGAACATCTGTGAGGATAGACTTGACTCCGTGTGGAGGAATCTCACCTTAGCTCATGAAGTAAACCTGAACATATGAATGAGCTTAATGTAATATGAAAAACTCAAGAAATAAAGTGAAGGAAGAATGTGGGCCTGAAAAAATACAGTTAAATTATAAAAGTAGCTGTTGCAATGACCACGTGAGACATAAACCTGACAGCAAGAGAAAGAAATGGACTGTGGCCTCATTTCTTCACAAACATTATTCACTCTTAAATATGATCACGGATGAATTTATAGATTTTGGTATTTGAAATTCTATTTTTGGGGTAATGCCTAGGGCTTGTGGTCGTGGGATCTTATCAAATGAGAATCATTTGCAAAGCAGAGAATCATAACTATCACTGTTTATGAAGTTTATGGGTTATTTGCAATAATAATAATAACAACTGCAATAGTAATATTCTGAAAATAAAGTTAATCAATAAATCAGAGTCTAAAATCAAGCATATAATAACAACCTATAAGCCAAATTTCTGAACCGTTAAACATATAAGTTCATAGGGCAAGTTAAGATGGTTTGCCTAGCTGATTGTCATCACAGCAGACATAAAATGAAAGACAAAGACAAAAAAAAAATAAAATTCTACGTTCAGTATATGTTTTGGAAATCTGAGATTTACCTAAAAATGTATCTGCATATAAGCCTTAAATTTGGCCAATAAATATTTAAAGGGAAATGCCTTCATAAATTAGTTTTTATGATAGTGTATTTTTAAAAATTCTGGACATACTAATGATTTACATCAGAATAATAAAAGTTAATATAATATTCCACTTCATACAATAATATGAACTACTTGAACAATGAGAATATCTGAATAGAGATAACTGTGTTCTGATAACAATGTTCTTGTATTATGTACAAGAAAAAGCACAGACTCTAAAAATTATATCTAGGATTATCTGAGTCATTCATTCTTCCCTGTTACCTCCTTATTTTCTGAAAAGGTTTAAATAATATTTTGCTGTCTTTGCTAAGTCACTTTAAACAGATAGCCACAGATCCATTAAGTCCTTTGGATATAGAAAGATAATAAACCTATGAGCAGACCTTCAGATTACAAGGATCCATGAGTAAACGCATGTGCTGTATAGGAAGCAGGGAGGTGAAAACAAAGAACATTTTGGTAGGTCTTATAGAGAGAGTCATAATTGGTTCTAAATTGTTGCTTATAAAGAAATACATGTAAAAAATCCAGAACTTATTTTTAAGCCAAATGTTTATTTTTATTATCAGGTAATACTGTCTCTGACTTTTTATACTTCATCTTTCCTTATTTCTTTGATCATGATCATAAGTTTACAATAGTTACATGAATATCCTTTTTCATGTCAGAGACAGTGAAACTACAAAAATAACCCAATTGCTTTGTGTTTTAATTTTTCTAGAAGTTTTAAAAGAGCCAGGTTCTCCCTCTGGGTATGCGTCTGTTACAAGAGCTCAGCATAAATGTTCCAGAGTAGTGTTTTAGTAATTTGGGGAAAAAAAAGTCTTACTGAAAATATGGCACTATTTCTACCAACACATAACAAGTAACACAAATAACTATAAGTGCTGTAAAATACTTACCCAGCTATACCACTATTGAAGGCTATAATCCATTTTCAGATTTCTTGATCTTTTTTATTAATCCTTTGATTGGAGATGTGGGTTTTGTTTCCTTTTTTTTTTTTCAATTTCTGCTAATGCATTTATTCTGCAGATGCTTCTTCAGTCCACGAATTCTGAAATTACCTTTTTCAGTCCTAGTTTGAATTAGTATCTTAACAGCAGTAATATTTCAGTCCCAAGACTGATAATGCATTAACTTTCCAACCTAATCATACCGAACTTCAAACATATTCATAGGAATTCTATTGAAGTTACCGTCTCAGAAGCGTTTTTGCAATGTGTGTGAATTACACATGAGGACACAACCATTAGACAAGTGTTTGTCCAGCTCATTCGAAACGAAATAAAGTACTTCACCAAGTTAGGAGGTCACATGAACATTACCCCAGTCTTTGATCATATTTAGACCCAACATGAGTATAAACTGAAAAAAAAAATAAATAGAAAATCTACACAAAATATAACTTTTTCAGTCATTATGGGCAGCTCATGCCAACTATTAAACTTGAAAAGAAAGAATAGTCAAAATATATGTTGCCATTCATACACATGACTCACACACATACATGAACAACTGAAATCATGCTGAAGGTCCAAGATTACATTGAAACTGTTTCATGTCTCTCAGTATTTGGACAAATTAACCAGCTGGAGTGAGTGGTCTGATTTTCCAAGATCCTGGTGTGGACACCTTTACTATCATGAGTGTGTCATCAATAGTGTGTGAGATAGAGAAATTATTCTGTACTGTACCCTGCTGTACCCATCTCACTCAGA
>JAWWLV010000001.1:70739610-70758122 GCA_035041135.1 Platyrinchus mystaceus
TTGTCCAGTCATCAGGAAACAACTGAACACTTCAAGATCTGATTATTTGTATTATATATCCATAATTTATTGAATATATATATAATAAAAATAAGATTATTTATAACAATTTGAAACAATTGTTGCTGGAAACAATGCTGATAACACAGGGATGTTTTAGCTATTGCTGAGCAATACTTAGACAGAGTCAAGGCCTCCTTTGCTTCTCACTCCACCCTACCTACTGTTTGAGCACATTTCCTAGGAAAAGTTTAACATCTTTACATTGATCCAAATCCATTTTAGTAATTTTTTGTTTTGTTATTTTCAAGTTCCTTAAATTTCTTTTGTTTCTGGTAGCAGAGCATCTGTGCTGCAGGGTGGAAAGACTGTGCAGAGGTTAAAGAATAGCTTGCATCCCCCTAAGATTGTAAGATTTTTAATTTTCATAATTGGAGAAAGCCCTGCATGATCAATTTTATTTGCAGAGTCAAGAGATGACTCCATATACAAGTTTGCAGATTTCAGTTTCTAGAAGGACTCCTTTAAACCACCTGTGGAAGTAGGATTAATCTGTATTAGGTAAAATGTTGGTGTCAGTCAATAAATGTGTTGAAGCATGAGTTAATTCAGCTACAGTTCAGTCTCCACTTTACAATTTTTATGACTTTCTCCAAACCTCCACATTCTAAGATTAAACAGGTACAATTATTCAGAACAGTAAATTTATATTGTGATTGCATGAACATAAACTTAATGATTCCTCATTTTTGTAATTCAGCAACAGTTAAACCTACCCATGACTGAGTCACATATAAATGAAATATCACTGCATTTTCTTAAACACTTTTATTTCTACTACTACTATCTCTGCTTTTGATTCCCTTCTGCCATTATCTCTAATTTTTCTAGCATCGTCCGAGGTTATACCTTAATGTATTTTGAAATACTTGTTATTCTACAAGAGAAATAGAGGATTATAGATGCAAGAGGATACTAATTATATAGTAATTGATAATTTTTCAATTATTTCTCCTTCTGTTGTCATGTATTTCAAAGCTCCTTTGTTCTGAAAAAAAAAATATTTTTAATAATAAATTAAATTATAAAGAGAAAGCATAAACTTAATTTCATTTCCAGGGAACAGAACTTAACAGATATTTTGATGCTAAAATTTGGTTGAGAAACGGTAGTGGATCTTGTTAAAAGATATTTAAAAATAGTGAAAAATGTAGCATTGTTTGTTGGCTCAATGGCCAAGAAACACATCTCTCTCACCATGTCAAATCTAGCCTGGAGGAATCACCATACTACTGATCGCAAGTTCTGGTGGAATAGACTCAGCTGTTTTACAGTGAAAGAAGATGACAGAATACTCTAGATGTCGATATGAGGCAAAGTCTAAAGTACACACATTCAATTCAGACTCCTAAAAATTAGAGGAATTTAAGGCCTGAGAGTAATGTCCATACCTTAGACTATTTTCTATCTAATTACATTCAAATAACTCTAGGAATATTGCATTTTTTCCCCTTGAAATGTAAATTTTCAGCCTTTGAGACTTCTGTGACAAAGCATTCCAAAATAAACTCTTCAGTTCTAACTTTCAATTGGTTCTAAAATTCTCAATCCTCAGCTTTAGCAAATGTTGCCTTCTTTATTTGTTAGAAGATAAGTAGTTCATGATTGGGTTTCTCTGAACCATTCTTTAATTTGTAGGCTTGTCATCTCTTCTGTGGATTTGATTTGTTTGAGATTGGTTGGGTTTTTTTGGTTGCATAAACAGTCACCTTCTTCAGTTTCTCTTAATGTAGTGGCTTCTCTGTGCTTTTTTGATTGTTCTCATTACTCATACATAAGCCTCCTCAACTTCTGCAGTATTCTTTTTGAGATAGGTGACTAATAATACTCAGAGATACTTCATTATTTTATATGCCTAAATAATATTATTAAATTATATAGGTGCATATATTTATAAATATATGTAACCTAAGTAATATCTATTTACAAACCAGTGTCACACACAGTATAAATGTGCATTAAATATAATTTAAGACAAATAACTGTAATAAGCACAATGTTCACTACAAAATGATACTGTGTGCATTATTTATTGTATCTTTATGTAGAATCTAGATAATTATGTCTACTCGTTGTACTCGTTGAATACATGTAAAACTACCAAGAAAATGAATTATAATTGTCCATGAGTTTTAGTGAAAGTTTTAAAATATCAAACTTTCAGGTGTATCAAGTATTATGGCTGACAAGAGTTTAAAAAACTTCAAAGAAAGATGGAAAATGTTCATGGAAAACAACAGCCCAGTGGACTATTAGATACAAAGAAAACACTGTGTCTCTTAACAAAAAAATGTGTAAGTATGACAGCCTATTGGGGAAGTACTGACATTTTAAGCTGTGTCTTCACTCTTCCTTACTCATCTGCCACAAGAAAGAGTGTATGAATAGCAAAGGTTTGATTCATACAGTCTGATCTGATTCATACAATCCTTTTTCTTATATTTCCTCTGTTACCTGAAGAAGACAGCTTTGTGCCCTGAACCTAAAATTTTTATTTCTTTGTACTGGGCCTCACTAGAGTACAGATAATTTTCTTAATGTTTGCATGGTGTTGTATTTTGGATTTGAGATTAAAACAGCATTGATAACATGACAATATTTTATCTACTGCTGAACAATATTAAAGGTTTTCCTGTTTTCCCTCTGCCCCTGATAGTGGGTGGGCTAGGGGTGGGCAGGATGTTTGGTGGATACTCATCTGGGTCAGTTAACCCAAACTGACCAAAGACATATTTCACAACACATAACATCACGCTCAGCAGGTGGAACTGGTTGTTTGCTCTATCCAAGGTAGTTGTTGCTTGGATACTGGCTGTGCATCAGTATCTTTATGAAGTGGTGAATGGTTGCCTTTGGATTACCTTTTTTTTTTCCTTCTCTTTTTTTTTTTCACTCCTTCCTTTGCTTGTTAAGCTGTCTTTATATTGACCCATGAGATAAAGAATGCTTTTGATCTTCCAATCCTTTCTGCTCTCCAGTTCAGGAGGCAGAGGGGAAGGAGGTAAGCATTTGAGTGAATGCTAGCCAGTGTAAACCCATCACATCCTCCTTAATATGTGTTGCTGATATCATCATGATGTCATACTATAGGTTTGGGGTGGTTTTTTTGCTTGAGAGGTAAAACAAGAAAAAAATCCATAAATTATTTCAAAATAATTTCATTTTGGTTGAATATTCAGCCTTCTAAAATGAAGAATTGTGAAATTAGTGGAAGAATTTTAGATGTAAATGTAAAGTATTAGCCTCAGCTGCATGAACATGAGTTCCAGTGAGCCTGTTATTTCATTCACAGTTTCCAGTATTCTTCTCATTTAATACTGTGTTTTATGTTTATTGTTCATTGAGAAGCAACTGGCTTTAACCACATACTTTTCAAAAGCCTTTCCAAATAACACAGAATTATTACTTACCTTACAAACATGTGTGCAGCTCTCAGTCCTCTGGTTTTCAAATGCCATTTTGGTTATTTTTATTAAAGTCCTACAACACTAATGCCTTAAATGCAAAATCAAAATGTGATCCTTATTTAACTTTCAGACCCTCGGAATGTGATTTTGCTAAGAAGGGATGGACATTTAATGCCACTTAGAACAGCCTAGGAGATCCAATACAGTCAGGTGAGGTTCACAGAACTCAGAGGATTTGTAACAGACACATCCTTCTGAAGCAGTAGGTGAAGGCTGTGAGGAGTAATTTAACATCCAAATGGTACTGTGTGGGTAATTGAATTTGAATTGCCTATGTGTGGGTAATTGAAATTGAGCCAGGTTAGTTAAATCAACAAAAATTAGGAAGGATTACATTGCCCTAGATACCCAAAAATATATTTACAAGGAAGATTGCAGATAGACAAAAGTTTGGCTGAAATGCAGTCAGAGAGAGTGAGGCTCACCCCTAGAAGCAATATAACTTCAGTATCTTCTACCACCAAGAATATCTTATTTTCTTAGGCAACATGAAATGGTGTTTGTGTTTTCTCTCTACTGGCATGTCTAGTTGGCTGCAATAGAGAGTAGGGATTCTCTCTGTACTTCTTTAAATGAGTGCAGTTTATGCCAGATGAGGACTGTCTGAAAATCCCTTCTTACAGCTCATATAGCTATCTAACTCATATTCTTATGAGTTGATATGCATATGGATGACTTTCTTTCCAATATTAAGGACTTCCAGAATGTCATGTTAGGTGAGTGAAATAGCCAGGATAAGAGATATTGAGATTTATTTTTCTTCTCAGCTTTGAGCACATACTTATTAGAAGGAGTAAGGTTGAAGACAGGTTGGAACACAGACATGCGATGATCGCTTGATTAAATACGATGATAACTCACAGAAAAACAGGAAGAAACAGATGGAATTTATATTCTAAAACATAGCAAGGCTAATTTTAGATGTGAATAGTAGTATGTTTCAGTTCCTGTTTCCAGGAATGTGTATGCACTATTGTAAAAGTCATGTGGAAAAAGAAATTACTCTACCTGCTTTATAGATCGTTAGAGGGTAAAGTTATGGGATAAATCCATGTGTTTAATTCACTCTGAAAGTGTTCTGCACTGCAATAGCCACTAAATAGCTTCCTTACAGAGATCAGTATGCAAACTTCTAGCAGTGTAAAGATAACACTTTGCTTCAGATAAGCAAAGTGGGATTGCAGAAATTCATCTACACATTCCCAAGGTGCGCAATTCCTTAATTTTGAGATGCTTACAGCAGTGCATCAAGCAATAACAACAATATAGGAACTGCTTTGCATCTGTTCTTCCTGTCTTGAAATAACACATGCTCTTGGAAACAACAGAAAGTGCTTGAAAAGATATCAAAGGTGTAGGTCAAAAGATAGATCTGAAAAAAAATTATATATGTTTCTGAAGATTGCTTTCACCAGTTCAGCCACACAACATTGAATTTAACTTCTTAATAATATATGAAAAAAGTAATATTTTGCTTTTTTTACAAATATGACCATTTCATCCACCTAACCTTTTCAAAATAGAACTGAATAAACCTGTTTACAGTGGTAAGTTTCCTGTATTGAATCTCTAAAAAAAATACTATGACATCATTTGTTCATTCAAACATGCCTAATCAGTTTTTTTACCATGGTTACTGTCAAATATAATTTTTCAGAGGCTGGAACAGAGCATATAGGAAACAGGTATCAAATCCCCTCTCTCTCTCTCTCTCTCTCTCTGTCTCTCTCTCTCTCTCTCTATCTATCCCTATCTATCCTTCAAATATTACATGCAAAAGATGCTAGGAAAGTATTTCTAAACTTTCAGTTGTTAAAGTCCTCCGTAATCTTTCATTTAATGTATGCTTAACCCAGGTAGGATATTTCATTGTTCCAGGAATTGCTACTAGTCTCCCTGTCAGACAGAGCGTGACCACTCACATTTCCATTATCCAATTTGCAACTTAAAAGGTTATGATGGTCACAGAATCATAGAATCACTAAAGTTGCTAAAGACCTCCTAGACCATCAAGTCCACCCTTCAACCAAATACCACCATGCCCACTAAACCATATCATAAGGTACCAAGCCTGCTTGTTTTGCTAACACTTCCAGACACAGTGACTCAACCACTTCCCTGGGCAGTCTGTTCTAATGCTTGACCACTCATTCAGTGAATAAATTTTTCCTAATATCCAACCCGAATCTACTTGGATGGAACCTAAGGACATTTCCCCTGGTCCTGCTGTTAATTGCCTGGAAGAAGCTTCTTTCAGATAGTTGTAGAGGGTGATATAGTTCCGCCTCAGATTCCTTTTCTCCAGGCTAAACAACCCCAGCTCCTCCAGCCGTTCTTCCGTAGGACTTGTGCTTCAGACTTCACCAGCTTCATGGTCCTTCTCTGGACACTCTCCAGGACCTCCATGCCCTTCTTGTAGTGAGGGACCCAACCTGAACGTAGGATTCAAAATGTGACCTCATCAGTGCTGATGCAAGGGGACGATCACTGCCCTGGTCCTGCTGGTCACACTATTTCTGATACAAGCCAGGATGCCATTGGCCTTCTTGGCCCCTTGGGCACACTGCTGGCTCATGTTCAGCTGACTGTCTACCAGCACCCCTAAGTCCTTTTCTGCTGGAAGATGATGGAATGATTTCATTGGTGGAAAATAAACATATAAATTGAAATAAACAGAGATGTTGTTGAGTCCCTGTGTGCACTAATATGTTCTCATGATCTTGACCAGCTTCACCTGGGGCCTTCGCCCACACCCAGGAGGCCAGGACCTCTATTTAAGCTCAACCCATTTTTATTATTGTATCTCACTCCTGCTGCATTTATTTCACAATGCAGAGATTAGCAAACTCACCAACAAAGGCTCAGTAAACTGGGATAAATAGTACTCAAGTGAGGCATGTATCTTAAGTGATTTATTTCCAAGAGTTTAGAAGTCTAAAAAAGAATAAACAATTGAAAGATTCAGGTGCATTAAGGGGAAAAATAATTCTGAAGCCGAGCTCTTATAAAAAGGGCACCAAATAAGAAAACACAGATCTTCAGTTTATTGCAGTTTGGGACTTTTTTTTATAATATCATGCCCTCTCTACTCCACAAGTGTGATTCATGGAATTTGTAATTACAGTAAGCTCCATCTTGTAAGAAAAAGAGTTTCAAAGATAGAAGATTTAGGAGGAGACGTGGAGTAGCAAGGGAAAAGTACTGAAAGAACCACTTCTGAACTGCTTATACTAACTACAGAATTATGAATCTTACTGGATGTCAAAGAGTACTCCAAAACACATCTTTAAGATGCATTAGGATGTCAATAGGATAATCTCAGGTAAGAGGTGACTGCATCCTAAAAAAGTAAAAGTCTAGCATAGCCAGAAGCCAACTCATTCAAGGTTGTGTAATGAATAAGTCTATGCATCTTTTCAAGCTATTCCCTCAGTGAAGTGGTCACAGCACCAAGCCTGACAGAGTTCAAGAAGCTTTTGGACAACGTTCTCAGGCACATGGTGTGACTCTTGGGAATGGTCTTGTGCAGGGCCGGGATTTGGACTCAGTAATCATTGTGGGACCCTTCCAACTCGGCATGTTCTGTGATTTTGTGATTTCTAAACAACTTCAATGTAAAAATATATTTGGTTGGGTTTTTTTGTTTGTTTGCTTTTCACAGAGGGCTAAATTACAGCACACCTTAGAGAACAATTTATAAACTTAAACCAGCTGGAATTATACACACAAAAACCCCTGAGGTAGCAAGGTCACACTTCAATGTCAATATCAAACTGAATAACAATCCACTTATATCCTAGAATGTTCAGATGGATATGTCTCTTAACAGATCTAAAATAACCACAAAAGCTTTGCACCTATGTATACCAGAAGGAAATGTAGAGGAGGGCAATAAAAAATCATCTAATTGTGCTACAGGTAAATGATTCCTTTCTGTTTGTGATGCACCCTAAACCCTATCCCAAAAGTAGGTGCACTGGAACACCCTGCCTGATCAGATATACGCAATGTAGCAAATAGAATATGTAATTTATTAATTAAGTCTTTTTACAATAAAGTCAATTGTGAAAAATATCAGTGACAAATGCTGTCTTTCTGTTAATTTTCTTATTACAGTGTTGGAATTATTAGACCATAAACAGAAGCAGCAAAGAAAACATTCTTAATAACTGAATATTTCTTAATTATTTTAGTTACAAGCAATTAATGATAAACAAAGAGAAATCCCAATTCTCTATCAGAATGATTTAACATTCCTTCAAATTTAGACTTTTGTCTCTTTGTAAATAAAATAGACACTTGGGTGTGGTTCATTTGTTGCCCTGTGTATTAAGGTTAATGGAAGGATCACTACTGTTGTAGATAAATTGTAGCTATCATTTCATGGACCTGAATCCAGACTCCACTGAAGGTCTGCTGCAATGGCACTTAGGCATTCTCTTCATACAACTTAGGAAAGCTCAGAGCTGTCTTTTTCACTTTTCCGTGATCTTTTTGGTGACCACTATTTTTTTCAAACTATTGAAACTATGACCAGGACTTCTAAAACCAGTATGAAGTGTTAGGATCTTTAGTGAAAATTTGAACTGTCAAAATTACCAATAATTATCTCTGGACCGAACTGGATTTCTTTGAAGAACTTGGCAGCCAACTTTTCTTAAAGTGACTTTACTTTCATAGAGTATCACTCTTCTCCAGTGACTTTCACCAGCTAGAGAGAACCATGTAATGAACACAACAAATCCAAAAGTTTCTTTGGTGTCAGGCTGAAGGACACTAGAGGATGTTGGTGTTCATCACTTTAAAAAATGAGGGGTACATAGTGTGTAATGGACTGACTGAGCAACTTCTGCTACAGGGCATGGCTCTCATTACTCTTGCGTCCAAGCCTACAAGCACATTCACAAGTACAATTTTTTTTTTTAAAAAAAGCTCACAAATAGATACTGGGTGCTACGAAGTGTTATCAGAAAGAACCTACAGCCCTGTGGGTGAGGACTATATGGAATGATACTGTTGGCCTTGCCTCACTATATCAAAGTCAAAACCAAGCCTCATTCTATATCAGCTGCAATTTTACAGTGGGTTAAATAATGGGTATTAATGGCTGATTTAACTGTAAATACAGGTTTTTGTGACCAATTACAACCTTAATAACTAACATAGCAGTATATACATTTAAAAAATTAAAAAGGGAAAAAAGTTACAAGAAATAAACTCACTGTAGCAGTTCTATGAGCTATTCAGCATCAAGAATTTTATTATGTAACTCTCTAGCCTACTTAGAGAGATCTCTGTTTAAATACAGAGGTATCTAAGAGACTAATCTTCAGGAATGTCATTGTGATCATATGCCACTGCACAGATCATATACTTTTTAATCTTTGCAAGATATCATAGCCCTGTAAGACTGTCTGACATTTTAGTAAATATAAGCAGCTGTAACATTGTTTGCTAACTATTTCCCTCCTCTTGGCTCACTGGAGAAAAAGCAAAAAGATTGTGTTTGGAGTGGGATGAGTAATTCAATTCAAATCTTTGAATACACAGTTTTCCTCTCTGACTTTTCATATAAATTATTAGTCAGTTAATAGTCTCGGTGGGAAAACAGTTACTGGATTATCCAAATGTTTCACCAGCTGTTTGTCTTAACTAAATTTGAATTATATCTGTTACCTATCCAGAGCCAGTGCTGCTGCTATCCTCTCAGTGCTGCCCTGTGAAAGGGCAAGGAGCAATGGGCATAAATGGAAATGCAAGAAATTGTTTTTAGCATCAGAAAACTTTTTTTTTTTTGTGGTGGTGATTGAACACTGACACAGGTTGCCCAAGAAGGCTGTGTATTCTCCATCCTTGGAGGTATTCAAAACCTGATTGGAGAAGACGCTGATCAGCCTACTGGACTTGGGCCCAACTTTGCGTAAGGCCATTAGAAAAGGTGGTCTCCAGAGGCACCATCCAGTCTCAACTGTTCTGTGATTCTGTGAAATCCTGCACAAAAAAAAGATAACAAACCACTAGCAATCAGGAAGCAGAGCTAGTATGACACAGGCATGTACTGTGAAATCGTAATTTTCCACTGCCTCTGTGAATTTGGAAATTGTATATATGTGAACATTTTGTACATGTGTAATAACTGATTAGACTCTTCTAGTAATCTATTCAGTTTTCCTACTAATGGACCATGAATTTTGTTTCTCCCCTGTTTGTATAATAGAAACAAAAATATAACAAGGTAACCTTTGCTGATGATTCCCTTGATTCAGGGAAAGAGCATAATTTATTTCTCCCCAAAATGAGAACAGCGGGAGGACTGAGTAATATGGACTACAGCAATGACCATAAGCAAGGGGAAGATTTCCAGACAAAGATAAATGAGACAGGCTGTGCTTAAACAGAATTTTCTGTAGCAGTTTCAGAGGGCCAGCAAAGTACATTCATCACCCCAGAAACTCCAGGAGAAAAGACACTGTATTTTTATGAAGTGTTCAGGATAACTGAGTGTAACATTCAAGCTGAGCTAGTTTTGTATGTATCAGGTAGTGAGAAAATGAAGCAGAATTAACCACATGTGAAAATGATAAATAACAAAGTCACAAGAGATTTTAAATTTTTATCTTTTGGCTAGCCTTACTACATGTAGATATGTGGGGTAATGTTCTCCTAACTCACAAGGCAACTTATTAGTATTTCTCTTACATTAATTTGCATTAAATTGAAGGCATTAGATTGGGAATGATCTGTCACAGACAGTCTGTGGTAGACATCCTGAAGTCTGTGATTAGCAGGAAGTCATAAATTCTGTACAGACCCTAGCAGAGCTTGAAAACAGTGAGTGCTGTGGTAGCAGAAAGCGACAACCCAAAATGAAACTAGGTCTCAGACACCCTGTGGGGATGTGGAAGAGGCAGTCCACAGTTTCTTTGTGTTGTGACTAAGCACAACGTAGCTTATTTTTTATAGAAACAGAGTTAAACTTAGGTAGCAGGATGTGTGCCTCTGTGCTTCTTGCTGAATCAGTGCCTGAAACGTGAGGTATGCTAGAAAAGCTGTATCCTTACAGCAGTGATTCCCTTGACAACTTCCTGAAGGAACCAATGGTGAGTGAAGTGAAAGCATTCCCTTAATCCAGTGGTGCATTTGTTGTGGGGCAAAAATCTTTGGATGGTAAGATCTGGTTCAAGTGCAAAGACAAATGACATAATTTTATAGTTTGTAATATTATTTAATATGGCACAGTTGGAAAGAATGAAATGTCCTCTGAGATCTCCTTCTAATCTGTTTTTGATGTAGTACAGTATTAAATAGGTTGTTCTTTTCTGTTCAATGCAACTGAAAAAAAGACAATTATATAATTATTAAATGGGAAGGTCAGGCAGCAAATAAATACATAAGGACTGCTTCTACAAAGACACATAGAACTGGAGTGAAGAGTATTTAAAGTTTTTTCTATTAACTCTGTGAGAAGGAGGTCCACGTACTGGGATTAAAAACCTGAACATCACAAAAAGAATTAGTCGATGCTCTCAAAATCTCATTACCAGCAAAATGAACACACCATATATATGGAGCTAAGACCCAAATGTTAGTCCAATTAAAGTACTACCCATTCAAATTATCTAATGAATAAAGAAAAGATTTTGTAGTAATACAAATAAAAATTATACAGCCTCCCTCATCAACACTTCTGAACATGTACCTCTTTGTTCTAGTGCTGTAATCACCTTTGTGCCTGAAGGCTGACAGTGACAGTCATCCTCAGGGTTGCAGGGTTTGGTGATATGATCAAACCTTACCAGTACCCTGAATCCTGTGCTGGGAGGCGTGGGGTGCCTGTAGGTGCAGCCCCTTTGGCAAGGGTCTTCTCTCTCTTAAGGTGTATTGGGGCAGCATTCTCAACCCCATCAGCTGGCAAGCAGGGTTGTTAGGGATGTACATCTACTCCTGAGCATTTAACAAATACTATAAATATTATTTTTTTTCTTTAATTATGCCCATGATGTAAATCCACCTAATAGAGTTAAAATAAAATTTTCTTGCTGCACATTAATGAAACAAAATGTAACAAATTCATATTACTACTATTACTACTAAAGTCAGTGACTGGATACTAGACTAGATGGATCACTTTCTCAATTAAGAATGATAGGTTTTATATTCTGGGATAAACTGATCATTCACATGCTAATAATGGTGTTTGGGGGAATTTTTTATTTAAAATGCACTTCCTAGATATCTGTTCAGTCCTCAGTATATTTAAAAGGAGAAGAATTTAAAAATAAAGTAAATCTGGTGTGCATGT
Source organism: Platyrinchus mystaceus (assembly GCA_035041135.1). Taxonomy (NCBI): domain Eukaryota; kingdom Metazoa; phylum Chordata; class Aves; order Passeriformes; family Tyrannidae; genus Platyrinchus; species Platyrinchus mystaceus. The sequence goes on from JAWWLV010000001.1 coordinate 70,751,440, forward strand.
CATGAACACAAGAAATAAAACAGTGTCTGTATATGAAAACAAGTTTTGCCACAATAGGATGGACTTCTTATCACATATGCGTCATATTTTCTTTACATACTGACATTTTAGCAAGTATTTTAAACTGTACAATTATTCTATAATTTCAGCAAGCACGTTTAAGGAGGTAATTGCAACCAAATACTGTTGCTTATATTAAACATCTTTGCTATAATGTCAATATTGACTTCAGTTAGCACTTGGACTTCAGATTAATTTTTTCCATTGACATGTTCTATTTACTCTTGGCTGTTTTGTCCTGTCCCAAAATGCATTGATTAACATTCTTCTAGGGAGAAAAAAAATCTCATAAAAGAACATCCCCTCACCTCTTAATTTGTATCCATATAAAGAGCAAGAGCTTCTAAAACATAAGTCTACATACTGTAAAAATACTACACAGCAATGTATTGGTCAGGGCTGAACCAGTTCACAAGGAAACAATACGGACTGATTTCTGTTGCTAAGGAACACTTTTTTTCTCCACCATCAAAATAGACTGCTAAGGCTTACAAATTCATTGACAATGGACAAGTTAATATTGGCAACAATTATTTCTCCACTTACCTGCCAGGTGTACTCAAAAAGAGTCAGTAGACTAATGGCATGTTGGATGACTTAAAATTACCCAGATAAAGCAGTCTAAAGTCACAAGCTATTTGGAGTTTAAACACCCTTTTCATTCTGTGAAAGTCAGATTATAGAAGTGGGGATATGCAAACTCTCCAACACATCATTGGACTGCTAAGTCTAAAGAAACAATATAGAGAATGGACTTTTGAATGCTACTAATACATATTTCATAATATGAAATAGAGAGGAGTGAGGAATTGCTGCAGCTGTGGTTTGAGCAAGTGCAAGGTCCTGTCCCTTTGTATCAATACAGGCTGGGGGATGAACAGATCAAGAGCAGCCCTGCTGAGAAAGACTTGAGAGTGCTGGTGGAAAAGAGATTGGAGATGTGCCACCAGTTGGGCTTGTGTAGCTCGAAAAAGAGAAGGCTCCAGGGAGACCTTATTGTGTCCTTCAAGCACTTAAAGGGAGCCTACAAGAGAAAGGGAAAGGGACTAGTTATAAGGGCATGTAGTGATCGGACAAGAGGGCATGATTTTAAACTGAAAAAGATCAATTAAAATACAAGAAAGGAATTGTTTACTGTGCTATTGGTGAAACACTGGGACAGTTTTCCTGGAAAGCCAGTAGATGGGGCGTTCAAAGTCAGATGGGGCAGGGCACTGAGTAACATGATCTATTTGAAAATTTGGCTATTCATTGCAGGGGTTTGAACTAGATGACCTTTAAAGGTCCCTTCTATCCCAAACTATTCTATGATTCTATGAATCTATGATTCTAACCCAGCTCCTTTCAGTTATGCTTTTGGAACAACAATTATTTCCAACTTTGGACTTAAAAACATAATTTAGTGTTGCCACTTGCTTAGTGGCATAGAGTGTAATGCAGTGATTTAATCACCCCTTTTTGTTCATGTTGTATATAATTTTAATCCATAAAGAAAGCTGTTGTCAGAAGCACACCATCAAAAGAAAAGCACCAATCAACAAGACTTAGAGAGCAAGAACTTGGGCTTTAATTTAAGCACAAATTACTGAACTGCAACTAATGTTGAACTGACTGTTGGCCTTCCTTAACAGAGGCATTAATTAGGTGAATAAAGGGAACAAACAAAGTGCATGATTAGACTATCCAAATGAGATGTAGTATAATATAGTGGTCTTGCAAAACAAAAAAAAAAAGAAGAATGTTAAAACTAAGAGAATTTTCTTGCAGCTAAGGATTAGTTTGCTAAAATTTCATCAGATGAAAGGAGTTAGGCTCAGCTTTCCTAAAAAGAGTTGCCATGTGTATTTAAATATGCATCAAATACATGGAAGACAAAGGAAAATTAAAACTCAAGGTAACGTTAATTTTATTTATGTATATATATAAAAGACAAAGTATTTAGTTGCGTCACCTCCTAAAAAAATTCCATATTCTTCCTTCCTCTTTTTCTACATGTGACATGCTATTTTTAGTACATTAAAATTATTTCATAAATATACATTCAAGGAAGAGTATAAGATTTTCTGTGGCACCTCTTATCATAGATATGTTTTTCCTAAATATCAAAGAATTTGTCTTTACAATAAATCTACTAGACAGAATGAAACTCATACTATTTTATTAGTTTTATGTGACAAAGTTTTATCGGCAGCTGGGCTGCAAGAGTGTGAGAAGACAGCAGAAACCTCCCCCTGTCCAACAGAGCCAGTTCCAGCTTGCTCTAAGATGGTCCTGCTGCTGGCCAGTTCTGAGTGAATCAATGACATTGCTAGCACCTCTGTGATAGCATTTTTAAGAAGAGGGAAAAACTGCTGCACAACAGCAGCTGGGATGAAGGAGTGAGAATACGTGAGAGAAACAACTCTTTAGACACAAAGATCAGTGAAGGAGTTGCTCCAGGTGCCAGAGCTGAGATTCCTCTGCAGCCTGTAGTAAAGACCACAGTGAGACAGGCTGTCACCCTGCAGCTCATGGAGAGCCAGAGGGAAGCAGACCATGGAAGACCTCATGCCGGAGCACGTGACATCTTTAAGAATGTGTCCTGAAAGAAGCTCTGACCCCAATGAGAGCCTGTGGTGGCTTCATACAGGAACTGTGGCCAAGGAAGAGGAGCCAATGTTGGAGCAGGTTTTCTGTTAAGAACTGTGGTCCCCAGGGGACCCAGACTGCTGGAGCAATCTGCTTGAGAAGGGTAAGAAAAGATACATCTGGAGCAGTTCGTGAAGCCTGCTGGAAGGACCCATATTGGAGAAATTAATGAAGGACTATTTCCCATGGGTGGGATCCCATGCTGGAGCAGGAGAAGTGCATGAGGAGGAAAGCATGTGGTGGACTGACTGCAACACCCATTCCCTATGTCCCTGCGATCCCCAGCAGGAGGTAGAGAATTCAGGCACCAAGTCATTGCATTAAGGGTATAGAAATTTGGCAGAGAATAAACCTCTGCATTCCAGCTGATCCTTGGAGATCAGAGGAGCTGGGTGTGGTTTGGCTTAATTTCTGATTATAGCTAATTTAGCACTATCAGCCTGGTTGAGTTCAATAGGAAATTGCATGATCATATATTCACAAATGGGGCAGTTTACTGATTCCATACTATAGGTCTGGCCAAGTTCAATAAGAACTTACACGATCCAGATTCACGAATAGTATGGTTTATTTAACCACTAAGAAGGCATTTTCAGGATTGCTGGTGATAAATGCACTAAATGTATGGTAACAGAGAACTAGTAGTGCTATATATATAAATATATATATCTACATAAATATTCTCAGATCTTCTCCAATGCAGTTGGAGGTTCAAAGCTCACCTAAAGGCCTTCCTTCAAGGGAGGAGGAGAGACAGAGTCTGTCAATTGATCCTGAGTGAGCAAGTTTCCCCCTCTCTTTTTGACCCAACCTTCTCTTTCTACATTACAATTTTTGTCCCCTCACAAAGGGGTGAAACAATCTCATTTTATAGGTGGGGTTTTGGTGTCTGTGGTTATACATGAAAGACATGTTCTTTTCTTTCTTCATTTGAATTCTTAGGGGTGTGAAAGTTAATATGCAAATAAGACTTAATGAGGGTCTCAGTTTCTTTTAGTCAGAATTTATAGTTGACAGAAGAGGCAGAATAAACCCTGTGGTCCTTCGACACCCACTGAGGAGGTAGCAAAGGCTGTCTGACCTTCACCAGATAGGCTTTGTGTGCACCCTTATCTCCTTAAATGACCAAATTACTCCTTCCACTTTAACAGTAATGTCTCTGCAACTTCTATTTTATTTGCTTTCTTTGTCATGATTTTTTTTGTTATAGAACAGAGGTGTTCTCTGTATTTGTTCTGAGCAGTGCACTTAGTATTTGGAGGTCTGATTGTTTCCTTGGTACTGAATTGTGTGTACAAAATACATTCCCTCAGCTATATATAATTTAGGGAAGAATACACGTATGTGTTTAAAACTGGCCTTGTTAAGTCACCTGTGTTCAGAATTGCTAGAGATTCAGAGGTTGATACAGTAAACATTTCTTGTAAAAGTGATGAGGTTTGTTTTATCAGGAAGCTATGTTAAACATCACCTTTTATAAATGTTGAAATGGATCAAAGTAGTCAACATCTGACCTTTTAAGAGATTGTTTGAACTTACAAGACTGCATAGGAAATTACATGCTGGAAGAAATAAGTAGAAGTTTCAGGACAGTCATCTGAATGGAATGAATAGTGCCATATAAACTGGTCTGAGTTACACTCATCTAGTAAAATGTGGACAACTATGATTTACAGTTATACAGCTGAGTTAATCTTGTAAACTTCCAGCAAAATGAATGGAGAATATTAGGTGACATCTACACTGCTGACTTAATCTAACAAAGGAAGGGACTCTTGACTCCCTGGTCAGTTGTACCAGTGTGATTCATGTCAACTATTTTTCAGGCCAGACCTTCTAAAGCTGAATGGTGGCCTCCACAGTTTCTGGATTCAGCTCCAGATTCAAGACATATAGATTTAGGAGTCTAAACAAATAGTGCAGCTGCCATCAACTAGATGTCTTGTGTTCTTTGAGATGCCTTAAAGTATTTCTCCTGATGTCCAGCTACCAACCTGTCCACTAATATTTCTATTGGTTCTCTATTAGACCCTTGTACATAGGTTGAACACCAATGGGAGACCTCTGTCTTTTCTGAGCAGCAACAAAAGATCAGGCAATGTCCTCAAGGGAATATCAAATGACACTTCCCACATATGGGCAACAGAATTAGGCCTTATGTCCAGAAATATATGGGACTATTTTAAAGCCTGCAACATTTTTTAATCCCAAGTAGACTTCCTGTGTTCCATGGAATGTCTTAAATGGCATTAGGTGCATATGTTTAGACAACTGATTCCCACAACCAATCTCCACTAACACTAAAGAGATAACACTATTTTTAGTTAGAAACTTGCATTAGACACCTATATTTTTTGTATTTATAACCTATAATTTATTTCTGTGCATTCACTGTAAATATGGAAATTCAAATAAAATTAATATAATTCTGTCTGCTTGGTTATTGCATTTATAGCTTTCACATTCATTAACACTCTTATCTTATCACACTTGTATTATAGGCCCTAAATATTTGCAAAGGGTTGAAAGAATGAAATAGTATTTTCAAGACTCATCTGTTCATTGTACGCCAAGATTTAAGCTTACACATCAAGGATATACAATTATAGTAGGAAAAAGTTAATACTGAAAAAATGTGGTCCAAGAATAAGAAAAAAGCTAAATGACTATTTCTACATTGGAAATCCTTCATAATTAACAACTGCTTAATCTTTAAAAGGTCATTGGAGGAGAATAGTTGGCAACTTCTGCAGGGCAAGTAGCAACTAAGGCAACAGTGTTTTTAAAAACTTTTTGCACTGAGTTGAACAGTGGATTAACTGTTTGTTGGATCCTAATTGCTTGTGATTCGAGTCTTGTCGAGGAAAAAGTATATGACACTGAACATACATTTTTATTGAAACTTAACACATACATTACAAGGCACTCTCAGCTTTGTCTTGTAACTGTTGTCTCATTAAGTCCTGTATCGGATTCTTTGTTTCCTCTAGTATTAAACCCCGCAGAGCAAGGCTGTTGCTGACATCCCCTCAAATATTCATTATTGATACTACGCTCTTACAAAGCCCAAAGCACATACAGCACGTGCACATAAGCACATACACAGTCTGTACAAGTTATTATTGCTATGAGGCCATTACATAGCCAAAAGCAAGAATTATATTACTGATTATATGATCATTAATTTAACAGAAACTGACTCTATTTCAAGCGCATCTCTAAAAAGACTGAGTAAAAGGGTTCTTATTTCTGGGAGCTGAATGACTGATACCTGTCTACCTTCTTACAATATTTCAGGTAGGTGTAAATTTATAGGCACAAGTTCTAGATGCCTATTCATGAAGTACTTCAAGCAGTGGCACTACACAGTGTTAGATAAGTGAACTTCCAAAAGCAGTAAAGGTTTCAACATTAAAAGATCATGAAATAAGTATCTCTTTTGCCAGTTCTGTGTGAAAAGTGCTGTCTAAAACTCAGAGAAGAAGCAGGGGATAGTGATGAAAGCTCTGCTTTGTTGAATGAGAAAATTTGAAAGAGCTCAGTGGTATATGAAGTGAAGAATGATATTCCAGTATATTTCAGGTAAAAAAAAAAAATATTTTGAAGTTTTGAAAGTGATCTCTGCTTTCTGTTTATCTGCAAAGAGACCTAGTATCCTGTTTTGCTTGTTACAGAGAAAACAGACTCCTTCAGTTAGATCAGACAAGCCAGTCTTCCTGCTGCCTACTTTGGTGACTTCAAGTAAGTCACTCAAATGTGTTTGTTTGGTTTCTTTAACCTGTTTTTAATCATCTCACAAAAATGCACTTTGTATTTTGCACAGAGTCAGTGTATAATGACTGCATTAAGGAAAATGCTAGTGTTTTCACTTAAAAAGACCACACAGAAATAGAAGGTGTATATAGATTTAAAAAAGAAATTTCTTAGATATGGGATTTTGGGAGCAAATTTTCTATTTACCCTGCATTACCTTCCCCCCGCCCCCCCCAAAAAAA
>JAWWLV010000001.1:70780366-70814549 GCA_035041135.1 Platyrinchus mystaceus
AAAAAAAAGTATAATAGATATTTCTGTTTTGTATTTTGAGAGAAGGAAGACACATTATAAGAGGGGATGATTGAGTATTTTCCCCTGTATCAGTATTAAAATACTAATTGTTAATAGTCCAAATCAATTTCTTAAACATTTGAATCCTGAAAGCTATAGTTTACAAATGTTTAAAGAGAATAACTAATTACATACTACAGAAATTCCCTTTAAAAAACATAATATGTATTTTTAGTGGTATGCTAATATTCCAAAAGGGGAAGAAAATGAATTAGAGGTGTGCTTTTAATTTATTTCTCCCCCTGGAAAGAGACCAAAAGAGAAAGTGATTTAATAGAATACATAGCACTAAATGAATATTAAGTCTTTGTAGAACTAGTGTAATGATACCTTGGGGGCTATAGCACTTATATGCATCTAGGGAAAAGGAAATAGTTTAAATTTTATTTCATACATTTGCCTGGATGTTCTGATAATAACTTTTTGTGACTACGATTATTTAAGACTTCCCAGTTACATTTTCAAAGGGCTATTTCAAAGGTAAGAGTGCAGCAATTTCTCTTATTTAGGTTATTTAGATTATCAGCAAAAAGGAGTTTTAATTTTTAATGGCACATTACTAGATATTTTATTACAGTTTTTATCCTTACCTTAATATGGTTTAGTTCCTGTCTCTACTTCTTGTGCTGCCTCTTACTTCATTTTCCATTGACATTGCTAGCATTTTAATGGTTTTCTATGGACTTGGAAGACATCCTGTGGATTTGTAGACAATATTAACTTAATTACACATCTATTTCTATTTGCTTTAGTTGCTATTTTTAATTGTTTATGACTTTGTTGTTGAGCTCAGATTATTCTAATTACTTTGAATGCCTCTTTAAAATATTTTGTTTATTTTTGATGATTCAGGTTAGAGGAATAATTAGTAGATTTTGCTGTTCTCAAGAACCAAGGAGGTTCTGAATGATCATTAGAAAGGAACCTTTTATTTTACAAATATTTCATAAGAAAATCAACAACATGATGGCTTGTGATCTATATTCTGTCTGTAGACCAGGGTCAAGCCTAAATATGTGTCACATGAAATATGTTAAATAAGGTAAATGCTGGGGTTTAAGCAGTATTCTGAAAACAGTTAAACACTGCAGCACTTTCCTCAGAGAGGTTGTGGAATCTCTGTCCTAGGAGAATTTCAAAACTTGACTGCAGAAGGACCAGAGCAACCTGATCTAATCTTGTTTTTATCAAAGAATTGGACTAGATGAACAGAAATAATGAATTTATGAAATATGTAATTATTATTGCAGAATGATGGTAGTCAAAAACATTTTGCATGCTGTTTAATTTTAAATAACTTTTTTTAAAAGATATTAGTCATATTTTAACTACTGAGTTGAAAGTATTTTGCCAAGACTGTTCTAATCTTGAAAGACTTCAGTCTTAGATAAACTTCAGCTTCTTCCCAACCATTTAAAGTTATGTCAAGAGGTTCCCTAGATACATGTATTCCTTGGCAACTCCATACTACATAGAAAGTTAAGGAGCAAATCCTTTCAAATGAATGATAACAATTCTGTGAAGGAAGAATGTGTGATTTTGAATGAGCTTAAATTAGACTGAATCATTAAACAGGTATACTTCAAATACTTTGAAAGTAAGTCTTACAAGAGGACCAAAAAAAATGAAGGAAAAAAAAAGAAAGTCCTAAGTTTCAAGAGAAGAGTACGGTTTTTTTCAATTTGACTCAGTAGAATAAAGACAGAGCTGGCATGAAGGAAGAACTTTGACGATGCAAAGTATATGCCTGTATATGACCGAATAGAATAGATTTTTTTCAGTTGTAAAAGACCTACTACAATCTTCTAGTTCCAACTGTCTGAACACTTCAGGGCTGACCAAAATTAAAATATGTTATTAAGGGCATTGTCCAAATTTTTCTTAAACTCTGACAGTCTTGGGGCACCAACCACCTCTCTAGGAAGGCTGTTCTAGGGTTTGAACACACCTTTGGTAAAGAAACGCTTCCTCATTTCCGGTGTAAATCTCCCCTGACATAGTTTTGAACCATTACCATGCATGCTATCACTGAATAGCAGGAGAAGAGATCAACACCTCCCTGTCCACTTCCCCTTCTCAGGAAGACGTACAGAGCAATGGGGTCACCCCTCTGTCTCCTTCTCTACAAACTAGACAAGCCCAAAGTCCTTAACTCTCCTGCATTTCTCTCTGACAGTCATATCTGTCCTAAAATGCTATTGAAAGAAAAAGGTTGGAACCTGCTATATTTCTTCTCAAATTATGATGAAGAATCTTTCATTTTAATAGATTGAAAAAAAAAAGTAAATTTGTAGGGGCTTATGGAGTATTTTATACTGAAAATGCTGAAATAAAATCTTCACAAGTTTCATATTTTTACCTTTAATTCTGGGGAGCAAGATGGAGAGACACTGTGAAACTATTAACTGATTTCATGAAGAGCTGCAGTCACTAAAAATGTAATCGCGGAAAATTAGTCCTGACTTGTAGATGTTTGTGATCTGATTTTACATGAACAAATAACAAAGAAAATGACAGAATATATATACCTCTAAAGTGATGTTTTCTCCACCTAAGGCTACTAAATAGCTTTTCCCTCCAGAACCCACTTTTTGTCTTTTCAAGGTCATTGTTATTAAATTGAGTTGGTGTTTAATTTTTAAACTGCTCCCCATTTGATGTAGAAGCTAACTGTGTGTGTGAAATAATAATTTTCCTGCCAGTCAGAAGAAATTTGATTTAATTGGCTTTTATCCTGAATCATATCATTAAACTTCAAGAAGATTCATAATTAATTATTGACAGGGCACACATCATGTTTCATCCAGTTCACAGTCTTAAATATTCGGACTTGAGAGTAAAGTATTTTAACAGTTCAGTTTCTAACAAGGTGCAGGTAAGAATAGACTGCAGGTATATACAACCTTTTAAAAATATTTTCTCTTTTTTAAAGTTAGTGGCAATGAAAAGTGATGGTGTAGCATAACTGTCTTCACCTCAACTTCATTTTAAAAGTTTAAACTTAACAAAGCAGAAGTAACTATAATAAAATCCCCCTGAAAGAGCACAGCATGTCTCCTCCACTGTGTTCTGCATCAGTTCTGATTCAGAAAATGGTGACTGCCTCGAAGGGCGGTCTCTTTAGAAATTTAACAGTGCAGTTCAGAGAAAACTAAGCCACAAGGGTTACAAAGATTCAAACACCACAGGACCTAGTAGGGAAGCTATTATAATTGGCTTTCCACTGCTATCCTTAGCTATAAGAAATGTGTCACTATCAGAGTCTTAGACCCCTTGTGGGCTGCAAGAACATTTGGAGATATGAAATGACAGAGTAGAGGCCTGGAGTGTTTGCAGCAAAAAAGGCAGAAGAGCTCTGTTGTGTTTGTATACAGTTTAATTACAATGTTCTGCTCTAATATTTTACAGCAGCAAGAATATATTTGCAAGAACTGTACAAGTAGAAGTTTTATCTGTACTGGCTTTCTTCTAAAGCCATTTTCCAAGTTGAATATTCTCAATAATTATCTATCTTAGTTATTGGAAATATTCTACTGTATAAGGGGCCAGTCTGTCAAATGGATATAAATCCTCCATGTCATAGCTACATGTGATTATTACTTTGCTAGTTGAATCACAGTAATGCTATAAGGTACATTTTCTCTGCAACAAAAGATCCAGCAGATCAATCTTTGTTACTAATGCTTCTGCTGATGCTACTACTACTACTCTGTATGCTTGTATCCAGGCTTGATTAAATTTCTCTTAAAACAATATAAAGCCAATCAAATCTATCAACAGAATCCCTTTTGTGAAGGACTGTATCAGCATAACTACAACAGGCTTCTCTTCACCCCAGAATAATCCTATAATGTGTGAAGGAAAGAGCTTAGAAGAAATGGTTAGGACTCAAATTGGAGTGTTCAGCTACAAAAAAAGAATTTTGCATTTAAGCACTTTGAAGTAAAGCTGTAAATAGAGGTGACTTAACTGCCACACAAAAATATTTAATGTTTTCAGAAATAAATATATTTTTGCATAAACTTTTTGGTCTGTGAAAAAGACTAATTTTTTTAGTAAGAATCTGGCTCTGCTGTCAAAATAATTAGCATATTATTAAACAGTCAATGAAGAATATACACGAAAACTTTAGTGTTAGAAGAACTGGTTTTCTACAACAGTTTTTATAAAACTATAATAAGTTTCAGTAATAATAAATGGATGAACGTTTCTACACAGACTAATGATTTCCTGAAATGTCTCTGCTGACCATACTGATTTCCTGCAATGTTTCTTTATCTGTGTAATATCACTAACAGCTATAATTTGCAGCAGCTTTTAATAGTAAAGATTGTATTTTAAGGAGAAAGCTGTAGATAAATGTTTTAAAACAAATAATAAGGCATTTAAGGGCCAGATCTGAAGAAAAAAAAAAAGCCTCAAACTGCTTATTATTCTTTTACCTACATTTTGGCTTCTGTTATGGGTGTTCCTGTCTTCAAATAGATGCTACGCTTCCTGTCAGTATCAGAATATTTTATTTGTTCTTTGACTGCACATTTAGTTCCCTTTAAAATATCTTGTAGACAGGTCATACACAGGAAGAAGGGAAGGGTATTCCTTCCTTGAAAAGCAACTATGCTTAAAAAGAATGAAGACACCAGAGTACAAGTTGTGGCTATAGCAGCAAATATAAGAATGACAGGAAGGAACTAGGAAATTGCAGCTCAAGCAGAGACTATAAAAAGAGACTTGGGAGGCACCTTAAGGGATTTCAGCTCATAAAATGCCTTGAGTTAATTAAAAACAAGCCTGAAAGTTGAGACCCATCCTACAAAGTCTCAAAATAGAAGGTAGAAGGCTTCCTAAAAACTTTTTTTCCATCTTCTATTCCTACTAAATTAAATTTTCTCTATTTATTAGATTATCTGAATGATTTTCTCATAAGGGAGTTCCCTGAAGGCAAAATAGGTAAATCTAGCTCAAAAATCTTACTGACCCAAGATGCATTTAGAGTGACTAATATGTATCTAAATGAAGTTGCATAAAAACTGAACTTCTGCTCCCTTTCAGCCTGGAAACTAATTGAATTACTTGATTGTGACTTTACCCTGTGTTATTAAGAATAAGGAGAGGTCATACATTTTTTTCCCGACAACATTAGGGTTGGTTTGATTTGCCCTGTTTATCTTGAAATCTAGAAAAAAATAAGCTCACTTGCCATGTAGACTTGCCTTTTAGGCAAGCAGAATGACAACTTACTGAGTGGAAAGCTACCAAAACTGGTTGTCATGAAAGATTTAGTAATTTTACTCAGTACTACTAGGAGAAATATCTTTATGTTCAAGTTTTAAATGCCAACATTTTATTTTCAAATAGGAACAAAATTTTCTAATTCCTATTCAGAGCACATAAGAATGAGTAAACAGTATTATAACCTTACCTTTTATTAAATTAATTATGTCTTAAAAATCTCACTCAAATCATGGAAAACCTACATCAGATTATTTAATTTATCTAACCAGGTTCAAATTGCATCATTAAACTTTCAAGAGAATTAACTAACTGCATGTTCTAGATCATATAGACAGTGATTATATAGTGAGGTATAGGATGTTTCTCTTTTGAGTTAAAACAAAAAGAAATTAAAAACAAAAATGTGTACTAATGTGTTCTAGGTAGAGTTATAGAAAGAATAAATGTGCTTCTTAAGATTAATTATTAGGACAGGCAGTTAGGATGGGAGAATCCCAGATTTTTCAATTCAGAATCAAGTTTTACTCACTATCAGATTACTTTGGTATAAAATGCAGAAAATGTCTCTTGAACAACAGTTGAATTCCATCCATCTCTTTTTTTAATTGAGTTGTCTTCCTACAAATTATATGGTTTACCTTTTGGTGCATCTTGATTTTCCAGTTAAATGGACTGTCTCAATAACTTCTCTTACTCACCTTAAAAAAGTAAGTTTTAACTTAGGAAAGAGCCCACGTCTGAGGAAAGGATTTTTTTGAACTAAATCCTCTGTGACTGCAGAAGGAATTTCAACTGGATATTCAATGCCTTAAATAAGTGCTGCTTGTGAGATTTTGTGTAACATGGAAGCACTGATTCCTGTAGGCATGTTTTTTAAAATGACAGTAGATACTGTTTTTATGTAGCATGAGGTATAATTTTTGAATGAATCTTTTTACCACACAGGTTTGACATCTTTTCTTTCCAAAGAACTCTATAGTGAAATATGAAAGTAAAAGCACTGTGAAAGTCTAGGAATCACGGACTCACTGAGATACTCCTGTTCTTCCTACAGGTCATCATGGGTTGATGTTACTTCCCTCGGATATGTGGACAGGGTAAGATACACGCTCGTTGTTTCAGAATGATTGACATATGAATATGTCACCCAAGACCCTTCAATTGAAAATAGATTAAGGGGCAATCCTATTACAAGATTCACTCTTTCTATATAAGATAGACATTAAAAACTTTTTTATGAATCCCAGTACTGTTTGTGAGTCAGATTACACTCTGCTAAGACATGGGAAAATGAAGGTGATTCTGACCATGAGGTTAGTTTACCTGAGGAACTGCAGTGTACAAGACTACACATGGATGTGGGTTAACCATTTTCCTGGTTAGTAAGCAAGCTGCTAAAGGTTTTGTCATCTCATTTTGCAGTGAACAAGTTTTGGACTTTTTTTTAAATATTCATACTGACACAGAAACAGAAAGGTCAAGTTTACTTCAAGTTAATTTTCAACTTGTGGAGAGAACTAGAAAAAGCCTGCATATCTTTTATTATCTATGTAGCTTGACGTCATCTTACACACCTTCAACAAGCTGTGTATTTCTTCTGTGGTTTCTGGGCAATAATGCATGGCAACCCTTCAGAAAACACAGAATTAGGGAAACAAATTTTCTGCATTATTATCCTTGTAAAGTAATCAAAGATTTAATTTCCCTCAATTTTATTATTTTATTATTTTGTGAGTGTTATCCATCAGGATAAGGACTCTATTTCTGATACCAGCAGATCAGGACATCTGCAAAAAGACTGAAAGCATCAAGAAGTCTGACATCTACACCATTTCAGATTCATAAAGGTAACAATTTCTAGTTCTAAAAATATACATGCATACATTATAATGCAAAAGTAGGTAACTTGAGTTTGCTTACTTATGTACATGTATCATTCCTATACCAAGATAGCAACTTTAAATGACAAGAAACATGAGGTAACAGACCAGAGTTCTTTAAGATTATTCTACATAAAGGTCTGGAGTGAAAGAACTGACTTACTCTGTGAAATTCATAGACTTGACTTCAAGTAGAAGACCAGTAAATGTAAATTACAACCTTGACAATGAAAAAAATATTGAGTTTTCATTCGGAGAGGTATAAAAGGTTTTATGCCTGATCAGCCACTCTAATATGTAATAAAAGAGTGCTTTGCACTGAGGTGATCAATATGTTTAGTGTATTATCGGACCCTTGTCATGTGCATAAGTAGAACTAATGCAGATATAATCTGATTTTTGGGAGAGCCAAGAGACAATATTGTCTATCTCTCTCTTTAAGCAAAATGCAGAGCTCTACCAGTCCCATGGCTCACAGTCTGCCTTTATTCATTGTCAGGTATACAATTTCATTTTCTTTTAGTGTAGCTTTTAAACTACTCTATAAAATGTGCTGTTGCACAACTGGCTCGTGGGTTTTGGTTTTGTTTTTTTCCGAACAGCAGAACAGTCCTGAGTTTTTAAGGTTATAAAGGACAGTTTTACAGACAGTTATAAAAGCCAGGTATGAGAATGTGAATAGACAAATAGTGTGTTAATAGCAGGACATGACTTCTGGAAAAATTGGGCACATCTTAATTGCTTGGTGGCAAAAGGCTAATTAAACTCCAACATTAAATTAACATAGCACGGGCTGGGAGAGTATATGCATGTTATTACTCTGTGCAAGATGGCAAAGTTTACGGTCAAAATGGTAACTTTCAATGGCACACTATCAAACTAACAGGATCTCTCAGCTAGAAACAATGTGGGACTAAAATCAGTTTTAATTGTATGATAAAAAAATTGTTGGTTTTGGAATTTTTGGGAGTCTTTTTCCTTTGTTATTTTTTTCTCTTCTTCTTGCCTTTCAGAGCCAGCTGAAACCACCAGACTTTGCAAAGGTTTTTTTAATTTTTTTTCAGGCTTTGAACCTTTGTTTATCATCAAATGACAGTAATATGTGGTACTGCTCCTGAGGTAATACCTGGTAGCACCTTATCAACTTAGTTGTAATTTTCTGCAGCTTTCATTTGTAGTAGAGATAATAAGTTAAATTCAATAAAATTATTATTGATAATCATCAAATATATACTGTACAGGCACAGATAATGGCACTGTTTATTTTGTAGGAGACCTAACTATTCCAAAGTAATAGTTCTTGATTTTGCTCAGTGTAAAACTAGAGTAACTAACTAACTTAAGGCAAATACTTACTCCACTTTTTTGATGTGCAGCAAAGAACAGAAGCCTAAGAACAGAAGTTTATGACAATCCCAGCCCTTTTGGTAACCCATAATGAGAACTATTTGTAATGAACAGAGGGGTATTTGTTTTAAACTTAGAGGAAATAATATAACCCCCTCATCCGAGTCTGGTAACAGTAATTTAAAAGAATTTATGTGAAAAATAAGAAAAAAAAAAAAAAACCTTCTCAAAAACCCCAGCCAGATTATATATAGTTTTCATTATTCCTTGCTGATCAACTTTTACTGCATTTCCAAAACAATAAACAGTGAGAAAATTATGAAACAATAAATGGTCCTTCAAAATAGTCTGAAAATTATTAGAAATCCCTTACCTCTTTTTTCTCATTTTGTTGCATATTGTACTGAGCTTACAAGGTCTCAAGACTGAGGTCTTACAGGTTTGAGTTTGTCTGAGATTACTTCGAGTTGCCCATAATTTTTTTTTTTTTACTTGGCTTAGTTTTGACAGCATTGTTTCTCATTTATCATGTGTCTATATCTATTTTTCATTGTTTTTACATTTACTTTACTTTACCAGACATTACTGGTCTTTGTGTGTTATGACTGCAGTTTCACATAGGTAACAGTAACAAGCAGTTGTTCTAGGCAGAATGAAATATTTACAATCCTAACATAATGATAGAGTGTAGAGAAATACAGGCTAGTATGATAGCAGAGTCCTTGAGACGAGGAGACAGGATGCAGCAGAGAGGAGCACAGACATGGACTGGTAAGAGATGGGGCATTACAAAATTAACAGTGAGAGCCACTGCAACTTAATTTTTTCTATGACTAAAATATCAGAATAATTCTAAACATCATCTAAGCCTGGGCCACCCATCATTTTTCCAAACATTCCCCATTAATAGTTCAGGATTTTAATTGAAAACATTATTGATTATCCACTGAGCTTTTAACTATACAGTTTAGATAGTAGAAGAATTTGATAAAATGGACAAGGTATAGACCTGAGACCCGAAGTCCAGTTTGGTGCAGTGTAATCTCAGTTTTGCTCAGAAAGTTGTTGAGGTTTAAGGCCTCAAGTACTACATAAACTATGCCCATGTAAGACAAGAATAGTAAAAACAATGACAGAAGTGTTAAGTAGAAAAAAATAATAGCTTAAAGTTATACAAGGAAAGTAACTGTCATGAAAGGATATAAAACCTAGGTGAAATAGAATAGTGAAAAAAGCACATCAAGGATCAGCCTGTTCAAGGAAACAACCATACCTCACCTAACTGGCACATGCCTGGCCAGCAGGACCCCACTGTATGTCTTGTCCAGAGTGCTGAGCATATTAATATAATATTAGCTTAATAACACACTATCCCCAGCTATCTATTGTATGTACTTGCCAATAAAAAACTGCTGTGTTAATAAATAATTATTAAGTTGTTTGTCTGAGAGTCTCTCTGTGTATGGTAAACTCATCTGAAGAAAAAAGACCCCGTGAAGAAGATCTGCAGTAGTGAAGGAGATTTGCAGTGGTGCAGGCTCAAGGCTTTAGCTGTCCTCAGTGCTGGGACTGGACATAGAAATGCTGAATTTTAAGTGACAGACTATTTTTCTCAATATGCTTAAGAAAATGCTCCTCAGCTAAGTTACTTACAAACTACCTATTTTATTAACTTCAAAGAATGACGTAGAGCTAGTGAGGCTGAGAGGTTTCATCCTGACAGCTTCAGAAGACTCATTTCTTTACGTGCTCACAGGTCTGTAACAAAGATTGCTCACCTCACTATCTTAGTCAGGCTTCACCCTTATAAGGGAGGTAGATAGTACTGAGTTCAGTTTAAGTGAGCTTTTGAAGCTCTTGCTGTCTGAGGAGTCTGGCAATCAGGGGGAGTGTGGTGGTAAGTTTGTGAGACTGGAGCTGAAATTGAAAATCTCTCATGTATAAATCCATGAAATTAATTAGATAAAAACAGCTTTCAATTCTTGCTGAACTGGATGGAACAGGTGAAAGATTATCTTCTTTATTATTAATAAACTCTCAGTAAGTAATAATTTAATAATCAGTTGAAAAAATACCACACCCCCCCGAATTAAAAAATTGAGTTACTGCAAGGATAAATTCATCAAATTAAACTTGCTGCATTTTTGAAATTAAATAGACAAGCTTTTTAATTATCTGGGCACAACAACAAAATATCCCACGTGTCTCCTGTAAACATAATCAGTTATCTTATGCCCTGCTATATTTTTCTAATTATAGAAATGTTTTTTGTTTCCCCCTTGAAGAAATAGGAACATTAAAAATGCAACTTGGCAAATATAAAAACAAAACCTTTTTTTTTTACTATAAAACAGTGGACAATTTCAAGTATAATTTTCATGGACAAGTGATGAACTCATGCTTTGAAACCACATAAATTAAACATGCTTAAAGAAGTTTTGTTGAAATGGCAATCTTCATGCTTTCTTCCTATTTCAAGAATTATAAGAGAGGAAATTGAGACATTACATTCATGATCTATGTGTGGCTTGCAGATATTTCTTTCATATTAAAAGCATGCAATGAACGTGCTTATTTTCTTCTACAAAAGTGAATTACAGAGGAACTAACAGAGGAACAAAGCCACATGTTTTATTAATAAACTGAGAGCACACACTCCAGCTGACATCATAGCAACTGGGGTCACTTCTGTTATCTTTTCAATTGTGACACAACAAGGTTTCAGGTTAATTGATTTGTCTGAGTAAAGTCTCATGACTAAACTTTTATCTTGAACATGCTAACTGGTCATTAAAATATACCCTTTTTACTATTGGAATACTTTATGGGGTTAGTTCCATTTCAAACTAAATATAATATAAAGTTAGTATGCTACATTGTTTATGAATATGAAATATAAGATTTTCTACTGATTTTATAATGACATGAAAATATTTAAGCCGGCAGGAGATGCCTCAATGGTATGACAGTAGCTGTACTTTTTTGAAGCATGCAACATCCTCTGATGATGCTCTTTGATAGGCTAAACCATTAGGAGAGGCAAGGTTGGGTTGCAGAGGTCCTTCATGCTGACATGTATTAGCTGACAACCTAACTTCAGCATTATATAATGTATCTCTAAAGCAGGATGTATGTCTTATCCATTTATCTGTATTTCTTCTCCCAGGAACATGAGTACCACATGCAGAAAATCTTTTTCCCCACAGCCCAGAACCCAGTCTTTTTGCTCTAATTCTGGATTCTGGATATGGAGTGTTGACATTAATCCCTGAGACTAGTGAGTATTACACTGAATTTTTTTGTATTATAGACATCTGTAAAAATCTACTCTCAAAGATTACCTCTAGATCTCTGTGTAAGCAAGCTATCTTAATTCAAACTTGGACTAATGCTGTTCCCTTGAAAAAGAAAACATTATTGCCTTTTCAGCGTAATGAACCAGCATATTTCTTACAGATACTCTGAATAATCTTGAGCACTGAATACCTTCAGTGCTCCATTCCTCTAAAAATCCATGATGGTGACAGAGAAAACAGTGAAAAGGAAAGGACCGTTTTACAGCCCAGAATGACTCAGTTTTTGTAGAAGGTAACAAAAGTGGAGGGACTCTGAGTTAGGATATAGCATAAAATTACAATGAATATTCTACAAGGTCTTCTGAGATTTATTCACAGTGCCAGGAGCAAACCTGGCATATCCAGATTTGGCATACTGTCTCAAGTGTGGGGGTATGCTTTGATAGACATGAACATCATTTCTATTTTCAAAGGAGCAGAAGCAGAAACTGAGATATCAACCTGTACACAGAGTGTATGATAAGGCAGTTAGACCTGGCTTTAAAGACAGAAATTGCATAGTAGTAAAACATAAACTGTACAGAGAAGAATGTGAATGGTGAAACAACAGAGTGAAAAAAAAATAAAAAGAAAACAGAAAGAGAAGTATGCAAAGTTTTGTAGGAAATAGCTTTCCTTAAAAGCCTTGAGTTTCAGGTTCTAGTTGATGCTTAGGGTCTAGGTGTTCCTCTTCCTTCCTTATTCTCTTCAACTTCATATTTTCCTCATTTAGAAGGATTTAATTAGGACAGGGTGTAGTGTAACAAAAACTTGTAGCCATTTTTTGAAGGAAAAATATCAGAAAGGTAATAACTGAGATTTTCTTTTGTAACTGAGAAAATCTTTCTGATCTTATGGGACATCCTTATCTACATGTATACAAAACATTGACTGAAACCCCTTTTGTGATTTCATATAAAAGTGACATCTAATGCAATCAATGAATATATGGTAGACATCTCAGGATATCTATTTCTTTTGTTTGGTTGGTTGGTTGGTTTGTTTGTTTTTTGGTGGTTTTGGTGTTTGTTTGGGATTTTTTTTCCTTTTTTTTTTGTTGTTGGTTGAGTGTTTTTTTGTTTTGTTTTATTTGGGGTTTTTTTGGGGGTTTTCTTATTATGGGTTTTTTGTTTTTTGTCATTTAACTCTAAGGCTCCTTGCAGCACATCCATTAAGAAAGAAAGAGGTACAGGTATTTTGAAAGGTATTTTGTCTTTTACATGAGACAATAATACAAGGAAACATTCTTAATTCTTTCTATGTTAATTAACTAATTATTAAATTCTAACTATTTGCTGAATCTCAGGTTGATGCTTCTTTGCCATTGAAATACATCAACTAAGTCAAGAAATCTCTTTACAGCAAAATCTATTTGTATTCACAATGAAACACAGTTTATAGAAAACACTTATTATCTAAAGGACAGGACATGTTTTCACAATATTCTGCTAGCAGTGTGTTGGCAGAAGCACCACTTAAGAAAGCTAAAATTACATTATCCATTATGAGCACAGGGACAATGAGTATGTTTTGGTTGCTTCTGAGTGTCTTTCCCCCTAAAGTGCTGCAGTGCTAATTTCAAATAGACTACAAAATCTTCAAGCCACTATTCTGCTGTTGATTTTTTTTTCCATTGTATACTTGACTCAATGTTCCTTTTTATGTTCATGTTTATTTTTTTATCCAATATCCTGAAAAGATCTTTCCTCATTTGGAGAACACCCTATTCTTTCTATAAATGTAAATCAATGGGAAATGGAAATATATAGGCCTTGATTTTGTTGTTAGAATTTATTTCACAAATTTAATGTTTTCAGAATGACAGACACACACTCCAAGGAATTGTTCTGAAAATTGTCAGTAACAAAGGGACTAAGAAATTAGTACAGTTCTACAAATTTTTTGCATGATCCATGAGGATCTCAAGGGATTGTTAATATTCTTCCATGTCTCTTGGAGAATTTAAATATCTTTAGGAAAGTAATATTAAATTATCAAAGCATCTTTTCCTTCAGGAAACATATTTGTGTGAATTTTACTCAATAAGCATTTTATTTTCTTTGTTTTATTTTAAACTGTAGACTCTCAGGTGTAAAAATAAATAAAAAAGTGTTGTCTTCTTCAGTGTCAAGTCACAAGTGTAAGAAAAAAATAGGGGTTTTTTGTTTTTGTGGGGTTTTTTTGTTGTTTTTTTTTTTTTTTTAGTTTGGGTTTTTTTGTGTCTGTGTGTGTTTTTTTTTAAGAACTACAAGATTAATATGCTATGAACTTTGCAGAACCATATCAGAACTGTTTTATGTAGGATTAAATATTGCAAACAACTGCCTGGAAGCAATGCCCCCAGGTAGTCACAATACTAGCCAGCTACCACGTTAGGAGTGATGGAATTCCCACAAGTGCTACTTTCCAGAAATATTACATTTTTAACATGACAGCAAATACATTGTGACAGACATGTTTGATGGAAACAGAAGAAAAATGTCTTTTTTATATGAAGTCCTTGTAGCAATATTTTTTTAATGAATTGGGAAGTAACACAGATATCAGCAGATATTTTAATTTTCTGAATCAGTATAGTCATGTCTTTAAGATGACCAGAATACAGAGGTGTTGTCTTTCTATCTGCTGTTTCTTTTAGTCTTATTCAAGTGATCCTGCAATTTGTGATTACAGCAATAAAAATGCTGTCCTGTTTCTCTTCATTCAGTATAGACTGATTGGTCAGAACCAGCTTGTGTCTAATTTAAAAGCTATATAAAATACAGGACAATTTCTGAAGTCAAAGATGAAGGTAATATCTCTAAAATGATAATAGTATGGAAATTTAGTTTTAAACTCCTCTTGTAGTTTCTTTTAAAGTATTTTGTTTTAATTTGGTTTGCTGTCAAGCAAGAAAAATGCAATATTTGAATAAGATTAAAATTCAGATCTGTCCCTAGCTTCAAAAAAAGCTATCAGGTACACAACTGATGTACAGTAGAGTCAGATTCTGGTATTGTTTTGCTCAGATTTATCTACAGTTTACCATTGTAATTCACTGCTGATTTAAACAAGTATAAATGAAATTAAATGCTAACTCCATGGAGTCCAGGGATCTAATTATAAATAAAACAGTTTTTCAGACAGTGAGAATAGGTAAGACCTACTTTTATACCTGCTGGTCATTAAAGCTCGCAAAAATGTAGATCAAAGAAATCATGCTGTCAAAAGAAGTTCTGAGTGAAATCATGTGAGGCTTCAAGGAATGAATAAAGGATGGTGAGACCAGAAAAGAAAAAGAAGGAATTTACATAATGTCATTGGAAAAATCTACTGAGAATATAAAGCTAAGAGTCCCCAGAATATCATTTTCATTCCCAACTTTGTGGTATTAGGACTTTCAAAAACAATACTATCATTTAAAATACGTCATTGTACTGCCAGAGTGACATAAGAAGAATAACAAAAACATTCAGTAGGGCATTTTTTGCTTCTCTGTAATAGTGCATACATGGACAAGAAGAATAGGATGTTAAGTCATCCTTGTATTTATGTGCTTGCTCTAGAATCTGTTTTGCTTATCTGCTTTATTGCTTGTTTTAATTTCAGCTTAAAGAATTATTTTTTTTTGTACATTTTTACTTGCTCACTGCAAACTTAACTGGGCATTTTATTTAATGAAAAATGAGTTAAAAATACATGACACTTGCATCTTGTCCTCATAGGTTCTATTTTCACAGTATGCATTGGACCAGAACTGCAAGTCTTCTGTATTCAGATGTGTATAGGGAGTCCTCCTTCACAATGACTAAAACGAGCAATAGAAGTTTAATACATTGCTCCAGTTTTGCTATAACCTAGTTTTCCTTTTCAGCCTCAGGATGTGGAATTGACAAGTTGCACATGGAAGCAGTGAGAGTTTTCCCTTCTGCCAGAATGTCATTACTTTGCCTTGCTTGGTACACAGATCCAGGGATATTTTAAAATGAATAAATCAATTCAGGTGATGTTATGTTTCATTCCTAGTCCGATCAGTTTTCATAGACAAGTTTCATGTGAAGATGTAAAAAACAGTTTAATTCTTTTTTTGCTACAAATAGTTTTGAATATTACTCATCAATTTTTAATTGCACTTATTTTTGTAATTTTTTTTTCCTCCAGGGTAGACTTTCAAGATGGTTAAGGCTCACCAGGATTTTTTTCCATGTTGTAGCTTCCTTTCCCAGCTAAAGACAATGAGATCAATAGAAACATGTGATTCATTACCAGTCCTTGGGTAAGATTCTAGAAAAGAGACACTCCCGTGTTTAGCTGCTGGCAGAAGAAGTTTATTTAAATCAGTGATGAAACTGAGTCTTGGAGAGAAGATGATCAGAAGGAAATGTTAAAGAGGTGAAAAAGGCAGTATGAATTACTCATTCAGAGGGGCCTCAAATACAAATGGGTTACTCAAATACAAATGGGAAAACAAGGGGGAATACTGTGATCTTTCAGTAAAATTGTGAGTAGGCAGCAACAATTCTTAAGAGGCATATTCAGGGTTGCATTCCAGGAAGGAGTACAGATGCAGGGTAATGCAAGAAGGTTGTAAGGACTGATCAGACCCAGTAAGAGTAGAAAACTGGTCATCTATTGAAGGTCAGGATAATCTATTTAAGCAACACTTGCACTCAGTAAAAGTGTGATGCATTTGTTGGCAGGTGCAACTTTGGGTCATCTATTGTCTAAGTGACAATAGCTTTCTCTTCCAGACAATGAAAATACTTACTTGTTTCTGTATGACAATAGAAGTAATTTCCTGTAATATTCACTATGGTCACATTCCTTACCTCATAATGATTTTTCATGTCACCTTAAAAATTCTCTATTTACTATGAGTTTAACTAACTTGAAGAAAATAATTTTAAATTTAGCAGACTACCTCAAGTGCACCAACCTCCCCTTTCACTCCTACCAACCTTATGCGTATAACTATGAGTCATGCACTTTGAGCAAATGATGCGTGATCTGTGTCAATTGTTTTCTTAATATGTATTGTTTGTGTTCTTATGATTTTACATATTTGGATCCAGTTCACCGTCTCTGCAAAAACTGAAATTAAAGCTTAACATTAATGATCTGTGTAAGCTGGTTTGGTTTTTTTACTTTGTATATCCATGTGCAGTGAATAACTATGATAACTCACAAAAAGCTAACAGTCATTTGATTATATTTTCTGGGTGTATATTTTCATGCATTCAAATACTATCAGACACTGGATAATTAAACAGTTTTAGAAATTATCAGAATTGAACTAATTTGATTCAACAAATTTGTATGATACCTAGCAAAGGAATATTGTTCCTTCAATAATGTCCACTCTGGTAGTATATTCTTCTAGCCTTTGTTGTAGACCATGTGTGTTAATTGCTTCTTAATTATATGTAATTCCTCTGGGAAATCTATTTACTGCCTACTCACCAGGAGTAAATGATTCCTTCCTCTCCTATCAAGAAACAAATCTCAAGGCCTTTAATTTCCCCCACAATGTCATTATAGTACAATAACAAATAATTTATCATATTGAAAAGCCGGTTCAGGAGGTGATATGTACTAACAGAATGGCAGATTTACATTTTTACACAGCTGAAGCAGTGGTTAGTAGTGGTAGGGGAAAACTAGTAAACTTGGAAAGTTGCTCCAATAAATAACTAGCCATTTAGTAGAGCATGGGTATCTCTACTACTAGGAAAACTACATGTAAACTGCTGTTCAATGTCCTAATAGGCTGAAATAAAATATTTACAGATTACCAAAAGACTGAGATTGCTCAATACAATCAACGTAATTGTACACTCACTATCTTCCTAAAACAATTAACCATCCAGAGCTAAAGCCTAGTCATACAGACACCCTGCTAACTTTACAAAAAGTCTCATGACTCTTTATAATCAAGAGTTAAGTAGGATAAATCTTCATTTTATTACAGAAAACTTTCTATTTAGGAAAAAATAGTGACAGAGTAGACAAACTCATATTTTATTTCTAATGATAGTCAAATGACTTCCCTAAGACTTTTTTTTTTTTTCTTTCTCTCTAATGGAAGCCTGGATATGTCACTTTGTGACTGATCATTAAACTCCTGCAATGGAATAAGTTTCAGTGGAAATGGGTCAAGTTGATGTGTCCAAGAAGCTCCAGGAATAACACAAAGAAACCGATCTCAACACAAAAGGAATCAGACAGTGGCCTTCATTTCAGATAAACAGTTGAGTTTGTCAACTGGTGGTGTAAATGTTTCTTCCCGAGTTCTTTAAAAGTGTAAACGTCTCCCTGAGTCAGCCAGACCAATGTGGAGGGGAGTGAAAATGGGGCTCAGCTCAACACAGAGTACAGAAAGTAAGCAACTAGTAAAAGAATTTCTGAGAAAGCAAAGGGCTTGAGTTGGTTTCAACCCATGTATTACTTCCTGCCAACTGAGGACACCCAGCATTGTGATGGTGAGCATATTATACAGATTGGTAATGGGAATCACATTGCTATTGTGAATGAACTGCATACTGCATTGCTGTGTTTTGCTAACTGTAACTTATGTTTGATTGTTATGCAGTATATTTTGAATCACTCTGATAAATCAGAAATACTTTAAAACATCAGCTATATTTAAAATAAGTAAAACTGATATTAAACACTACAACCTCCGCAAGGAATATCTCAAAGGACCTGGTGAAAGTGTACTGCACTCTAACATATTTAAAATGGGTAAATCTGTCAAGTAGTTTATCTCACCATTTGTCACAGCCAAAAAAAATAACCTGCTCTGTGGGTGTATAAAAATCGTGACTGTGGGTTCTTAGGATTCCATAATACACAAGGATTCAGAGGCTTTAATTCTCTAAATGTCTCTGCTTTATTACAGATCACCAAAAATATCCCCCATATCACCACTAGCAGGTATACTACCACAAAATCACCACTAGCAAGTAAAGTTATGATTAATAGTGGGAATATATATATATATGCATATTTGAAGTTATTACAAATTATCAGCAATCAATAATATAGAATCAACGAATAGTATGGCAGAAACCAATCATGGCAGCAAGCAATCATATAAAAATGATCAATTTTAAACCAGCAACCAAATAGATGTATTTTATTACCAGTTACCAGAAATTTATAATTGAAGTGAAACAAACTTATCAACATTATAACAGGTATAGTTATAATAGATTATTTGCATGGATATGTAATACCAGTATCAAATGAATTAGACAAATTTCAGGAGGGGTGAAGCCACCCCAAAGAGGCAGACCTATTGATACCAGAAAGGAACTCAACCATCTCAGAGGTAGAGGACAAACCAGACTAACCCCAGAAGTGGGATCAATGAAGTGACAGACTGAGTCTGTCTTCAAAGATGACCTATACCAGAATGTGGAGTCAATCATGCATTCCTAAGCCTGGGTCCAAGATCTCATAGAAATTTCAATTGGAGAAATCAGCCTGTTTAAAAAAGGAAAATTAAGCTCCTTTTGTATCATAAAAACATGACCACATATATCATCAGCATTTTGAACAGTCAATAGATGATGTCAATCTCTATTTTTCACCTGTAAGGACATGTACATGATGACATTTTGTGTTCTTTCAGACCAACTTCATTTTCCCACACTTTTTCAGATGATAAGTTGCCATTACAGCTTCTTGGGTTTTGCACTTATTGATGATGTCTCAGAATGCCTCCTGTTTCTATTTCTTCAGCTGTATTTCAAAGATGCCAGCTGCACTTTTAAAGGATGTTTCTGCTTCCAAGGCCTAGTTCCCAGGCTCGCAGCTTTCAGGCTGTCAGGCAATTTGTCTGTCAGTATTTTTCAAAAGACATTTTCTTCTGTTAACTAACATTCTCCTTCTAATCAGGCTACTAATTATAGCTGTTCACATTACCATTCTGTCTTTGCACATCTACACTGTGAAACTATTCATTTTTGCCCAGGATCTTTGTCAACGTAAGTCACCATACTCCCCCAAAACAAATCATTGCATGGGTTTAGAAGCTGATTTCATTGCTGTTCTCCAAATTAGGTGAAATGGCACCAGACTGAGTTCTTTCTGCTTTAATGAATACACTTAAATACTAACAGGCACTAAGTCATTATTATATTACCTAATACCTCATCTTAAATCAAGAAAAACAATGAAAATAACTCTCTTATAGCATAATCCGTATGGTATGTCATAAACTTTGAACAGGAAAAGAAAAATATTCTAATTCTTGGGAGCTACATGGAACACCAGGGTTGCCCAGGGTTACTCAAGCTGTAGTTCAGATACCACGAATCTGCTCTGGAGGTAGCTAATCCTGAGCCAAATATACATGAATCATTGTACCACATAGTAGGGTGACATGTCTCCTAAGATGGCTACAGTCATCAGTATAGATAGAGACTATGAGTAATTATTTATTTTAAAAATAGTTCCAGTGAAGTCTAAAGTAGGGCGATGGATGTGCTTGGGTAATGAAGGTCACATCCCAGAAAGCAGTTTAGTGCCTTATGTAGGAGATTGGTAGAACTTAGATGTGTGATTTAAAGCTCAGCTGCTGTCTGAACCCAGAAAATTTCTAAACTCTATCACTTTTTTTTTTTTTTTCTGTACTTACACATCTATAGGAGTCCAAAGTTACATTTCTTTCATGCCGTGAAGGACTGAGTTTTGACAGGACTGGAACATTTTCTTTGCACTTTTTTTCACTTCTAAACTTGATTAGGATGCAGGAATGTTGTGTTTCTCAAATAAGAACATTGGAGACTTCGAGCAAAGTGTCCAGTCTTAGAGCACTTCACATACATCTGTAGGATGGTGCTCTACAGAAAAGTTATAGAAGCAAGTGTTTTCTGAGTTGTGGTAATTTTGATCCACATCCTGATATAAGCTAGAACATGGTGGCATGGGATGCCTAGGACCATTTCCTGCATTATAAACGCTTAATGTTATGATTCTGGAGAGTGATCTAACCTCAAAATAGAAAGCTAGCTCATAGTCCTTTATTTTCCCTACCTGTGGAAGCTCTACCACTCTCCAGAAGACAATTCAGGAATCTCCAGGCTAAAGAATTCTCCTGAATGACCTTTCTTAGTCACCTTGTAAAGCCACCATTATAATATGCTTGTCCTTATGCTATTCATCCTGAGATGTGTGATTTGGGTAAACCGTTCTCTTAAGGCATTGCATTCTTCTCATTCACCTTACTGAACATAGGACAACTACATTATTGATGACATAATCTTGAAATTTTGCATTAGTATGTTTGGGATCGAATAATTTTATTTTATTTTTTCAAATCACGTGGCTGGAGAAATAGTCTGACAGGATCCTCACGAAGCTCAACAAGGGGACGTGTGAAGTGCTGCATCTGGGAAGGAACAACCCTAAGCCTCAATATAAACTGAAGCCACCAGCTGGAAAGCAGATTGACAGAAAATAACCCAGGGCTCCTAGTGGACACCATGTTGAAGATAAGCCAGCAATGTACTCTTGCAGCAAAGAAAGGTAATGGTTTTGTGGGCTTCATTAGGCACAGTATTTCTAGAAAATATAGGGAGGCACTGGTGAGACCACACCTGGAGTCCTGTGTCCTTTTCTATGCTCCTCAGTACAAAAGTGACATGAACATACTGAACAAAGTTCAACAAAGGTTCATTAAAACTATGAAGTGATAGAGCATCTCTCCTTCAAGGAAAGGCTGAGAGAGCTGGGATTGTTTAGCCTAGAAAAGGGAGTCTCAGACTGTTTAAGAGAACTGAGTCCATTGTTCATGTGAACCATAACTGGACAACTCTTGATATGACTTATGAATGCATCTAGGAAAAAAATAGTTCTCTAGCAACTGTAGAATTCAGTATATAAATACTGAAGATATGGACATATTTATGATGACTTTAAGCTAAAAAGAAAAATGGTGAGGAAAGTTTTATAGAAAGATAGCAACAAGAACAGATGACCTGTTTTTCTGCTTAGTACACTGTGTTTAAATTGTTCTGTTTATCACATCCTTATACCAAAAATCTGTATTTTACTTTCATAATAATATGCTGCTTAGTCTGATAGACATTTGAAAGCCACAGTTGAGTTCAGAAGAATGAGCATCCTCCTCCAGAGAGACTTCACTGCAAAAAGAGATTCATGGTTCCAAGCAGCACCTGAAGTTAAAAATTCTCTTGCAGCTCTCTGTACATCTTAACTATACTGAAAAGTAACTGATCAAAATTAGAAAGAGTTTCATGGCTATGCAGAAAACACAGAAAAATGAAAAGTCAGCTTGGTTCTTTCTAAGGCAGTTTACTTCCCGTTTATAAGAAACCTCATCCTTTTCAATTGGAAAGTTCTTTCAGCAGAATAGAAAAAAGGCTAATATGTAGGCAGGTACAATTACCCATCATTATCCCAGTACTATTCAGTATTCATTCAGTACTATGATCATAGTACTATCAGTAGTTTTTTATACCACGTAAGGGTCTGACACTAAACAGTAGGGTCACTAAAATTCCTGCATCAATCCCTTTTCAGCAGGGTGTGGAGTTTCCACACCTGTGGAATTTCATTTTTTACCTTTTCTTTCTTATTTCTCCTGGTTGGAAATGTGTTTCTTTCAACCCTCCTGAAAACATAAAAAACTCTGAAAACACTACCAAATACCAATCCTCCATATGAACACTTTTGTAATATTCATTTTCTGGAAGATTTGTGTTTATGTGGAAAGGTTTTGGAAGCAGGATGGTTTAGTGTCTGTGAGAAGACACCAGAATCTGCTCACATGTTAAACTGATCCTAGAGATGAGACAAGCAACGTTAGTAGTGTCTCTGTGATACCATATTTAAGGAAGGATAAAAACCACTGCTTAGCAGCTGTGAGAGAGAAGAGTAGTAAAATAGGAGAAACAATGATGACACCAATGTCAGTGAAGAAGGAGGGAGAGGATGTGCTTCAGGTGTTGAAGCAAAGAGTCTCCTGCAGCCCGTGGTGGAGACCACCATGACACAGACTGTCACCCCACAGCCCATGCAGGAACACACTGGAGCAGAAATCCAACTGCAACCTGTGGGGCTCCCCATGCTGGAACAGATAGGAATACCCTGAAAGAAGCTGCAGTCCACTGTAAGCCCACAAAGGAAAAGGTGTTCTGGCAGAAACTGTGGCCCATGGGTGACCCTTTCTAGAGAAGTCTCTCCTAAGGACTGTAACCCATGGAGAGGACTCAAGTTCATGAAGAACTGCAGCCCTTGGGAAGTTTGTGAACTACTGTCTCTTGTGGGAGGGACCCCACACTCTGCAGCAGTGTTAAAAAATAATACAAATAAATGGCAGAAGTATCTAAGAAATGTATAGACAAGTATGTACTGAATAAGATTTTGCCTCACAGTTTTGACAGCCTGAATTAAAAGGAGTAAGTTTATTATTTTCAATTGAATCTTACTGGGCATGGTCAATAACCCTATTCCCTTATTGATTGCACTAACTTTACTAATAATTACAGAAAGAAATTCATTATACCAGATGAAAATTTATAGAACTATGAGGTCAAGATAAAATAAACGCTATGATAATAGTGAGGAAAAGTAAAAGTTTGATAAGGTCATCTCATGGCAATCTCTCTTTGACACTCTTATGTTATACTTGTCTTTTTACCCAACATGAGTGGCCTGAGTAGAAGCAGTGGCTACTGCTTTCTTTAGCTGCACCTTTTCATCAGGTTTCCATTGGAGAATATGTTTTGTATAGCAGCTTCTTTTTCATGTCCTAGATCTGAGAGTCCTACTTTCATCAGACTCCAAGAAAATCACAATTCCACCCCCTATAGGTTTTTGGTGACTTTTTATTTCCTTTTACAGTACGTTTCACAATACTACAAGAGAGTGAGCTGAGTTGAATAGTTCCAAGTAAGTTTGTTCTAGAATGTTTTTGTTGTTTTGCCCAGTTCATTAGATGTTTCTAGAGCTGCATTGTTGGGTTTTTTTGTGGTATATTTTCAGCAAAGACTCTGAAGAGTCATCTGTTTCCTTGAGTTAAAACTTAATATAGTTTTATTAAAAAAGAGCAGGGTGCCAGGGATTTATTTAATCAATTCCTGGTTTTGCCCACCAAGAGTTCATCTTTCTCAGGAGTAGCTGAATGAAAACAAGCTGATTCAGCCTTTCTGTGTTGGCTAGCTTATGCAATTGGAAAAAACCCCAGTTCAATAGACCTAATGTCAAAATATATCCTTTAGGAGTTTGTTTGCAATCTAGAGATGTTTTACATTTGCAACTCTTTACCCTGAATGACCATAGTTCCTTTTACTATTTTGCAAGGTTTTAGCTGTATCAAAAAGTATCTTGCCTGAAGGAGAGTTTTACTGTATGTAGTGGCTTGAATAATATGATAATGAAGAATATGTCAAAACATGATTTAATATGTCTAGAATTAATTTTTTTTAGCTGTTCAACTGCAGCAAAAACACAGTAAATGACCTGTAAAGACTAATATGGAACAGAACAAGTTTTCTAATATATTAATTTTTAAAATAATGTACATTCTAGTGTCATCAGTATTTTTTAAATCCTAATAATCGGGTACTGTAATACTACTGGGAATAAATGCATTTTATTGGTTAACTAATATAATACATGAGACATTGAGTGTAAGTGAAAAAGCAAGGTATGAAACCATGATGTTACTGAAGTCTTGTGAAGTTTTATCATTTATTTCTGAAGTAAAAAGATATCACTCAAGATGCTCATCATGGGAGGCTTTCAAAATAAAGAACAGCATATCGACACAAGATAAAGAATAGTACACAAGACAGATGTTTCGTATTTCCTAGCAGATAATTATTAGAACTGTGTTTTGGGGGCATTTGAAACTTACTTAAAGTAGCAAATTGCCTACAAACCTTATTAGAAGGTTCAAACACTGGAGAGAAAAAAAAAAAAAACAACAAACCACATGACAGTAACCCAGCAGATTAACATAAAAAAAGGTGCCTTAAGCATTCAAGTAAGCAGTTGATGGTGTTCAGTGAAGCTGAAAGAAAAAATCTGTTTATGGCTTTGGGCCATCAAGTCAAAGAAATATGTGTTCACAGTGATGATTGGAAGGGGGCAGCAACTTGTGGTGGTTTGTCTACTCTGTGATTGAGAATTTTGACAGTGTTTTAGCCTCTGTCTGCAGGAAGAGCTGAAACCCTCCTCACACAATTTCTGTTCATGTGCATGCCAGTGTCTCATCCAGAAGTGTTGTCCTCTGACATCTATTTGAAAAATAGTGTAACCATCTAACTACAGATAGAGATGAAAATGAAGGTGGAAGGCAGTTTAATTAGAAAGAGGAGTTTAAGTTCTTGTGTTAAAAATAGAACAATACATAATGGAAGAAAAGTAATTGCTATGAAGAAAACATATGAATAACTAGATCAGCTGTTACAGCACGAAATAGAAACCTGGATTCTAGATTTGTCTTATTGAGTGGCTGATACATTTTATAATAAACAGTTGATAGATAAAAAGGTGCTTATTGTGGCTTAGTGAATATTTCTTACTTTAAGTGCTACATTTATCGTTGAACTTGAAGAGGTTGTTTGGCTAAGAGCACCTCTTTTGCTCTTCTCTGGAAGGAACCAGTTGTGGAAGAATCACAAATGATGGGCTATGAATTGCATTACAAAGGGGGAACTGATGTGTGGAAGGAAATTAAAGCACTATCGTCCATGTTCACATGCAGAATCACAATAGCACTGATTCTGCCTTTTTGTGATGTACTGCAGCCCTTGCTTTTGTAAGAAAGATGAACATCAAGAAAAAAGTTCATAATAGCTTACAGTCATGATAAAGCTCATTTGTTCCACTTGCCACTTTACTCCATGACTCTTGATCAAGTTTAGTTTTTGTTATGTGCGTTGTTTGTTTTAATTTCTCTAGGTTTAGGAAGTCACAGGAAATTTCCCTCAAAGCTACTGCCAACACTGAGGACTCAGCAGCCTGTTATTTGTTTACTGAAAGACATAATTATTTTGTCCTAAGAAATTAAGAGCTGCAAAAAAACCACTGGCAACGAAAGGATTTCTAGACTTATTACAAATTCAGTCAGACTGATACACTGTGCTCTTAAAGCATGGACACGTTAGGTTATGCTTTGTCTTTTTTTTCCTTTGGAGCGGCACATTAAGCAATTGAGTTCAAATACTGTGTCATTTTAATTGGTGCAGGATAGCAATTGACTTTCAATGGCAAAATGTCAAGTGCTTCCTTTGCCTCATCAAAGCAAATTTGTCAGGAAAAGACTATCATCTCATATAAATAGCAATCAGTGCAATTAATTTGTATGTTTCAATTAGCTCATGATCTAATTATCGCATGGTCTGAGGATAACAGCTAAGGACTTCAAAGAGAAAAAATGTTTCTCCTCTCTGCATCACTGTTTTTTATATTGTTGACTCATAATTATAGACTTGAATAAATCCTCTGTGATAGTTTTTTGAACTTGTAGCTTCATTTCACACCAACTTTCAAGTTAGTTATACTGTGAACCTCAAACATTCTAGCACTGGCAGTGCTACTAAACTGTCAGAGGAATTGAAAGTAGCTCAAGTGATAGAAGAATGACAGATGTTACTTGAAGTGATGATTATATTTAAATGTGTTGAGAATAAACCCCAAAAACTTCCTAGCACATGAAGAGCATTAAATAAAAACTGAAATGAGGAAGAGTGGGATAGAGCCAACACAAGACTAATGTGTCTGCGATGTAGTTGCTGCTGTTTTGAGATGCCAGAGTCACACCTTTAGTGTAATAGCATACCCTTCAGAAGAAGAAGAGAGTTTCAGATTTGGTTTCAGTTTGATGGCATTCCAGGGTCTGTCTAGAAGAACTGTTTTAGTAATTTCCCCTATGGAGAAAACACTTTAACTGTGTCTGAGGTGAGAACTATATTCCTGGCTCCTTTACTTTTCAAATCATTTCACATAACTACTAGGAAAATCCTACAGGGGTCTGATTTGAATTCTTTTTGCACAATAAAACATGTTTCTCTTCCTAACAGAAGCCAATAACTCATACTGTTTTGAAAATATTTCTTGATTTTTACCTTTCACCATTTCTTAAAATAAATATATAAAAAAAATGGATGACTACATTATAATGCAGAATAGTATCTATTAATGTTGGTTACAAAAATAAAATGTGATCCTACAAGCAAAAATATGTTTATTGCTAAAGACTATATTTGCCTCAGAATGCTAGAATTCTTAATAGGATAAGAATTAATATTCATAAAATATTATTTCATTAAAAAATTAAATATATCTCCTGCTTCATAGTATCTTGTACCTTTTTTTAATTATTTTTTCCTTATTCTTTTTATCTGCTTTTCTTTTTAAACCTTAGGAAAAGAGCAAAGGTTTGTGGGAAATTAGTAAAATCAAAACTGTCAGAATACTTCCCGACAACTTTCTTTGTTAATTGGTAAAAAGTAAATATTTCTTCCTCAAGATGAGAAATAGGATTAAATAATCCTGGTCGATATGGTACAGAAGTTTTCCTACTAGACACTTCTCTTGCGCTGTTTCAGCCTCCTAGAAGTGGAGCAGACTTTTTGTGCAGAGCATACAAAGAGTTTTTAGTTGTCTCCATTTATCCCTCAGTTGCCTCACGTTTATATCATGCTGCCTGTAACTCTGAAAGAACTGATGCACAAATGATCATTTTTGATGCTAAGACTGTAGGCAGACTGATATGATTGAAATATAAAAGTAGAGGCATCTCATCTAGCTGCAGTAGCTTATGATTTGATTCTGCTCATGACAATCATTGAATAAAATAAATTCCTCAAACATATAGCAAAAATAACCCTCTGTTCTCTCAAATTAGAAACGTTTTTGCTGTACTAAATTTTTAACAATGATTCTTGCATCTTCTCTATTATCCAACTAATTTTTTTTATTCAATGTAACTTATTTTGCAAATGTGGACAGCATTGACAGGAAAAGAGATATTGTTCACAGTAAAACAGCACATAGGTCTGGTTGTAACACTTCCTTGAAAGTGTAGAATTTAAACTGTTCAATGAAAGCACTCCAACAAGAATCTCATATATATCACACAACTCTGCTGTTTGTTAAAGCTTTTTTTTTCCCCCCAAAAAAATACTCCCTATTGTCTTATGAGAGAAAGAAGAAAACATTCTTTGCTGCAGTCTTTCAAACTCCCTAAGTGAGGAACAGCCTGTGGGCTGTAAATTCTGTGCTGAAATAGCATTTCCTGGCAGCCCATTTCTTTGGGCATCTGTGAAGCACTGATCTGGAGTCACAGCTCTTGTTTCCAGAGTCTCCTGGCTGCTTCAGGCAATTGTAGAGCGATTGTTATAAATTCTGTCATTCTGAGTGATTTAATTCTTCAGTGCATTGGACTAGGAGCTCAGGCACTCCACAGCAGCTGAATTTTTTACTTTGGGATTCACAGATGTAAAAACTACATTATGTGATGCCTAGGATCTCAATGTCTTATTTGGCTGTTACATCTAGTCCCAAGTAATCAGTAGCTTCTGATATTTTTTTTGACTACATGAATGGCTTTGCCATTTCTCTTCATTCCACACTACTTTAAAATATTCTTCATATTGTATATGGATTATTCTGTTCCTCCAAATAGTTTTCTTTTCTGTGAGGTTTCTGCTTTCTTTCAAGATGATTTTTAGGAAGTGTATTTCACGCCTTGCTGATCCTTCTGTTTAGATTATTCTATAGGTTGGTAAAGTTCTCCCTAATCCATTATTTTGAATCACTTTTTTCTCTAATGAATTTTCTCCCCTGGTGGTTTTCTTCATGGGCCTGTTGCTATAGTTATGTAGCATCTGTGAGATACAAATTGAGTGTTTCAGCTATTTTTAAGTGTTGTATAGTGAAGAATATGCAGTAGTCTAAAAGAAAATATTTTCAGTGATCCACAACATTAAAAATAAAGTAGCAGAAGTATTTCATTCACACACAAATACTCTAACTCCACAAATTAAATCAATTTACAACTAAGATCAGAAATGCTTGAATCCCTGCTTGTAGTATTTATTAAAATTATGGCAGATCTTTAAAGTCCCTACTGTTAACACCTGATTGGTTTTTAAGTTTATTTCAGCATTCCCAGACTTTCAAATTAATTTTGAAATTAGTAATTCATACACATTATAGTAGAACTTCAGATTTTCTTTGTCATTTTCTTGTTTTACAGGAAATAAAATGCTTGGATTTCAGCAGCATTATTGCCTTGTTAGGAGAGGAATAAATATATACAAAAGTTCTGTTAGTCAGTTGTACTTATACCATACTTTTATTTCAAATATGCCAGCATCAGAGTTTTTAAAAAGTCAGCAGGTCTTGCAGTTTTCTACTTCTATACTGATATTTAACAAAAATCAGGGCTCTGTAGGAAAGTATGGCTTAGAAGGTATAGAGAAACAGAAAAAACCAGTCCATATTACTAATAAAGTTTCAGTAAAGGAAGACAAAGAATTAAATCAAATTTATTATGTTTTTATTACTGTTATTTTGAAAGTCCCATCTGAAGCAACTATTTTCTTTTCTGCAGTTTCAAACAAACATTTTTTATCTCTGTCTTAAACCTGTACTACCACTACACAAACAAACTGCTTATTCTCCAATTCTTCAGTAAATATAAAAGACTACAACTGCCTCATAAAAACTCATAGCACTTTGCAGTATATGTCCTGACTGTGTCTTGAGTTCATGTATTTTCTCTTCACTTGCTTTTTCTGAGCGAAATGAAGAATCACTCCTCATCAGATCCTGTATCCAAACTTCTGAGGGATCAGGAGCTCAAGGGACACCACAGAATTGATCTACGCTACAGCTGAGACACTGCTTAAAACATCTTTGAAGGAGAAGATGCTTATCCAAATATCAGCCTATCTTCTCCCACTAAAGTCCCCTAGAAAAAAGTAATTACAGTCTACAACACACTGATAGTTTTTACAGTCCTTTTATAACAAGGAAAATATAGGATTAAAAAGGTTATTTTCTGTTGTGGAATCCAGTGCTGTGTATCATCAATCAATCTTCTTAAAATTGCTTAGATTTTTGTTCCCCCTATTCTGATGTGAAAGCTAGGTTCTAAAATATTATCTTACTGAGGGGTAGTTAACAGACTTATTGATGTCCACTTTGTATTAATTCACTTTAGTGATAACATTGCTTATTAACTTCCATACCTTTTTTTAGAAGTGGACAGAATTATTCACCTCAGTCCTCCTTCTATTAGATTACAATAGCATTTTATTGTCTCATCCTAAAAAGACTGAAGTCCCTTTTTCTTATATATTCTTTTTTTAGAATGTAGGTGACCTGAATTGTCCATAGTGATTTAAGTGTCATCCCACCAAGAGAGATGTATTGAAGCAAAGTTAGACAGTTATTTTACTATCTATGCCAGAAATATCTCATCTCATATATTCTAAAATTAGAGTTGTTGTCATGCCTGAATCACAGTAATGGGTTATGGTCATTCTACTCTTAAGTGCATAATGTATTTCTTCATTTCAAACTGAAAGCGAATTCCCCATTAATTTGGTTAAATTTTTTCTATTGAATTTTCATGTAGTTAGTCCATGGCTCTGTTTCAATCATACTATTCTGTTATCTACTGAACAAACAGAGTCCACTCAATTTCAACCACCCAAGATAGGGTTGGAAGTGTATGTGAAATTGGAATGATATATGGAATGAAAGGGTACACAGTCACCTGTATAGTAAGTTTGTGAGAAAAGTCACTGGAGGATTCAGCATTTAAAAATAAATAAATAAGACACAAGAAAATGTGTGGTTACCTATGTTCACGTGTGTGTGGTCATGTGCTTGTGTACCTGCACTTCTCGAACACTTATGGAATGGTAAACGAGCAGCAACAAACAAACTGAGAGAAGAAATATTCTGAGTCTTGCATCAGGCAATCCAAGCAGCAGCTCATTCCCAAGACAACCTCATTATGATTACTAGGAGGCAATTCTTCTTAAATATTTACCTCTTACCATTTTTC
Organism: Platyrinchus mystaceus; assembly: GCA_035041135.1. Taxonomy (NCBI): domain Eukaryota; kingdom Metazoa; phylum Chordata; class Aves; order Passeriformes; family Tyrannidae; genus Platyrinchus; species Platyrinchus mystaceus. The sequence continues at coordinate 70,811,260 of JAWWLV010000001.1, forward strand.
TTTGCATGTAGCGATTTTTATGGAAGGATAATTTTAATATAGTTATATTTAGTTACTTAAATATGCTGAGATAAACAGCCCATGATGCAAACATGACAATCCTAAAGATCACAGCAGTTCTTTTGTGATTTTCACAAGATTTATGAATATTAAACCTACTCCGTATAAAAGTTAGATATAGCACATGCAGCTGCCAACTAGCTGTAAACATAGATTTTATACTTGCAATTGTAGCTTAAAACTGTCACAAATTGTCAAATACTTTTAAAGTCATATCTTTGGAAATAAACATTACAAGGCACTAAAAAAAGATTTCCAGGCATGCTGGCTGACCACTGTTTTTTCATTAAATCATGAAACTATACAACAATATTCTCAGAACTGACAAGCAGCAGAACACTGGCTGTTCTTTGTGTTGCTAAGTACCAATGTGCCTAAAGTGCACTCAGTGAAAACTAAAGCAATAGTAAATTAATTTTTGTGCTTAAGAGGAATTAAAAATTTCAATTATGCAACAATCTGTATAATGAAAAAAGAAGTCAATTCAACATCAGTTTGATATCAAAAGAGCTTTCTTGCTTTCTAATGATCTTAGAGATTATTTTAAATCCATGTATCAAAGACCAACCCTTGGTTTCTTAGGCGAAAATCAAAAGACATGAAAGATTTATAGATGTGAGAAAATAATGAATTTGAACATCCATGAGAAGAAAATTGTGCTTGTATAAAATATGACAAAGGATTGATAAGTACATGCAAGAAGTTAGACTAGACAGGTAAGACATGCTAGAGCTTTTTGGTAATGTGAAATTGTGTCTGGTGCTAGATGATGTTAATACTCAATATATCTAAAATATGAAATATCTTACTGACATTTCATATTGACTTCACACACAATATGCATTTCAGATAAAATAAAGACTTTTCACAAAATTAAATTTCATACTATCAGTGCATGTTATGTCCAATAAAACTTAAATTTCTAAACCCTCAAAAATTAAAATATTTTGTATACATTTTATTAAGTTACATTTGCAAATATAATTATATTTTCTATAGCTAACTCTTTTCCTAGTAAGCAAAATCTAGCTAAAAAAGAGTGAATGTCATGAGCTTTCAGTGATGGCTGAAATTTATTGCATTAAAAATGTAAAAAGCCACCAAAGCCCCGACAACCATTTTGGAATGTCAGTGTCTATAGCACATAATATTCTTTGTTTCTATACCACTACAACATAATACCAAATTTATCAGTGAAATTTGGCATTATGCCAACATGGCAAATAGCAGTTTTAAAAGCTTTTTTTTTTTTTCCAGTAATTTCCACTGTGTCAGCTACGTTAAGGTTTCCCATTAATATCCACTTTAAATCAGTGAACCACTTCAGTAAATATAGATTATTCAGTGGTAAAACAGATTTACTCTGCCTAGATGTTGCCAGAATATTTAGCAGAAGTCAAGTGTCTATATAATAAGTGAGCTCATGAGATGGTTCTCCATTTTATTCAATGTTGGAAGCTCATCATTCTTTGCAATTAAAATGCTTAGTGTTACACTGCTGATACATACAACCAGACGAGTTTTCAATGCAAAATTAAATGGGGCAAATATCTCAGAATGACTGTATAAGACCACATAAGAACACATCTGCCCATGTTTTTCTCCTACTTAAATACAATAAATAAAAGAGGAGTTCGTTTGCGTTCTACAGAGCAAAGATGATAATAAAGAAATGACTGAATAAAAATACCTGTTCTCAGTTAACAAAGTTTTTGCATCTGTGGCACAGCCCTTTATTTCCAATCTGTCATATATCCCTGTTGCTGGATCTTTTTAGCTCATTTCTGCTCAATCCCATTTGTCTACTGATCACAATGAAAATGAAAGAAAGATAGCATCAATTTTTCCTTGTCTCTCCTTGGTTAAAAGACCATAATTAAGTAATTATTCAGTTTCTGCTTCCTTGGAACCTGGTCTACAATTCTGCTTGCCTTTTTTTAAAAATTTTTTTCCTGTCCAGTGAGTTTCATGAGTCTTTTGAATTCTTTCCTTATTTTAAGGAACTACTCAAATATTTGCTATGCAATAATATTAAAATAAATATAGATAGCAAACTTTATACATATATAATACAATTTCTTGCTTTTCACATCTCTGTCCCAGGTAAATAAAGAACAAATGAGTGACATAAAAATGGGTTAGTTTGTAACTTGTAGCTCCACCGTAGAATGGAGACAACAAACAAATTTAATCAGAATGTTTTCAATAAAAACATCCTTTGAGAAATGGTTTAGCAAAATAACAACTTGTTTTAAATGTTTTTTAACAAAGAAAGAAGTTGCAAATTATCAATTTTCATCTTTCCAAAATTTGCTGTTTCTCACATTAACAACAAAACTATTTCTTGTTTCCTTTTTTCCCCCACAATATGTTGAATACAGCACAGTGTAGCATACCATAGAAAAATTAGAAACCACACTATATTTTTCTGCATTTCTAAATTTAATATATATTCAATACTTTAAGTATTAAATGGTTTTAGTCAGTTCTTTCTCAATAACCTTTTTATTTTCCCTTTAAACAATATTTCCTTTCAGCAAATGCAAGTTTTTAGGTTCAAATTTTATTTTTAGAAATGGGAAACTGTTCTTTGAAAACAATTTGGAGAAGGTATTTTTAGCATGCATTTTATTGGGAAAAAATAAAGTGGTTAAGTGGCTTTGCTTGTTATGACTAAGAAAATCAGAAGCTCTCTGAAACTCTGCCCAAGGAGATACCTTTAACCCCAAAGACACACCTACAGTCCTTCCGATAGAATTTGTCTTAAACTGTGATGAATAAAAGCACTGTGCAGGCAACCCCTTATTGCTTGCCACTGTGAATATTGTATACACATAATGAAAAAAAATCTTGGTTTTGCTTGTATAGCTGTATTAATATAATGCAAAAATGGTTATAATGAGATTTCAAATGCATGTATATTATAACATGTTTTCAATCATCTAATTGGCCATAATACTCTAAGATCCACTACCTGTTCTCCATATCTTCCTCTACCTTTTTTAGCGAGGGGCTCCATGCTAGAAGCATTTACCTTTATAAAAGGAGGAAAGGGGATGAACCACTTCAGTAAAAATTTTTGACATTTATTTTAAAATCTAGCCAGTGATAATGGGGCGTCGTTAAAGCTGATAGACTTTGCACTGAATCAACTGTGTTGAAGACATCTGCCAGCAGAAAGTGAGGGATGGAGCAGCAGTTAGCCAGGAAAATAGAAGAAAGTGTAAATT
>JAWWLV010000001.1:70824364-70838483 GCA_035041135.1 Platyrinchus mystaceus
CTTACTTAACTACAGCTTCATATTAAATTAATTTTTCAAACTTCATAAAAAGTTATTTTCTGTAAGTCTAAGCATAGTGTAGTTTAAGTCTAAACATGACAGGCAACTGTATACTTCAAAAATTCTAGTTTGTAGTTTCAAACAGCTATCTCTGAAAGTGCCATTAATGTTATTTCCTGTTGCACATTTCTCCACATGTCTAATATTTTTACTCATTTCCTAATTATTATTTTTACTGATTTTGCATTCAGTGTGGAAGGACTTATCTTTTTAAGAATTTCTTTAGTTTCTTACTTGCCTATGTTGGCTCTTATGGTAATTAAAAAGAAAAAAAATTAAGTAACATTTATTGACTCTGAGACATCACTAATTTTCTGTAAAAAATCAATACATCCACATGTTATTATTTGCCCGTGCCCCTTGATTGTTTTCAATGAGCTTTTTCTCTTTTTAAGAACTCCTCTTATTTGGAAATCAAATGTTGCTGTATATGCACAACTACTGTTGTTTCTTTTTTTACCTTTGATGGTCTTATTTCTCACACAGTTAGGTTAGATGATGCCTAGATATTCTCACAGCATTATCAAATATTTATAGATCTACATACTGTTGATAAAACAAGATAAATTCTGATTAGATATTAGGAAATCTGTATTCACCCTGAGGATAGTTATGCACTGGCACAAGCTGCCCAAAGAGATTACATAGTCTGAACCACAGGAAATATTCAAAACTCATTGGAGCAAAACCCTGAGCAAACTGCATTAATTGGTCTTGTTTTTCATGTGGACTTGGAAATAGTTTACCTGGAAATGGGTCCCTTCCAATCTAAATAATTTGGAAGTTCTATAGTCAACAGCTTCCCGAAAAACTTTTATTTACCTCCCTGCTTTCCTATATCCTCGTTATAAATTGCCTTGACTATCTTTCATTGTAACGTTTTTCTCCTCTTATATGGTAACCATTGTTGCACTATTGGAAACGGGAAAACATCTGTATTGTATTAGATGCCCAGGAAAGTCACATGGAAAGTCAGTAGGTTATTTCTATAGCTGGTGTTCACTCTCATTTGCAGACTTCAGCTTTCTAGAAACATCTTCTTTTTCTGCTCTCTAAAGTGAGAACAGCATAGTTAGTTATGATCTTAAAAACCATAGTACTGTAAAAAAAAAAAAACCAAACCACACAAAACTCAGCATTTTCTTATTATGTACTATTATAAACTTCACTGGGAGTTTGGGCAGTATGTAAAATGCAGGATCAGCCCTTGATTGTTGTATTTGTTGGTATTGCTAATATGAACCTCTGTAGTTTAATGATGTACCCTCACATTGTAATGGCAAACAAAAAGCAACTTAACGTTATTTTGAAAGAAAATTGCTTTCTTTACGGCCTGGAATGATTAGATGACGAAGCTCATAGTGCACAGATGCACATTGTAGTTTCTTGAATGACTTCTTTTTCCTTGTCATGGTACTTTGTTCATCAAATAATATGTAAATCGATTTAGCAGACTAAAAGAAAGCTAAAATATAACCAAACAAAACACATACAGTATTGTTGAACCACTTTCTTCTACTATGAAGATTTGTGTATGTGCAGCAAAGCTGTTCTCATTCTAGATCCTTGATTCAAGTTTTCACCAAATATGCTGGTCACCCAAAACATGAAATTATGAGAAACAAATCCTTTGTTGGATAAATGTATTATATAGCTTCAGCTATTTTTTGCCTGGCTTTCCCACACACATTTATTTGCACTTTTCTTCTTAAAACTTTTCAGAAAATTGAATTACATGGAAAAGGTTGAATCATGTTAATTGGACTAAAAGAGATTTTCTAGCTACACTCTTTCAGATGGATGTTTTTCTCTGAATTAAGTTTTGCACTTCTTTAAAAACACCACAAGAATTTTTTCCATTAAAAATGTTTTCTACTAACCCAGTGTTTGAGAGTTTGATTTTTTTTTTCTGAGAAAGCTGAAATTTATTTTTATTAAGAATATCTGTGTTTTCTTATTTAGCTTTAATTAAAATCTTTGATTATTCTTTATTATTATTTAGTCTTTGTCCTAAGTCTAAACCTAAAGATTTTTCCTTAGCAGGGATTGACATCCTTGCTCATTTGTGATTACTCAGATCACAGTGAGGAGAATGAAGGGGAGAAAAGCTGTGCAATTAAACACTGGAATTTGGGAGCAGAGACACAGTTCTGTCTTCCATCAGTTCCATGATGCAGAATTAATCTCACATAATTTTGTAAGGCAATATTGAATCATGAGCAGTCTATGGAAATAAATTGGACTATTTAGAATGCAAGTTTTCTTTATAAACAAGTACATACTTCCAGATAATCTGAACTGAGCCTAAAAGTGAATATAAAGGAAACCCAAGCTGATTAGTTCAAGTATAGAAATGAACATTATAACCATCTACATTCAGATGTATCTCATCATATTGATAATTATTAACAAATATTAACAATTAAAAATATTCATGGTGGGTTGACCTTGGCCAGCTGCCAACTGCCCCCCCAGCTGCCCTTACGTTATCGCTTTTCAAAAGGCCAAAAAAGGAAAAGAGAAAATTAAAAAATCCTTTTAAGATGAAAACAGAACCTTATATTTCATCTATATGCTGACTTTTTAGTTACTTTTTTAAGTGCTATGTTTCTACTGGGTCTTCACACCTTCCCCTCCCTAAGTATCTCAGTCTATATCTGCATAGTTTTTATCTTTCAGATTTTTTATAATCAACTTTGTAAGAAGATAAAAAATTAAGCTGTTAACTCTACAAGACATATGCTGGTATGTGCCTATCAATAAAAGAAACTGAGAACTAGAGTTTCTTTCATCTCTTAGTGTAATGTTGGTTACTAATTGCACTGAAATACAACACAAGAATTCAAATGGGCTTTTTTTTTCAGGCAGAGGAGATTATTTTTTTTATTTTTTCTTAAATCTCTGATACTTAACCTTTTATGGTCTTTGATCTGTGAGTCTATATCCATCTGAATATTGAAATTCAGAAAACACAGAAGATAATGTCAATAATGAAATTCCAGGTGATCTAAGGAACCTCTTCTTTTCTCACAATTATTTTTTTTCCTACCCCAAAAAAGAGTTTTTTATTTAATATTTATCTAATATTTATTCTTTCATACAGTTCAATTTTATTCTGTTACAGAATAACTGCATACGTGACAAAGAATGAATAACAATTTAATATTTCTGGTGTTAGAATAACACATCCTGGACAGCATTTCAGTAGGGGATCAGATGAAAGTCAGTCTGTTTAGGAAATGTCTTGTTTTTGGCGAGAAAAAAAAAAATCCAACAAATCAATCTTTCTACCACATTCAGTTATCCTTTTGTTTACTGAAATAGACACTGTTAAGTACATTAAGGATTGAAAAAGAAATTCAAGGATGAAGGTATTACACAAAGTATAATCAGAGTGAGTTAGTGTATGATTCTGTGTCAGCATATCATAGTTTATATCAATTCTAGGTTAACTTTGGTGAGTTTTCTGAACATTTTCTTGAAGTCAGGTTGCATTAAAAGCACAAGTTTTCTAACCATTGTGTTCTAGTTACAAAATCCAAATTACTATAGTTTACAAGTATTAACATAGCTTTTAATATACTGATAATTATCGGCTGCTAATCTGTTGTGTTTTTTTCTAGGTGTTCACTTTGTAACAGTTTTCTTAACAGCCACCTCTTTTTCCAGTTATAAATCCATCTGCTCATTCTGAAAAAATAAATAGCTGAAAGTAACAATGCAAATCATGCAGAGAACTACATAAATTTGGGGTAGACTATAAAACAAAATGTTTGCTTTTTTCCTATGTAGTAATAAGGAAGAGAATATAAAGAAATTTCGTAAAACAAGTTTTATTTCAGAACACTGCTTTAGTTTTGTTGGGAATTTGATTAGTGTCTCTAATCCTTTATGTGCCTAACAGACTTCAGACTGTGCATTTATGTCATTGGAATACCCTAAGCTAGTAAAGCTCTGCTATTCCCTCTGCCAGCAATTTCTTCATTTAAGCTAAGCTGGGCATCTCAGGCAATAGTTCACCAACAAATCATTGAAGCCTTACCTGGTATAGCAGATGTTAACTTTATCCCAACTTACTGAAAGACAAAGTGATCAAAATAGCTAATATTTTACTTAATATACAGAAAGAAATTAATTAAATATGAAGATGCTATTTGCACAGGAAGAGAAAGATCGGATCTCTAAGTGTAACTGAAGATATTAAAAAGTTCATCTTTTGTCTCTAAGCAGTTCAAGGAAATCTCTCATTTGGCTTTGTCTACTATCAAGGAGTTATTCAAAACCAGGTATCTCCCAAAAACTCACTACTTCATCATGTTAATTTTAAATGCAAAGTTAAAAATCAAGCCTCAAAGTGGGGACTAAAAAGTCACACCTTACACTTTCACCAACAAACTGCATTGTTTACCCATATTTATGTAGCTTCATCAGAAAGCATAAGTGCACCACTAAACTGGATTGCAGTAATTGTAATGATGTGCTGAGAGGAAGGATCTGTGGATCAAAGCCCAGGGAAAACCTTGTCAAGATGAATTTGCACTATTTGCATCTTTGTCATTGGGTTCTGAGGTGAAGTGACCCTCCGCAACCAAAGGAAAACTGCTGCTTCAGCTTGTGAATGCTAATAGTACCTGTACATGGGAGAATAGTAGAGTTGTAAAGGAACTTCCATTGTTTGGCATTTCCTCTAAGGCACTGATCTGCTTGGCAATGGTTGTCATAAAGCTTAAAAAGACCCCTAGTTCTCCCCACTCAATATACAGAGAATCTGTGTTTATAACCTGAGTTCAGAAATTTCATTTACTGTGTAAATTTTAAATACCAGGCATGTCAGTAATATGCTTGACACACTGAAATTGTTATTTCTCTAAATTGTTTTCTTCTAAGGCAAAAAAAAAAAAAAAAGCCATTCCTGTAATATATTTTGTTATTGTTTCGTTGATCGCTTATGCTGTCATCTCTGATAACAAATAGCAGGTGTTGTGGCTTTTACTGCACTGTGATACTATTGGACTGAAAATAATTTTGTATTAAGCAGTACATTTCTCTTTATTTAGTAGCGGTGGTACACTACTTTTTAGTATCCACTTCATTTTATGTAGCTATGTGAAAGAATAATGGAAAATTCAGGTGTGTTGTCTTCCCTACAGATTTTAAGAAGCTAAGATTTCAGTCTTTATATGAATTACCCAGGGAAATTACTGGAAGACATGCTGGAAAAGATTATCTGAAAATATTTAGTGGAAAAGAATGATATCGAATATTAAAATCAAAAAACCCACCCTGACCTGAAACAAAAGAATAAACAAGGCTTCTTTGTACAAGATATATAGACACTTGAAGTCTTACCTGTGGGAACCAGGAATCAGAGCAATATTTTATTTATACTATTTGTATTTATTTCCCTATAGCATTTTCTGCTCTCACTCTGTTCATCTGTCTCAGATACATTTCAATAAAATAAAATAATGGCTCTGATTTGTGTTTGGGTCCAGTTAAGAATACCACAGCTTGGTTTTCTATAGTTATTAACATACCCCAAACAGATTACTACTGAAACAAAGGACATAGCATATATATAACAAAGGTTATAGCAGATGAATATAAAGAAACAATGAATTAATAAGGATGTTCATAATAAAAAATAACTCTTAAAAATTTTAATATAAGTCTGACAGCAACCAAAACCAGATACCCCTAGAGATGTGAAGGAAACCTTGCAGTAAGTTCACTGAGTTCAGCTATTCCCCTTAACAAGAGTGGGCCAGGATCTATCCTTAGTCATGAAACCAATCACTGTGGGCTGGCTTGCATCCAGGCTGCGAAGTATCAGTTGCATAAGGGTGAAAACGGTGCATCCATATTTTGTGTTATTGTGTCCCCTGTGATGTGTCTGCAAGCCTGTTGCATATCTTTTTATTCACAACAAATGTGATAAAATGAGAGGCCTGTGCTGCACACCATCAAAGTGCATGTTTTTAGTGATTTTGGTCTGGATTTGTAGCAAGGTGTGGCAGAGGGAGCAAAACTTTGGGCAATCTCATGGTTTTGCTGTCCTTCATGAGCACTCCTTTGAGATATCTGTCTTTAGAATGAAAATAGAATATTTCCTTGGGATGACTAAACTCAGTGGGAGCAGATTAACTGCTGAGCTAGGTGGGCAGTGGAAAGTCCAAACACTTACCTTGTTTCCTGGCAGTCTGTTTTTTTTAGCAGTAGAGATGTACTCACAGTGTTTGTTTACTTTCATCCTTGGGGGGGGCGTTGACCTGGGCCAGCGTCAAGATCCCCAGTCAGCTAGTTTCTCTCTTCCCTTCCTCAAAAGAACAGGGAAGAAAATAAAGTGAAAAATCTCCTGGGTTGACATACAGACAGGGAGATAACTTATCATAGAATCAGAAAATAGTGTAGGTTGGAAAAGACCTTGAAGACCATCAAGTTCCACCATTTATCACAGCACTTCCAAGTTCACCACTAAACCGTGTCTCTGAGCACCACAGCTACAGGTCTTCTAAACCCCTCCAGAGACGGTTTGTCAATCACTTCTCTGAGAAGCCAGTTTCAATACCTGGCCACCCTTTCCATGAAGAAGTTTTTCCTACTATCCAATCCAAACTTCCCCTCGTGCAACTTGAATCCATTTCCTATTGTCTTATCTCTTGTTACCTGTAAGACTGACCCCACCTTGCTATAGCCTTCTTTCAGGAGTGATAAGGCTCACCCACTGAGTCTCCTTTTCTCCAAGCTAAACAACCCCAGCTCCCTCAGGTGCTCCACATCAGACTTGTGCTCCAGACCATTCAGCAGTTCTGTTTCCCTTCTCTGAACACATTACAGCACCTCAGTCTCTTCCTTGTAGTAAGGTGCCCAAAACTGAACACAGAATTTGAGGGGTAGCCTTACTAATGCCAAACACAGAGAGGCAATCACTGGCCTAGTCCACGCTGGCCACACCAGTCCTGATACAAGCCAGGATTGCCACCTGGGCACACTTCTGGCTCACATTCAGCATCTGTCAATCAGCACACTCAGGTCTTTTTCCACCAGACAGCTTTCCAGCCACTCCTCCCTGAGTCTGTAACACTGAATGCAATTGTTGTGACCCATTACAGTCATGGACAAAGTGGATTCAATTTTGGGGAAACCAGTTTATCTTAATTAAAATAAAGTTGAATGGTGAGAAGCAGAGTCAAAAACCAAAATTCCTTGTCTCCATGCCACCTCTTCCCAGGCTTAGCTTCATTCCTTTGCTTCCAATCCCTCTGGAGCCAAGGTAAACTCCAGCATTTGTATCCAGATCAGAAAATTGGAAAGGATTACTAGGTTTTACAATTTTAGTGTATTCTCAGCCTAGGAAAGAAATTCAGCCAGGGTGAACAGGCCAAACTGGTCTCACACCTGAGTACTGATGGCCTGAGTTATGTATAAAGGAGGCAATCTCTAATGAAGAAATTCTGAAAGATGGTAACTTCTGTGTTATAAGGGAGACTGTGAGTAGGACAATTATCTTAACGTGTGAATTATTGTTGCTCGTCCTCTGAGTGGGACTGAAAAAGACAGTTTTCAGTCTCCTAGTTTCTACCTGAAGAGGTAATAATTTGGTTTATTGAAGAAAATTGCATATAACTGCAGGTCTGTGTATTAAAACAAGTTTAAATGTTTTTTTTGTTAGAGTGAGGGATAATTCAAAGTGTGTCATTTGATGAATAATTTAAACATTTCACTCTTGAAATAAATCAGTTTAGGATGACAGAAAAGAAATATTTAATTAAGATGAAACAAATATCTACATCATATATACTACATACTTGATTCTTCCTAAATAATACCATTACACCACTCCATTTTTTCACTTGTCATTTTTAAGGTCTTATAAAGGTACTTTTTTTTTACTGGGAATAAATTTTATAAAGGGCCCTCTTTTTATTTCAACATATTGAATTATAAATAGAAGCCATGAACTTTAATCAAAATATATTTTCCTATATTTACAATTTAATTCAAGTAAATTAGCTGACCAGAATATATTATATACTGACTATTTTGGGAAAGAGAGGTTTAGTTTTCTTTGCTGTTACGTTTTTTCCCCTGGGTTTTCTTTCTTTGTGTGATTCAAAGGGTATATTTTGTTGTATTTCAAAGAACGTATAAAGAGACTTTCATTCTCGAATGAAATTATATATATGTTAGCTAATAGCTTTTGATAACTTTACAAAATTAGTTTTTTATTTCTCTAGAGTAACTTTTTGTTGGTTTAACACTTTTTAAACTTTCTCTTATACTATTACGGTATGTTTACAGTTGCCTTAATACATAAAACCACTCTCTGAAATTACTTTCTAGATTATCTTTTTGATAGTAATCCAAGTTAAGGAGTAGGAGCATTTTAAAAGATGCTAGGCATGGCCATCTGACCACACTCTGATTCAAATCTGTGTTGAGACATTTTTAAGACACAGTATAAATATGATATCCTATCTCCATCCACCTGCTTTACACTAAGCTGCAAAATAGTCTCAAATATTAGCTTTCCTCTGAACTGGGGTTTCTTCTAAGGCCACCAGGTAAGACCCAATGAGTTTATTCAGAGTCTGTGTCTGTCTGATACTTTTGGTACTTTCTGACCAGGTTCTTTGAGATATTTCATGTGTGGAGGGTGAGGTGATTAATATTAAATTTACTTACTTGAAGATTATTGACATTACACAGGATTGTTGATTTTGCCAAGTGATACAAAATATACTGAAAACACAATACAAAGGTAAGTGACACTTTGCAAAATACAGCAAGTGTAATGCACAGTTCAATCACAATGCCAATGTGATTCCCATTGTTGGTGTCTATAAAAGGCTCATCATCAATATGTTCATGTTCCCAGTCACCAGGAAGCAATGCATTGGTTGAAGCTCAATCAAGGTCACTGGCATCTTCAAAATATTTTGCTAGTTGTCTAGTTTTTGGGTTGAGCCACATATTCCTTCCACCTGTTCCTGTCTGACTGACTCAGAGAAACCTTTACACCACCAGCTGATCCACTCAGCTGTTCATAGTTGTTTATCTATAACAAAAGTGACTCTATTTGCATTTAGGATAAGTCAGGCTTTTTTGATTATTGTCTCAGCTGTACAGGCATATCACCCTTCACCCCATGAGCCTTCTTCCACCATTGAATTTCACTCAGTGAGTCATATTCCAATCCTAGGGGTTTAGTTAGTCACAATCTGCTACTGATGTTGATAATTTTCCTGTCTTTTTCTTGTTTCCTCTTCCTTTCCCCATGCCTGGGCTCCTTCTTCCCTACCCTTGCTGTGTTTCTGCTCTGTATTTGGAGGTATAGATATTTTGTATAACTGTAAAATATTTTTTATAAGTATGCTAAGATTTAAAATCTTGTCTATACACCAAATAGTTCAGGAAAGAGCCCCAGTCTGTTTTTCTAAAGCAATCATTAACAAATATTAATTTTTTCTTGACTCACATCTTTTTTAAAGGTAATATTGAACTCTCTTGACTATGAACAATCATGACATTTATAAATATTTTAATGTTGAACAATGTACAATTGTATAATCATATATAGCCAAAGTATGATTTTTAACTGCCATTCTGTAGCACAATATTCATACTAATTGTCATAGTTGCTTTATTTCTGCATTTGACTAATAAGCTAATAGTAAGAATACTCATTTGTATTTAAATTCAATATTAATTTTAAATTTAACATAACTTGTCTAACTTTAGATACAAATACCTGGATTAAATCCTGTTGTCTTAATTCCGGTCTATGTTTTCTTTAAACCATAAAACTAATCCAGTGCCCTGAGGTACATACTCATGATTGGGACTAGATGATCTCCAGAAGTGCCTTCCAACCCCAATCTTTCTCTAATTCTATGTTTTTCTTATAAAAAATAGTTTTACAATGATTTTTAATTACTTATTTGTTTATTTCTTCATTTTTCAGTATCTGAACTGAAAACACTGTTCAAAGGTTATTCATTATTATGCCACTTAATTGGAATTACATTGTATAGGAGGCATAAGCCATTCTCATCACTTGACTATGAAAGTGCATTCTGTGCTATTTAAAACATTAAAGCTCATATGTCTTAGACAGGATTCCCACTCAGTAAAACTGGAAAATAGTTTATACCATGATGGGGTGGGATATTGTTTGTTTTTCTCAGTCAGTGGAATTGAGATCATGACTAACATTATGGAACATCTCTCTCCAAGCCAAAGAAAAAAGGAAAATGAGATCAGACCTATGTACTTTTACGACAGGATTTCTTCTTCTCAATTTTTCTTCCCTTCATTCCTGCTAAAATGCGATCTAAACATAAATATTTTCAGTGCTTAAAAAGTCACATCCCTCTTTTTTATAGGCAACAGACCTCTCATGGATGTTACTGTTTCTGTTTTTTGAGTGAAAGTCAAATTGCTACCTCCAACTTTTGCCAGTCCCATTTTTTTAATAGCCTATGTTCAATCAGTTTATGTGATTATTTATTCATAGAGTCCCAAGGTAAGCAGTCATCATATAATAAATTCTTCTGCTCTTCTTTTAGCATAGCAATTAAAGGAGATAAGGTTTTTCATTTTAAATGTATGGAATTTGTAATATTCAGTGACACAAATCAATTAAACTCTCACTGAGATATTTTGAAAACAGTGCTTTTGAATTCCTCTTATTTATTTATTTATTATGTTTCATATATTCTCTTCATGTATATTTCTGTTGATTTAAATCCAAGTTTTATCTAGATAGACTTAAATATTTCTTCATTTGAAAGTGTCAGCATTTTCTGTAGCTCAGCTCCTGTATTCTCCTGACTTGGTAGTTTATTCAACACATCCTACTTTATGTCTTAATCATCGTGTACTCTTGGAGAGAGTACTTATGCATGAAAGGGTATTCAAAACACAAGTAACTCCTTAATAATTTTTCACTCTCGGAACTTCATGTCGGTTTATATATATGAGAAAAACAAAGCATTAATTAATCTTGTAGAGTTAATAGAGACATTTTGATGTAAAACCAACAGTTACAAGCTTTCCTTAATTGGTATACCAAAAATTAATTGCACTTTTCAATTCTTTAAACCCCAGATGAAATGGGGACAATTTCAAATGCGGTGTGGAAAATATAAATGTGTGGAAATAACGACATTGCCCTGCCATATACCCAGAAGATTTGTACTTCAGAGGGAAAGCTGATCTCATAGCTCTTCTTAATCCAGTGCTCATTCTGTTTTCCAGATTAAGCTGCTCTAGGGCTTTCCAAGATTTAAAAAAACAAGGAAAGTCAAGATAAAGGAAAGTATTTTTAAAAGTGATTTTATTAGCTTTTAAATTATTTTCTTTCTCATACATAAGCTTACTTAATTTTCAGTGGTTAATTTTTTTAAATTCCACATCAAAACTTACAATGCTTCCAGCCCAAATCATTCTATGATTTAATGATTCTATGATTAAAATATTACTGTACAAGAAGTTTTTTCTGTTTGCCTATTCTGTTCTTGCCTTTCTCCTTCTCTTATGCCAGAAATACACTGCTTGTAGACTGTGCAGTGAACCAAGTTTTGGCTTGAGCATAAACGAGTAATTTATTCTGTGTTGTTTGTTTATTTTGCAGCTATTTCCTTTTTTGGTTCAGCATGAAGCCTTCCAAGCACTTACACTAGTATAATGGTGTAAGTAGCGGAATGATAAAACTGAGGAGCAGAGGGTTGGGAATTTGTTGTTTCAAGTTTATGTGTATGATGAACTCCAGTTTAGAGTACTGAAAGCATTTCTCAGATGCAAAGCATATTAATAGTGGTTCCCTGCCTATGTTAACTGCTGCCTTGTAGAAATACTCTTTATAGTGTTGGTTTGACAGCAGCAAGGCAGAATGAAGATTTAGAGAACTTGATAACCAATTTATGCAGCATTTTCTATTAATTTATCACACTTCCATTTTAAAACTCTTAAGTAACCATTATTCTACTTTTTTTTCTGCAGAAAATTATTATTTGAGGCTTATCAACTTTCTTTAAACATCTTTAGAAATGTATTCATGGTGAAATTGTATTCATTTTTTCTTGTGTCAGTACTATTTAGTAGCTGTAAGTACTCTCCTTTTTTTCTAATATTCACTTTGTGATGCATTTGCTTTAGGTCTCAATATTAACCTTTTTCTTTTTTTTTTATTATTTTTTAAGTAGAATAAACTGTATGATATCCTAAAATAAAGCAGATTATCTATGATACTCTTCATTCTTTGCATCAGTTTCAATTCATATTCCTTGAATAAGGACCACCAAAATGGTATACAGGACTTCAGTTTGAACAGGTTCTCATATAATGACAGTCAGTCTATTCCTGCTGGACATAACCCTCCTGATGCATTGACATTTTAACTATAAAATTCACTAACTCATACTTGGCTTTGATTCTGATGTTAAAAAAGATTAGTCATAGAATCAATTATTTAATCAGATTGCCAGAAATTTCCTCAAGATCCATTATTTCTCTTTTGAGAGATCTTTACTGTTGCCTATTCTTTAGTTTGGTCTTGGACATCACAACTTTCACCACTTTATAGCTTTTTTCTCTTAATCCATAAATGTTTAAGTAAGAGAAAAAAAAACACAAAATGAACAAGGATCAGCCAACCAAACTACTCTAAACTGTCGCTTTTGACTAATAATTTTATCTATATGTGTAGAAGATAGAATTAATTAAATCAATACACTTGCTTTTCTTGAAATGCAAATTTAGCTAACAAGATGTAATTTTACTCATGTTAATGTAATTGCCAATTATAATCTGATTTAAGAAAAATGCAGCTGTCTGTGTTATCTTTTGTGTGTGTGTAAAACGAGCTATTGTCAACATTCTAACCATATTTGCAGGACATGAACTTGTTTACTCTTTAGCAGGCAGAATATAATAACTGATTGTGTTACGCCTGCTGAGTGCCTTGTTCTTCCTAAATTGAATGCCATGTATATCACACAGAGTTGTTTAGAGTCAAGGGGGATATGCAGCTGGGAAAGGCTCTGACACAAACATGGAAGATTACAGTTATTTTATGCCAACAGAAGGAAATGCAGATTTTAGTGGATAAAAACTGTCTTCAATTTGCAAACACAGTAACTGAGACTAAGAAGATGTCGACTATTTCAGCTATGAAATAGAACCAGTAAGAGTATCTTTTTGTTTATGGACCCCAGATAACTCTTGACGTCTTAGATTATTACGTCAGGGAAAATTTGAATAACAAATTTTTTGTATGTTTTATCAAAAAAACCAATATCTCTACAAGACACTGTAACAAAGCCATAATTACCTACTAGTTCTGGAAAGGACACAAAGATGCAGCAGTATCTTACTAAAAGATCGTGCAAAAATACTGCTTACATATAGCCGTTTTTGTTATTCGGATATTAACTTCTTTTTTCCCAACTTCTCTTTCCCAGAGTTTCCCAGGAGGTTTTTTGGTTTGTTTTCTTGGATTTTTTTATTGCCAACTTTTCTTCCTCCCTACTGAAGAGTCCATCCACTGCTATAAGCTTGACAGGAGAATTGGATGACCTGTTCATACCTAGGAGAGTAAGAAGAAGGAACTGTGATATGACAAGCGAATTGTATTCTTGGACTAGATTTTCACACAAGTCCAAGACAGAAAATTTATTTTCCCTTATGCTACTATAGGGTACACAGTTGTTGGTTTAATACCTCTTTTTACTAGCTGACCTCGTCAGTGGCTACCTTCAAGTGGCTGTCAAGTCTCTGAGGGCACTAACAGTCCTTCATGACCTTGGCCAGCCTCCTACCAAGCCCACTTGGCCTCTTATTGGCTTAGACCCTTCTTCTCTTCAAGGTCCTGGTGCCTGCTCCACAGGGAGCCTTCAGACCTCATGGCACACTGACACTGGGACATCAATTCCTTAATGTAGTGCTGCTCGGTCCATCTTTTCTAGCACAGGCCAAATAAAAGCTCTCTGTCAGCTGTTCAACTAGCTGTTCTATCTATACCTCCAAAAAAAGTGTCAAAGGAGAGAAAATGAACATA
>JAWWLV010000001.1:70838583-70857083 GCA_035041135.1 Platyrinchus mystaceus
AGCTCTCTGTCAGCTGTTCAACTAGCTGTTCTATCTATACCTCCAAAAAAAGTGTCAAAGGAGAGAAAATGAACATAACAGGTACAGAAAATGATGGGAATAATCAAAGGCATGAAAATCATGATTACTGAGAAAAGGATAGAGAAACTAAGTTGCCTACTCTAAGAAAAAATCAAACAAGAAAACAACATCCTTTAGCTGAAACTAGTACTGTTCATCAAGTCCCTTGGACATTTCTGAATGCAAGGTATTTACTAACAGATGAAGGACTGAGGATTAAGGGACAAGCACTGCGGCATCTAAACCCCAGTTTCTAAACTCCAGTGAGGCAATTCATACCATCCAAATTAGGTGTAAAGATAGTATGTGCAATCAGTGAAAATATTAAAGAACCACTGAAAATGTAGAGGGCATCAGCACTAAAGCTCTCATTATGGGGAAAACTGCTTTTACAGCCATGATGTTCTACAAAAAATGGAATTATCTATTGTTAATTTGCTAGTAGATGCATTAAATATTATTAGATAAATAGTGGTAGTCAACACAGGATTAAAGGATCAGCCTTTCAGGAGACACAAGTAGGGTGCCTTTGTCCTTTGTCACAAGACTATGAAGCAGTTTTGTCCAGGTTTATCTTTGTCAAAACTCATGAGCTGAAATATATTTGCAAATGATTGGGGGTTTTTGTTTGGCTGGTGGGGGTTTTAGTTTACTTTGTTGGTTTTGGTTTTGTATTATCTTTTTTAAATATATATTTAAAAGATAATGCAGTAACAGATTGCTATCTAAATGAATATGTACTTTTGCCTGGATTTTTGGTCTGTTATGTTTGCTTTATTTTCTTCTAGGCATTAAATTTCACACCAAATTTTTTATCACAATAATGATGGTTGTGAAAAAATCAATACTAGAACTCTGTTTGTCCATTACAACAGTAACGTTTTTACTTTAAGGAATTAAAAATATATTGAAACAATTTTAATTTATTTTCATTTAGTTTTTTTATTCTGAAGTATTATTAATAAGTATATATTACTTTATTTCTTTCTAGAGATGAGTGGTTCATCATTTATCTTTGCATTGAAACCAAATTTTTCTCACCATTGCAAAGGCAGGCTATAAGGCCAGCATATTAATAACTTTTCAAGGAGCTGTCTCAGTGGCTCAGCAAAGATTTGCAGTAGTCATTCTTCTGTAACTAATGTAGGGATTATGAAAAGAGCTTTAGCTACATCATTTCAGCAAAACTTCTTGTAATATCAGAAGCTCAGGGCCACTAGTTGCTGTGTGATATAAAACAGCTATGGGGATACTCCAGCGTATTGTATTGTTGAATTTATGGTCAAGGACTAGAAAACATGTCTGAAAGTCATATAGCTCTCTGTCCTGTGTCACATGTCTTGCAAGCATTGCTGAATAACTCATACCTCATCTGAGATTTTGGAATTCAAAAGTTCTGGTTTAACTGAGTGTATTACAATTAAGACAGACAGCAAAAATATGACAGAGGAAGGGATGAAAGTCAGATGGTTTGAAAAGCAAGATGGTAAAATATCCAGATGGAAAAGGATGCAGAGTAAAGAAATAAAATGGAAGTTAAAGGAAAGTCCATGGGAAAAAAAAAATATATCTGACAAGAATCTTATCAGAATAAACCAAATTATCCAACACATGTATCCTATTCAAAACTACTGCAACATTATTATCTGCTATTTAAGGTGCTTTGACTCATAGAAAAATAATTCTTAGATCAAGAGCACTGAAGCTTTCCTTCATGCAAATATTTTTGGAATGTTATTTACCAGCTATAGCCAAAAGATATTTCTTATTTGTGTCTGGTAGAAGATGGGAACAGTATAGTTGCTACTTCTGTCTTCTGTGTTTGTTTTTTTTTTTAACATGGAGACTTGATGGGGTCGCACACTGAGACATTTAGAGCTGAAATAACTGAGTGTATAGTCTAACAAAAAGAAAGACTGAACTCAGGTCTCTCACAATTAGGTCTTTTCTTCCTTCTTCTCTCCAGCTTTACCCTCCAGCAAAAATTAATCTCAGTTGACTTACATATGTGTATGGAATATACAGAAAACATTTAAATATTATCTAAATTATACACATATGCAGATTACCATGTATGCATCATCCTGTCTCACCCACAAAGACATGAAAAAGTCATACATATATGTGACTTAATATTGTTTACAGTTACATGTTAGTTTTATCAAAACATCTTTTGAAGGTAAAATGTAGACACATCTATTAATTATAAAACTAAATATTTTCCAATACCATAGTAATACTAGAAAGCTGTTGGACGCAAAGGACCAGATTATGAATTTCTGACTGGAAATGGTAACCAGATATTCACTTGAGTTTATACTAATTGATTTCATTTCTGCTACTCATGATTAATTATTCACAATGAAGTCACAACACAGCAATGAAATAAATAGACTCAGTTCTTTAGAATTTTACATAGGAATTAATGCTTAATAAGCAATCTTACTGACACCAGTATGAATGTTTGGTTGGACCAAAGTTCTCATCTAAAGAAATATAGCTAAGATTCTGTTGAACTGAAATATCTCCGTTTAACACAGCTAAACTGCCATCCCACTATGTTACAGTTGCATTTATCTTCCATATTCATTACTTAAAATGAGTGCCTAGCTTACATAGCTATCTTAATAAATGTTCTCTCCAAATGTTCAATATATCCATCTCTAACACTGAAAAAAATTCCTACTAAAATATCCTTTGAAAATGTTTGGAGCAAGCAAACATCCACTACATTTATGAAACTTAGGATGTGTGCAGTTTTTCATACCAAATTAATTTCCACATTCAGGGAGACATACTCTCCGCAAATGAAGAAACAGAGCCTGGTACTGAATGTGAGCTAAAATGCTGCGCTCAAAAAATGCAATAAAAATTTCAGAAGTAGCTCTGAAAGGTGCTTTAGGGCACTTCTTCCTGCCATATGACTGCAATATTATAATGACAGATATCTTTTATTGGAATCACAAAGCTATTAGCTAAAAATTGATAACTTCAGTAAAATCAGAAAGGCAATATGATCATGTAATGACTATGGTGGTAATAGGAACCCAAGTCCATGCTTAGATTTCTTCCAGTCACTTAGAGACTGAGATTTTAAAATCTAGTCAACTTTGCTTTTGACTTATCATAAATCTAAGCTTTCAGTACACTTACACATTTTCTTTGAAATAGTTTTTGCAATTAATGGTTTTTTGACTTCTTTTTCTATTTAGGTAGGCCTAGTCTGTTGTGCACTTTGTACTCTTCAAATATAAGGCCATATACTTTTTATTGGGTTTTGCTTTCAGTAAATGTATTTATGAGACACCATTTGATTTAGATGTTAATTTCCTACATGTATAGGAAAAGTTTCAAAGCTTTTTAAAGTCTGCTGAATTCTTTTATCTGAACTCATTCATTATTGGATCAGATCTACCATCGTGAACTGACTCACAAAGGTATTTAACTGTAAAACTTAAAGGAAGTGATTCTTTTCCTACCTCAAAATTCAAGTGGTTGTTTTACTTATCATACCATCTGCAGCGTGTCTAATATCTGACTCTTTGATCAGGGACAACAAAGCGCAAAAAACCCCCACAATTCATTTTCCCTCCCCATCTGACACTTTCTATGCCAATGAAAACAAAAATTAGCATCCTTATCTATTATACAGTATGGATTGAAATTTCACATGGATTTTTAAGTTTTCATAAGCAGGAGTCTTCATCTGTGTATAATAAATGCCTCTGTGTATTGCAGTGTTCCAGAATATTACCCACCAACCCTTATCAGCATTGTCATACACTCTAAAATTACCTGGACAGAAAGAGAGCATCTAACAAATTTCCTAAGCCTTTTTTGCAACAGTTTAGTGTTTGCATTCAGTCAGCAAATGCATCTCACTAAGTCTGATTATATCACTTGTAGAAAAAAAGACAGACTATTGGTTTTGACTGAAGAGTTAAAGACAACTATTAGGCATTTGGCATTAAGGCTGAATCTGGAGAAATGAAAAAAAAAAATTACAGAAGCAGAATAATGTAAACTATTATTATTCGACAAAAATAATACATAATTATATGGTTAGAGGGAAGCATGCCAGGCAAGACTCAGAGCCAGATGAGCCAGCACTAAAAAAATCAAAAAACTTTTTAGCATTACCATGTTTTTAAATAAGAATATTGTCAATGTATCAGTTCTAATGAAAGAATAATAGCATGTGCTCACCTTTAATCACTAAAATATTTCAGATAAACCATTTGATGAAAGATTCCAGCTTTTCTTGTGGAAGTCTTTCTCCAGATTCTTTTTCTAATTTCCAATTTAATTTTCTTTTTCCCATCGTTACTTCAGTCCTTTTTCTGGGAATCGCATTTAGTTCCAAACTATAGACATCCAAACTTATCTAGTAGCTTGATTCAGTTGCCAAAGCATAGGAGTCCACTGCCACCAGTAATGCACCAGGACATCCAGTCTTTTGTCCAGCTGCTACTCAGAACAGATTTTGTGTTTATCAGCCCTCTGAAATTGTCTCAAAATACCTACTGCTACCCTTCTTTTCGTATTACCATATATCGGTGAGAATTGTTTTGAGTAGGAGCAAGAGGTAGATTAAAGAAGTATCAGATCTCCTTGCCAAGTCTTTTGGCTCTTTGACTTATTTTTCCAACTGATTTGTCTGAGGTAAACTCCAAAATCCAAGGGTTTCTTGTTCAAATCACATTCAAAAACTCTGTATTGTATCAAGCATGTCATGGTTATGTGTATAATCACAAGACAAAGTTATGAAGCTTGTGTAAGCTTTTACACCACACCAACTTTAAGAACACCGGTCTTCAATTAACAGTATCTACATCTGAAACAATGGAATCGCATTTTGTCATTTTACTTTTCTTTCTTGGACTTCTCTTGACTCTTGTCCAAATTTGACTTAGAAAAAGTTTCAGCATCAATTCTAAATCAGACACAGATAAGGGAGTAATGTTCAAGCACTTTTCAAATGTTCACAAAGAACAGTTTTAAAAGAAAATATTTTCAGAGTAAAATAATTTCCTTGTGGGCTGCCAGTGTATAACACATCCAGCTGCTTTCTGATTTGTCCCTTTGTTTTTGTACTATGTGACATGCTGATTTTAAAACTGAAAGGCTCACTCCTGTAAATTGTTAGTGATAGAATTATTATCAGAAACCATATGATTTGATAAAATGTCTTACTGGACACATAATTACATTCAAATTAAAGCTTTCAAGAAAGCCATGTGAAAAACTGAAGGACTATGAACTGAGTACTTTGGCATTGTGCCAGAAAATAGAAAGAAAGTCAAGGAGCAGTATATTTACTGATAGGAGAAATAGAACATGGCTCACAGCATTCTGGCATGACCAAATAAGGAACAACATAATCTTGGAGAAGTCCTAGAGAATTAGATACGGAGTGTAACTTAAAGAAACAGGATGTAAGCTGAGCTCTGCATACCCAGATAAGATAAAAAGAAAACATTACAGTTTTTGTTGTGAAACACAGTGACACTGTGTCTGCTCATAACCGAGGTCAAGAAGAAGAAGACCCGGAAGGACCAAAAAAAGACTTCAAATAGGGGTGTGACTATGTAAAGCAAAGTAATGAATATGTATTAAGGAAGCCAGAAAATCTAATTAATATGCAAACAGTATGTGTAATAAAAGGCCCTGTCTATCTGCCGCTTAACATGCTTGATTAAAGGATTAAACCCTCCAAGCATCCAGCTCGTTGAGTAAAGAAGGTCTTCTTTTTAACACCTACAAATTAATGTTAAGGTGTTTGTTTCTGCTGCTTTTTGGTATCATTACTATAGAAATTACTTAAATATAGGAAATCAAAGAACTGTTTTGGAGCATGCAGCGCTACGAAAAGGCAACAGTAGTTCTTGAGAGAAAGATAGAATAAAAAAATCTAGGGGGATCTTTCTGATACTTTAGCGTCCCAATTTCCATCAGCCAGAAGTTGTGAATATCCTGAGCATGTGGACCCCTGGATTTAACAACAATTCTTTGTTAAAACTTAATTATATACTTATGGAAGCACATTCATATTTTTGGTCTTTCTTTGACCAGACTGTTCATCTGTATCTTGATGTCATCAAAATGTGTGAGTGAAATTCAGTTTTTAGTTATTGTGTAACACTAATGTCTCTATACAGTGCATTAGGTTTTAAAAATCATATAGGTTTTCTCAATTACAAGGACTATTGAAAACCCATGCACCCTTGGCAGAAACCAGAACATCTTTTGGCATGTTCTCTCTAGATACATGAATTAAAAAGAGGCTTATAGGAAGCCTTGGCTTAAGTTAGTTGTCAATGTTAGTGTTATTAGATGTATTTTCAAGTGTAATCAACACTATGAAGAAAATAGTCAGCAAGAAGTGTCTGTAATGTCTTTGTTTATACCTATAATACAAAAAGAAGATACAAAATTTGCAACTTGTATTAATTTCTGTCCAGTATTTTCTCTTCCTCTGTTGCCATGTCACACATCTTCTCTCTCCTCTATAATTTATTTTTCCTATATATTAAAACTTAGTTGTTTTCTGCAGAAGTAGATTTGCAACATACAGATGAATCTTATGGAATTTCTGGATTTCATAGTAACAAAACATGATTAATCTGTTTATGAATATAAGCAAGAACATGGTACCATCAGCTCTTTTTATCATCAATGAAGTTCCTGGGCTGCAGTTCATAGGATAAAAATTTATATGTATCAAATAGACTATAAGAGATGTGGTTAGAATGAAATCTATGTCTGCATTCATTATCCACATTCTGATAAGTGCTTTTCTCTTTCCTTACAAAAGTAGAAACAATAAAAAACTTCTTTCCTGACCCTGAGGAAGTAGCTTGCCAAAGCCTTGTTAACCAATGTATTTGTAGAGCATATAGAGGACTACTAAGGGGATATGCTCTAAAATCACTTCAGTAGCTGACAAGACCCAAATAAATGTGCCCTATGTCCTTATGACAATGCAATAAAATTCCTTACTCAGTAATCAAGTCTGTTTTCCAGACAAGAGCAGAAGGTCAATATTCAGTCTACGTAACAAGGAAATATATTGTGGAAGTAAAGAACTTCAAAAAAACCCCCAGATTTTATACCATGTCCCAAAAAGAAGCTTGTATTTGTTACTTCACTAGAAATGACAGAAGATTTAGAGTCACTTCTAATACCAGATAGACAGATATAAAGTTTTAGCCTAAGATATCTTTAGTTTTTGAAATCAGTATGTCTTTGAATGGAGTCTTATTCACATGTTGTTTTCCAAAATAAAGTTGCCTTTAGCTACTGATGTCTTTCTCAATCCAAAATTAGATAGAAATACCCTTCTCCACCCTTTTGTTTGGTTACTGATACAGCTGCAGCGATCATCACTCCATAGAGTAAGTTGACATTTTCACTTCATAACTTTTCATACAATTATTTTCTCTTTGTCTCCAGTGATAAACCTGTGGTTTTCAGGCACAATTATTATCTGGGAAGAGGAAGTGTTTTTATTAGTTTGGTGGTTTTGTTCATTTTCAGTTCAAAAAGAATAAATACTGTACTTGTACATTTGCAAGAGAGACCCTAAAGATAGATATTGAATAACAAGGTATGGCATAAGAATAAATAGAGGCATTTGAATGACCAAGACACTCTGGATTATTGATTTTTGTCTGTGTTAGGAACATGGGGTTAAACGTGACAGAGTGCTTTTCCATATTTCCAATTAAGAAGATGTTACAAGGTATGGATGAGTTTCCCATTTGAAGGAACCAAAGGCTTTGCCCCAGAACAGAGTCCTGATATGAATTAGCATTCATGCAATGTGTACAGTCAGGGACTAAGAATTTGAAGCAAACCAGAAAGTGAGCCGAAGAGCTAGTCTAGGTAACTGTATCTATGTTTAATTAGACACTGCTACTGTTGATCTGTGTTTGGCCCAGCCACCTGTGAGAGTTTGTTCTTTTCCTGCCAAGTTGTGAGAAATCAGGCAGTGATAAGTGGGAGCCTTTTCCTTGGAGAGAGAGTTTCTTGTATAAACTGTTTTAATTGGTGTTCTGTGATTGGCTCATTGTCTGTAGAGGACATTTGAAGGAGAAACTGAAGAGGAGAAGATGAAGTAAAGCCCCCAGACCCAAATAGATAAGACCCCTTGAGTGAAACAGCGCATACGATAGGGAATTCCAAACTTCTCACACATGCGCTGAAGGGGCATCACTTACATAACGGGAGGAGGGACCGAAGACCTCCAGCTGGGCGGTGCCGGCCACACCTGCCCAAGTGGACATCACCGGCTAATTGAATAAAAGAGTCAGGTGGCTCATGCTCGGGGCTCTCAAGCTTCACATGAAGGACAACGTTGCCTTTTGCGGGGACGCCCGCTGTCTTGTGAGCCTGCCGACACTCCAAGGATGCAGCTTTTGCTATGGGTAATTTTAGTCATTCTGGGGTTGGTAAGACAACTTCGTAAAACACACCTGCGTGAGCGGGGGTTTTACTGAGGGCTTATTTCCCTCCTCTCCTTTCCTATCTCTTGGTTTCTAGTTTTTGTTGACCACTTCTTCATAATAGATATTGGGCTTTTTTTGAGCCTTCAACGGTGTTTTGGTTTTCCATTTCGGCATCTTCCAAACCCTCCCTGTTACAGTAACACAAAGAGATGCATCTCAAATCTAATAAGAATTTATGGCAAGCATTTGATTTGCTGCCTACTGCTATAAGTAGTTTGCCACTATGAGAACATAGGACATCAGAGCACACACTACACTATTGTCTATCTTTAGCTTTGTCTGGATAGCTCTTAAGATAATACTTTTTGAGAAATCGTGTACAGCCAGAATGTCTCTCTTTGAGAGTTCCTAATTTTCTTGATACTCAAAATGTACTTAGAGGTTAGAAGTTTTACAAAAATGCTTTGAGCAGTCTGAGAAGTTAAAAATTTTAGATGTACCTTTAGGCTTCTTGTATTCTGTAGTTTGGTCTTGTTCCCACTTGTACACTTTGTGCATATAGTGGATCAATTAGTCTGTCAAGGTTATAGTGCCCTTTCTGGGGTATGTCTACAGATGGGTACAGATGTGCATTAGTTCTCTCTGTACTTCAGGTTGATTGCATTCAAACTGACTTTGAATGTTGCATAACTTAAAATTTTTCTAGACTCGGGTATTAAAACTGTGGCTCCAGTACAGGTAGAAGTTCACAGATGCCCCACTTAAGAAAGCATTCAAAACTTTTGACTTAATTTTGTTTCATCTTTTTTATTCCAGAAGAAAGGAAATTAATTAACATTACTACTGAATGTAGACTACTTCACACTTGCAACAACTTGACATCAGTTTGCTGTGCTGGTAAAATCTCTGGCTTGTTTCAGAACATGAAGATTTAATAAGTTTCACATAAAAGCACTGTGTAGAAGATCCTAATGTGAGCATGTGAACAGTAAGAGATATTTTTCTTTTTCACAGAATTATGTCATAGTCTATTTATTTAGGTTAACGTTCTTTTTTACAATAGAGTGGATGATGTAATTAGGCATCAATTGACAAAAAAGCACTTCCTAAAATGTGTAGTCCAAAAGCCACTTAACAATTTGGTTTCAAATGTCCTCTCTTTAAATCTCTGCCCTAGAGGTCCCTTTGAGTCATTGAATTGTCCAATTTTACATATTCCTTCCTAATGAGCCTTTTTTTGTAGCATGGAAAGTCTCCTTAATAAGTCTTTAATTTGTTATAATTTTTGTTCAGGACTGTGTAAGGGGACAGTATCAGCAAGAGATAGTAAATCAAAAGGTTAATAAATTTATTTTCTCTCAATCTGTTGATTTTTCAGCTACAGTTATAATTCAGTACCTTGAAAGTAATAATTTGACTTTAAAATCCAGATACATATAGGGAAGACTCTAAAGCCATCAAGTATGAAAACTCAGTTCCCTTGAGGCTAATTGGTCATTTACAGCAAGGGTTTTTTTCTAAAATGGAAGTAATGTTGTTTTTTTTTTTCCCCCACTGTAATTTGCCCTTTGCCAATCTGCCTCTATTGTATAAAAGCACTGCATTTCAATGGTTTTATGTATCTAGGAAACAGATATTTTATTCTTGTAGTTAGGCTGTGTAAGAAATGCAGATACTGACCAAATAAGAACTCATCTTTAAAATTGATGCCAAAAAAAATCCTGAGCTGCAGAAGAACTAAAGCTGCTTGAGACAGATAGATTTTCTCTCACTATATTCTTTAAGGAAAAGATCAAACTGGAGACTTATATTTTTCTTCTCTGTCTCTACCTTTTATTGGCAGTAAGTGGAGGTATGCTTGCAGCCAGAAAGTTACGGAATACTTTTAATGCTTCCTCTTTAGCTCATTGTAAAGCTGGTGAGAGACTAAATCTTTGCTAGATGATTTCACAGCTCAGCATGACCATCATCTAGGAAGGCAGAGAAAATGCTTTTGCTTTTTTTTTTTTTAATGTTATAGGCAGAGATCTAAGAAAGCAAAGGGATCTCAAGTGACTAAGTACAAGGGGCGACCACCAGCTGATAATTAAAATTTTGAATGACACCCTGAGGGAATGGTGTACAAGAACAGTAACTTTTAAATCCTTACATTAGAAAGAAATCTAAGACCAAGTTTCTAACTCTTTGTTGAAGAAATGGTGAGCTACTGTGTAAAACTAGTGACTTTAGTGTGGGGATTTAAACATAATTTAGTTTTTCTAATCTAAGCTCTGTGCAGATCTGACAGGTTGGACAGCATTTTCTTTATTATTTTCTTGATATTTCCTTAGGGATTTACATATTTGAAATATTAATTTATCTATATTTTCACTTTAGCTCAAAGTTTAACTCATAAAATCATAACTTCAAGGTAGGAGTCAGTGATTTTATTCAGCTGGCCTGAAATTAAGTCAGACACACCAATGTTGGAATATTCACAGCAAAGACAGTTGATCTTTTCTTGACTGGAAATCCTAATACACAGCTTCCCAATGATCCTGCTGCACATCAATAGGTCACGTGTATATGTATAGAAGGTCTGATTCAGGATATGTTAGGCTAATTCTACAATGGTCAGACAGGTGTTCCATATATGTTTGAAAAATACCAAGCACTAGACTTACTGCATGTGCAGATGGATTTCACAGTGCATGAAGAGTGAAATGTCTGGTATAGATCTAACTTGAAGTTGTTTGTCACACAATGATGAGAATTTATTATGTAGGATTTATGTAGAAGTAATTTTTATAAGTATTTATCAGAAGGTTAATTGAAAGAATTTTTTATTCATAATAATGCTGCTATACTTCAGCCATACCAATCTTTTAGTATTTGCTGGTGTTCAAGAGACTTTTACATATGCTTTGAAAAAGATTTCACATTATTAGACATATATCTTCTGATTAGCATTTAATTCTCTTTTTCATTGTGTTACAGATCATGACAGAATAGTGAAAGTAATATGAAAAGCAGTTCTGCATGTATTTTCCAAGAGATACTTATATGAGATACTGAATAATTCAAATCTAATAGAAGATTGGTTGAGTCTTGACAAGAACCTTTCTTTTTGAAAAGGGCGTAATGCAAGAGTGGGATAGTAGCAAGGCAGAAAAATAGAGTCCTAGTCCCTGACTGTATCCATAACCAGGGTCATCTGTTCCTGGATATCTAACTCTTGTGTTACTTGTTGATACATCCAGGGTAGCATCAATTTTATCTTATGTTACTTGTCTGCCATACAGACATCTATAGCTGAACTAGTCACCCTGGGTTCTCTTTATAGTTAATAAAGAAAAAGAAGCACTGTTGAGGGAGAAACTCACCTGACCTATTTCTGACATCTACTTTAGGATAAAATGAATCATGCTTGACATGTGCTTATTTCTCTTCATTGAGCAAAGAAGGAGCATAGAGCGACTATCTCACCTGTAGAGAAGTATATTGAAGAGGTCTGAGAGGAGCCTTCTAATTTCATTCTGGTCCTTACTTTAATCAGGAGGATTAGTTTTACAAAAATAGAGCCTTCAAAATATGATTGAAGGCCTTGTACTTCAGAATATTTTGCTAACTGGTTCCATATTCAATGCTCAATAAGAACAATGGTTTAGTTATCTGGAATGGAAAATGAACCTGAAACCCAATGGTTTCCTACACCCCAGTGACTCACCCTGTTCAAGAGGTTTTGAACTAAACAGAAGGGACATTAAACACTTCCACATTCTTACTTAGCCCTTACTTTCCTCAAACATATCACAACCCTGGTTTTGCTCTTATGAAATATCTGTTCAAAATGTTTCAGAAATGTTTTTTAAAGATATAATATAAAGTAGCATGAAATACATTTTAATAACTTTTTTACTATCATTTTTTTCTGAAGTAATTTGATAGATTCAACTAAATATTTAAATTGCTTTGAATGTTTCATACCATAGATTTAAAAAGAAGAAAAAATTTATCTTTTATTACCTAGCACTAATTTTATTCTATCTTTACTGAAAAACTTTCCTCTCTTCTTCTGGGAAAAAAAAAAAAAAACCTAACCCCAAACTTCCTACTTATAAGACTTGATAACAGAAGTTCCACATTTTATGTTCTTTTCCCTCTAGAAGAAAATACAATCTTCAGATAAATATTTTCTTTAATTGACATTACTTATTTGTTTCATATACCTTCAGAACACTTATTTTATAATAGGGAAACGGAAAAAATATGTTGCTTTTTACAAACTTCTTGAACTTCCTTTTTCTTTTTTTTCTTACTATCTTTTAATATTTATCTCTTGATGACTCATTGCTTGACCTATTCTAATATTCGAAAGCCAATCCCTCAATCCTTTAGGTATTGTACTGTAGCTGTTGCACTGGAAAGCAAATTTCAAGCTATATCATAGAAATCTATAGGGATTTCATGTGCAAAATAGCAGCAAAATAATCATTGATATTTTTTTAATTAATCCTCTGAATAATAGATAGTCATTATACCCTTTGTAAATTTTTCATGCTCTGTACATACACTTTAGCAACTGCACTAGAAATGACACAAGAACTCTGGGTACTGTTAACAGATAAAAGCTGATTTTGAGTTTCTAATTACTTTAAGTATGTTTAAAAGCAAAAAAGTGATATTGTCACAATTAAATGGTTGTACCACTCAGAGATTTTAAAGGCACATAATTTTCCTCTACAAATTTAAAGAAAATGCATAAAGTCAGTTAGTTTCAATTTGAACATACTTGCTTCTTTTAGTATTTGTTTTTCCACATGCATATTCATTCCAAGCAATTAGTGTTCAGTCAAATGTTTGTAGCAGGATGTGGAGCTGGTAATTTTTTTAATATACTTGTTTGCCAGACAATATGCATATGCATAACCAGAGTTACTAGTAGAGTCAAGTTATTCTTAATATAAGAGGAGGAAAGGATAAGGAAAACATAATGCAAAAGAAGTAAATTATTTTTAATATATGGCAAATTTGCTATAGAGCTTTCAGCTTTGATAGAACTATGCTAACACTGTAAATAGCATATTTGCACTGATTTTAGAGATAGAAAATAGCAGTTACTTAGCCAAAAAGCCCCTTAATTCTTTATGAGCAACCATCAAGTCTAGAATAATTTTTTCTTATATTAAATGTTGTGTCAGACTTAGTTTCAAAATTTAGATCCTTAAACTTATTTGTGCAGATATAGGGAAGATATAGGTACCAATATTACTTGAGTCTCCATTTACTATGTTGGCTACATCACCACTGACTATAATGGAAGCTTAGATACCTAATTCATATATGAAACATTTTGTTCAGTCATCAACATTTAGCACTCTACACTGTGGAGCTGAATGTCATTCCTTGATGCATAGATATTTAGGTTGTCTCGAACTGTACCCCACCTCTCTTTCTTTCCAAAGGCTAGATTGTAATAATAAGCTTCTGAAATGTGGTGACCCACCTGTAGTTCCCTGGATCTTCCTAGTCCCTCTGGAGGATAGGAGAGACATTTATTTTTTTTATAATCCTCTGAAACCAGCTCATTAAGTCAAGATGTTGCCATTACTTTTCATGGATAATCAGCTCCTTCAGTGCTTGTGGGTACATCCTAGCAAATCCCATAGATTTTTGTGTGTCCAGTTTGTTGAAATGGTAAATCTCCCCAACTTCATACTTTTTGCAGGTCTCAGGAAGTCATCCTGGAATCATTGAAAGCCAGTCTTAACAATAAAGACCACGGTGAAAAAGGTTTTGAATACCTCAGCCTTTTAATTTACTTTGTTGCTATGCACTCTGCACCAGTGAGTAACAGACTCACATTTTCTAGGTCTTTTTGCTGGTGGTGTATTTGTAGAAGCCCTTTTTTGATCTTCATGATCCTTGCCAGATTTGGCTCCAAGTGAGCTTTGCTGTATCAAGTATATCAGCAGCAAAAGCAAGACTTATCCTTTGGACTGCACAATCCCCAAAGGGATAAGGAAGTTGTGTTAGGAGTCATTACACCAAGGCTTCTTTCTTGGACTATGCCATCTTTGCCAAAGAACAGAAAATTCATGTAATTCACACAATTTCACATATGTATGTGATTGAAAGGTTTTGTCCCTCTAATCTCTGCACTGTTATTTGTTCTTAAACTGCAACACCTTTGTAAGTACATTACCTGTATTCCTTTGGAGGAAGAAAGAGAACAGTACAAGTACTTTTCAAACATTGTTCAACATTTTAGATTATACATAGTGTGAGTGACATTCCAAATGTGGTTATTTCATTGACTGTTTAATAAGGTGCTAATAATTATCCCTGTTCTAGAACTGCCTGGTTAATATCTCATGCTGCATTAGAAATATTGTTTGCCTAAGGCTTCATGCACCTGCCCATATTAGCTGACATTTGTCATTACCTGTGCAGGTAGCTGAATTGAGCCCCAGATACCAGACAAAATTACAAGAGATGAACACTTATCAGCAACTAATGAGATAAAAGAGATATTTAAAAATGCAGATCCTTCAAAACATTAAAAAATTTGGTATCTACTTTTCATCAAGTCCTCGTTTCATTTTTGGAAGTACGAATCTACTTTTAATTAAAAAAAAGTGCCAATTTTGACTTCTGTTTTAGTTTAATAAATCTAAGCATTGAACTAGAACATTGACTGCTAGTGTGTTGTGATGTTTATGTTCACTTTCCTTGTTTTAAGGATGAGACCTTCAAACTCAGTGGTAGAATTAGGCCTCTCTGATTATAGAATTAAAAATATATGACAAAAAACTGTCAGTAATATATCACTTGAACCTGTGTTACTAGTTAAGTGTATGAAAGCATGTGCATGTTCCCTTCAATGTATTATATTTGCAGGACAGCTTTAAGCAGGTAAATTATTTTATATTCAGATGGAACAATTACTTTGTTTCATTTAATTTCACCTTTGGAATAAATAAATAATCCTTTTCAGATTCACAGCTATAATTTAATATTGTGAGAACTTATTTATTTTCATGTTTCCTATTTCTTATTTCTAGTTTTGCATTGTTTTATTCCTTTCTTTTCCCTCAGTTCTGACTGAAAAGAAATAATGTTTAGAATCTCTGGACTGTTAAGACTAGATATGTGCAAGAATGGAAGCAATATTGAGCTGTTTAGTAAGTATTTTCATAATAGAGATTATTCTTCTTGTTATGATATGCACTGGGCAGGGACTAAAAAACAGCATATACGAGCTCTTCATGGTACTAACTGTGATAAATAATCCAACTAAAATGGAAGGAAATTACTGTTCAACATTAATATTCTATTAAAATGACAGGATAGCCTTTAAACTTGAATAGAAGGAATTGGTTAATTTACTGCACAACTCGTAATTATTTTTTTATCTAAAATAAATTCATTATTTACGTGTATACATGGAAACACTTCTACTTTAGTAATATTAAAAATATATAAGGTTGTAAGTCACCTAAATTTGAGGTAAATAGAAAAATAACCAAAAAACTAACCTAAGTGCGTGGTTACAGAATACAAAAATAAATAACTCTTATACATAACTGGTGAACATTACTCTACAATGTCAGATGGATGAACCACCTCCAGAAAAACAGAGAAAGCAAGAAAGAGTATGCTTATACCAGGAAAAAGAAGCATTTGGACTGAGGACACAAGTCCATCAAGATAAAGGTCATCACAGGTCCAGTGTTATGTTAGCTTGGTACCATATTATTAAAGGTTCTCCCAAACAACTAGACATAATTTAATTCTCAGTCTAAATTGTCATGCGTGAAAATAGTCCACAGGCACAAAATCAAAGGTGCATTTAGTGCATCATGGATCTGTACTGTTTTCTCCTACCCATTGTGAAGTTATGTTCTGACATATGTTTAAAGAAAAAAAAAAAGAAAAAGAAAATTAAATCCACACCTTATTTACTTTATTGAACATTGAGCTTCCATTTATTTTCAATTCCAGAAATGGAAATAACATTCATTTCCCTACGATAACCAATGGTGGGAAAAATATCATGCATAGAACTGTAATTTTGATACTGGTGTAAAAGATCTATCTGAGTTAATGAATACAGGTCTGATGAAGGGTTTCAGGAATAGTTGAAATGAGAGTAATAAAATAAATGTTGCATATACAAGGTTTATGATTTCTGTACTGACTGCAATGTTTTGAATGAGAATGAGAATAATTCTGAATGTTGATTCCTTCAGTACACCTAAAATTTAATATTTGCAACTTTTTCAGTAGCAAATTATTATACCTAAAGCTAGGCTGACCTTGTAGTATACATTATATTTATATATTTACTGAATACAAATATCTAGATAATATCGTTATGCCACTTTTTTCACTTTTCAGAATAATATTAAAATTGAATCATAAAACTTTAATAGGAGGAGCTGAATGCATGACTCTAATCACAAACTAACCTTTATCAAAGTGTAAAGCTTTAGAATTATGAATTCATTTCATAGACATTGATGTAACATTTTTTCAGATAAGCATAATGAATTTAGGATTTCTTTAAAATTTACAAGACTGAGAAATTGAAAAGCAGATGAAACTTTGCTAAAACACATTTTTCTTGTTTTCACATGAAAGATTGAAAAGCCACAAAGGCCTGATTCTAAGCCTTATAAAAGCTACTCTGTTTTAAACTATCTAAGGAATCTATTTAGTTATTTAGGTATGTGTCTAAACTGGAATAAATTAACAGAAATTGTCAACTTTAAAATAAACATTTGGCCAACATTTTCCAGCACTGCATACTACACTATAATAATATTCCTCTCAGTTGCTGGATTTTATTCTTAGAGTCACCAGCTTTGTTTTATCAACTTTTGCCATTTCAGGTTATAAATATATTGTCTTGTACTAATTACCGCTGATTCCCCCTCTTTAGTATATTCTGGAGAGCTATATTTACAAGAATATATATTGCTGTTCCATGAATAATTTTTGTGTGGCTATAAGTTAAAGAGATCATTTATTTTTGTTACAGGTAGAAGATACATATTCCTTTGATTCCAGATAAGAGTGTGGATTCTTCATCTTATGATCCTTTGAACAGTCCTGGTTTAGTTTTTTGGGTTTTTTTCCCTGTTACTCATAAAGGCATAAATGAACACATTAATACAGAACACCAAAAGATAAATTCTCATCCCTTTTTGCTGAAAATATAGGATCATTCTTCATTGTAGTGAAACTAACCTTTCTTAATGGAAGGGACTCTTTCTTCATGTATAAAATCTAACACAAAAGTAAATATAATTCAGAATAATTTTAGGTATTAGAATTCATGACCATAGAACTCCAGTAAGGGGGGAAAGTGAGCTTCAGTGTTAGAATCCATGTATTTTTCAGTCCCAAGTATTGTTCTGGAAGTTTTAAACCTAACAGAAGGGGACAACTGGAAAGTGATTTTGTCTCTAAAATGAAGCCTTATAGTGCTCTATTTAAAAAAAAAAAAATCACATGTAAAGTTATAACAAACCTTAATGTCACTTTTATTTTTAGAGGAAAAAAAAAGGTGATTAAGGCTAAGTAATGCTTATCCATAAGACATGCTATAAATATTTAGATTACTGAGACTCAAAGGGCAAGTTCTACAGACAGGCACTACCTGAAGAGAAGGTGAACTCTGGGCCTGTATGATGGGTGATCAATAAGACTGGCTTCCTTTTCATCTTTAATTCTGTGCAAAAAAAAAGGGTTAAGGATTGAATTTACTGACCTTGTAATTGCTCCAACTGTCTGTCTACAAGGGTTGTCTATTAACAAGAGAGATACCCACAATTAGTGTGGCTAATCCCACTGCAGGGGGAGTGGTTCCATAGCCATTCCTATTTAGATAGATAGGCAGATGAGTGGATGAGTAGAAAGGCAGATAGAGAGACAGAGATAGATAGATAGATAGATAGATAGATAGATAGATAGATAGATAGATAGATAGATAGATAGATAGATAGATAG
>JAWWLV010000001.1:70857183-70869225 GCA_035041135.1 Platyrinchus mystaceus
TAGATAGATAGATAGATAGATAGATAGATAGATAGATAGATAGATAGATAGATAGATAGATAGATAGATAGATGTATTCATCAGAAGCTTCAGCACTATAATTTATGGACAGTTACACTCAATGTGCAACTAAATCTGATAATGACTCAATAACATTGGCTTTATTAGACCCTGAAGGTTAATTCCCTCTATTAGATTTTCCTAAATGTGCCTGTGTCAGCAAATCACCATGCTATTCACATGAGACAGTCTCACTATGGGACTTGGGCTTGAGTTATTTCTGAACCACATTCAGCTCAAGAGCCAGAGACCACCACTCTTATTTTGAAAAATAAGAACTTTCAGCTTTTCAGTACAAACACTGCGAAGAAATGAAATAATTAACAGACTTCTATGTGACATTTTTTCCCCAACATTTGCTATAAAAGAAAAAAGAGATGGATCAAAAAAATAAGATTAAATCTTTTTCCAAAAGTAGAGCACAGGTGAAGTACTATTTCAGGCCCATGTGGAGATATACAATATGATACAATATTCAAGCAAATATAACTGCTATGAAGTTTGATTTGAACATTTTTATTAAGATCCATTTAGAGGGAATAAAAAAAAAAAGCTAACAGAAGATAAGAAGTGAAATTTCAGGAAGCAGTAGATAAAACGTATTTATTAAATAAACTTAAATCTTTTGGTTCTATCTAGATCAAGTGGTAAAAGGTCTTCTTTTCTTAAGAGGTACCTTGCTTTACCTTGGGAAGAAATACAGGTTTAATAGGAGTAATGAGTGAAATCTAGCATATCAGAACACCTCAGAAAATTTGACAGTTTTACATGGTTTGACACTCCAGGCATTCCTCTCTGGAGACATTTTATAGAAGAGGTATAATCAACCAAGAAATGTAACAGATCAACTTATTCAGGACTTAGCCACAAGAGCTAAATCTATCCCTGTCTTTGCCATATTTGTAAACAATTCTAGGATGTGTTTTCTTTATTAATACTTCTTGTTTGGTTGGTTTTTTTTTTGTTCCTGAAAAATTAATTACCAGTTCTTTATTTAAAGACTTCTAATTAGACTTTTGATATTGCTTTACAATTGATAAGGAAAAAGAATGTCCAGACTTTTAAAATATTTGATAGGACTGCCTATCTGACAGTAATAAATTTGCTTGGAACAAAATTAAACAATATACAGAGAATGAAACTATCAAGCACAGTCATTCTTTAATGTCAGGATGAGTGATAGATAGTTCATTGCTCCACAATGAAGTATCAACATTCATTATAATATTCCATTTTTGACTTGGCAGTCCTTGATTCTCTTATCTCTTTCTTTCTGCACAGAAGGTATAACAACCAAGTGAACTTGTAAAGCTGTACCTCAAACTAATCTGTTATTTTAGATTTGTTCTCTGTATTTAATTAGTATCAAATGCTGTTCTAATAAATATTAACTTTTATCTATTCAGAATGCTGACATCAGCAAGTGTCCTAGAGACAGTCTTCAGTTTTTGTTATCAGAATACACATTGATAAACGAGGCTCCAAGGCATCAGATTGAAGGATCATTTTTACTGAAAGACGAAGCTGAGCAGACCAAGTCTGCACCATGGCCCCAGGAAGTTCTCTTCAAACCCTGATTTTTCCTGAAAAACTTATGCCTTAATTCATCATAGTGTTTCTTTGCACAGATTTTAGTCAAAGCACTAAAAAGAGAGCTCTTAGAGATTAGGGAACAGATCTTTCATGTCATACTCCAAATCTTGCTATAGGCAAAAAACGAACAGACTTTATATTAAAAAAGCTCAAGAATTTCTTATTATTGTAACTGAAATATTAACATGCTAAACAAAGATTATCAGTCCATATCTACTTATTTCAGGAATGCTAAAAATATTAAAAAATATTAATATTACTCTTTTTTCTGGTACTATGCTGATTCTTCTGTTGCCTCTGCTTCAGTCAAAGGAGTGAACACAGTAAGTCACCTACATCCTGAGCTCCTCATATGATATTGATGGTTTCTTTCTTTTCATTTAGGATCTGCATAGGTTCATTTTTCTTGCTTGTGAACTTACTCTGCACTTTGCTCCATATTCATAGGTCTGTGAGTCCATGTTACATTCAAATTTTCTATATATGGTGTGCATAAATGGTATATTAGACTCTTGTTCTTCATTCTTTTTGTTACCCTCAAATTTTTTTTGCCCAGCTCATAGGCCCACACTTCTCCAACTATAGGCGGGTTATATACAGTCTCAAGGTTTCCACTGTCAGGATGTGCCTTTGCTCCAATCATGCAGTACCTGCACAGCTCTCCCTTGTGGAAACTCCTCAGCATTGTGGGAACATTATCATTCCACTTGTAAATGCCCCTGCTGTCAATCTAAAATTTATCCATACTCACCTGTAGATCAAGACTAATGAACAAAGTTCTCTGGCAGGCTCTGTATCTCAACTGCCAGTAGCTGCATACTGAGTAGCAAGTTGTTCTGTACTATGGATCTTTACAGTAATCTGTCCCACCAAAAGTTACTTTCTATGGTTTCAGTTTCTTCAGCCATTAAGGCCAGTTCCTCTTGGGTGGAACTGATGGTTAATTCAATTTTATTATGCAACAGCTTTTTCAATTTGTTTCTTATTTTGAAATCTATTCCACACTGGTTTTCCCAATATTTCCCATACACTTTTGCATTCTCAAACTGGGACTTAGAAAATTATCACTTAAGTAACCCAATTTGAATCTGTTCAGATATCCACATTGCTGTTTGGTTTGGCTTGTTGTAGAAGAGAGTAAAAGTTTTGTATTCCAGCTGCATATATTGAAGATAGGGAGAATTTCTCTTGCAAGGTGTATCCACCACCAAGTCTGCATTAATATTGTATACTGTGTGAAGTTTTTTTCCTTCTGGTTTGACTCCTCTTGAATCTGGAGTGATTGCAGACTGGAAGCTAAATGTGTACTGGATTGGAGAATTCTAAGGCACAGGCCTGTGTTAACCTGTGTTTTGACATATCTGGGCCAAGTCATGTACTAGTCTCCATCCCTGTTCTCTTTTTCTTATCATAGATAAAAGTCTGCTAAATCCTATGCACGTGAGTATAAAAACTTGAGAAAATTAAATAGCTCCTTTAGAGATGTTAACTCATGTACATTCAGAGGGACAACGATTTTTTTTCTGTTTATTTGCTGTTCATCAGTTGTCATTAACATCATCACATGTCATATGACCAATATTTGTGTCAACCTCCTTCTATGCATTCCATTTTGTATTAGTTATTTTTTTATTTACTTTGGATCTTTTCACAAATCTTTTTTGTTATCTCCTGTGTCTCTGAGTGTGAACAAATATAAACAATTCATCTTCATGGTAAACTGAATGGGCTTGGTTAACTTCTGATATTTTTCACATCGCCAGATAACACAAGTACGATATGTATCTACGGCATTGCGAAATCCTTGGGTAACTCAAGGAAAGTGGAGCCACTGACCTTTGAATGTAAAGACAAGCTTGTACTAAAAAGTCCTGGAAATACGGAAAAAAAGCGCGCAAATTATTTTTCTTCTCACATTGCCTTAGAAGATAATTCTTTCAGAACCATTGACATTTTTTGCTACAACACCATTTAGTCACTGTGAGGCAAAATGGTCCATAGGTAACAATAATCACACTCAGGCAGTGTTGTATAACAAGTGAATAATTACCTTGACAGAATAATGTCTGACACTTACTGTGCATCAGCCTCCAGGGCATGCACTCTGTATCAAAATATTTCACAGATCTGGGTTTTAAGACATTAAATAACTTGAGCTTTTTAATAGCTTCCTCAGAGTGCCTTAATTCTGCATTGTCTCTTTTTCAGCAACCTAGCTCAAAGATGCCATTCTATTATAAAAGTCATCTACCATTATGAATGATTTCTTAGGTTTATATGGGATTACAACAGTGCCTAAAATTATCTGTGTGATTAAATGCATATTTTGATTTGGGCCTGCATAAATACTATCATACAGTTTGCAATGCTATGATTTTGAGAAAAGAAGATTCAGTCCTAAGAAATAACAGAAAGGAAAAAAAAAAGTAGGAAAACAAAGGCTTGTGAAAATTGAGTGGTTCTGGGGAAAAAAGAGGGGGGGCGGGGAAGAAGAATTAAAAAAAAACAGTGAAGGCAAATGTCACAAAATTGGAAATATGTTGAAAACTGAAATAACTGTTGTGGCAACATAATGATGTCATTCCTGAAATTAACAACGAAGTGCTAATAGTTGGGATGTGATGGAACCAATCCTTTGCGGAATTTACTCTCCTGATAAAATCTTTTAAGTAGAAGAGTACGTATATTCCTCACCTTTCTTAGCAGAAATGTGGGAAATATGTGACACCAAAAGGGTTTTTTGGAGCAGCTTTGTCATCATAGAAAAAAGGTAGAGTATTCAGAGAATGCTAATAGTTTTCTAGTGTTACAGACAGACCGAAATTTTGCTGCCCCAAGATTCAGAAGCTGGGGCTAAGACACTAAGGCACATAAGGAAGAGGATGAGCTGGGATGCATCACTGTTAAAATAACTGAGGAAAAGACTGAAAAAATTGTCTCTAATAAAACCCACATACTCATTCCCTCCCTTATCTAAATGCTGAGGCAGCAGTTGAACAGGGTTTCCAGGGCACTAGAATAGGCAAAGATGTTAGCAGCTGCACAGTGCTTCTGCTGCTTCCATCCATCCACTGCCCGAGGCAATAATCTGTTTTGCCTATGCTCAGATGCAGCTGTGAGGTGAATTTTCTATTAATTCTTTTGCAAACTTACATTGGAATCAGTGCATTTATAGCAGTTTGTATTATCTCAGAATCTGTGTCTCTGCACATATAATTCTTGAAATGCAAAATAACAGCTGAGAATGCTGTTATGCCATCTGCAGTAATGTATATGAAACTAGTGTATGAAACTCTTCTTGCATTCACACATATTTAACATGCTTCTCTAATTACATGTTTGAACATGTGTTTGTGTTCAGAAACACTATTAAGGAGTCACAGGGAAATTTTAGCAAGATCTTTGTCTATCAAAAGTATTCAGGTAAATTTAAATGCTTACACTTATACACATTTTGATACATACATTTTGTAAGCACAAATGTTCAGGTGAAATTGGTCACCCAAACTTCTTTTCAAAGAGCGTAAAAAGCATAAATATGAGCTTAAACACAGAAGAATTCACCCACGTAAAAGCAAGACATTTATGCTACTACTTGTCAAAATTCAGTATTTCCTTTAGAAGATGTATTAAATTACTTCACCCTTTAAGTGAATATAGAAAACACAGTAAATACTAGGATCACCTTATTCTTTTCTCAAAAGTCAAAAAGCAAAGCTGACTTTTTTTTAGAATCAGTTTTTCAGGTGCAAGGCACTTCTTTGTGTTCACTGAAAATAAATAACATATATGAAAAATATATAGAAAATCTTTAGTATATTTTGTCTAGATTTCTGTTATAGTCTCTGTGACTTGTAGAAATAACCACTGTAATACTCATCTACATATATTTTTGAAATAGCTATAGACTAATAATAAACTGATGTGTAACAAGTTATCCAAGGCATAAAGAAAATTTTCATCCTCTGCCTCTCTCTAAGAGACTGAGTCTAATTTGAATAAAATTCAAGGGGAAAAACATGAAGAACAACCTTTATGATCCTATAAAAGGCTGAATCACTAAAATAGGTAAGGAATAATTATTTTCTCACCAAAAGTCAGATTTTACAAGGACCTATTTGCCCTAGCAACTTGGTCACAAAGTAGCTGAGGTCAGTTTGAATTTCTCTTACAGTTATCTTAGATAACTCATTGTTATTTTAGAATGGTGTCAGCCACTCCATAGCTCAGGTGTTAATTCCTTTCAGAAGCTGCTATTCTCAGGGTTATTAGTAACTTGACCATACCATTTGGAATTGCATCAAAGAGTTGGCATATAAGCTCTCATTACAGACACTTCTTCTTTGTTACACAAAAAAGTTCATATTTGATAAGAAGTTTTTCTTTGGTTCTTCAGTAAAATGAAGGAACAATGATTTCTCACACTTTTCAAAAGTGTTAATAAATAAATATTTTCCTCCTAACTGTTGGATGCCAATGAGTTCTTTTTACAAATTCTTGAAAGTGTGCACCCTTACAAGAAGCACTTGTAAATGATACAATCATGCAATTATGCTGATTTATTGGTTGGAGGAGAATTTTAAATACCTCTAAAAGTTATCTGATTCCATAATCACTCATATATGCTTTTGATTTCTTCTCTTATTAAACATGACTAACTATATTTTAGCAGTCATGACAAGAAAGATAATGAAGAAATGATGGATACATAAATATTTAACACAGGTTCTTAGAATGAGAGCAATTAAGTACATGAGCTTTTGAAGCTTACAAAAGTAGTTTTGACCACAGCTTAATAAAAGAAGTCATGAAAACATTGCATGAACTGAACTCTGTCACATTATCATTCTACATGGAACTAAATTATATCTAAATTAATACTGAGAAATTAGGTAAAGACTAATTTAGGTAAATTCCTCAAAGCAACTGACTTTTAACATATTGAAACCAACTGATTACTCAACTGCTGTTTGAAATAATTCTAAATATAATTTTCTTACATTCACTCAAAGATATTGGATTAATTTGGAGAAATAGATCTGCTTTCTCAGCATCCAGTTATATGTATACAATATTTTGTGGATAACAATGGTGCAAACTGATAAGAAAAGTATGCCAAGCAACGATCTGACAGAAAGTTATTGAAATAATAATACCACCTATCATCATTTTCAAGCAGCAACCAGAATCTCACACACTCTTTATGGTTTTCCTGACCTTACAGCTCTGCTTTCACGTAATTGTGACATCAGAACTGGTACCCAAAGAACCATTTAAATTTCTTATGAAGAAGTTCA
This sequence comes from Platyrinchus mystaceus, assembly GCA_035041135.1. Taxonomy (NCBI): domain Eukaryota; kingdom Metazoa; phylum Chordata; class Aves; order Passeriformes; family Tyrannidae; genus Platyrinchus; species Platyrinchus mystaceus. The sequence goes on from JAWWLV010000001.1 coordinate 70,864,134, forward strand.
ATATCTTAAAATTAATATCCTTTCTTTTGCTTCTTTTCAAATGCTTATAAGCTATGTGCTGGTTTTTAAATGTTAAATAGCTGATTTATACCTAAATATATGAGGAAAGATGAATTTAATTTAGAACTATAGCATGTCCAAGATTTTAAACGGCTGCTTTAACACAACATTTCATCTTAAACATCTTCAGGGTTTTGTCTTCACAGGATTTCTGGAAAATTAGCGAGTTGCTCATTACATCTTTGCATATAATGTACATGTATATATATAGTCATAGGTTCACACACATACACATTCTCATGCAGAACCTACAGATAAGGCTTTTAAAATGGTTACTCAAAATGAAAAAAAAGTGATGAAGTACGCTAAAAATGGAAAGAAGCATAAAATCACGTAAAAAAGGAGGTTGAAAGGGACCTCCAAAGGTCACCTAGTCACACATCCTGCTCAAAGCAGGAGCAACTTCAATATTAGTTCAGGTTGTTCATAGCCTTATCTAGGTGAGTTTTGAACATCTTCAAAGACAGAAATTCTGCATGCTCTTGAAGTAAGCCGTTCCAGTGCTTAACCTCTCACTATGAAGAATGTCTGTATCCAGTAGAAATTTCCCTTCTTTCAACCAAGGGCTTTTGCCTATTGTCCTTTTACTGTGCATGTATGACAAGTGTCTGACTCCATCAGATCTACAACACCTCTTTAAGTAGTGGAATATTGTGAGCTCCCTGCCCCAGCCTTTCTTCCTTCAGGCTGGACAAGTCCTGCCCTCTTAGCCTCTCTTCCTGCATCTTACGCTTCAGAGCCCTGAGCACCTTGCTGTCCTTGGTTGGACTCTCTCCCATTCATTGACATTTGCCCTGTACTGCAGAGTCCAAAACAGTTCACAGTATTCCAGATGCCATCTCACAATTGTCAAATAGAGCACAATAATATTTTCCTTGACCTGTTGGCTATATTCTTACTAAACCAGCCCAGTTAGTCTTTTTTGCTGCCAGGGTACACTGCTGGTTAATGGTCAGCTTATTCTGCATGAGGATTCCCGGGTCCTTTCCCATGAAAAACCTTTTTTTCCAAAAGGTTCTGAGCCTGTACTGAGTCATGAGGTTATTTTGACTCAGGAAGGACTTTGCATTTTTTTGCAGCAGAATTTACTGAGATGTCTGCTTACTTATTCCTACAGTTTGCTGAGGTCTATCTGAATCGCAACCTTCTACCCAACAAACCATCATCTCCCCCGATTTAGTATCACTCCAAAAAATTGCAGCTGGTGCATTTCTTCTCATTGTCCAGGTGACTTATGAATATTCTGTCCCTAACACAGACAGAAAGGATGCTGTCTGGAACTCAAGAAATGGCTCGAAAAATGTAATTTGTATTTTCTTCTTAATTTTGTCTGCAAAATGGTGAATATCAGGTTTCAAAGATATGGGAAAAAACCCTCAATGTTAATTTCTCTCTTTTGAGAAGATTCTTAGAATAAGACTTAAATGTAGTAATCTGAAATTATCACTGAAGCAGAAGATTATTGGTAGTTTGTTTCAAGAAAATTCTTTCATAATGTCTGAACATTGTTATGCCTTCAGGTTTTGAAGACAGAAATGAATGAACCACTCTTACAAAGAACGAAGAATGGGATTCTTTTTAAGAGGATGACTTCCTTAGATTAACTATAGCTTCACTTATAGTACTTTCTTTTTCATTAATTTGTGATATGAAAAATTAATTTTCATTGAAAATACTGAAGATTGACTGAATCCCAATTTAAGAAATTTCAGAAGTCTGCCATGATGATTAAAACAAAAATAAGAGATTAAATAGGTGAGGTAGGAAATTAGAGTTTTCACTTAATGTCTAGTTTAGTTTTTATGGAGAATTTAATGGGAGGGATTCTTCCTTAAAATTATCCATTTTAAAATGAGATTATGGTCATTTATGTTACCTATCTGCTCTCCTAGAATCTTTGTATAGTTAGTGTAGGTACAGGTGGATGAAAAACATCTTTTCCACTGTGTTAAAGATGGAAATCAAGAAGGGTGAGCTTTTTTTTTCGGCTCATGATGAGATCAGAAGGACTACTTCTTTCCAGACCAGTTTTAAATCCAGTGAATGTTCCTCTGATGAAACCGAATTGGAAAGAATTCATAAATATCTATCTTAGATTTAGAGTGGAATAATTTCATACTACATGGGTAGTAAGAAAGCTAGTTTGTTGGTTTGGTTTTGTTTTTTTTTTTATTATCTCGTTTTCCCCATAAAAATATTTGAAATGCTGATAACAATGTGTCAACGTATGACCATTCTCTTTTAAAGAAAAAATCTAAGGAGAAAGCACTAAAAGGAACTAAAAGGAGTGACAAAACACAGTGAGCAACAGCAATTTACAGGATAAATTTGAGTGAGTAAAATAGATTTGGACCATGGCAACATTGCATGGATTTCAAAGGTATCAGAAAACATTAGAAATTGCATCTAACGGCTCCGGAGTAGAGGAAGCGGGTGTCTGTGGTTGTGAAGTTTTGAGTTCTGTAATGAATCTGTTGGAGGAAGTAGATTAGGAACCTGGCTGAAATCAGAATGTAAACAAAATATTTTATTTTAAATAATAAATTCTGTAGATTTGCAACAAGTATACATACATTTAATACAACTGAAAGTGAGTTAGTAAATCTTATGTTTACCTCTCCAGAAATGTGGGTGGAAATTCATTCAATTCCTACAGAGGGAAAGAATTTAGAAAAACAAATGTATGAAGTTATCTACACTTGAGCTGGTTATCTAGAATCTCTTTATAGGAAGTTAAGTAAGGTAAAACAGATTATCTTGTGGGTTAGCCCTGGTAGGTAGCTAAGCCCCACACAGGCTCCTACTGACACCTCCACAGCAGGATGGTGAAAAGAGTCAGGAGAGTAAAAGTGAGAAAACTTGTGGCTTGAGATAAAAACTGGTTAGTAGGGAAAGCAAAAGCTATGTGCACAAGAAAGCAAAATAAGGAATTCATTTGCCACTTCCCATCAGTAGGCAGGTGTGGGAATGGCCTGAATTCTGCCAGGGGAGGTTTAGGTTTAATATTAGAAAAATATCACCCCAGAGGTGGTTGGGCACTGGAACAGGCTCCCCAGGGAAGCGGTCACAGCGCCAAGCCTGACAGAGTTCAAAAGCACTTGGAAAGTACTCTCAGGCACATGGTGTGACTGTTGGGGATGTCCTGTTCAGGGCCAGGAGTTGGATACAATGACCTTTGTGGGTCCCTTCTAATTCAGCATATTCTGTGAATCTGTAATTCTGTGATTATTCTAGCCCCAGCTTTATATGCTGAGCATGATGCCATATGGTATAGGATATTGCTTTGGTCATTTTGAGTCCGCTGTCCTGGCTATGTCTACTTCCAGGTTCTTGTGCACTTTTAACCTCTTCATTGGTGGGGTGGGGTGAGAAGAAGAAAAGACCTTGACCCTGTGTAAGTACTGTTTAGCAACCATGAAGACATCTCTGTGTTATCAATGCTGTTTTCAGCATGAATACAAAACATTACCCCTTACTAGCCCCTATGAAGAAAACTAACTCTATCCTAGTCAAAACTAGTGCAGATGATTAAATTGTCACATGAGCTTTCCCTGAAAATATTTATATCACTTCACTCACTAGAGTTGTTTCCAGAGATTCCCTCAGATGTAGACACATACAGTAAATATAAATAAAATTTAATGAAATTAATTCCAGCCATCATGTCTAGTCATGAAGCTTCCTCATTAACCAATGGAGACAAGCAATTACATCCAAAATTAAATTAATATCTTTCTAAAATAGGTGTCTAAGACACGTAGGATAAATTATACTCTGATGGTATAAATTACTCTTTCTGGGTGGCAGGGAAGTGTTTTGCATTATTTACTCAACTTTCAACTTTCATTTAAGTTGAGCGAAGAATTCTTACTTATAAGTTAACCAAAAAAAGCCCATCAAACCCAAAACACCCTGCCTCTTTCAAATAAAAAAACAACAAAAAACACAACACCTCAAAGTACCATTAAAGGCTTTCTGTCTTTTCTAAAAGCTTTCTGGATCTCAGGAAGAGAGCAAACTTATCTGAGGTAACATTCCAAAATTGTATCTCAAGAATTCCTTAATTAACATAACCAATGAAAATCAGAACACTTTTAAAGTAAAATGAACCCCGTAGTCTAAAATGCCCCCTGATCTGACTGTTTGAGAGTCAAGGCTGTCACTCTATTGTTATTTAATCCTGTGGGCTAGCCCAGGAACACAGCAGGAGATTCAGAGAAGTCTACTTCATACAACAGCCCAGAAATAAAAATGTACCTCCAAAGTATAAATATAGTGCTTTTATATGCATTGACATTCAATGTATTTTCCTTTATAAAATACTTTTTAAATAGTAAGAATTAAAAAAAAAAAACCAACCAAACAAACAAAAACAACACCAAAACCAAACCAAAACAAAACCAAAAAAAAAACACCAAACCAAAAACATATTACACAGTGTCATGTGAAAAGAGGGTATTTCCTCAAACCCTTTGTGTTTTACTAGTCTGTCACCAGGAAAGCCAAAACCCTTGTGTCCAACCAGTCTGTCAGCATCCTGTTGTGGTGATTCTGAACTGAGCAGTTCACTAGATCAGAGGGCAGCTCAACTGACTTGTTCGTGGTCACACACCAACAGAGAGACTCCCTCACAGGTCTCCACACTTTCATTCTAGCATGTTACCCACTGCCAGTGACTGCTAGCATCCGTGAAGGACTCACACTAACAGTTTACAGAATAACACTCTTTCTTAATAAAATTGTGACAGATTAAGGTTCAAGGTTTGCTGGTGATAATATCTGACTGCTGTTATGATCCGCCCTGAGGTGGGGTAATGAGGTACTTCTTAATAGATACCTTGGAACAGATTAGAGTGAAACAACACTGGAGGACTGGTGTGTATATATATATGTATACATATCTAGCGGTTAAGATGCGGCGCTCTCAGCGCCGAGGTCGCAGGTTCAATTCCCCATCCTGCTTCAGGGACCCTCCCCCGGGCAGATGGAGCTCGTCAGCCCCTAAGGCCATCCATCTAAGAGAAGGTCACTC
>JAWWLV010000001.1:70870004-70881991 GCA_035041135.1 Platyrinchus mystaceus
AAAATCCATTGCGCAGGCTTGAAAGGTAAAAAGACCTTTCCCAGATCTTCGTTCGCGAAGACTGGCCACGTTTTTTATATGTGTGTGCGTGTGTGTGTATGTGTTTTAGAACAATTTAGTTGCAATGGAAAGCAGGTATGTAGCTGTTTTGGTTATTATCTATAGAAATATAACAATATAAAAGTTTAAAAATATAACTTAAAAATACATAAGGAAAAGAAAGGAAGAAAAAACAAATGTAGATAGTGAAGAGGAAAGATACCACCACCAGCAACGAGACTTGGTTGTTGCAATTTCTATGTCCATTGATCAAAGTGATGGTCACAGTCTTGATCCATCAGGGGTGGGGCAAGCTCACGAAACATGGGGTTAAGTGGGTTAATTTATGTTCAGGTTCAGCTGGGAACACCCAGGTACCTGCCATGAGAGGGAAGTTTTGTATCTGAGCCTTATTGGGAGGGAGGATGTTGGCATGATAAAAAGCACTATCCCACCTCACAGTATCCACTTCTTATTGTCCTTCTCCCCCATCTAGCTCAAAAACCAGCTTGTTGCTAAACAAAGGTTGGTTTGTTCTGGTCATCCACCAGTGATGGGTGTGCACCCCCTTTGCACCTAGGTTGTTCTTATGCAGATCAGAGGTTTCGGCCACAACACACCCAAAAACTCTCCTCCTCATCTTAAGGTGCGAGGTGCAAACCTGGCCTCAGCAAAGCACTCACTGCTTTTGGAAAAGGCTGATTGTTTGAGTCATTAACCTTTACTATTTCAGTATCTCACAATGGCTAAAATATATTCAAAGCGGTATACTAACAAGCCATAATCTAAGTTTAGTCCATCATAGATTGTGTGGGAAGTCTGACATACTGACCACAGACTCTATTACAGTGTAATCTTACTTCTAGTCTTTTCCCACACAGAGACACTAAAGTACGTTAAAACAGTGACAATATTGTCACTATTAAGTCTGATTTGCATTGTAAGGGTGATCTGCATTTACCTAGAATCTGTAATTTGGACTTTTCAGGGTATGTTGTGGGTTTACTTTTGTTTGTTTGTTTGTTGCCAATAAAGTCTTATTTATTTATTTATATCTCTATTTTAATTAAAATAAAGCAATAGAATTGCTCAGGCTTTTTTAATTTTTTAATTTTAATTTTTCCTCTGTGGTCAAATGCCTCAAAATTTCTGTGTCTCTCTTTCTTAATTTGCAAGATGGATTTTATGATTTCCAGAAAAAAAAATATTTTTGTAAAGGGGTTTTGAGGTCCTAATTTGATGTGATTTAAAAATTTTAATCATTAAAAACTTGAAATTGACTCATAAAGCTATAAATTAAATTAAAACTTCATGAAGTTATTTCCAAGAAGTTTTAAAAATATTTAAAAATATATCTCACAATGACTGAAAACCAAAAGAGTTTAAAGCTCTGGCTCCTTCTTTTTATGTTCCCTTTGAAAAGTGTTGCAGTCTTCTGTGTGGCTGCTGAACAAATTGCTCAATGTTCAAGCATAAGTACATAAAAAAAAAAAGAAAAGAACACCATCACTTAAGATTGGGGGTAACAGATGGATCCAAAGGTCTGTCTAGTTTAGAGTCCTGTCTCCAAAACTAAATGACAACACAAAGAGCATATTGAAACAGAGTATAAGTTAAGATCTTGGTGATACTGGCTCAGAAAGTTTCCCAGCCACCAACAGCCTGCATCAGAGGAACTTGTCAAACAAAGCTTTCTAAATTTTCAGTATCTCTTGATGGTTTTCCTTTGCTCAGAGTTGTCCATCATTTCTTGAATATTCATTAAGCATTTTAAACTCATCAAAATACTGTGCTAAATAGTTATACAACAGAAGTTTACACTTTATAAAAAGATCCCTCCTTATGTTTAGTCTGTATATACAATCTTCATTCAATCTGTATTCAATCAGTAAACAACTGTCTTCCTCATGCCATTCACAGATGCCCATTTTATTTTTTTATTCCATCATTAATTTCTCTTATTTAATCTTTGCCACAAACCTTAGTCATTCTTACTGCTACTCTATGCAATTTTTCCAGGTCTTATATGTATTTTTCAGCTATGGAAAGAGGGGGAAGAGACTAGGTCTGCTCTCAGTATACAGCACATGGATATCCACAAATATGTGCAGTGGCATAGCAATATTCTCCAAGTCCTTTAATTTTAATTTCTATTATTCCACTTGGTATTCTTGACTGTTTCTGACCAAGTATCCTTTTTTAGATTTTTCATTCCAGGAACAAACATTTTCACTAGTGTTGGAGATAAAAGTATATATTCCAACACATAAAGGTGAGGGACTGAATCCTGAATTCTGATGTTTTAATGCCTCTTTCTGAATTAAGTCACTAGACAATCTGAAGAGTTTCAGTTTGAGAGCTAGTTTAAATGTTTTTCCATTACAAATCTCCTTTTTAGTGACAATAGAAGTCAGTACAATAGTCTAACTGCATATCGTAATTTCAGAGAATTTAGACATTTTTTGCTAAATAGAATGTAATTATTGCAGCTTTCAAAGTTTGAGAAGGTTTTTTTTCCCTAATATATCTTCTCTGAATTTGCATCAAGATTTTATTATTTTAATAAGAAGAAAATAAAGATATATAAGGACAAAATTTAAAATATTTTCAAATATATTTTAGTGGAAATTAATATTATAGGCTATAATTTAGTATGTTTAAATAGTAAACACTACTGATCTATACTTTATTATGAGAACTGCATATTTAATGTTGAATGTGTTCAACTTGCAATAAAAGTATTTACAAATCATAATGAAAAAAACCTATCAAGATAATTATCAAAGTGGTTTCCCACTTTCTAATAACACCAACATTTTATTGCAGAAATAGCCAGTCTCACTGTAAAACCCCAAACATATATCATGTCAAAGTTACAACAGAGAATTAAATAGCAAAGCTAGACTTCTTCCTTTATTCATCTCCAGAATCCATTTTAGTTGTCCCTTTTCTATCTGCATTTTCTGAGGGGTGGAGGCAGTAACAGGTTGATTGGTTTACATTTCTACTTGAGGTTTCTATGTAAACCAAAATATTGATTAACAAACATGCTTTTTGTATCACTTTTAGAAAATTTGCTCATCAGAAAAGTCATAGGAGAATGTTTCATGCAAAGCATGAGGGTACCTCTATTTAAACAAAATGGTCATTGAGGCCTCCAATGGATGTGTACTGCTGTTGAATGCTGTTTAAAGTGTGTCCTTAAAATGATTATGCACTAATACCTTTGCATTCACAGTTCTAAATATTATTCTAGCAAAAACTGTGATCTGTTAATTAAGTCTTTATTATCATATGTTGCTCTTATCAGCATTGCATTTCTTTCCAAAAATGTAATGTGGCATTTAAAACAAAGTCTTGTGATCATCAATATCCTAATACCAAATATTTACCTTAAAATTATGCTTGCAGAACTGGAATCCACTACCACTTTCTGGTTTTATGCCTATAAAAACATGTGGATTCTGTTATTAAACAAAGTTATTTGATTGTATATAAAATTGCACAATCATTAGAGACATCAAAAAAAGCCCAAAGTTTTGTGAACAGATCTCTCAAAATTTCATCTTGCTGAAAGTGTGTAACAGAAATATTTCACCTTTACTTGTAATTCACAGTGATCAAGCCTCTGATCAAAAATCCAGAAACCACAAAGAATTTAATTTCTGTTTTGTGATATACATTCAAAGTCTTTTAAAAGAACAAAAAGTCCTCTACAGAGAAAAATTAACTTGGTGAAAATATAAGTTTAGAGGTTGGAGGCTGAAATTTTTATCCAGGCAAACTTTACAGGTTCTTTACATTTTACTACAAAACACTAATATTGCCTTCATCAAGGCAATCCAAGTTTTCTTTTTATGACTATCACAGATTGTCTGTGTGACTCTTAAAAAAACCAAAAACAACAACAACAAAAAACAACAACAACAACAACAACAACAACAACAACAACAACAACAACAACAACAACAACAACAAAAAAAACCCAACAAAAAAACCCACAAAAGGACTCTGGACCGTGGTTTCTCCATCGTAAAATAAGATAATAACTTCCTAAAAAGAAAATTAGTCAACAGTAGTTACAGTTTTTGAGAGTCTCAGATGAAAGCATTGAGCAATAGCAAAGAAAACCTATTTCAATTATTACTCAAACTTAATTAAAAAAACTAAAAATATGGTTTCTTTCTAGTCAGTCTCAAAACCTGACACCTTAGTAAATCAGATTTATTTTATATGTTCACGTAAAGCTGAACCCAATCTAGACATTTTCTGACTTAGAAAATGTATGTGACAGCTTCACAGTATGAACCCTGTCACTTTCATTATTTGAAAATTATGTGATCTTTTAATTGACAGGATACCTTGCATAGCTGCACTTGTTTTGGTCTCTTTGATATTGTGTGTAATTAGGAGTGCAATACTGAATTATAAAAATATTAAGCAAACATAAAAGCTACTGACTGGAACATTTTATGATGAAGAAAACAACTCAGCTTTCAGAAAATTGTCTTAAGGCTGTCTAACGTATGTCAAGTGATGAAGTAGTCAGTTAATGAAATGTCAAATTAAGGATACCTATTATATGATCTATATAAGTTTCTGTACATTGAAGATGTCTTTTTGATTTTTTCTGTTATTCATTTGAAAGTGACTGCAGTTAGCTCAAAATAGGTAATGATACTGCAAAACATTTGAATTTGGAAGCAAACATCTTTAGATTTCTAATTGAATAATTATATCATGGGGATGTAAATATCACAGAATAGTTGAAATTGGAAGGGACCTCTGAAGATCATCTCACCCAAACCCCCTACTCAGGCAGGGTTACCTAGAGCCAGTTGCTGGTGACCATGTCCAGATTACTGTTGAATATTTCTAAGGATGAACACTCCAAAACCTCTCTGGGCAACCTGTGCCAGTACCTGGTCACCATGACCATAAAAAAAAAAAGATATTTCCTGATGATCAGATGGAACCTCCCATGTTTCACTTTGTGCCCATTGCCTCTGGTCCTGTCATCACCATTGAAAATGGCCTGGCTCCATCCCCTTTGCACCCTACTTTCAGGTGTTTATAGACTTTGATAAGATCCTCCCAATCCTTTCCCCCAGTGGGGAGAAAAGAAGGGAGGCATTACAAGGAAAAAAGTAAAAACCAGTGTAAGATACCTCTTCCTGAGGCTACATACTATGACCCCAACATATTTGTGTTAAATGAACTTCAGGGTGGCTTTATTATATCTGAGTCTGTAAGTTCTGATGTCAGTCCTGACATATCACTGTAACTGTAACTACATAATTATCTACATGTGATATCAGTAACAGTAAGACTCCCTTTAATTACAGGAACTGAAAGATCACTTTTATCCTCCTTTGCTCTCTTTTCCCTCACTTCTTACCTCCTTCTATCCTCCTCGACCCTGAAGCTAGGCCATACTTCTGAGCCCTGTCTCCATATTCCAGATATGTAGTGAGGCCTCTCCTTCTCTACAAGATATTCTCAGCTTTGAAGAACTTCAGCATGTATCCTCACCAGGGATCAAAAATTGAAGGATATTGCAAAGGGCATGGAGTTAAGAAAACAAGCATATGCTGTGAAGTACAGAAGTGTTTCATTATTGCCATTGAAAATCATCAGAAAACCAGCAAATAAATAACGTACTGTAACCAAATATAAAATAAAGTCAATAGCTTCAACTCAAGATGTAAGGACATGGCTGAAGGCACTTTAATTGCCTAGAGTAGATAAACCCTGAGGTCAGTGCAAACAAGGCATTGAAAATGCACAGGGAAGCAGAAAATCTGAGCAACTCTATACAGAATAGATTGAAGGCATCACTGCCGGGAAGGAAAAAAGATGAGAAATAAAAGAAAGAGGAGCTGCCCATGCCAATTTGCATTTGTAGCTGAAATTATTCCCTGGGGATGCCTTTATCTGATTAATATTCCTTCTTTTGAAATGTCAGATTCTGAGCAGATAAGATGGTGTGCATAATCTGAGTAAATAAGGCAACATGCAATTGAATCTTTGTCCAATATGACACATATATATTCTTTTACTCTATATAATATATCAGGAAGTGGACAAGCCATCCAGTGGGAAATTAGGCAGATAATTCTGATCATTTAATAGGCATCAAGTGTGTGAAAATTGCCAGCCAAGGCTATGGATATGTCACGCACCCATAGTCGAGCTCAGGGATTTGTGTGTCTGTGAGGACTGTGCCCTAGCACTAATGCCCATATGAACTCTGCTAGAATAATCCACCACAGTGTTAAATTATGGTATTGGCACCATATGGGCAGTGCCCAGCTAGGAACACGATGGTGTAAGTTTAGCATGCCCCAGACATGGAGTATGGGAATGCCAGCAGAGTGGTGAAAGATAATACTCAGATACCTTGTTGAAGTCATAGAACAACAGAATCCACCAGCACTTTTTAGCAGGATGTATGGGGACTTTCTTGAACAAGGGAGCTGTGCAGGATCATGTACTCTCTCCTTTCTGGCAAGTGACACAGAAATTGTTGAACAAACTGCAGCAGCAGTGCACAGCTACGTATCAAGGCATCCTTCATGCTGAAATGACTCACTGTGCAACCACTAACTGTGTGCATAGAAAATAAATAGCTCCCCTTAAGTACATCTCCCTCGTATTGCATCTTTGTCAGATGGCTGCCATCAGCTTCTGGACTGTTATGTTACATCGTATCTTAATACCATTCATAACTGCTATGGTTTCATAACTTTCTATGGTTATAATTGTATTGTTGTGCACCGGTAACAGCATAAAGAACAGGAAGTGTGAATTACATCCAAGGTGATCTCTGAGCTCAGAAGTAGTCTAGAGCAGTTTACAGAGTGGCAGACTGCCCTGGATGACAGCAGGTTACAAAACTTAGTGCTGAGAGAGCAGTGTCATTGTCCAGTATCCTGACAACAGTGATTCCCTTGGGGAAATCAAGTAGTGGATTGTTGCACAGTGTCACAGATGCCTTAATCTTTGTAATGCTAAAGACCCCTCCTATTTGCGATTCACTGGTTTGTTTTTCACTTGCATCTGCGTAACCCTTGACCTAAGCTAGTGCGGCAGTACTTTTCTGAAACTATTGTGACAGTGTTTTTTCCTTGTTGCTTTCATGCATACTTATGAGTAGCTGCCTAGTAAAAAATTAGTTGAGTCTATCAAGTCTTATCTCAATAAGTAGTCTTCTGCTGATTTTTAGAAGATGCTAATATTTTTTTATGTCTAGTAAAATGAAAGAAAACTATGCATTTTAAAAAATGGAACAGGTGTTCTATTGTGTTGTGTTATACCTTGATTTTATTTTTTTTCCTAATTCTTTTCTATGTCTGTATCCTTTAGAACTTCTCTCAGTCACCTTTCAAATGTTCATATGTCCTGTCTATATCAAGTCAGCTTCTGGATTAGGAGACCAGTGTGTATGTCTTTCTTAATCATAAAGTAACATAATAGAAGACATCAAAGTGTCTATATATATCCATTTCTGTTCAACACATGAAAACTCCTTGGAGTTACTTATGTATCTGTCTATCTTTGAAATATGGTTGCCCAACTATGCACTTTCAAAGGTGTGTGACTTTTGTACCCTTATACCTGTTCTTCCAGAAGACTAAAGTCAAACTGAAACACTGAGTTGAAACACTTGCTTGGAAATGTGTGATTTTGGGTTTTGATGACTGCTCAGCTATAGACAGGAAAATAATTACCTGTTCCAGCATTTTTTACATCAAAACCATGATAAAATCTGGGTATACTTTACCATTCACATGTTAAGAGTTTCAAAGCTTTTATAATTGGCTTACAAAAAAAAAAGTCTGTTCCCTTTTTCTCCAGATCAAGATAGAAAACTGAGAATTAGATAATTGCAAAACATCATTGTTGCCTAAGTATAGCATTCCTAAACACTGTCATGTTATAAAAGGTTATTGTACCATTTTCATGATATGATAGATATGATATGATAGATTCAAGAATAGAAGTGTAGACTTCTGTGTTTATAGAAGACATATTGCCACAGTCTTTATTGTATGAAATTGTTTAGGAACTTCAGTCCATGCAAACAGTATACATACATATTGGTTTAATTCTAGAAAATCCATACATGTTTTCTGGGCTAGTGTTTTCAATATGTTGTATTTTGACAGTTGGAAAAAAGTCAAATTTGGTTTTTACTCCTTCTCTGTTCAAAATGCATCAACATTATATTAACTGAATTATATATCTTAGAATGTTTATATGAAAGTACTTCTGACCACATACTAATTTACAGAAGACAGTTCTCTCTCTGAAGGCATGAAATTATTAAGCTGCAAGAAAACACAAAAACAAGTAATGAAGAATTTCAAAATCACATTTTCCTCCCTAAGTATGCATTCAGGTAACTTCAATGAAGTGAATATTTGACTAATCACATAGTAGCATTAAAAAAAAAGAAATTACAAAAACAAACAAACAAACAAACAAACTTCCTTAACTCTGCACAGTTGTTTTTAAAACTCATCTGAAAAGCTTACAGGCATTTAATATTATAGCTGAATTTCTCAGCCATCTTTAGATATTGTGTGGGTGGACTGAAAGAAAAAAAAAGTGATTAGCTGCTTGATTTTTCCTGACTTTAAAACCATGGATTTCTTTCAATTTATTTCACAATAAAGTCCTTTATGACTAACACCCAAGGACAGACTCGATTCGAATTTTGCCCTTTAGGTGTCATAGAGTAGGGTAGATTACCAGAAACTTTGAAATCTCTACAGAAAAATAAGCACAATTCCACACTTAAAGTTTTATTGATAATATTAGTGAAAAAATAATAGCCAGTTTTGAGATTTTACACAGGGAATACCTTATTAAAAAAAAAGGTTATGAAGGCCTGAAAATTTAAGGTTGAATACTAAAAAACTATGCTAATATCCGCAAAATGAAAGGACACTAGCACTAAATAAACAAAACTACACTAGTATGACATAACCTCTATTATGTAGGAGGTGAGATCAGATGATATAATGGTTCCTTTTAACCTTAAATCTGTGATACTTTGAAATTTCTTATCTTGTTATGGTGTAGCATTTTTTTCTTGAAGAAGTGGTAGGTTCAGCCAGACTCAGTAGCAATGATGTTTGGGAAATAAAATCCAATACATTGAAAGTAACCAGACACAGGAAAAAAAAAGGTGTGAATTTGAAACTGGGGAAAGTAAACAGCAGGAGTAAAGGAGGACTAGAGTAAAAGGAAGCATTAGAAAGTTCAGCTGTGTTAAATGATCTAAATGCAGACTTAGAGTTCTGTCTCCCTCTGACAGCTTTCATAAAGCATGTGCTTCCTTTTCCAGCATGCTGTGCTTGACTCCTTATAGCACACATTGATGTGATTCCATTAAAGGTATCTGTTCTGTGTATAACCCGGGATGTGCAAGTAAATTAATTATTCCTGCCACCTTATACAATCACCATCCAACTTAGTAAAGAAAAGCTTGTTTCTTGTGAGAGCCATCTGCTTCTACTGGCTGGAAGCTCCATGAAATGGCAGAAATCCAGGGCTCGGCCAGGTTTCCAAAAGTAAGAAGAAAGCTTGGCTTTTGAAAACCTATCTGGAAAGTCATAACAGGCATGAATGAAAATTAAGGGCTTTCTGTGAAATATGATCATATTAACACTGAACTACTCAATGTGCCTATTGTGATGAGGATCGTACTGTTTCACATTTAGTATTTATTCCATGGCAACTATAGTATCAGGATTCATCTCTCATCAGTAAATGGTAGCTGTCAGTATCCATGTGGTTTGGCAAAGCACATGATAGACTTCTGTGACAGACAAACATTTCCTAGCCCACTGAGAAGCAAGTTGTTAACAGAAAGGCCCATAAGATTCACTAAAGGTATTGGGAACAGCAGTCTGAACTGGAGTTGAATGCCAGCATAAGCAGGATATTTTAGGCTGTTGGCATAATTGCACTCTTCACTGAACAATGGCTTTCATTCTGAAGCCAGTTCAGAGAAATGCAGATAAACTTCCAATTCATGGAAAGACTCAAAACTAAATCCCTAAATTAATGTGAAACTACTTTTTTTTTTAATCTCTTGTCTGAGCCTTGATACTTTTTATTTTTTTCACCATTTATGTTACTTAATGCTCTAAATATGTTTGTGTACTTCTCTCTGTGATTTTTTACTTGTTCATTTTGATCATATGCACAGTATTATTAAAGTCTGCTCAAGATAAATATGCAAAGACAGATCTAGCATCCACTCACATTTTTACTATGTTTTTTTCTATTTCACAGATTTCAGATCATTAAATGTTTTTCCTCATATTGTTCTCCAAAGGAAACCATCTACCTCATGATGTAAAGTTCTACCCCAGTCTTAGATTTGACCTCTGAAAATGAAAAATGCCAAAAATTCCATGAAGTCCAGTTATAAGGTAGTATTTATTTATGATAAATGTGGAAAGAAGTATTCATTTCATTGATAAGGAATAGCACAAAAACGTTAAGCCAAGTTAGAAAAGCTGTGAATAGAAACCAATAGCATTAAGACTGGATTTAGATGCTCTGTAATCATTAAACATGAGCGTAATTTTCTTTTTTTAAGTATGAGAAACTGAGATAACATCTATGACTTGTCACTAAAGGAAGCACATTTTACAAGATTATTTACCACGTGGTAATATAATATGCTAAGTTTCACAAATAAAGCAATTAACATGCTAGTTCTGTTGTCTCTGCAAAAGATGTGGATATATAGTACCTGCATTTTACTAAAAAATAATAAAAAGAGTACAATATGTCTGATTAAGTCAGTCAAACACTGCATGGAATTATTAAGGTCTTAGAACCTTAGAAGACAATATTATCTGCCCACATGCACAGGTAGATGTGAGACAGAGAGTAAGGGGTGTACACAGATATATAGAATTTAAGGGACGATCCCACCTATGTATCTTAGACCTTCATCTTCCTCGATGAAGATTGGCCACTGCATCTGTGGCCAGTACACCCTACAGAACTGATGATGTACAGCAAACGTCAGGAACACTGGATATATCCATGCTTCCAGGATGATCTCTGTACAGATGTACTTAGAAGATAAGAACTTTTTTTAGAGGAGATGGAACTGATCAAAATTGTTTCAAAATCGGAGTTTAGTAGTTACAGATCTTCAGAAACAGGAGGTACTGTTTGTCAAGTTAACAGCAGCTTGGATGAATTTGAACAAGTTGTTCTGAAAGCAGAGAGAGCACAGACACCGAGACAGGGAGATTCCTGCTTTAAAGTTTTGTGATCTAAGTACCCAGCTTTATATAAAACATCACTGTCACAACTCAGCAGAGTTCATGTATGTTATCTACATATGCTTCACTTTCTGTAGAACAAAAGGTGGAACATGGGCACCTGTCTACTTACAAGTGACACTTTTGTGCATGTAGTTGATCTCATGTTTAGTATGTTTACTCACCTACATGTTTAGACCCTCTTGAGCTAGTCTGGTTTTATAGTGTTTACAGAGTTTTAGGCAATTTTGCTCAATGTGACTGGTGCTATTTGTCTTCTTTATAGAAAATACCGGTCATTAAAAGCAGAGTTTCTCTGTAACCTTTAAACCAAAAGATACTGCTACACACAAGGAAGCATCTATCACACATTGGTTCTGATCAAAGCATTGTTTAAACCTCATTGGTTCACAATAGGACACATAACGTAAGTATGTTCCAGGAAAGAAACAAGTTGATCAAAAATGAAAAAAAACCCCAACCAAACAAATTTGAGCATTACAGCAGGTGCCTTCTGTTCCCTGGAATTACTGGCTGTCTGTCAAAAGTCAGTACACTAGCCAGACTCAGCGCCAAGGTCGCAGGTTCGATTCTCGGTCCTGCTTCAGGGTCCCCCGGGTAGATGGTGCTCGTCAGCCCCTAAGGCCATCCATC
>JAWWLV010000001.1:70882091-70892415 GCA_035041135.1 Platyrinchus mystaceus
AAAAATCCATTGCGCAGGCTTGAAAGGTAAAAACACCTTTCCCAGATCTTCGTTTGCGAAGACTGGCCACACACACACACACACACACACACACACACTAGCCAGACTCATTGTGCAGTGTGGCTCACTGGATGCTAATAAAAATGTAAATCCTCCATAAAAATCTAACATCATGGATGTATTTCAGAACTTGCAGTCATCTCACGCTTCCTATTTTATACTTCCACTGATTGGCCTGTAGCCTTGTACATGCAGCCCAAACTTTCTGAAACCTTTAGGCAATGCAACAGATACAGAGAGAGGAACTGTTTCCTCCACAATGCATCAGGGAATGTATAATCATGTTGCCTGAATTTGCTTGCTCCTGTTCTTGAAAATACTCATGAAATACCTCAGTGCAAGTTGCATTTGCAGTAAATATCGTTGTCACAGCTCAGCAAGTCGCATTGTACACTCGCTTTTTCTACCTGGCAGCATAGTACCTCTAAGCATACCACCTGCAGACATGCTGTAAGGAAAATTATTTATTCAAGGTCTGTTCTGAGAAGCAAAAAGACAGGAACATTATAATAGCTTAGGTTGAAAATCAGGTAGGAAAGTATTCAGTCAGATATTTTTTGCATGGGGCTGCTTGGCGGCAGATTTTTTTGTCCAAAGTTACCATTAGCAGTTCCATGATTCTTGCAGCACCCAGTCCCGTTGATTTTTGTGGGTCTGTTACAGCATAGTAATTGGATCTCTTCCAAATTCACCAAACTATTAAATAGTGGAGAAAAGGATAGAAGAAGCTTGATTTATGTGACATAAGGCTTAGAAGGGACTGAAGTGTGCCTCTAGACTCAGGAGGACAGATCTTCCAGGGCTCCCATGAAACGATTTCTGATTTCTTCCTTGCTCGCCTGTAGAGATGCATATTTCCTTCCCTTTCCTTGAGACTGAATCAAATATTTCATTGTCACTCCTGATGTCTGTAAATTTGCTCTCCACAGACCCCAAAGGTAAGCTATTCTAGTAATTAATTATTCATATAATTAAAATGTATTTTCAGGTGTTATTTTGAAATAGTGTTACTCTTCTTTCCCTCTTACATACAAGATCTGAAGCATGAACCACCCTTGGTATTGTATTTTATCCAGGCCCCTTGGCAGCTCTGTGTTTTGTAGAATTCCTAAAGAAATAGAGCTATATCCAGTGTTAAAGACTTTCTTAATTAATTTCTTTTTTCTTTTTTTTCAAAGATAGGCATTGTTATATCAGAAATTAAGCAAAGAAATTACATAAACAATAAATCTGACCTTTTTGGTATCATTCCAATAACTACAAAGGAACAACAAAATTAAATAAAATATTATCTTAATAAAAATACTATAAATTAAATAGGGTAAAAATTGTCATGTTTATATTGAAAGAAAATTATCAATAATAGAAAATCACATGGGAATTTTGATGAAATAAAATTACCTCACTGAAAGGAATTTTATGTAACCTATCTTCAAGATTTAAAAAAAATAAGGAAATTAACAGCAGAGCTATTTATAAGGAAGATCAAACATGCTGAAGGCCAAGTAGATTTTATTTTTAGATTATATTATTATCACAAATCATAAGAAGTCAAAAATTATAGATGCAAGAACACTAGCTGTTGAGAACTGAAGTACACAAAAGTTAAGGGATAAAAAAAAGAAAAGGAAAAAAAAAACCTTAGAGATTTCTTTAAAAAACAGTATACTACCATGAAAATGGTAAAAGTAATATATGCTCTACAATGGAGTCTCGGTATATACGTAGAACCACTTTTCAGCACATAAGGTTCCAATGTGCTCTAAGTATGTTTCTGGATGTCTTAACAGTCTCTCTGTATGGATGGGAGAAGGATGGGGTCGATGGCAAGCTGAATATGACTCAGCATTGCCCTGGCAGCCAGGAGGGCCAACCATGTCCTGTGGGGCATCAGGCAAAGTATCGTCAGCTGGGTGAGGGAGGGGACTGTCCCACTCTGCTCTGCACTCATGTGGCCTCACCTTGAATATTGTGTGCAGTTTTGGCCATTGCAATATAAGAAAAGGATTAAGCCCTTATAGAGCATCCGAAGAAGGACAACAAAGATGGTGAAGGGCCTTGAGGGGAAGCCATATGAGGAGTGGCTGAGGTCACTTGGTCTGTTCAGCCTGGAAAAGAGAAGACTGAGGGGAGACCTCATTGCAGTCTACAACTTCCTTGTGAAGGGAAGAAGAGGAGCAGACATTGATCTCTTCACAGTGGTGAGTAGTGTAGGAATGGCCTGAAGCTCTGTCAGGGGAGGTTTATATTGGATATTAGAAAAAGGTTCTTCATCCAGAGGGTGGTTGGGCACTGGAACACGCTGCCCATGCAAATGGTCACAGCACCAAGCCTGACAGAGTTCAAGAAGCATTTCGGAAATGCTCTCAGGCAGACAGTGTGATTCTTGGGGCTTTCCTGTGCAGGTACAGGAGCTGGACTCGATGATCCTAGTGGGTTCCTTCCAACTCTATGATTCTGTTTCAATAGTAGTCAGTTGTGGTCCACTGGGTGAATGTATAGTGGTAAGTAGCATCATGAACAGAAATGTTATTATCTTACAGTCAATATCTATGTTTGCAATGTGGAAATCTCGGGATGATACTTTGGTCAAGGTCTGGCAAGTCTGCGTATGTAGATTTATGTGATAGTTTTTGTGTTTGCATATGATGGTTTCTTCTATTTTTTACCTAGATATTAATCACTGTGACAGAACTAGAACATTTGTATAGAGTACCTAAAAAGTATAGAATACCTAATAGCTAAAACATCTCATGTTGCATATATCCTGTATATACAATTATAATAACCTGGAATGTTTTTTGAGCTGTAGTCTGTCAGGTCGCTGTTTCATAATGCCATAGAAGATTTGATCTTTGCTTGACTGTTTTGAGAAGTTGTTTATTTCTTTTTTTTATGAAATATAGTGAAATCATTTGTAGAACTGGAAATATTAAGTCAGGTGAGTCTATCTTTCCAAATATGTACAATTTATGACAAGAAATATTTCTTGTACTAAAATAAAAGAATGTCACAATTATCTGATTGCCATATAATAAACCTGCGTATTTCACTAATCATTTGACTTTCCTAGTGAATTTGAAGGGTTTTTTTCCCCATCAGGTTTGATTATAGAACTTTGGATTAAAGCTACTTCAGTTTTTATCTGCTCACTATTTGCCTTGCTAAATAGAGCATTAATTTTACCAAATGTATTTTAATATTTTTTAAATTAATATTAAAGACGTTTTGGTATAACTGAAAGTAGTTGAATTGTCCCAGTGAAAAACAAGATTTCAAGGAAAAAATCATATTTCATTACAACTCTCAAAAAGATAAATAATGGAGATAGAGAATAGCCTCTGAAAGCAACAGTTTAAGAAGCTTTAAAAAAGTTGCTGCCTGTGTATGAAAGGAAAATTATAGAAAAAACCCCCCACAAACCTCGATTTCTGTGTGTATGTCTTTCAAGTAATAGTGAAGAACATGTTTTGAGTGTAGTATGTACAAATACAAAAGTTACTACCCTGAGCAAGAGGTCTCTCTTCTGCTGGTAATTGACAACCATGGTGGAGCAATCTAAGACAGAGCAATATTTGAAAGACTGAGAAACAAGAATTTATTTGAATATTAAAGTACTGGCATATCAAGCAGGAGAAAAGTTCGGTTCTTAATGATGAATCTATAATGCAAAAGCGGTTGGGAAGTTTCTCTTCAAGAGTAGTAATAAAAAAGCCCCATACCTTTGTCTTCTTATAATGATGAAAAAGTACATTGTGAGCATCACATCTGTAAGAATAGGTTTAGTGAATATGACAGAGTGATTATTTCTACTTGTCACACCACTTATCTTGCCATCTGTGAATATAAATTATAAATAGACTGTGACACTAAGATTTTCCTTCAAAGTCTTCCTACATTCCTCACTGCAGTAGCCTCCACCTCTCTCTTGTCAAAATGGAACTACTTCTTTTTCTTGAAAGGTTTTAAAGTGACCTCTGCTAAGATAAAGTGCACCTATATGATTTTCTTTTGTGCTTTTATTTATCATAGATCATTTATCTAAACATTCATTTGAAAAACAAGTGTTTAGTGCACATACATATAAAGAGAGAAAAAAATGTTTTCTGTGTTAACTAAAGTCCACCAAAATTCACTTTCAATCGTACATGATTAAAAATTGTGTTACCTCAAGACTGTGGCTGATTGTTATTTTTCAATAAAGGATAATTGTGTATTTCTGATTTCACTTGTGTTTCTATTTCATATTACTTTCATTTTTACCAATATTATTTTATAAGTAACAGGGGAAGTTTTGTTTTTCTTTAAGAGTACTTAAACATATTTTTTTAAAATAGCTCTTGAAATACATTATTTGATATTTGTTCATTAGTTAATAACCTTTTGGAGTTGTTTCATAAAGGTCCTAGAGGGGAATTCATGTGACCTGAATTTGTCATCTCCAGTAAGGATGACTGTGTATCAACTAATAAATAGCAATGGCATTCTTGGGGTTAACTATGTCTTGTCACAACACTAAAAAAACACAGAGGTTCAATTCAATTGTCTTGATATAGGCACCTTATGCTTTCTAATCCACATTGCAGTCTCCAGAAATCTGCCCAAGAAGGGCAGAGAAGAATCAGAAACACACTCTCTTGAGGGGGCAGAAGAGAAACTAGAACTAGTCAAGTATCTTAGATGGTGCTAGAAACATAGGTTTAAGCAGCAACTGGAGCTCAGAAACATAAACTCTTATGTAAGTATCTACAAATGTTTACACTTAGTCAGAGGAGTCATATCCTTTTATAGACACAGTTGCACTTCATAATGATGCTTCATTCTCACCACAGAATAGAGTGGGTTTGTTTTTTTTACTGTTGGTTTTTCAATTTCCTTCAGTCTGATTTCTAGCCTGTAGATCCCTTAGAGTTACACCATATGGCAATATAGTTGAAAAGGGTAAGGAGTAAGTGAGTTTTAGAACTGTTTTTACAGTCAACCTATTCTTGACTAATCCTTGACAAGATGTCTGACATATTTACACCAACATATATAGCTCACTCCCTCACAAAAATGGAAAAGGGTGTCCTCAGAGGACAATCTTCAACCAGGCTTTAATAGGATTTGGTAGAGCTCTCCATCAGTCTGAGTTGGGATTAATGGTTATTCCTGTGTGAAGTTCCCATACAAGGTAAAAGATATCATATAAATCTGAGTGCATATGTGTGCTACTGTGTGGCCTAATTCATTGAAAGACACTGTAAATTTAATGAAGTAGAATTGTTTTAGGATCTATTGATTCAAATTTCAGTTTTTTTGAGCTGTTACAGCATCTAACATCAGCAAATTTTCTATTATCACTATTTCTCTAACACTTATTGATCTGTGCTTCTCATGGTAATTCTTTTATATTAAAAAAATGAGCAGTAGTCATTATTTCATAATGTTGATTTATTAGTCAGGTGCTTTATTCCTTCTTGAAAAATTCTCCTCAAATATAGAAAAAAATCTTGTACTATGTTTTTGCTGTTCCTGTGTACTTTGCTTAGCTGAGAAATAATGTGAATGCTATGTATGTTACTTTAGATTGCCAAAGAGATTATGATGAGTAGAAGGAAGAATAAGGCTTATTTTTGGTAGTCATTATTTAGATGTTTTTATTAAAGATGTGTGAATACAGAAGACTTCAAAGCCTGTTATAGAAAATGCATTATTATCAAGTCTGCAAGTTTGTTTATTCTTCCTGATACTCCAAATGTGCTGCTTTCAATTTGTTTCAAAGGGTGAATGCTTCACAACCAACACATGACAGAAGAAGGTTAGAAATGGGAAGTGTTAAGAGCTAGCATATCTACTTGGTAAAAGCAGAATCAGAAATCTAGTTGGGAATCTGCACACTCGGAGTGCTAAGGCTACAGAAATCTACCCTTACAGATTCTTCCACTCACATCTTCTGATGGTGACTAAGCACTGCAGAGGTGGCTGTATAATAGCAGTAGGAGTGGAAGGATTTTGAATGCTAAAGCAAATACAGTTTGAAATGTCAGATAGGAAACTCTAAGATGTCTCTGTCTTTTGCCTAGAGGTAGGTATTCCTATGGAAAAGTTTGCATGTATTATTTATGAAGCATGTTGTTGAATGTGCTGGTTTTGATGTAAATCCAAAACATAACCCTGTGCCAGCTACTATGCAGAAAATTAACTCTATCCCAGCTAAAAATAGCACACTGACTTACAAACCTACAACTTTGTAAGGAACACTGTGGAGGCCCTTACAACTGCAGGAGTATAGTGGGTGCAAGTTTCCCATGACTTAGTTTTTTGCTAATGGTAGCAAAGCATAGATAATTGCCTTAGAGTAGTATTCTTGTTGATGGATAAGTGAGCAACAGTCATGCAACCTCATGTTTCCAACTCATCTTAGGATAAAGGAGCAATAAGAGGTTCATATGAATTTTTATTATTATGAACCTTAACATAGGGAGGCTAAAGAGGAAGTTCCATGCCCCCCTTTTCTTCCATTAGTTATCATAAGAAATAATTAAATCTTGTCTCTTGGATTAGAAATTTGCGGTTATGAAGTATAAGGAAACCAAACAGCCTTTTTGCTCTCTCCTGTTTCAAAGTTCTTTTCTTTCAACTAGTGCCTACTAATGCTTGCTTTTGCTGTTAGCCTGAACATGCCATTTTGTTTGATCTGTTTCAAGGCGCAGATACTAATGACCAAAAATCTTTCAGTAAGAGAAACTTAGAGTAGACCTTCTATTGCGAAGTTCCAGCATGAGAATAGCATAGCACTTATTTTCTACAGTGTTTTTAGTGATGTATTAACAGGAAATATGATTTATTATTATTAAAAGGATAGAATGAGGAAGTTCATTTAAATAAGAATTGACCATCTAGTTCTTTGTGTCTTTTAAATATTGCTGGTTTGCATACCAGATTGCAGGAAGCTTTAAAAATAAATCTTAGAAGGTGTATCCAGGAAAAAACTGTTGTGCCATAATATATCAGAACAGATTTTTCAGCTCAGTCAGTGAATCTTGCTGATACAAACCCTCAGAGAATCAGACTCAGTTAATAAATTCTTCAGTATATTCAGCCACCTTTCATTTTTACCTGGAGTATTAAAAACTTCCACTGAATTGCAGCTATATAAACCTTCCTTTTATAAATCTAAAGAAAAAGGTATATAAACACTCAGTGTGCATGTAAAGTACAAAATCTTTATATATTCCAACTATTATAAAAATCATATTAATTGGTTAAGGCTCAAGTTCGTTGGTAAGTCTTGGATCAATTTTTAAATGCCCATAAGACTGTATTTTAAAAATATATATTATCAGATGACATGATTTGTGCTCTTTCGGTATTTTCTTCACAGAACCGCAGAATCACAGAACATGCCAAGTTAGAAGGGACCCACAAGGATCATCGAGTCCAACTCTTGGCCCTGAACAGAACCATCCCCAAGAGTCACACCATGTGCCCAAGAATATTGTCCAAATGCTTCTTGAACTCTGTCAGGCTTGGTGCTGTGACCATTTGCATGAGGAATGTGTTCCAGTGCCCAACCACCCTCTGGATGAAGAACCTTTTTTTAATATCCAATCTAAACCTCCCCTGACAGAGCTTCAAACCATTCCTTCACTGCTCATCACAGTGAAGAGATCAGTGTTTGCTCCTCTTCTTCCCTTCACAAGGAAGTTGTAGACTGCAATGAGGTCTCCCCTCAGTCTCCTCTTTTCCAGGCTGAACAGACCAAGTGACCTCAGCTCCTCATATAGCTTCCCCTCAAGGCCCTTCATCATCTTCGTTGTCCTCCTTTGGACATTCTCTAAGAGCTTACTCACTTTCTTACATCACAATGACCAAAACTGCACCCAGTATTCAAAGTGAGGCCACATAAGTGCAGAGCAGAGTGGGACAGTCCCCTCCCTCACCCAGCTGACGATGCTTTGCCTGATGCCCCCCAGGACATGGTTGGCCCTCCTGGCTGCCAGGGCACTGCTGACTCAGATTTAACTTGCCATTGACCAGGACCGCCTGGTTCCTTTCTGTGACACTGCTTTCCAGCATCTCATTCCCCAGTCTGTACGAATATCCAGGGTTGCCCCATCTCAGCTGCAGAATCCAGCATGTACCATTGTTGAACTTCATACGGTCAGTGATTGCCCAGCCCTCTAATTTGTCAAGGTCTCTCTGCAGGGCCTCCCTGCCTTCAAGGGAGTCAACAGCTCCTCCCAGTTTTGTGTCATCTGCAAACTTGCTTAGTGTCCCTTTCAGTCCTGTCCAAGTAATTTATGAAGGTGTTGAACGGCACAGGGCCTAAGATGGAGCCCTGTGGAACCCCATTAGTGACAGGTCAGCAGTCTGCTGTTCCCCCTTTCAGTGTTACCCTCCATGCTCAACCCATGAGCCAATTGCTTACCCACTTCACAATGTGTTTTTTCAGCTGCTTGATGAACATTTTGTCCAGAAGGATCCTGTGAGACAGTATCAAAAGCTTTACTGAAATTCCCAAAGACTACATCAACTGCCTTCTCAGCTGGGTGGGTTACTTTGCCATAGAAGGAAAACAGATTTGATAAGCAGGATCTTCCTCTCATGAAGCCGTGTTTCTTAAAAAACCTCAATATGCTGAATTGAAATACATACAAGCTAACTTGGAAAAAAAAAAAAAAAAAGAAGACTAAGAAAGTATAACCACTGGCAGCTTCCATATATGGTTTCAGTCATCTGCCACTATCCCTGTCCCTTTCCCTTTTTGTCACACATGAAAAAGAGCTTCTAACCAAGATGACAACAATGTAGTTAAACCTGAAGACATTTCTGAGCAGCCTTTCTTATGGTACGTGTATGAGATCTTCTGCATCTGTTTGTGACTGAATCACCAACAGAAGCACCAGTTTTCCCAAACAGTCCCAACCAACAAAATGAGAATGTAGGCTGGGAGAATGAGGCACATTTTTTTCCCCAGTTTATTGAAGACTGTGTGTGAGATAATGTACAAGAGGCAAGCAAAGTGTATTCAGTGGGAAGGTGCATAGATGGGAAGCTAAGGCTCTATACCAGACTACACAGGGAGAGGCATGCTTTAGGAGGAGCATGCCAGCCTGCAGCCATTAGGGACTTCCCTGGCAAATAATTTGTGGTTCACTGCTCCCATGTCTCTTCTCCCCCAGCATCTTTATCTCAGTGTCACTACATGCTTCTTTATTCCTCTTCCTGTTTCTTCCTATTACACTTGTGTTTTTAATGTCATAGTTCATTTCACTATTCTTACCCCAGAGCCTATGCCTTTCTTAGTATTCCCCATTTCCCACTAATATCTATAACTGACATGTTTGTGCTTTAAGCTCTGTCCCAGACCACTGTCTGACCTCTTCATTTGGATCATCAGCTCTATCCAATGAATGTGCTTAATTGCAACAAAATACATTGAAATTGTTGATTTAGATTAAACTTATTTAGTTTGGATTCAGGTTAGAAGAAGCTGCTTACCTGCTTTCTCTCCCTCTCAAAAAAGTAATTAGTAATGTGTACAGTTTGGGATTAACATTTTTTCTTTTATTTGCTGCCTGCTTAATTAATTCACTGTAGGGAGAGAAATTTGTACTGTCTGTTAACATTGTACCACAGAGATAATATAGACAAAAGAACAATCAAGAGAACAATGCAACTGATAATGTAGTCTCGTATTCATTTTCTCCTCTGAAAATGAAAATATGTTTTCTTTCTTATTTTATAATGTAGACCCTTTCACTGAGCTGGTTTACAATATGACTCCAACAGTTACACCATCAGCAAATGTCAGTGCATTTGTAGAAACAGAGAGCCGAGAAAGAAAGCAAAGCAAAAGGTGGCAAAAATTTATTTAACAGATTTTGAAGTGCAGAAAACATTTCATTAGATTAAATGTCAAGGAACTTCTTAAGAACTATTCAGAAAGGTATGGCTAAAATCACAGCTTGAGGTTATATAGAAAAACTAAAATTCAGTAAGACTATAGTAGGCATTTAGAAAAAAAGGTTTAGTTCTTCCCTTGTCAAATTCTGTGGTTAGATAAACAAGATTTCTTTACATCAGCTCATTCCATAGCACCCCATCTTTATCTGCTCTCTCTCGGGATGTTTTCTTCCTCCTGTTTTCTTTCAGTATTCCTGCAAAAAGTGATAATCATTCTAAACTGAGACATTTTGGTCTAAGTGTCTGATCACAGTTGCTTACACAGAAGTCTAAGCATTCACAAAAGTCAATGAGATCCTCTCAGCACATTCAT
>JAWWLV010000001.1:70910984-70949622 GCA_035041135.1 Platyrinchus mystaceus
TGGCATGATGGGATTCATCTAAGAATCCTCAAAGAGCTGCCTGATGTCATCGCAAAACCTCTCTCTATGATTTTTTACTTGTCTTGGGACAACTGAAGAGGTTCCAGCTGACTGGAAGCTGACAAACATTGTCCCCATTTTTAAGAAGGCCAAGAAGGAGGACCTTGGTAACTGCAGGCATGTCAGTCTCACTTCAGTGACTAGTAAAGTTATGGAGAAGATTATGTTGGGAGGTATCGAAAAAACACCTGAAAGACAATGCAATCATCGGTCACTGGCAGCATGGCTTAATGAAAGTCCTGCTTATCAAATCTGATTTCCTTCTATGACCCACCTAGCTGATCAAGGGAAAGCAGTTGATGTAGTCTTTGGGGATTTCAGTAAAGCTTTCAGTACTGCTTCTCACAGGATCCTTCTGGACAAAATGTTCATCAAGCAGCTAGATAACCACATTGTCTCATGGGTTGAGCATGGAGGGTAATAGTGAATGGAGGAACATCAGACTGGTGGCCTGTCACTAGTGGGGTTCCAAAGAGCTGCATCTCAGGCCCTGTGCTCTTCAACATCGCCATAAATTACTTGGACGCAGGACTGAGAGGGATACTAAGCGAATTTGCAGACAATACAAAATTTGGTGGAACTGTTGACTCCCTTGAAGGCAGGGAGGCCCTGCAGAGAGACCTTGACAAATTAGAGGACTGGGCAAACACCACAGGAAGTTCAACAAGGGGAAGTGCCAAATTCTGCACCTGGGATTGGGCAACTCTGGATGTTTGTACAGACTGGGAAATGAGACACTGGAAAGCAGTGTCACAGAAAGGGACCTGGGGGTCATGGTCGAAGTTGAATCTGAGTCAGCAGTGCCCTGGCAGCCAGGAGGGCCAACCATGTCCTGGAGGGGCATCAGACAAAGCATCGTCAGCCAGTCAAGGGAGGAGATTGTCCCACTCTGCTCTGCACTGGTGTAGACTCATGAGGGGAAGAAGTGGGGCAGACACTGATCTCTCTGGTGAGCAGTGATAGGATCCAAAGCAATGGCCTGAAGTTGTGTCAGGAGAAGTTTAGTTTAGATGTTAGAAAAAGTTTCTTCACCCTGAGGGAGGCTGAGCACTGGAACAGGCTCCCCAGGGGAGTCGTCACAGCATCAAGCCTGACAGAGTTCAAGAAGCATTTGGATGATACTCTCAGGCACATGGTGTGACTGTTGGGGATGTCCTATGCAGGGCCAGGAGTTGGACTCAATGATCCTTGTGAGTCCCGTCTAACTCAGTGTATTCTGTGAATCTGTGATTCTGTGATTTTATTCTTTATTAACAATTTGAAACTACCTATTATGTGCTGCTTTCCCCCCATGAATATTGAAGAAATTTTTAATGGCAGTTAATATCACTGCCTTCCTGTATGAATAATATTCATCAATCACAGAAGATTAATTTTCTTTTTTTCAAGCTGTGCTGTCAGAGAAGTGATGGTGAAAGTATTACAAGGTACTACAACTTGGATTGTCTTTGTATCCATGTCAATGTGAAATCCTATTTCACTCTTGTAGAAAATACAACAACAGCTTTATTTTCTTCTTATAACCACATAGATCTTAGGAGATGATCAGTAGTAGAAGACCAAATGGATTATTCTGGAATAGGAAAAAGGCATTAAAGACCCATGATTACACAACTGAATAGAGCTACAAATAGCTGAGCTCCAAGCCAGAAACTCAAACATCAAGTTTTTTGAACTGTTTCTCTTCGCGGCATTTAAAAGTGTCTCCTCTGTGCTGAAGGATTCAAAGCACTGAAGTACTAGAAATATTTTTACCTCTTTTCTTCTAAAACACATACATAGAAGGTGTTGTATTTCTGAATTAGAAAGTTAATCAGACTGAGAAGTATCACATTTTCAATCAGTTTAATTTACTTAATAAGTCATTGATTTTATAAGTCCAGCCTATATACTACATAACTTCCATTTACAGCTTCCAGATATTTTCATCACTGAATGATTCTGTCATTGATGTATAGCGTCTGGTCATTTGCTGGAAAGAAGTTCAATCTATTCCTGTAGTTGCTTAAAGAAAATGAAAAAAAAAAAATGTTTTTCTAATGCTTGGAATATACACCCGTGTCTAAAGAGAGCACAGCTGTTACTCATGCAATTTTCTCAGGAATGGAAAATCCCATGTTCAGTGTTTTGACCATCTTGCAGACATATTTTATTACATATTTTCTTTTTTGCATCTTCTTTTATTATTTTCATTGCAGTAAAATAAAGTCATATATTGATTCCTAGATAGCATCACTTATTATATATTCTTTGGACTAGTGTGTTTTTGTAAGCCACTTTCCTCTGCATATCATAGACACACTCAGATTCCTGATGCAGATCCTAATGCAGTTATTCTGGCCTTTTTTTCTTACATTTGTCACAGGAAGGGCAACCAGGATAGAGACTGCCTGTTATTTCTTCATTTGAGTATTGATCTTTCTACACTTTGAATCTGCCACCACTTGCCTCCTTGATAACATTTTCTCTACCTCGAGGTTCTACTGCAGTAAAGCCTTGTGCAATATACCTGTTTTATTTTTCATTTCATATCACAGACAGTACTGTGTCACATGTGCAACAATCGTATAATCGTGAAAGTAGTGAATAGTGTATGTTGTTATAGCTATGTGTAACATAACATTAGACCTGCATGATCTCAACTTATCAAATATGATCTCATGGAAGGTAGCTGATGAGCAGACACTCTTTTTTTAGCATTTTCCATACATGATAGAGGAAGACATGAAAAGTAAGGAAAAAGACCCACTGAACATATGCCTCTCTAATCTACATGACCTGATTTTATCAAGAGCTGTTATTAAACTACTGCAGCTCAGATCTGTCAGAAATTCTGTTTTAAATTTCCGTTCATTTTCAGAAATAAAAAGAAATGCACTCAAATATATTCAGTCACTAGAAATATTTTTAAATTTATAAAACTGAGGGCAAGGCAATAACCATTGGAGTATTTCTGTGTCCAAATTTCTTGGATTCCAATAAGGAAAAGACTGAAACAAAATAAAAATCATGATTACACTACTTTTGTAGTGCAAGTACTGATCTTTAAGTATGGTCAATGTGGATGACTCTCATTCAAATAATCATTTATTTTCTAAATAGTGTCACAGGAGTCAATACACTTGCTGATGTATAGAGGGGAAGGCTGCATTCATTTTTAATTACATGCTGAACATTGAAAATATAACTTTTTCATTGACTATGGTTTAGCGAACTCTTTGAACATGACAGTGTAAAAAAAATAGAGTGAAATTGCATTGGAACCAGTTGTTGAATAACATGTATAACAGTATGATGCATTTTTCAAAGGAATTTGTTGAATTGTGTAATAGCAGCTTTTACTGCTCCTACAATGCCACATATTCTGGGATGCCAATACCAGAACATATTCTGCTGAGTATTTCAAAATAAATTTGCATGGGCAGGAATTCTATAAGCAGTTTTGTCACCTGAATTCCACTTAGATAAGATTTACAGACTGAAGTTCCAGCAACGGGAGGCAGGAAAATCTCACCTAATTTCCTGTGCTTAGGATGGTACTCAGTTTATCAAAAGCAGACATCCACTGTGTAAGTATTGTGGGCATCTATATAGATCAATTAACACAGAAATATCTACATGTGTACTGGAGATCATTAGGTTATGTGATAAAAGGCTTACCTCTGCACATTAAAAGGAGCATAGAGGAACAATCACAAACATGGGGAATCAGAATAAACTAATCAGAAAAGTGAGCACTCATATTCCCAGGTACTCTCATGGCTGTCACAGGAAATCCATCACCCCTATGGTCTGGGTATGAAACAGGATTAGTCAAGAAGCACCTCTCTGAATCACCTTTCAGGCTAAGGAGGGTTATGGCCCAGAGTATGTAACTCAGGGGACAAGGGGAATATTCTCTTTGAATTGCACAAGATATATTGTGGTATCTTGAAGGCAGGTAAAGGGAGGGATCGAGGTAGTTTGGGAGGAAAACTATCATAGGCATGGAGGGGCAAGGGAATAAAAGGGGAGAGCTGCATGTAAACAGACTGATGGCTAATTAAATTCCATTATTAACAATTTTCCTGTTAAGGGGACTGTCTATTCTCTGTATGCTTGTGTGTGTGTGTGTGTGCATGCATACATATGGAGGTCAAATCCCAGTAACTGTAATAAGTCCACGGGTCACAGAGGCCCAGGTGATTCCAGGGCTTGCAGCTAGAGAAAGTGGGGTTATGTGATTCAGTGTGTGATCACTAATGAATATCAATCTGGATTACCCAGAAAGTAAAATAAAGGGCTTGGAAATGATAAAATGGTGTGGCCATACGTATGGGCCAAAGACGTGTGTATCTCTGAGTGAGACAGATGGAGAACTTAGCTAAAGGAGAGACCAGCATGTCCGGATTAACTTCCAGAGGGCCTGTAGGATCTGGGGATTTGCTGAGAGGCAATGTGAAAGGCAACTGGACATGAAAGAATCCAGGGCCAACCACTTGACAGATGCATTGTTTAAGATCAGTTATTGTAGGATCCATATTTATGTATTTACATCTGCATGTATTTCTCACCTTTGGACATTCATCCTGATCATTCAGAGTGGGGAATAGGATGAATTGGTCAGTCTCCTGTTTCTTTGATTGTTGAACATTTCTGTGTGAAATGATTTACAGAAGTAATTTTATGTATGCTTACGTACATATTGTATACATGTGCTTGTATATGTGCCTGTTGGAAATATATGCTCTGACTTGTTAATGGTTGGGTGTGGAGGCACAGTGCTGCAGCAGCCAGTTTTCTATTGGGCTGGGGGATTTGGAAACCTGTGACAAGGAAAAATTTAGTTTTATAGATAATGTGGGCTTTCTCAGAAAAAAACAAAAAAAAAGGATAAAATTACAGCAAAAGAGATGAACATATCAAATAAACAATTTTATGTAGATTTTCATGTCCCCCACACTCCATAGGAGATATATTTTCAAAGTGAAATGTATCTTATCCTAACATAGATGCCTACAACAGTTTGTGAGAGCTATCTTCTGGACGTTCTTATTCTTTCCCTTGAGGAAGAAGATAGCATAGAAAAATTGCTTTACTAGTGACAGTAATTTTAGACAACTAAAAAAGATGAACTATTGTTTCTGAGCCCCTGCTTAAATGCTTGCCGCTGAGTGTTCAGGTGAAAACCTCTGTTGCTTCATTTAAGGTATTAAATGGTACAACTAATTGTCTTTTCATGATTATTTTATATATTTTATGAAGCAGAAAATATACCCTACTAAAATACTACTTTCGGATTAAGACTTCTAGATATTGCTTTGTATTTTAGATGTGGAAGAATCCTGTGTCCCTCTTACATGTACATTAAGGTCAGTCATGGTCATGTTTTGTTCTCTTGCTAGCATATCCTGTATTTGTTCAATATATCATTACCCTGGTTCACCATATACTGTTCCCTATCTTGTTACTTGTTTCTTCCTGCTACTGCAGTTCTAGCTTTGGAGACATTATTCATAAGGACAGTAACCTTGTTATTTGTGTCAGACCCTAATAATGGTAAAACCAAGAAATTTCAGGAAAGTATACACCAGAGATGGAAGGATTTTTTTCACAGGGACAGAAAAATTGTTCTTTAACCTGAGGGTGACTTTATTTCTATTTTTTCTCTTCATAATAAATCTCAACAAAGTGATTATACATATTTTTTTTTAAATGAGAAAAGCAATGTAGTCTACTTAAACCTTTGTGGAGTAAAAATTTTAGCCCTGACAGTCTGACACAATGAGGGACCTCAGTTTCTTTGAGTAGTCATGTGTGACTTTTTTTTCATTATTTATTCCTTAACATAAACTGAGCTACAAGATCTTCCAAGTAAAAACTCCTGTGACTGAGGATTCAGAGGTTACAAAACAGTAACTTCATGATAGAGTGATCCTGGACTGGGAGCCAAACACCCTTAGCACTGCTGTGCTTCCTATTCAAGGGGGAAGAAAATCTAGGGAGGCGTTTTGCAGTTGTATTCTAGTGAATACAACACCTTCCTGAGTGAGTTTGATTCTGATGAAAGAAACTGATCTCTGCCTCTGAGTTCATTGAGATGCCACATGCTCTTCCCTGCTATATTGAGAAGCAATTGTGGAAAGGCCTTATTTGCACCCCATCTCTTTATGTACAAAAGACAGCTGATGCTAAGAATTGTTACAACTACATGGTTGACTTTTCATTGTTCCACTCTGCCTACACATTGCATATAGAGCATCTTCTATTATAAAACAGGATTTTTCTTTTCCCTTATTTTTTTTCTGCTATAGATGAGGGAGATGAAAACAGTGGCATAATATTTGTGCCCAGGTCAACCAAGAGCAACAGCTGTAAGTAAGGACTAAGTTGAAAAGTGTTGGTGTGTTGGTGCTAATTGAAGAACAGGGTATTATTTTATGCAACGTATTTTGGCAGTCAGCTGTAATGCCTAGTAGTTTTTCTTTTTACAATCCAGTGTTGTTTCTCCCACATTTGCTGGATAAAGTGAGGATGATTTTCTTAATTTGAGTTTAATGGTGTAGTGCAAAAAAGAGGAGCTTGTTCACTCTGAATGTGTTAGCTAAACTGTGATTGCAAGCATTCAGCTATGAGCCTCTGTGTTCCACAGTCACAGTTCAGTGTAAAATATATGCTGGTGCTGCTAAAAGCTGATACTTTAAGGGAGTGGGTAGCAGGGTTAATTTTCAGCCAAATTATTTACTTGATATATCTCTCAGCAAGGCAACGAGAATACTAGTGCCAGCACAGGGGAAACAGTAAGAATAAACATTTGAGAAGACAAGTAAAACTCTATTTTTATAAAGAACTCTTATGATGTGCTAAAGAGGATAGATAAAAAAAAAAATAGGGTGCAAAAATTTCTTTTTTTACTTTATTTTCCCAGAATTAAAATCCTAATCATTTAGAGTTGTAAATTATATGTCACATTTCAGAGTTGTTTGTAAGCTAGCTCACTCTCCTTTTTAAACCGCGTATCATTCCAATTTTCCCATAGTCATTCTATCTGGCAAGTATAACAAAATTGTGGCTAGCATCTCACTGTCCATTCTCATTTTACTTCCTATCCACTTACTTCATAGTACACAATAGATAACTAGCAGCATCTCTACAAGTTACAGTCTAGTCCAAATAGGTTTTTACAGCAAGGAAAAAAACTAGCAATTGTGCATAGTTAAAACAGGGTTACAATGATCCCTCAGGATATATTAAACAGTTCTCTAGTGACCCAAATTCCAGTGTATTAAATGTTGCATGTGTTCCAAAAAATGCTGATGATTTTATATACTGAAATATATATATATAAAATATATATGCAGCAGAGAAAACACATTAGAAGACATTATTATAACTGACACTGCAATGTTTCCTGACTTTTAAATACATAACTTTACAACCTTAATCTTTTTTAAGGTACGTTATTGCATTCAATATATCATCTTTTGTATAGATAATGCATTGTATTACACATTCAGTGAACTAAACAATTTGTTATTTATGGATTAAATAAGCTCACCTCTGACCAACTTTCTTACAGGCAGTCTGATTAAACCTGGGTTTGGAAGGCTAGTTTGGTGACTAGTGGTTGTATTTTAGCAGTGGAGTACTTCATTTAATGGAGAGTGGAGCTTGTGAAATCAGTGATTGTGAAGTTTAGCAACAATAATTCCTAACCATAGTTTCTTCCTAATCCCAGCGGTAAGATGGTTACAGGCAAATTAATACATTTTACTGCCTAAAATCTTTTCATTTAATATTTTATGGGTAGGAGGCAGCTTTCTATTCAGCAAACTTAGAAAGCAGTCATTATGTAGCAGTTAAAAGCATACTCAAAACATTCTACATTGGTTGATTTTATATTCTGACAGATCATTTATATACAATCATGCAGTGCCTTGTTTTAAGCAGACCACCATTTTCTTTCAGTAAAAAATGCTAGAAATAAAAAGCCAAGCAAATCCTTTTATAAGGAGATTATTTTAGGAATGTATTTAAACCCCTGAAAGCTAATGTCTTCCTTGAACATATCCAGGTCTGATCCGAACAGTAGTAATTTCAGGATACTGAAGGAAATCAAAATTAAGTGAAACAGAAACATTTTGCTTGCAGGGTCTCCTCCTTTTTCTTTTACTTTTTTCTTTTAATTGTAGCAAAAAATTCCTTAAGGGGTATTTTAGGTGTCTTTTTGTTCACAGGCCCCAGGAAAGAAAACCAACAAACAATAATAATCAAAAAACTAAATTCAGATCTGTAAGCCACATCGCAGTTTTAGAAATAACTAACAGTACATCTGAAAATAGACTAGTGAAACATAGAAGTCAGCACTGACGTAGAGAAAGATTCTTTTTTTTCTCCATTATCTACAAACAGTGCAACTCTTTCATAATGCTGAAAAAAAATAAATACGTTGGCCAGAAAATATTCTGAAGTGTGAAGCTTTTACTTTTTGACAGTGTTAAATCTGGAAAGTCTCTTCTGAAGTTGTAAACTGTTTCACTGGCATTAGAGTAAATTTTTTCCCATCATACCAGAAGATTGAACAAAGACTTTTAGAGAGGTTTATAAGCACAGACACATTTGTGGATGTCCTGAGCCCCATTAGGGTCCCTCTGCCCTCCTGGCACTCCTGTTCAGACCAGGTTTGTTTCTGGATTTTTGTTAATGCTAATTGGTCAGGTTATGGAGGATTAGGTTGTCTCCTTCCCCATCCTTCTCCTCTCAGTTGAAAACGTAATGATTTTCATAGTCAGCATCTTCTTACCAATTAGTGTGGCTTGGTCAGGTTTGTCTCTGCACTTTCTGTTTTATGGCCCCTTTAACGAGGTATCCTTGAAGAAGCAGACATTCTCCTTCCATAAACCCTTGCAGAGAGCAGTGAGAAAACTTCTGGAATTTCTTTTCCATCCTTTTTATTTCCATTATCTTCCTGATACAATCCAGCTTTCTACCCTACTTTCTACTAATCGGAATACAGTGGCTTGGCATTACACCAAAGTAATATTTCTTTAATTTGCTATTAAAAAGCAAAGGCACAAAAGGAGCTTTGATTTATTGATGAAAACAGAGGTTGTGGGTGGGGTTTTTGGTGTTTGCTTTTTTTTTCATTTGTTTGTTTGTTGGGTTTTTGTTTGGGTGATGTTTTAGGTTTTGTTTTGTGGTGGCAGTTTTGTTTGTTTGTTTGTTTGGTAGAGAACAATTTCTAATTTTTGGCAGAAAAATATGTAAGACTAAGACAACTAAGACAACTACATGGAGGTCATTCTTTTCTTTAAATCCACAAACATTTGAAAGATTGTGACCAGTGGACTGTACTGGCTGAATGTGGCTCCTTGGAGTATACTCTCTTTTAAGGATGCACAGATTTTCGTGTCTAACACACATTAAAGCTCACTTATGAACATGAGTAAATAACAAATTTTTTTTCATCAGTGAATGTTTCTGTGCCATTTATGGGTAGAGAGGAAACATGAAGCACTTAACTATTTTTTCTGAAGCTCTAATAGCTAGGTGTTAACCACTTTGAACCATCACATAAAGGTTTAAGAAGCAGACAGCAGTTGTTTGTGCTGTCACGCCGAAGTTCTTAGCCTTGCAACTGCTCTATGTGTAACAATGCTGTACACTTATTTTTCTTCACTCTCAGAGACAGGGGTTATTTTTCTTCCCAGCTTTTTGTTGCCTAGTTGCTTCAATGCAACTCTATTTCTAATGTGTTTATTTCAGCATGTACAGTATAATTTCCATATGGCTCTGCTTTTGATGGCACTATGAGTCACTGATAATGATAGGTAAAGGAATAGTCCTCTGAATGTACTCTCCTTTCTCTAAAACTGTGGAGGAGTTAAACCTACCTACTATTTTCTTTAAGCCATTTATCAAAATAAGGATTATGAAAAAAACAAAGACCTTGTTCTTATGGCCATTTTACAACCAAATGTAGCTTTTAGATTATATGTGAAAAGTCAGAATGTTATAGTGATATTTTTGTAGAAAACTTTGGCCACCAGGCAACAGAGGATAAACAAGCAAGACATTTTATTCAGTCATGAAGTCAGTTATTTTATTAGGTAGGTTTATAGGGAGAGGTGATGTCTGTTATACCAAGTTTTCCAATAGCAGAAACCGGAAAGTTCTCATGCACGAAAGCCTTGTTTCAGGTATATATCCATATCTGTGTCGTACATTTATAACACCTGTAGGAGGGCTTTCAACTGACAAGCAGCTCTGCTCTTTCCAGATATATTATCTAGTGTAATAAATATTTTACCTCTTCTTAGAAGATCTGCATTAGCTATTATCGTCAAACATTCAGCGATGCAGCAACATGACTCACATGTGATTATATGACTATGACCAACCTTGGTTTTGCACAGAAGTCTATTTAGGATCTTATGTTGGGGGCTGTTAACTTCTTTCAAAGCTTTCTCAAAGCAACATTGTACAGTGAGTTTCTAAATCATATCTCCAGTCATTATTTATGGAACAACACTTTGGGTAGTACTCGAAGTATTGCCTAACCCTTCATCTTTCCCTTCACAAAACTGCTGTTTGTGTTGTGACTGTGCAAAGATCTCACCTAGAGAAGCGCTAGGCAACTTAAGTAAGATAAAGACATTGTAACTGCAGCTGGCAAGGTGGCCCAGAACAAGGCATGTAGGAGAACCCCAGGCAAAGGCTATACAATCCATCATTTGAGAGTCTGAGTTTATGTCATCCCATTGCTGACAGGCACATAAAAAGGCTGTTTGGTGTCCCGGTTTGGGGTCGGGGAAGAACCGAGACCGCGGGGTCCTTTAGCTGAGCTGTAGCTTTCTTGCTGCTTTGATGGTAAAGCAGGGAACACGCTGACTCAAGCTATCAGCTGTGAGTAAATAATGCAGATGCTGAGGAGCAGAACAGAACAACACAGACAACAGCTAGTGATGGTAACAAGAGACGATCTCAATTTATAAACAGGGGTAAGGATTTATATAGGTTTGGGACTAGAACAGGGGCAGAGCATGGGAGGAGTATTCTAATCTAAGGAAGAGGATTGGTTGGGTCCCAGGGATAGGAGGGGTAGAACAATTACATAACTAGGGAACAACATAATTGGTTGTGGGCAGTTACCATGGTGGTAAGCTGTCCTATCAGGTTGCTGTCGGCATCCTCCCGGGAGGTAAACTCCCCGAACGATGGATACATTTCAGGGTGCACAATATGGTGGATAACCTGTGCTTTTAGATCAGAGACAACAAGCAAGACAGTTAGGTCCCATTAGAGTCCGTGGTCCACATGGTTGGCCGCCATCTTGACCTTGTTGTTATGTAGGTTTTTCTTCCATCGACTGAGTTCTGTCTCAGTCTCCAGCCCAACCCCAACAGTTTGGTAAGTGCACAAATTTTGGTATAGCCAAACTTCAAAAAACTTAGGCAATTTATTCTGTCTTACTCTGATTCACCATCTTCCTTTTTGCTTCCTTCCTGCTGTCTACTTATTTTTTCCTTTTCCACCTTTTTTGTTTGTTTATTTTTGTTTTTACTACATTTGCAATATATCTGAAAGCCCAAAGTTCTATTCCTGCAGAAAATGACCCCTTGACCTGAGAACTTTTCATGTGTTTCTTTCCTCATTTTTTCCCTCATAGTAGATATGTAATTGTAATTTCTATCTTGTCTATTTCTGCAAAACTAAAGTTTCTGTTTCTGCTTTAAAGAATTTTCTTTACTAACATCTTTTGCATTTCTTCAAGCAGATGGATAAGATTTTAGTCTCATTCTTTGTCCTTTTTTTTTTTTTACTCTCCTTCTGCAATTCTAATAAAACATCCCTTTAAGCACTGGTCAGGTCTCATGGTTATTAAAAAATCCACAAAAACAAAACAACTGCAAATTTAACACAAATCTTATTGAATTGATAGGATCTGCTTCACTGGCTAATTGGTATAGTTGTGTTAGATTAAATTTCAGGGGGATCTGTGATGTATGGAGTCAAACAGCACTGATTTTAGCTGTCAGACAGGCTTTTCTTGAGTTGCAAACCTCAAGCTTTAAAATTCACTTTATATATCTACAGACATAAAGAATAATTTCTCAGTGAACTGTACAACAAAAGAGTAATAAATATCTTCATTACCCACTCTATTAATAAGATCTAATTCTGCAAGTATATGGAGACACATTTAAATACATAATAAAGTTTTATTTTCTATGTTGATATTCACTTTGAATTTAATAGTACTCTTCTAATTTTACTATGAGAAAAGAACTGTAATAGCAAATACAGTGTGAGGAGATTATTTACATTCAGTTTACCATAGACATTTAACACTACATTAAATATCACCACAAATTATAAACATTGTGCAACATTGAAGGAGATTGGAATGGCTGTATTTTCACTAACAACACACAAACTGTGTTTAAAGTCAATTTGATACAATCGATTCTCCATTTTATGAAGTATAGCCACGGAATTTAATCAGCCTACTAATACTAAAACTCATGAACGCATTGCAGTTATGGGTCTGGTGTATCTGTCTTTGAGTTGCCATTTTTAATCCTTCTTAAACAAAACCTGAACCAAGTACAGTTGCTCCCATGACTCCATACTGCATCCTCCAAGAAGGGATTGTTATGCTAGCACACGGATGAACACAGTCTAGCATTAATGCTGTGCTGCTCTCAAGAAAATAGCTGTAAGTATAAGAGACCACAATACAGCAACTTTTACTGACATTTTCAGCCATCAGGTAGTGTTGCATGGAGATTATTTTGCTCAAGCAGAATTTAAAAACTTGGTCCCCATACAATCAAAAATAACTAAAAGGACTCCCAAGCCCAAGTGTGACTAGAAAATGGTGCAGCTGTATTTTTATAGCCCTGTCATTAAGCTAATATAGACACAGCTCATTGTCCTTATTTTAGTGAGACAGTTAATAAGATACAACTCTCACAAATTATTTCAGTATTATTATAACAGGCTTACCATTAAGAGAGGAAGTACATATTGAGACAGAAATAATTAAAACTACTAACAGAAGAAAAATAATAAAAATTAAACTCTGAAAATAGAATAAACTACTTTTAAATAGTTACTGTTTTGGAATGTACAGAAATCTATCATCTCCTTTGATGAGTTGTGTGATCTCCATTCATGTAATTTTTCTGTGTTTGGATCCAACATCACTTGTGACTTCCATAAGATTCCAAATGGGCTTGAAGTAAACAGGTGAGAATTCAGATAGATGATCAATCTGTCCTTCAGGTAATATCACTCATTTCCCCTTGCATGTAGAATGGCTCACCTGTTTTATAGAAATCTATATTCAGAGCTGTTAACAGGTTGAAATTTTCATGTTCAAGTCCTCAAGTTGGGTCACACCGTGGGAAACCCTGAGTTTATTCCCTATTTCCACCCATAAACAAGCAAAAATAGCTTGTTCTGCTCTGAACTGAATGTCTTATAATATAGAAAAGGCACTGTTGCCTTTAGACTTCAGGCCAATTTAGTGTATAAGAGAAGATAAAGAGAGTAGGTGCTTTTATCTCAGGCCTGAGGCCCAAGGAATACACAACACAATCCCCTCTAGACAGCAGTTCTATGATTTTATAATCAGGTCCATCCAATTGGAGATTTGTCCACCCCTGGTTCTGCCCCCCAACACACCCCTTCAGGAATTCAGTTTGGGGTCTTCGGGATCTCTTCTTCCTCATCTTCATCTTCTTCGCAGCACGTACAGTCCTTGGAGCCCCTCCAAAGTTGTGGGCTTGAAGAGTGTTGTGTCTGTGTGATATCTTCTGGTCCAGGCCTAGGGTGTTTTTCTACAATTCTACCTTGAAAAGAAGGCTAAACATACTAATGGAATTTAGAGGGATTGATGTGGAATGGGGTAACAGAGTTGGCTATGTGTAACTACTATGTTAAGGGTAAGGTATATAATACAGCTACATTAAAATCTACATTCACTATGTAACTACTTCTAAAATCTACAACAGTTAAAAAAACCAGAAAGCTCTGAGGCATCACAAAATCAATTTTTTATCATTTTTTTTAATTGACTACATAGAATATGTCATTATAAGCAAAAGAAAATAAGTATGTTGAATCCACTATCAGGACGGCTTTTATCAAAACGTAGAGCATAACGTGGGAAAAATTGTTGAAGTGTATCTGGTCTTTTGCTAGTAAAGTCTAGATATGAATACAGAAATCTTCATTGGTTCTATCTTGCTAACACTAATAGCTTCTTAATTATATGTTTTCCTAATCTGTGTTGTATTGTAAAAGAATCCTGATTATATATATTTCATTAATGGATCATCATGGGTTGTTGAGCAAATTCTTGGTCTTTAAAATGTCTCTTACACTGAAGACATGTTAAAAGGAAATTATTACAGCTACAGTATGTTATGATGTTTAGTACACATTTATTTAATTATGGATGTTGAGCATTCAAATCACATTCATTGTCCACTCTTACATTATGATTTATGATTTAAAAGAAACATTAAAAACACAGAAGCAAGCAAAACAATCTTATCTTTCAACAAGGAGTTGTGGTGGTGGTAGTGGGTTTTGCGGATTTTTTTTGTTAGTACTGACAGTGAAATAATATACTGGGTATTTCCAGGATAATAAAAATTACACAGAATAATCCTCTGATCACCACCTTATACCTGATACACTTTATTCAGATTAAAGGATGAGCTATTATTTTCTGTACTCCACATTAAAGGAATTTAAAATTTAAGTAACATGTAAGTAACATTTAAAGTGTATTTCTTACAATCACAGATGCACAGTTTATGCATGTACAAGTAATATCATCTATTTTCAGTCGCTTGCTGGGATTCTTGATGATATTGTGACAAAAGAATTACAATTATTGCTAAATTCCAAGAGATTTCTTGTCTACATTTAATTATTTTCCTTTTATCAGGAATTAAATACAGTTTTTTTTATTTAAACAGGGTTAAAGAATCAAGAAGGGTTTCTGCAAGTTCATAGGAGAGAAAAAGAAGACAAGAAAATGTGGGTCCATCGTTCAGCAAAATGAAGGACCTGGTCACATGGAATATAAAAAAGGTTGAGGTACTGAATGCCTTCTTTGACTGTCTTTACTACCAAGACTAGTCTTCAGGAATCACAGATCCCAGTGACCAGATGGAATTGTCAAAACAAGGAAGATATACTCTTGGTGAAAGAGGATCAGGTCACAGAACACTTGAGCATCCTGGACATAAACAAGTCCATGGGCTCCCGTGGGCCAGAAAAACCCTATACAGAAGCACACACAAGTATCGAGGGAGTTGATGGATGTCACTGTGCGTCCACTTTCAATAGACTTTGAGGGCAAATACCACTTGTCTATTCAAGAAGTACAAGAATGAGAAAGCAGGTAACTACAAGCCAGTCAGCCTCATTTTGAACTCTGGAAAGGTGATTGAGTATCTAATCCTGGAACAGATTTCCAGTGTCATTAAAAACAAGACAGTCATAAGGAGTGGTCAGCATGTCTTCACCAAAGGGGTGTCATGACTGACCAATCTGATGAAGTTCTGTGATGGAATGTCTGGTCTGGTAGATCAAGTGAGGCATTGTCTACCTGGATTTCAGTAAGGCCTTTGACACTGTCTCCTGTAACATCATCGTAGAGAAGGTCTTGATGTACAGGCTAGATTAGCATGTAGTGTGGTGCATTGAGAATGAGTTTGAATGGTCTGGCCAAGATGGTGGTAATTGGTGTAATAAAGTCTAA
Source organism: Platyrinchus mystaceus (assembly GCA_035041135.1). NCBI lineage: Eukaryota > Metazoa > Chordata > Aves > Passeriformes > Tyrannidae > Platyrinchus > Platyrinchus mystaceus. Next base: position 70,926,805 of record JAWWLV010000001.1, read on the forward strand.
TTTGAAGCTGTTAACTAGTGGTGTACCCCAGCGGTCAATACTGGGTCCAGTCCTGCTTAGCCATGTCATTAAGTACCTGGATGGTGGATCAGAGTGTGCCCTCAGCAGGTTTGCAGAAGACACCAAACTAGGAGGAGTGGTTGATATACCAGAGATTTTTTCTGCCATGCATACAGATCTTGAGGGACTGGAGAAATGGTGTGGGAATATGGGAAACAGAGGTTTTTAATGTTAAAGTGAACATGTGGCCAACATGGCTTGGTAATTGTTTTTTGCAAATGTACCTTCTTCTTCCCAGGCTGCCTCAGTCTTATCTCTACCTTAGGAATGTTCTAAGAGATAACCTGAAGCTCTCTCATTGGCCTTGTTAACCCTTAGTGTCATTGGTGAATTTGAACCCCCTGAGTTTTTCATTGGCTCTTTTTTGGATGCTCCTGAACCCTATATATGTAACCACCCCAACAATAAATTGCTCTCTTGCCTCCTCTTCACGGCGTGGTCTATGTGTGCAGTCCCTGCTGCCGCCGCCATGGGACCGCGTGGATGGGGGGAGAGGGGGGCACCTCACCCCTCCAGGAGCAGGGGCTGAAAAGGTCCCTAGTTCTGGAGTTTCCCCCTTCCCTTGCCCACTTTCAACCATTGCAAAATGGGACAACAGGAACCTCATGAACATGAACTTCTCCGTCAGCAAGAAGTGCAACATCCTGCACCTGGTGAAGAACAAGTCCATGCACCAATATATGCTGGGGTCACACAGCTGGAAAGTTGCTTGACAGAAAAGGACATGAGAGTCTTGGTGGAAAACAGGTGAAACATGCGTCAGCAAAGTGCCTTTGCAGCAAAGAAAACTAATTACACCCTGGACTACAAAGAAGGCTAATGACACCCTGGACTACATTAGGAAAAGAATGGCCAGCAAGTAGAGGAAGTGAGCCTTCCCCTTTATTCAGCACTGATGAGACCACACTGGCATCCTGCTATCAAGTTTTGGTCTCCTAAGTACAAGAGAGACATGGACATACCATAGAGAGTCCAGCAAAGGGCCACAGAGATGATGAAGAGACAGGTGCACTTCTCCTTAGAGGAAAGGATGACACAATTGGAACTGTTTAGCTTAGAGAAGAGAAAGTTCAGAGGCATCTTATAAGTGTCTATAAATATGTTAAGGTAGGGTGCAAATAGGATGGAGCCAAGCTTTTTTCAGAGGTTCTCAATGACAGGATCAGAGGCAGTGGGCACACACAAAAACACAGAAAGCTCCATCTGAACATCAGGAAACACGTTTTTACTGTGAGTGACTGAACAGTGGAACAGATTCACCAGAGAACATGTGGATTCTCCCTCCTCGGACATATTCAAAGTCCATTTGCACATGGTCCTGCACAACTGGTTCTAGGTGACCCTGCTTGAGCTGTTCAAGGATTCAGTGATTCTCTGATTCTGTGTAATATTATGGACCTTTCATTTTCACCATACACCTAAAAATGTAAAGTAATACAATTTAATTTAAACTCATTGTTTTCTTTAAACATGATCACTTTAAAAATAAGGTGCTTATAAGGTGCTTCAGCAATTTTAAAAGTTGCCTTTTATTAAAAAATATTAATTTGATTTATTGTAGCACTTTTCTGCTATATATTTAATTAATTTTCAGATTGGAAAGAAATAATAAAGAAACAAAGAATCAAAGCACATGCTTATAAGTGAGTAGATGTGAAAGGAAATGTTCTTGTCACTTCTGAGGGATTCCACTGAAGTGACAAAAGAAATCCATCAGATAACTAAAAAATTAGCCATAGCCTCATAGTGGTATGTAGAATCACAGAATCATAGAACTGTAGAATGGCTTGGAAGGGACCTTAAGGAGTGCCTAGTTCCAATGCACCTGTCATGGACAAGAAGACCTTCCACTTGATCAGATTGCTCAAAGCTCCAACCAAACTGGCCTTGAACACTTCAGAGATGGGGTATCTACAACTTCTCTGGACAGCATATGCCAATGTCTCACCACCCTGACAGTAAAGAATTTCTTCCTAATATCTAATCGAAACCTACCTTGTCCTTTTACTACACTCCCTGATAAAAAGTCTCTCCCCATATATCCTTTAGGCATTCTTTGAATACTTTAAGACTGCTCTAAGGTCTTCCTGGAGCCTTCTGTACTCCAGGCTGAACAACCCCTATTCCCTCAGCTGTTTTCATAGGAGAGATGTTTCAGTCCCCTGACCATCTTCATGTCTTCCACCTCTGGACACAACTGATCAGATCCATGTCTTTCTTATGCTAGGGGTTGCAGAGCTAAAGAGGATTTTTCAATTGAGGTCTCACAAAGCAGAGGAGAGGTGAAAAGTGACCCCCCCTAGACCTGTTGGCCTGATGAAGCCTAAGACACTGTTGGCTTTCTGGGTTGCAAGTGCAAGTTGCTGGGGATGGTCAGTTTATCATCTGTTAATACCCCCAAGTCCTTCTCCATGGGTCTGCTCCAAATCCACTCATCACTCAGCCTATAACCATGTTTGGGATTGCCCCATACCAGGTGCAGGAACTTGCCCTCAACCTTGTTGAACCTCATGGGTTTTGCATAGAACAGTTCCCCAAGCCTGCCAAGGTCATTCTGGTGGGCATCTCTTCCCTCAAGTGTACTGACTTTAGCACTCAGCTTGGTGTCACTTCAAACTTGCTGAGGATGCATGTAATCCCTGTTCACATCCCCCACAAAGACATTAAATGACACTGGTCCCATTAGAGAACCCTGAGGAATGTCACTCAACACTGGTGTCCACCTAGACATTGATCTGAGGACCCCAAATTCTTGAGTGCAACCATCTAGCCAATTCCTAGTCCACAGAGTGGTCCACCTGTCAGATCCTTGTGTCTCCATTTTAGGATGTTGTGTGGGACAATATCAAATGCTTTGCACATATCGTGCTTGTTACTGTTTTGTTGAAATTACAGAAACCAATGTTATGTAAAGGTGAAAAGGAAAGGGGAAAAAAAAAAAGGAAGCTGGCACCATGTCATCAAATCAAATATTTCAGGCTTTCTTCAAAGCAAAGCGATACCTTGCATTTTTTTGCTGATGTCTAGAGCGCTATATGCAGTTTTCTTCTCTTTGTATCAAAAGAACAATTTGAACTGGCAAATGTTCAGAGAAGAACAAAAAGGATGTCCAAAACTAGGCAATAGTATCTGAATGACAGTGTGGTGTGAACCTTCTGCTTGAAAAAAAAAAAAGGGGGGGTTACAAAATAATGAATAGCATAAAGGTAGTGGACAGGAAAAATTATTATCTTTTCTTAGAGTATGCAAGGTGTTAGTAAGATTTAGGTGCACAGTGATTAGAAGCAGTCATTACTAATGCAAGAGATAAACTCGCCAAAAGATGTTGTAGATACAAAAAATTATACGGTTTCTGAGAGGCACTGAATAAGCATTTGAAGAGAGCCCTGATAAGAATTTCTCAATAGATACAGCTAATCAGCCTCAAGACTCCCCATGAGGTGAAAATAATATGAGGCAGGAAGAATGCTCACTACAATATATGCTTGTCTCATCATTGTTCTTCCTTAGCTATTTGTTTATGGTTACTGTTTGAGATAAAATACCAATTTGGAGGATATTATCTAAAGAGATAAATCTGATCTTATCTAAACAAATAAATCTGATCTTTTGCTCCCTTTTTCCCAAATTAAAAGTTATTTTTTAAACTTGGCTAAAAATAATGTTGAATGGGATCACAGCTATTCTGATACAAGGAGATTGACTGAGTTTTGCAGATGTTGATCTATCTTTAATATTGAGATAAATATGCCAACTGCCAAAGCCTAGGGCACTTCATTTATAATGGGTGTTTTTTGAAGAGAAAATGTGAAACATAAAATTACAAAAGAAATTCTGATAAACTTATAAAAACACTGTTAAATGCTCAAATTTCTGCCATGTTTTATTCTGTCTTATGCTGATATTTACTATCTTTTGTCTGTAGCTGGCCTTTAACATGAGATAATATACATGTGTATATATATGCGTATATATCATGTTACTCAGTGGCAAGTAAATTTATGCAATTCAAAGATTCGTTTCAAAGAATTGAAGTACTCATAGGCTTTTCCACAGAAATGTTCTGCACTGATATTACTGGTGTTTGGAGAACAATTCAGTACACAAGTCTCTGTGGTAGTTTAGAAAATGGTTTATTTTTCAATTCAAACTATTTCTTGTTTTCCTCTTTCTTCAATGTGACATAGATTTAGAAGATATTGTGAAATCTTCTAGAAAATGGGAATACTTTGACATGACAGATCACCTAAAATCTATGTTGTAATAGGAAGTCATTGATTCAAAATCAGTATGATACAGATATATATAAGCTTTCTGATGTTGCAACTCTGCCAAAATTGATCTTTAATGTCAGTACCCTGCTGATTTGTTTGTTATTGTGCATTTTTAAAGCACTGGCACTAAAAATCATTAGCTAGCATTAAAGAGTGCTGCAAATGAAGACCCAGACTTTCAAATAACAAGAGAACTGTTTGTATGCTTACCAGTCACATTTGCATGCAGCATCATGCGCGGACTAAATCTATTTTTCACACAGTGGGAGCTGTACATAATAAAGGGTGTACATGCTTTTATGCATGCCTTCTTGCAAATATAGTTTTAGTTTGCTTCCCTTCATAGGATTTGATCCCAGAGCCGTAACTGTATTTCAGCTTTCTAAACGTGAGGTATTGACTAATTTTTAGTTATCAAGTATAAGGGTGAAAACAAAAAAGTGTATAACAGCCGTAATTTTTTTGAAGCTCATGTAATCTGAAAATAGACACACAATTGCATGTCAAGTTTTAGCCCAAAGCAGAATTTCATGGATAAATTATACAGCCCTAGAAATACTGGGATTATAATGGCAGCAGTGAAATGTTTCAAGCACAGCAGTGCAAACAATGACCAATTACCGTACAGTTTTACCACTTCAACACAAAAGAAATACTCTACAAGTATCAAATTTGAAAATGCCAAAGCAGATTACTATGAATCATAATGAAATTTTCATGTATTGTTGTAAACTAAAAAGTCATAAGCTATAAAGGCCTTTCCTTAATTGTCATAATTTGGACCAAATTAAAGATTTTTTTAGGAAGCAATGGTGTAGCCATTCACAGAGCTTTAAAATGCTAAATCAAAAATAAAAGCTAAATCTGCTGAGTTTGATTTTCTGTTATCTGTCATATCTTCTGACAAATCTGAACAATAGAAGCTTAAATTACTGTTTTAAACTCACTAAATGAACAGAATAACCCTTTATTGACCAATCCCTACCTTTCTGTTGTCTACAAGGACTGCAGCATCAGAAACAAGTTACAATTAACTATATATACTATAATAATTAAGAGATACAAATTCAAAAGTTTGTATTTGCATAATTGCAAGGAATTAAAAGCCCTTAAGATTTTAAAGAATACCAATAACACTTAATTGACTATTATTCATCATTCTGACTTCATAACATTAAGTATAAATCTATGCTCCTCCAGCCATCTTGTGTAACCACAGGTAAAATAGATATGCAAATGTTACTTTCCCATTGTATTTATGACTGACAACAAAAAAAAAGATTAAGTCACTGTTGTGACTGTTGATAGAGCTTCTGTCATACATGTCAAGATGACAGCCAATGAAAACTTTCCAACTTAATGTTTTAATATCTTGGGATAGCATAGTTTTTTCAGCAGTACCTTAAAGCTCAGACGAAAATATATATTAGAAAGTGATTAAAATAAAAACAATGTGAGAAAAGCATCCATGTTCTGAATCTTCATATATGGACTTACTTTGAAGAAGGCATCTGTGAAAGGAAGAAAGGACTCAAGTGCTTAGTTCCTAAAGTTTGTGCCTCCTGGTTTGATTGATTTACATCGATTTGTAATTTGTGGGTGTTCAGAAGGCCTGAAAAAATAGGTACATATGATTGCACAGCACAAACATAATAAATATGATAAAACATGTTGTTTGTATACCTTTAGATGGTTCAATCTTTCTGGTTTATCCACTGTGAAAACAATGAGCAATATCTAGATTTACATTTTTTTATTGCTTATGAAGTAATAGGATTAAACTCAGTGTTTACCAAATGAAACTTTTATTAATTTAAATTTGCCTGCTTGTAAATGCAATAGTCCGGACCATGTCTCTCTTCTGAATAACAGAAATACCAAAAAGGATATATTTAGAACATGCTCATTTTACTTTACAGGTCTGATGATATTAAAATTTTCTGGAATTGCAACTACAGTAGAAGGAGAAAAAAATCACTTTCCACTAGACCAGATTGCTCAAAGCCCCATCCAGCCTGGCCATGAACTCTTCCGGGGGTGGGGCATCCACAGCTTCTCTGGGCAACCTATTCCAGTGTCTCACTGTCCTCACATTAAAGAATTTATTTCTAATATCTCTCTCAGAGATATTAGGAACCCTTTCAGTTTAAAGCCATTCCCCCTTGTCCTATCACTACATGTCTTGTAAAAAGTCCCTCCCCATCTTTCCCATAGGCTCCCTTCAGGTACTGGAAGGCTGCTGTAAAGTCTCGCAACAGCCTTCTCTTCTCCAGTCTGAACATCTCCAACTCTCTCAGCTTGTCTTCATAGGAGAGGTACTCCAGCTCTCAGAACATCTTTGGGTACCCCACATCTGGACCTACTCTAGCAAGTCTACATCTTTCTTGTGCTGAGAATCACAGAGCTGAACAGTACTAGAGATGTGGTCTCATGAGAGCAGAGTAGAGGGGCAAAATCACCTCCCTCAACCTGCTGCTCACACCTCTTTTGATGCAGCCCAGGATGCTGTTAGCTTTCTGGGCTGTAAGTGCACACACTGTTAGCTTATGTCCAGCTTTTATCCACTAGAACTGCCAAGTCCTTCCCTGCAGGAAGGAATTTATCCAGTGACTATACACTGCCAGAATCAACTTTTTATATATACATATAGCTTTTAGGCCACACTGTAAAATATATTGTGACATACTGCTATTGTTATAGTATTAACATGTCTGGTCCTTAATTTCTAATTGAGTTTGGAAACTGAACAGAATGAATTTGTTGATATTCAGTTGAGACAAGTTAGAGAGATACCAGAAGGGATGGGGAGATGATGAGCAGGTGTTTGAATTTGAAACAATCATCTTCTATTTGACAGAAACAGTTAAAGACAGGGGTACAGTTTTTATGGGTTTGAATAAATATGTAACCTATATTTGTATCAGTAATGAAAATGTATTTCTGAGCCTTTTCAAGATGTCTATCATTATTGCTCTCCTTGCCTCTCAATTGCCTCAACACAAGTTAATGTTTAAAAATTGTACAGAAGCTTGCAACAAAATCATCATTTTATTAGTTTGCTTTATCATGTGCAGGAATACTTCTGCTCTCAGGAGCTTTCATCAAATTTCTTTCTTACAAACAACCTGTCACAAGAAAGATGAGCCAACAAAGTTAATTTTTAGATTAAAATATTTGAGAGTTGGCAAAAAAAAATGTTATTGATGGAGCTATATAAACTGAAATTTATTTGACTTTTTGATACAGAATCACTCTTTTAATTAGTCTTACTATTAACAATTCATAAAAGAGACCTTGAGCTCAATATCCCTGAGAAAGCTCAGCACCTCTGGGTTTTATGAGCTTTTTCTTTTTCTCTCCAGAATAGAGTCTGGGCCAAATGGCAAAACTGGAACTGCCACTGCTTCTAGATGTATGACTAAAATTAAGAAGTCACTGGCCAATAATGTTAACCGTAATGCTCACACTGTGCTTTTGTGACTGCTAACTCTAGCAAAAAAAAAAAACAAACAAACCTTTTCCATTTTTCTTTTTAGTCTGTAGAATTGAATTAAATCCAGCCTCTATTAAAAGCTGCCAGACATACAGCACAAATTCTCAAGTCTTGGTATAGAGCCAAAATAGATGGCTCATCACTTTCTCACTTGCATTACTCATGTGAGAGAAAAATACGATAGAGAAATGGAAAGGTAAGTTTCTCAGCATCAGAAAACATGCAGAAAATTATGCTGATACAGAAATAATTTCAAATTTAAATGATCCTCATTGTGAATGTTTTATTATGCTTTTTAGTAAGTTTTGTTTAGTGCTAGACTTTTAAAACTGAAATAAATTATGAATTTTCATAGAAAATATACCTAAGTTTCATGGGCAACCACTTGCTTAAAAAAAGGGAACAAAAGGTATCTAAGGTATCCAGCACAGATCTGTGCATTTAATTCCAGATACCCATTTTTTGTAAAGGTGGATCCCACACTGCTTAAGTACATTTGTCTTTTGATTAAGAGTTGTGGGAACTCCTGACAAATGTAATTGTAATTAAAGCTAGAAAGCCTCAAATTGCTTAAAACTTCTGAACATGGGTATGGAGAACAGCACTTGCAGAGATTCCTCTGGTTGTAGATCTGTTGACCGTTTCGTTTTTGTGACACTGGCCATTTATCTCTTCTTCTCAGTGTGCCCTGAGAACTCACTTGCAGCCCTGTCCCATGAGGCAGATTCAGGAAGCAAGAGAAAAGCTGAAGAACTGTTCAACAAATGAAGAACTTGGGTCTTTCACTAGGTAAAAACATAAGTAGACCCTGGGCTTACTATATGATCCAAAGCATGTATATAATCTTGCCAAGTGACTCAGAATAGCAGCCACACTCCCGCACCACACATCTGGGCCTGCATGTTACTAAAAATGTACTACCAATAAAAACTTCCAGTGACACATAGGCTGGTACCAGTTTCTAGGCAAAACTATGGGAATGATGATGTGTGATTTATTTTGTAAAGAAATATAGAGTATTAATATAAATAATGACATTTGATGTAACTTCACGAAAAAAAAGTTTTCAGGCTGATTGCATTTCGTGTTGAAATTACAAGTTTGGTCTACAAATTCAGCTATCTAAATGAAATAAATTAAATATTATTAGAATTTTCAATGTTTATAATTTGATGATCACTTCCTATTGGCGAGTCATGTTTATTAGATAATTTTAATATTTCAAACAACAACATGGCATGCTTATAGTGATAATTTGGCTTTACAGAAATGCTGAAAATGGTGAAATTTATCATTACTGATGAAATTTTAAATATGCAAATGAAATCACAAAACCACAACTGCTGAAATTTAGGCTGCATTTATTACAAGAGTAGGAAGATTATACATGGTAATAGTAGTATCTTAAACACCCAGAAAATGGAACTGTGGTGATCTAAGATACTACTGTCCCCATCCACTTGGTCTTTCTTGTACAGATAGCAAATTGTACAGTGCAGATTGAAAAAGAAAAGAAAATAGACCCAAACAAAACCCCCCATCATTTTTATCTTAGATGACAATGGTTATTTCATAGCCTGGAACACTAATGCAAAGGCCCAGTAAAAGGTTTCTACAAGGTTTTGCACCAGACACTTGAGCTGTAGGCAGATTTTTTCAAGCCTTTTAAAGATTCTCAGGTTAGTCTGTGCTGCTTTTTCTTTAATATTGGCTCTGCCTTACTACGTCAGTGATGAGCTTTGCCATTCTACACCTACAGAAGGTTTTAGCAACTAGGATAATCAGTTGCATAGCAGCTGTCCTTGATTCCTAACAGACTTGTTTCATAACTTACTGTTTTTCTTCCTGTCCATGCCAAGAAAGCCACTAAAACTGAACCAAAATTCATGAATTCATGATGCAAATTTCTTTATTTTTCTGAAAGATATATTTATTGCTGTTTCTGTCTTATCACTTAATATGTGGAGAAGGTGATGAAGATAACCTCCAAAAAAAAAAATAAAGATAAATCCATAATACTTTGCTGACAGTCATGACTCATTACTAAACAGTGAACTCTTTCTTCAAGAAAAACAAATTCCATCTTTTGAACCATGGAGTGAAAGTGGAAAAAGTTTTTACTCTATTACCTTTGAGTTTTTAGAAACTCAAGCTTCTCTTGAAAGAGACATTTCTTTTTACATTACACAGCAGACTGCTCTGATGAAACAGCACACCTGTATCCTTATGCTCCTTTTACTTAAAAATTACTTTTTCTTATAGTGACTCTGTTCATATTTACAGGTCTCAGTTTCTCTGACAGTTTAGCTTCCATGTTTGTCACATGATAGCCGTGATGATGGCTATCAATCCCTTCAACTCCTTTTTCCAAACACGTTGGGGCTGTGATAGTTTATCAGTTAATGTGGGTGTGATTATACTAGAAAGATAGACTAGCCCCAGATTAATTAAAATATTAATTAATCATTAAAAACTAATCAGTAAAAACCAAAGTAGAATCATACAGCCATAGAATGATTTGGATTGAAATGGACCTTATCATCTAGTTCCAAACTGCCTGCCATGGACAGGGATGCCTTCCACTCGATCAGGTTTCTCAGGGCCCCATCCAAGCTGGCCTTGAACACTTCCAGGCATGGGACATCCACAACTTCTCTTGGCAATCTGTTCCAGTGTCTCACCTCCCTCACAGTAAAAATCAATTCCTAATATCTAACATCTAATCTAAATATTTCAGTTTAAAACTGTTACCCTTCATCCTGTTACTACACTCCCTGATAAGAGTTCCTCCCATTCCTTCTTGTCGACACCATTTAGGTAATGGAAGTTTGCCAGAAGATCTTCTCCAGGCTGAGCAGCCACAAGTGTCTCAACCTGCCTTCATAGCAGAGGTGCTTCATCTTCATGGCCCTTCTCTGCATCTGCTTGAGTAGGTCCATGTGTTCTGGTGTTGGGGACCCAGAGCTGGACACAATACTCCAGCTGGGGTCTCACAAGAACAGAGTAGAGGGGAAGAATTGCCACCCTTGACCTGACAACCAAACTTCTTTTGGTGCAGACCAGATGGGCTTTCTGGGCTGTGAGCACACACTGATGAGATGTGTTGTGATCCTCACCCACCAATAACCCAAAGTCCCTCTCTACAGGGCTGCTTTCAGTCCACTCATTAAGCAACCTGTAACCATATTTGGGATTGCCCTGACTCAAGTGCAGGACCTTGCACTTGGCCTTGTTGAAGCTCATGAGGTTCCCATGGGCCCACTCCTCAAGCCTGTCAAGGTCCGTGTGGATGGCATTCCTTCACTCAAGTTCATAGCCCTGTCCAATCCTTGACAAAGATGTTAAACAATATTTGTCCCAATACCAACCCCTGAGGAATACCATTTTTCACTGGTCTCCACCCACACATCAAGCTGTTGACTACAACTCTTTGAATGTTTCCATCCAGATGATTCCTTATCCATGAAGTGGTCCACTTGTCAAATCCATGTGTCACAGCTTTAGAGACAACCATGTTGTGTTGGACAGTCTTTAATGGTTTGCACAAGTAGATGATGTCAGGCCCTCTTCTTTTATCCACCAATGCTGTAACCCTGTTATAGAAGGGCACCAATTTTGTGAGCAAAAATAAACATCAAAAAACCAACAACTTATGAATAATAACAGAACATATGAGGCTCCTCATGTGGGGTAAGTTCTCCTCTGGCACAGTCACTGCAGAGGATTCAGAATGTTACCACCTGTTCCTACAGGCCAGAATCCCAATATACTGTCACACATACCTCATTTACCGTCTCTCTCTCAAACACATTTAATGCATACATCAGGTTTGATTTACCATGACAGCTTTATATCATCAGTGGTTTTTTATGAGACCTACATAGGCTTTGCAATAAAATATTACTTTGAATGATTTCAGTTGTCTCTTTCATCCCTGTTCCTTCCTTATGTTATTTTCAGTTCCTAATCTCCAGTTATTTGCTTCTTTATACTACTTTTAGAGATTACATTCACACATCTCCAGGCAAGCATTGGTTACTTAGCAATTTTCTTAGCTCCCTTTTCAGACATTAACTATAATAATTTCTGAACCCAAATTTGCCTATGACAAGTTTGTGGTGCCAAGAGATGGCTGTGTAAACTCCTCCATGAGGTTATTATATCTATAGCAAAAGCTGGAACAGTCTGAGTGGCTTACTTTTGGTAAGTACACATTTTTCAAAAGTCTTATTTTGACAGAACCCTTTGAGCATATTATAGACTAAAGCAAGTCTCTGTTTTTATTTGAATATATAAATAACATTTTCATGTCATGCAGTCTGACAAGTTGCTTAAAGGCAGGAATCGTGTGGAGGGCAATGACATTTCAGCTAGAGTGTATATCCTTATGGCAATAATCAATATCTCCATTTTATTACTATAGAGAATCTAAAATTTTGTCCTTGACCACATTAGACCCTGCCAGTGCTCATCTACCTTTTTGCAATGGAGCAAAACCCCTATCTAGTTGTCACAGTTTAACCCCAGTAGACAGTTAAGCCCCTCACAGTTGCCCAGTCACCACCCCACGGCAGGATGGGAGAGAGAACTGACTTGTGGGTTGAGGTAGTTTAATAGGTAAGGCAAAAGGTGAGTATGCAAAAAAACAAAATAAGGAACTAATTCACTACTTCCCATCAGCAGGTATTCATCCATCTCCAGGAAAGCAGGACTCCTTCACATGTAGTGGTTATCTGTATAGACAAACACCCTAACTTCAAATGTACCCACTTCATTCCTCAGTTTTTATTGCTGAGCAGGACATCATACATATGGCATGGAGTATCCCCTTGGATAGCTGGGGTCAGCTGTCCTAACTCTCTCCCTTCCCAGCTTTTTGTGCATCCCCAGACTAATTAGTGGTGGAGCAGCATGAGAAGCATGTAAGTCCTTGACACTGTGTAAGCACAGTTCAGCAATAGCTAAAACATCCCTGTATTATCATCACAGTTTTGGTCACATATCCAAACCAGCACCACAGAAGCTACTATGAAGAAGACTAACTCTATTCCAGCCAAGACCAGCAGTGAACAAAACAAACAGATGAACAAAATTTAAAAGTGCAGAGTACCCATATAACTTCCATGGAGATAAACAGTATAGCATCTGTTTTCATTAGTGAAGCTGGACTATGCTGTCTATTCATGAGAGACTTTTAGTAGCAGTCTTACACTGAAGATAGGTGATTATTACATAAATGTTTTTTAAAGCAAGAGGTGAAATGAATCTATCGTTATTTTTTAAAATTTTGTCACTTTTCCAGTGCTCTTGTCAAAATATCATAATGTGAGAAACTGCTGGAAAATACTGACTACCACAAACTACAAAGTCGTGATCAATATATTAGTAAATCTTGACTGAGACCAATTTTTTCTTGGATTAATTTCAAAATCAAAGCAGAGTAAGAGCACTGGTGATTTGACCTATGGTGCAGCTTCCTGGACTGGCTGTGTGTTCCACAAGAAACACACGTCAATGCTGTCAACCAGAATTGCAGCGATGATAGCAACGAGTCAGGGAATACCATAAACTCACAAAGGGCATAAACAACACCAACACAATATGTCTAAAAGTGATTTCAGAAATCAGTGTAAATTCTTTGGGAAACAAAGAGATTAAGCTGGTCAGGCATCAGCTGATGACACTTCAGGTTGTGTGAGCTTTGCATTTCAGTTCTAAATTAATTATCAGCTAGCTGTTATGCAACAACACACTGAATCCCTATGATGTGCTGTTATACTAGATAAATTGTACACAAATTGAAACCCAAATTCCATCTTTGGTAAAGTAACAAAAAATCTAGCTCCATTTCTGTTAAATTCAAAGTCAAGAAGTGGCAAATAAAATTAGTTTATGTCCTGTTATGGCAACCTAAGGAGCAGGTGCACAGTTGTGCTCAGTTGAATGGTATTTTTCAAACCAACAGCAGTATGCATTTCAAGTATTTCCACCTGCCTTGTGATCACATCCTATTTCAACGACTGCTTCTCATCACCACACTACTCATAGGTAGCCTGGGGATAGTCCATCTGGTATGTTCGGTGGTATGCTAACCTGTGAAGCCTGTTTGCCTAAGAGACTTTTAAACAATCAGGGTAGTGTGTTTTAAAGCTAGGCTGTGAGAATGAAAGATGAATCTGTAGAGGGAGATAATCTTGGGGCCTCAAAATTATTTTCATGTAAAATATAGGTATAATCCATCACTCTATTTAAAATTAAAAAAAAATTAAAAATTCTTTCTGTACTACAAATGGCAAAAAGTTTTAGAGGTTTCTCATTGCTGTTTTTTTCCTGCTTGTTCACTTGAGAGAATTTTATCACACTTAAACTAACTTAGTTCCAGATATGTCCCTATTTTCATGTGCAAATTATGTTCCCACCTTGAAGGGTGACATAATAAGGTCTTTAAACTTTTGTATTTCAAACGGATTGTTTTCCTCTTTCAGTCTTGCTACTTATAACTCACTGCAGTCCCCAGGGAGCTGTGCCTTTTTCCTTGCAATTGAAGGTTTATCTTGGAGACAGGTAAAAGGAAGCAGCACACATTTCTACTCCGGCACAGGTTATATTTTATCACTCTAGTGCTTGCACAATTTAAAACCATTGGCAGAAAACTGTGATCGTCCCAGTCCTGAACAACTTACTCAAGCATCATTTTGATTACCTCTAATAGAACTTTCATTTCAAAGGGAATTTTAAGTCAGGCTAAACAAATGTGGTATAAAATAATGAGGATTACCTTAAATCCTGAGCTGATCTAATATTCCAGATATATGTCATGTACAAAATACTTTCCTTTTAGGATTGGAATTAAAAAAAAAGCTTATTTATGAAGATATCAAAGGTCTTTATTTATTTTGTATCACTAATTTTGGTTTAGAAACAATGTATTGAAATTAGTTATAACCTGAAAACCTACATCACATCAGTTCAACAGCTACATCAATTTTTTTCACAACTGAATAGCATATACAGTATGTTTCTGTAAATGGTTGTCTATATGATATATCTGCTCCTAACAATTTAGCCTCTTTACAATTTCCTTTTAAGTGTAGCTTCATTTCCTTGCATGTTTGATTTGATTTCAGTATTATTCTGATAAAGCATTAACCATTTCAATAACCATGCATTCTTATTTTACTGTGTAATTTTAGACAGAAAACCACCCCTTTTTTCCATAAAAAACTAATTCTGTCAATTGTGACATTACAGTATTAAAAAGCTTACACATGTCAAACAGTGATAAAAGAAAAACTCTCTTAAAAATAATTACCAAATGCAAATATGGTACAAATGACATTAGAATCAGGTATATTATATGTTTGATGAAAAGAAATCACATTAAGAAGTCATTACTGAAATAGCTTTCAGACCTAAACATGATGTAGCTACTGAAGTAATATAAACTTGGAATTCAGATTTCATGCTTTTAACTGGCACTGCTGAGAACTTAAAAGACTTTACTGTGTTTACATTATGTTCCAGCCTGCAGAAAATGCTTATAACATCAACTTTTTGCAATAGAAGAAATAACACACTAACATTAATCTACACAAGAACATGACAAGTTTCCAAGTTTCTGAGCCAGAAATGTAAGAAAATATAATTCTCACAGACTATTGTATTGAGAACAATAATAAATTCTATATATGAACTGCTGTGTTAAACTGAGAGTTTTTTTCAGTGTGTATTTCAATCACCTATGAAGGTCCATCATGCTTTGCACCTTCAACTACTACTTCAGATTCTGTGAATTCACAATTAAATAACTCAAATCATTAAATTATTTCTGGAAGTAAATAATGAAAAGTTATATGTTCTGGAGGTTTTAAATTTGAAAATACTATTGATAATAACTCTAGCTGAAATTTGTCATTTCCAAAATTAGGACAACATTGACTGTTGTTATCCTTCTGTTACTTTAAATCCATGCTGTTAAATTCAGTATGATTTTTGAGTGGCAGACCTGACTTTTTGACAGAAACGAGTAGCCTCAATGTGCCTATGAAAAACACAGTAAAAGTTTAAGCTCTAGAAATAAAAGTTATATTACTAGATCAGTCTAAACTTTGGAATACAAACTTAGACCCTTTATTTCCACTTCACTTTACTGCATCAGCATCCTGGGAATAATAAAGATTTCTGATGACAAATAATATCAGACCAATAAATAAATAAAAGACATGAGGCTAATGGAAAGTAAAGTCAGCAGGTCACAAGTACTAAGGTGAGCAAAGAGAATAAGAGAATAGTTTCAGCCTGATGCTGCTTTCCATGCATGGAATGTAAAAATACATTCTCATTTCATTTGGGAATAGTATCCAGAAAACTGTTGGTTGTTAGTGAACCTACCATACACCACTCAAGCTTGAATATAAATGCAGGAATATCTCTATTACTTTTTTATTCCTTCTTAAGAGGGTATATCATTCCTTGTAAGCACTCAAGAGTCTTCTAAAGCTGAACCTGCACATCAGAGACAGTATTAGGAACTAGAATTAATCCATGTAAAATTCACAGTGCTGAACCAAAACTCTAGAATGGGAGAAATGAAGTGACTTTTTGCTTCTCTTATTTTCATATTTTATTTACATTTCTTTACATGTTAAAATGGAAGTATTGGGACATATTTGCCAGAAGACCTTCTTTATCTATTCTTAGACTAAGAAGAAAAGCAGGAAAACAAATAAAACAGGGAGTGAAAAAACAGCATATTGGATGCAGGTGTCAAGGTGGTGTCAGCAGCAGACTGAAGGGGTGGCCTCTGTTGGGAAAGGTGTTGGGAGAGGAGTAAAGTTGAATATGGAAAGGGAAGAGAGGAAATGTGTTATTGTTATATTTCCCTTTCTTTGTCCCTACACAAAGATGCTGCAATAGGCAATAAGTTACATTTATTTTCCCATTTTGATTCTGTTTTCCAGGGAAAGTAATTGTTAAGCAATCTCCCTGTCTTTACGTCAACATATTACCTTTCCTATCCTATTTTCCCCTACTGACATGCTGAGATGAAGGAGCAACTGGGTGGGTATTTGTCTGTTAGCCAAGGCTAACCCCCCACAAACAGTTAAAATTTCTTTGGTTTTTTTCTGTCATCTGTGAAATCCTTGTACATTAGCCAATAAATAACAATACACAGTCAATAATGATACTTTTTTATTTGCATCAGATTTACCTATCATACAACACAGTGTTATTTAAATATACATTTTCTGCACTACTGAAACTTTTTCAAATGTATCTTTACATTTTATAATAACAATAAATATAATAATGAAATATTACTTAATTTAATTAATTCAGCAGTTGCATTAAAATCATGTTTAACACTTGAAAAACATAAGCAGGAACAATTTCTGCCCTATTAAGAGCAAATTTTAGTGAAATTCATTTGAAGTAAATTTTAATGACCTAAAGGTGGGAGTCTGGATTATGCAAGTCACTTTGGATTTCTGTATAGTTGGTAGAGAAAGATAAGCACCTTCAGAAGGTTTTTCAACCCACTCTAAATGACTTGTATAAAAGTCGTCCACCTTTCAGCAACTAAAGTTAAGTGAAGCTAATCCTCCCACACCTCAAATGAGATTTTTTCCAAAGATAAGTGCTATCTGAACATCAATAATAATATCCAATCATCAATACTCTGCTAAATTCATGTTCTCTCTGATAGGATGTTAACATAAATGCTACAAAATACACCTACAGTTAACAAAAGGAGAGAAGACAGACAAAAATGATTATATGTATTTGTTATTCAACTAGTTCATCATCATGGATAGATTTCTCATAAACATATAATAAGGTTATACACATTCTTCTGTTGTGTTAGGTGTCAGATGTGACACATAGGTCTGAGTACAGAGGATTATGTTACATCTTCAAGCAAGATGCACATGACAAACATTTTTTGTTTTTTGCAATGAATCAAAGACTAACTAAAAGGTTGGAGCTAGAGGAAGGGTTGAGTGCACATAAGTAGAGACATTTAACATCTTCCTGAGATGAAAAATTCAGGGCAAAAGAGCTCCTTGAAGAGTCTTCTCTGGGATACCAAAACAACTCCTGTATTCTCCAGTTACCCCTGACAAACAAGCATTGGTTGCAACTTGTCCCCAGTACCTGTATTTAAAAAAAAAAATTGGAAAAAAAAGTGTAAAATACAGACTGAAAACTCAGCTGTACTAATCAAATTTACATAACCTGCATAAGTATGTATTACAATCTAAATTTTAAGGGAACAGAGAGGCATGTTTAATCCATTTTTTATGTAAAACTAAATGAAATATTTCCTAAGGCATCCCTATGCGACAAACATCTTAGCTCTGTGAAGGTAATTCATGCATTTGCTCCTAATTTTGCCCTACCTAATTTTTGATTGTGTTGCCTCAGCTGAATGTCTTCTTGCCTGTGTACCTCTAATACATTCTTCAAGGTAACTGGCTCAGTTCATCTCATCTTAAAATAGATAGCTAAAATAGGCCAAATTAAATGGAAGGCTAAACTGCCAACTCAGATGGGGATTCTTTACTGTAGGATAGTAGAGTTCAGTGAGGTGAATCCCATCTCTGGTGTACTATTTTTGGGGTGTACTATAGCTCATAGAAGTACATAATTACCAGAGTGTATGTGTCTGTATGTGCAGTAGAGGACTCTTGAATTGATTTAATTGTTGTTCCTCTTTCTTAACTACAAAGAGAAATTTGGGTTATCAAGAATGAGGAAAAATGGACACATGTAAAATCAAAGTAAATAAATTAAAAAATGTAAAATTCCCTTACCTCAAAATGAAACTTCAGAGGGGTAAGTTATTCAGGTACTATTTTAACTACTTATTTGACAGATTCTCTAGAACTTTTGAACTATTTCCATAGCTTATACTAATTCTGAAACAAGGCTTTAATGATTACATGAGAAGATCTGAGGTTTTGTTTGATTATATATATAAATAGAGATAAAAATTAGAGATAAAATAGAGATATAAATTAGAGATAAAAACATTACCTAGGAACTATAGTTGAACTTTTTTTGCAGCTCAATTTCTAAGTGCAACAAAAGATATTGAGGGGGAAAAAAAGACTGTTTACATTTTTCTTGAACTTATATAACATAAGCCTAATGAAAAAGGATGTTTTTGTGTTCTCTTTTAATAAGTAATTGGCTAGATGAGTGTAAAATCTAAACTGTAATACATATAAAGAAATGCAGATTTTTTTTTTTAATAGGAGAATTCAGCAGTCTTCCTCTGTTAATCAAAATGCTGCAAAGAAAGCAGGACTAATCAGTGAGATGCCTGACTTTTTAGATGAGGTTGCCATGTGAATAAGCTCAATAATATCTTATATGTTCTTTCCTGGAAGTGAAAGAGGGTGAATGTCTAACTACAAATGTTTTTAAAATACATAGAGATTGTGGCTGCCAGAAAGATGATTTCCACTATACTTGAGTCTATCTGTAGAGATTCTGCCTGTTTCAATGTTTTAACTCACTACACGATTTCCTATTTTATAAAGAACAGAAAAATAGATAAGTAATCATTTCATCATATGCATTAAGTGTTCATGAAAAAGCATGTGTCAACACAATAAAAACATTGACTTTACATATGCCAATACCCTTAGAACAGTATTTGTGCAATGAGAAAAACAATTTTATTTTAATTGGATAATGAAATACAAGATAAATCATGTTCAATTACCAGTAGCAGTATAAGAACAACAGATAAGAACTGGACAGGAAAGCTGAATATCATAAATTCATCAGTTGTTTTGTTTCTGTGTAATTTTGAGTCTATTCATCTATAGAAGGAAATGCCCCTTCATTACAATTCTCCTGCTAACTTCCTTGCTCTTATCTCTGTTTGAAAAGGTCTCATCCATCTGTCCATTTTACATGATAAAAGAGCACCAGTTAAGGCTCTCACAGCTGAGCAGCTAAACTGAGGCTGGGGGGAGGAGAATGGGTGTGGGGGGAGGCGAGAAACAACAACAAAAAAACCACAAGAGAAAAGCAGTATCTATCTTAAAGATTCTTCTTTTACTGAATGTTTTCCAAACTTTTCCTAGGAACAATGATGATGTACTTTGTGAAGTCTTCTGTAAACTGAAGTAAATATTTTGCTACAGATTTGTATGAATACTTTGTTGAACTGAATGTTCCTTCTGTAGACCATATACATTAGTAGTAACATAGATCAGATGAGACGATAAATTTCTGCAACCAAAGGCTGTAATAAAATTTTGTTAAAATATTGTTAAGACAGTGAAAATTGTCCATCTGCATAACTATTGTTAATGTTAAAGTATCCTGATATTTTTTGTTTCTTCCTAGGTAAATGCAGAAAAATATAAATATCTAATCTAGTGTTCTTGGAGTTCAGCTGAGAAAAAATGTGTTAAACATAATGTGAGAAGTATATAGCCCTTTCTGCAGAATAACTTTGTGGTTGTGAAATTTTAGTTTATTTGACAAAATGTCTGATTTTCTTGGAGACCTGTTAGTTGCCTTTGGATCATATCTGAATAGCAATTCACGAGAAGATACAAATGACTAGCATGGATGTGCAAAAGTGCAAAAGAGGCATGGACACAGTGAAAAGACACACTTTAAAAAAAGGGAATCCTCATCATAATGCAAAAAAGTAATTCAGACTAGCAATATATAAAGTGTCATTAGAATCTTTAAACAGATTGACTACATAAACACGTTCACACATTACTTTAGTTCAGTAATGTGCCACAACACACAACATCTCTGAACAAAATTATAACTATATATTTGTGTTCTTCTATCGGCTAGATAAATCAATAATCAGATTACCTCTAAGAAATATATTAAGATTTGAACAAAATTTATTCTTCTTTTTAAACAGTATTTTATATTTTAGGCATCCCAAAGCAAAGACAAAAGTGAGTCATCAGGTTTCTTTGTTCTTATACAATTCCCACCTAACAATGCAACATATTGAGATTATAGGCCATAGGAAGGAGAAACACTTCTTTTCCTGTCTTGAATGTGACTAATGATGGGGAAAAAAAAATTTGAGGATTTCTCTGGTTTAAGATGATATTTTGATGTAAGCTTACATTCAGATGGTTCTGCAGCTACTACTGTATAACCTGGCTTTCATTTTATGTATCCTGCCTGTACATAGGTAGAATGCAGAATGTTTGAAGAATGGCATCTCCTTTCCCCAGGAAATAAGTTCTCCTAGCTATTTCTCTCCCTTCTAATGTATTTTCTTTCTTGGTGCTGAATCCCAGACACTGTTTGTATGCAGTGAATTTAACAACATGGCACATGTTTAATGTGTTGTAAAGGACATCTGGATCGTGCTTACTTGACTTATGTATTCATGCAATTAAGTCACCTGGATAAGAGTCACCTGACCATTGGACATTTGCTGTAACAGCTAAAACTATGAGAAAACTATGGATCAAATAAACATATGCAATCAATAAGTAAAAAGTAGTAATTCTTTGTATTAATTGGCAGGAGATCGTATGTCATGTAATTTTAAGCTGATGTTATGGGTGAAGATAACCAAACTTTAGCAGGAAATTAATAAACAAAAGCATTTTTTTTGAAGCTGCCTGCAGCCACAGGAGATCAGATGGCCCAATTGACCCAGACTCCAGCATATAGATATAGAATTTTGCAGGCACAAAGACCCAACTGTTTCTCATTGTCATCACAGATATCAGGAAATGCATTTGTAAAAGTTCAGATTGTATTATTCATGAGACTTTTCTGTAATACTAATGCAGTTTATGATATTAGTGTTAGTAACACCATCACCAGAATAAAAATATTAATTTTATACTTTGATTATATTACTAAAATTTTAATTAGCAAAAATTCTTAGTTCTGCATAAGGGTATTCTTTTTATGCTTTAACAATGTTTTCACTCTAATAAGATGTGTAAATAATTTGTTACACATTTCAAGATTATTGGATTATCAACTTTACTAACATTGATAAAATATTTCTGATCTTAAACAAACTAGAAATCTTACCCATACCTTTCCACAAAAAAGTGTCCTTTGATTAAACACTCATTAAGGAGAAAAAAATATAAGCTTGTGCTTTCTCTTTGCAAGGTTCATGAGGCATCACTCACGTTTTAGCATTGAGGAATATAGGGGTTAAAGACTTATAATATATATCCTCTAAAGATTCATATGAATGATTGCATAATATTTTACTAGTCCTCAAAATGACTCAAAAGTCCTCAAAATGGTCCATGTTATTAAGACAGTTTGATATAAAATAACTTTTACTGAAGTAATCTTTTAATTCACACTGTGGGATTAAAATGACAAACTGAACAGTTGCTCTTTCATCTTGAAAGGCTTGTTATGGTGAAGCATCCTATGCAATCACTGAAATGCCTAGAGGTCAGCTAAACCAAATCCCAAAGGCATAGGACTAGCTTAAGTAATTCATGCTTCAAACGACTTAGGAAATATATCTGTTCAGATGTCTGTAGTTTTGTCAGCCGTATGTTATGATCTGAAAGAAGTCTGGTTAATTACCATCCATAAAGAGGATACTTCAATCTATACTTAAAGAAGTATACAACAGCAAATTTAATAAATAAATAAATAAACCCAAACAGTTGCTTTTCATTCCACCCGAAAAATAAAATCCAACTGATGATTATTTTATTCTCAGCGATAAGTGGAACTCCTGAGAAATCAAAATAATCTTATGGTTTGTATATTTGAGCTAGAAGTTAATGTTATTCTAATTTTTCTACTTCTGTAGAAAGCCTGATGAATAAGATTCTCTTTACCTTTATTTTTATGAATGTATCTTGAATAAGCTGAAATTGGCTGGATGATGGAAAACCATATTGATGAAGAAATAATTTACTGTATACAACAACAACAAAAAAAGTAGTAATTGACTGAGAAAATACATTACTCATGTTCAGATTCTGCATCAGATCTTTCAGG
>JAWWLV010000001.1:70957964-70969413 GCA_035041135.1 Platyrinchus mystaceus
ATGATATGAATATGTATGTAAAATTGTTGTAATCATCCTCCAAAACTGTATAAATTACCTACCCATGTGCTGACCCCTTTGAAGCTCCTTTGTCTGGCGCGAGCCAGGGGACTTCCCAGCGCTGATAATAAATACCTCTGTTTAAAGGCAAAAACACTGTCTCTAAACAGTTTCATTTGTCTTTTTGGGCATCAGTTTCATTAAGAGTATAGAAATTTGGCAGAAAATGAACCCCATTGCATTGCAGTCAGACCTCAGAGATCAGAAAGGCTGGGTGTGGCTGAGCTTAATTTCTGATGATAGCCACTTCAGTGCTATAAGTCTGGTCATGTTCAAAAAGAACTTTCATGAGAACAGATTCACAAATAGTGCAGTTTCAACACTATAGGTCTGGTGGTGTTCAATATGTACTTGTGTGATCCCAGATTCATGAATTGTACCATTTACCAAGCCAATACTATAGGTCTGGCCTAGTTCAATAAGAATTTACACAATCCAGAGTAACAGATAACACAGTTTATTGAAACAAGGGGAAAGAAGGTTCAGGATTCCCAGTGATGAATGCACTAACTACAGAGTGTGAATATATGTCACAACAGAAGGTACAGTAACAGAGATCTATTAGCACTGTAGGTTCCTCTGGACTATAATGTCTACTAATGGAGTGAGTGGAAGTTTCTGGTTCAGATACTGAGAGAAACCAGGGTGAGTGAAGTGAGTGAGGGGCTCAGTTACTGCTGTAGGTAGGACCATGAGTAAAAGCCTGTGTGCCAGGTGCTGGCTGATAGGAGCAAATGCCTGTACCTTCCTCACAACTGGTGTGCGTGGGGTGTGCGTGTGTATCTGGCAGCAAACTTCAAGCTGGAATAGCCAGCAGGTAGTGGTGGGGCCTGGGTCCAGCACAGCATATCAGAAGGGCAAGGTTCTATCCTGGTGTGCCAAGGGGACTTGCAAATGTAGAGTGCACGTGGGCCAAGTGTGTGAATGTTGTTTTTTTCCAGAGGGCACCAAGCTGAATCTGTTGGCAGGTTGGGGGCCTGTGCAGTAATTAAAAGGACCCATGATCCAGGCAGGGGTGTTGGGCAGACACAGAGGTATACTGGTGTTTGAAGCACCTGTGAATATGCATGTGCTTGTGAGCCCAGAGGGCTTGTGAGTGCTTGAGAAGGCAGGTTTGTGAGGACCTGCATTAGTGATCTTCAGCCCTGACCAGATAAAAAGGAGGAAGGGGATTTGTCTATCCAAACTAATGCTTTATGGAAGTCCAACATGTAGCTAGACATGTCTGTGTCCTCTCTCTCTCTCTCTCTCTCTGTGTGTTGGTTACATGTTCAGCTTACTACTTGTTGAACCTGCAGATGAAGGCAGCAGCTGTGTCCAAGCCTGAGTCCACAGGTTCACCAGACAAGGATCTAGCTTCCTTCCAACAAGAGTCCTGAGCTTGAAGCTGCTGGAGGTGGTGTCTGCTTCTGACATTCCTTAACAATATGGTTGTGCTGATATTTAGAGGAGCCTTGACTCACAAAATTATTGAATCATTTAAGGCTGAAAAAGACCTCCAAGTTCATGGAGTACAGCCTTTGACTGATCACCACCTTGTGAACTAGACCATAGCACTAAGTGCCACATCCAGTCATTTGTTTAACACCTCCAGAGGTGTTGACTCCACCACTTCCCTGGGCAGTCCATTCCCATGCTTAACAACCCTTTCCATGATGAAGTTCTTCCTAATGTCCATCCTGAACCTCTCCTGGTGCAGCTTGAGGCTATGTCCTCTCGCCCTGTTGCTAGTTGTCTGGGAGAAGAGCCCAAACCAAACCTGGCTACAACCCCCTTTCAGGTAGTTGCAGAGAGTGATAAGGTCACCCCTGAGTCTCCTCCTCTTCAGGGTAACCAAATGCAACTCCCTCAGCTGCTCATAAGACTTACCCTCTAGACCCTTCACCAGCTTTGTTACCTTTCCCTGGACACCTCGATGTCTTTCTTGAAGTGAGGGGCCCAGAACTAGACCCAGCACTTGAGGTGTGGCCTCACCAGTGCAATGATGAGTTGGAGAACTGGGCCAAGAGGAATCTTACTAGTTTCAACAAATGGAAATAAAAAGTCTTGCACTTGGGGAGGAACTAACACATAGATAGTAAAGGCTGGGGGCCAACAGGCTGGAAATCAGCTTGGCAGAGGAGGATTGCAGGTCCTGGTGGACAATAAACTGGCAATGAGTCAACAATGCACCCATATGACAAAGGTGACAAATAACCTCCTGGGTTACATTAGGAAGAACAAAGCTACCAAGGTCACAAGATGTGATTCTTCCTCTCTACTCAGCCCTGGTAATGCCACATCTGGTGTGATGTGTCCAGTTCTGGGTTCTCCAGTACAAGAAAGACATGGACGCATTAGAGCGAGTCCTGAGAAAAGCCACGAAGATGGTAAAGGGACTGGAGCATCTGTCATACAAGAAGAGGCTGAGAGAACTGGAACTGTTTAGCCAGAAGAAGAGAATGCTCAGGGGGGATCTTATTAGTATGTGTAAATACTTGCAGAGAGGGTGCAAAGAAAATGAAGTCCAGTGATGGAGGCAATGGGCACAAACTGACCTACAGAAAATTCTGTTTCAACATCAGAAAAAAACTTTTGGAGTGATAGTGGCCAAATTATAGACCACGATGCTCAGAGAAGTTGTTTTGAAGTCTCCCATACCTGGAGATATTTAAGCCTGACTTTGCACAGCCATGAGTAACCTACTATAATTGACCCTGGTCTAAGCAGGAGGTTGGACTAAATGACCTTCAGAGACGCCTGCTGATCTTAACTATTCTGTGATTCAATTATTCTATGAAGATACCCTAAAATGGAAATTTTCTCAATATTACAAACTTTATTTTTATTTTTCACATTAATTAGTGAGAATGAAGATCCTTAAAAGCATAGAGTGAAATTATGCTGAAAAAAAGGAAATATGTTAAAGGGGACAAGAGTGCAAGAGAAAACAGTTGCTATGGCATGATAAGAACCTTAAAAGGAATCTCAAAGTTAAAATAGCTTAGCCACTCTAATGACTTTCTGTCTGTTAAAATATATGAGTTATTGTAGTCTTTTTTACTATTAATAAGTCTCTGTGCCAAATAGCCATTACACTAAAAAATGTAATGTATGCAACTATGCACACATATATAGAAGATTTATGGGAAGACAATCAGAAACTAAACACCAGGAAATAAGATTACTGACCCTGAGAGAAGAGTTATATGGAACTTATTTGAGGTGACTAAAATTATATTATATGCTGAGAAAAAAACCCCACTTTTTAAAAAATTTTCATTACCGTACAACTGCATCAGTTGAACTAAAGGAAAACAAAAGGAAGAAAAGTAACAACCAAAGACCTCAGATATTGTGCTGTCTTCCAGAATTTTCATAATTTCAAATACATTTCAAAAAACACTCTTGTAATCATTCAGTCTGTCCAAAATTCACGTTGATAAAAATGTTGGCTAAACTCAGGACATTTTTGATTGCTTTAGTTAGGACTTTCTTCAGATAATAAGGCAAGTAATTTTACTTTTCAATATGCGAAATAGGGAGAAAATCACTGTTCATAGCTGGCTGGCGTTTTTGCAACTTTTTAGCATTTTGCTTTATTCTGGAGGTGGAGTTGCTAACTCTCTTTCACTGGAATATCAGATATTATACAAGATCAGAGCAACAAATAAGAACATACAAAACATGACTGACAGCCTAACCCCAACAGAGATTGAGTCAAAATTATGCAGCACATATTAATCAGGTTTATTGAGTCTAAAAGCAGCACAAGCAGATATCTGAGACAGCAACTTTACACCATATCTAATGAAACTGTTATCTATATCTTATTTGAATCAATGCATGCTTATGTAAAAATCTCCAGTACTGTGACCAAAAAAGCATCTGAGACATCCCGACAGAGCTGTCAAGTATGGCACAGGGTTTTTCTGAAACAGAAATTGTAGGACAATTAAAGTAGCAAGGCCAGCTTCTCAAATGGCAGTAAATTCTTTCTCATGATTAAAAGAATGTTACCCATCTACATGTAGAGTCCTTACTGAACGTATTTAGTATATAACTGGGAGGACTGTCAACACTCTTGAGTGCAGAGAGGCCCTGCAGAGAGATCTCTACAAATTATAGAGATTGGCAATCACCAATCATAGGAAGTTTATCAAGGGAAAGTGCCAGATTCTGGACCTGGGATTGGGCAACCTGGGATGTTCATACAGACTTGGGAATGAGATGTTGGAAAGTAGTGCCATTGAAGGGACCTGGGGGTCCCGATCAACAGCAAGTTGAATATGAGCCAACAGTGTCCTGGTAGCCAGGAGGGCCAACTGTGTCAAGGACTTGGCAGTTTCCCATGCTCTGTCACTGAACAGGTGCAGAAGAAGCTGGAAGAGGAGCATGGACAGGACAGCTGACCTGAACTAGTCAAAGTTATATTGCATACCACAGAATGTTGTGCTCAGTCTATAAACTGAGGGAGTTTACCAGGACTCACAGATCACTGCCTGGGGACAAGATGGGTATTGGTCAGCAGGCGGTGAGCAATTGTATTATGCATCACTGTTTTTCTTGGGGTTTATTCCTCTCTCTCTTTCCTTTTCATAACTATGATTATTATTTGTGGTGTTGTTATTAATATCATTAGTATTATTGATATTATATTATATTTTACTTTTTTTCAATTATTAAACTGTTCCTATACAAACCCACAAGGTTTACTACTTTTTTTCCTGGTTTTTCTCCCTATTGGGAGTGAGCTAGTGGCTGCTTGGGGCTAAGTTGCCAGCTGGAGTTAAATCATGATATCTCATCTTAGTCTTATCTTGAGCCAACTGCTCTCCGTCTCTGTAGCCTTGGCTGAATGTTCCATTATCATCAGAAATAGAACCAATAGCTGAATATCATGCTGTCTGCTTTTATTCAAGCCCATAGTGGCTTATTCTTAGCCTTCAGAGTATAATGAATGTGAGTGATGATAACACAGGACAATGAAGATGAGAGTAGGAGAGGAGTGATTAGACTTCCACCATTTCAACTCTGTGAGAAAAATACCAGTTTAAAAAAAGAACTTCACTTTTTTTCCCTCTGAATTTGGAAATGTCTTTAATTTGCAGGATTAGAAAAGGTTTCTTGCATTATATATCGTTCTCTCTGGAACTTGATAGTTTCTGTTCCCTCCTTTCTAGACAACTCCCTCAATATTTCAGGAACCTCTAGTATAATGTTTCTCTTTTTGACCAGATATTCCTTCCACACTTAAATACCATTTTAATTAAACCATAATAAAGATAGATAAATTGCTTAAGAATTTTAAGTTTCTTGACATGGAGAATTAGAATTATGAGTGTTTGTTTTTGAGAGAGAAAAAGTTACTACTTATTCCAGACTAAAAGACAAACAAGATAGTGTGCCCTCGCAGCAAAGACAGCAAATGTTATCCTGGGCTGCATTAAGGAAAGTGTTGCCAGTAGATAAAGGGAAATGATTTTTAGCCTTTGTTAAGCACTGTGAGACCACACCTGGAATCTGTGTCCACTTCTGGGCTCCTTGGTACAAGAGAGACAAAGACATACCAGAGAGAGTCCAATGAAGGACCAATGAAAGATGGTCAAGGGACTGGAGCATCTCTCCTGAGACACCTGGGACTCTTCAGTGTAGAGAAGAGAAGGCTCAGAGTGAATCTCATCAATGTATCTAAATATCTGAAGGGGGGTTACAAAGAAGAAGGAGACTGGCTTTTTTTCAGTGGTGTCCAGTGACAGGACCAGAGGCAATAGACACAAACTGAAACACAGGAGGTTCCCTCTGAGCCTCAGGAAACACTTTTTTACTTCTGTGGTGACTGAGCATTGGCACAGGTTTCACAGAGAGGTTGTGAAATGTCTCTCCTTGGAGATATTAAAAAGCCAACTGGACAGGTTCCTGAATAACTGGATCTAGGTGTCCCTGCTTCAGCACTGTGGTTGTACCAAATGATCTCTAAAGGTCCCTTCCAACCTCAGCCGTTCTGTGGTTCTGTGAGTCCAAAATCTTTGGGTTTGACTGTGTTACAAAACAAATATTGTATAAATCCAAGCCATTCCCTTTGTATAGGAATAAAGGTGTAACTCATTTACAGTATAATTATAGTGTAGTATAGCATAAAGACAGATATCTTTTCTTGCCTTTTTTTTTTTTGATCATTGTCTATTGACAAAGCCAGAAGCAATAATTCACTTCAATAATAGCATGTGATGAATTAACTCACTTTCATGTCAACCTCTAGAAAACAGGTCTTGTGATAACTAAGCATTTTAAAGGAGTTTGGGTTTACTTTGCATAAGTTTGAACACATTTACCACAATTTTGGAACTGTTCTCAATTCTACCACCTTCTCAAGTTAACAGCTCTGAGCTGAGGAGACTATAGTGGGTTTCTGAGGGTGTTCATGCAATCCAAGACAAGTAATCTGACATTTAAATTCAGAGGATATATATGGGAAAAGAGTTAAAGAAACTAGCTTAATTTACTCTGTACTAAGTATTTGCGTTTAAGAATAAGACAGTATTGTTCTTTCATTGAAGTGAAAGCTACCCCAAAAGAATACTTTCAAATCCAGTACTTTTAAGGGAAGATGATATATTAACTGCACAAAAGATTAGTTCAGTTTTTACATTATAGTAATTTCTTCTTACTCATAGCAAACTGACTGGCTCTCACAATAACTAATATGTTATTGGTAATTAGCATCCATCTGTTATACTGACTCCATAACTTCCATTTAAAAACAGGTTTATTTTTTTTTCCCTTTAAATTGATAGGTTTTTTTTCAGCTAATCTCAAATCTCTCAATAAGTCAAAAATTCAAACTGGATTGTATGACTGTTGCTCCTGGTGTTGTTTCCATTCTCTCACATTCTTTATTGTAAAAAGATTAGTTATGCATGTTTGTGTTACTGTTAATTGACTTATTTTCACCAGTTTTAACTGGTTTGGAGGGGAGATATTTTTTTCCAGTATAAATGTGGAATAACATTTATACTGAATGCTAATGGAAAACTTGAACATTATTAGCCAGATGTTCAGTCTTCAAAATAAAAAGGAAGAAAAAAAGGCAATGAGGAAAAAAAGTCTGAAGCTGAAATATCTTCAGGCTAGGTGAGCTGTAGTAGAAGTTGCAAGCACATAAGAGACTTGAGAAAACATAGTTAAACAGTGTGTTTGAAACATAGCAATATTTTAAAAGAGCTTAATCAGATCTGAAGTGAAATTCCATTCTGAAAAATAATGTATACCATTTCATTACAGGTCTACTCTTTGGGTGAAGCAATTGGCTTCCTTGGAGTTTGAATTTGGTTGCAGTCTTAGGTGCTATTTATTCCTTCAAGCACTTTTTGCATTTCATATATCAGGCTTGACTGACTCTGGCTTTCACAGCCCCCCCACCACACTGCACACTCAGACTTTGGACCGCTGAACATCCCTGACACACTGCTATGTCAAACACTGTGGCATGCAACACATAGCTTTGCCATCACATTGAAATCACTAATGTGGTAAACTCAGACATGATTCTCAGAGAACCTTAAGCTCTTTGAACTGAAAAAGAAAACCTCTCAGAGAAGACCTAAACAGGATAGTATACAGTGTAGAGTCTACACTGTAGACAATTGTAAAACTCCAGACCCCAGGAGCTGCCGGCTCAGGATTGCCTAGGAATTTTCCTTTAATATATAGATATAGGGTTCTTTTACACCTCAAGATAGTATCAAGAGAATAAGCCACGGGCTTGTTCCCAAGGAATTTCTTTATTAATTTAGGGGAGCAAATAAGGGGACTTGCCCACAATTCAAAAGGACACTACACAAGCTAGACAAAATGTTCCACCACAATACTAACTCTGCATATACTATTAATCCACAACACTTAAGTCAAAATCCAGTAAACGAGCAACACTTAAATCAAGTTCCAATACACCAACAACACTTAAAGCAAAATCCAACCAATTCCACAACACTTAAGATTCAATCCCTCTAGCTCCAAACCATCCTATGTATCCAGAAAGAAGCAAAGAAAGACAAACAGAGGGAGCAAGAAGAGAAAAGAAAGAAGGAGAAAGAGGGAGAGACAGATTATGTAGCTACCACCGAAGCCTTGTAGAAGACTCTCTCAAGTCTAATGTCAGGGCTGGGACAGGAAGCAAACACATGTCTTTGATTCTATCTGCTCTGGTCCTGTGGCCAACCCCTCCAGGTGGGGTCTCTGACCCACCAGTCACTCTGGGGCTCCAGGTTGGGGTGAGAGGCAGTGTCCTTACTGTCCCTGCCAACCTGAGCTGGGTGAGAGCCTTCAGGAGGTGTGGTGTGTTATAGTTTTCTTGGGCTGTTGGTGACTAACAGCCACTCCAGAGCTTCCCCATGTGGGTCCCAGGGGCTGCCATGAGGGACATGCCACCACCTCCGTGAAGTTCAACCCATCCCTTCCCCCTCCACGCTCAGACACACACTCCCCACAAGTTGGTTCTGACCCAATAATAACTGTTCTGGTGTCTAACAACAATCTAAAAATCTTCCCTTGCTGATCAAGAATAGCTTCTTGATATGGGTTTCTTCAAGAATACAAATGTAGGCTCTCCTTCTGTCTCTGTGTTACAGTCCTCATGGCCAAGAGACATCCTACTTCTAACCAAGCACGAATCCTTTTAAGCATGAGCCCACTCTGTTCTTGAGCATTTCTGTCTCTCCTGATTTATTCAGTATTCCTACAGATTTGATTCATAGCTCATTCCATACTGTGTGTTCTCAAGGCACTAGCCTGGCTTTAAGGACTGCAGAAGATGATGGTATACAGTGGAGGTAGGTACTTGAAACACAAGATTGCCTCAATCTACATGTTGGAATATTTAGTCCTGAATTCCTAACAATGTTCAGCATTATGCAGTATTGAAATTTTGACCTTCCAGTGAACATCAGTTGCAAGGTTTGTTGGTATTAAATGCAGAATTACTCTAAAGTGAACTTCTTATCTATGCTTCTAAGAGGTACTTGTAGTTTTCAACATTGTTTCTTACTATCAGCCTTCCTTTCTAAAACTTTTTTTCCTGTTATTTCTCTCATTCAATTCTCCTTATGAACAGTAATTATAGTTTTGTCATAATGCATGACTACATTTTTTTGTACAAACTTTAAACATTTCTCAGAAGATATTGCTCATGACTCTGTTGCACTTTACACATGTAAGAGGACTACTGGAAACTCAGATTTGATCAACACTGGCATAAATTACAGAAGAAAAAGGACAAGAAAAAATTTCAATTTTCTCTATTTAATGTTGATAAAAAAAGACCAAGGTCTTTTTTCCCCAAAAATAACACCTCTCCGAGACATATTCACGAAGAGATTCTCTGTCTTTCTTTTTCCAGAAATAAATATTTATAAATGACTGTATTATATAAATATCTGTAATCTTATGTGGCAAAACCTGTGATTCATTTACTTTTCAAGCTAAAGAGAACATAAAGATTTCTGTAAGATGGTGAGCTGAATGAATCACTAAGAATGTGTCATTTGGCCCATTTAAAAGTTACTGATGTTGTTACATAGAATGTCTCATCTTTGGATCATAATGTCACAATATTTTTTAACATTGATTGTAATGGGCACTTCAAAATCTGTTTGAAAATTGCTATACCCACAGTCAGCTAAAACCTGAATAGCCTGACTATAAACCTCAAAATATTTTAGAATAATACAGTAAATCAGGAAGAAGAAAAACAACAAAAAAGTAGTAAATTAAAGTTGCATTAGAAAAGTAACTAAAATTCTTAGTCAATTATCTATGATGGAAAGGCATTTTCAAAAATAAAGGTTTAAAATTATTTCAATTTCTAAATATAAAACTAATTTAGATCTATATCAAGACTTCCTTGGACTTTCTTTGCTTCATCAGACATATTCTTCTTTTACTGTTTATATACAAACTGCCTTTAACAGCAGTTTTGTTTGCTGTTTGCCATTTCCTTGTTCCCCCTAGAAATGGGTGAATGCACTTTCAGTATAATCAATCTATCCATGAACACAAACAACATTTTCTCCTTTCGGATTCTGAAGTGTCTCTCCTATGTATTTCATAGTGTCATCTTCTCACATAAACAGAATTTTTTTATTAAACAGAAGTTTGATATGGGCAAAGTAGTTGCTGGATAGAAACAAGACTTCACTAATGTTTGAACTGTGACACAAAGAAGTTTCCACCTTGTAAGTCCAGATGTTTATCTTGACCATTTCTAAATTTCATGGTACACAGAAAGCCACTTGCATTTTCTTATTGTACATCAAATATGTCAGAAGAAAAAATAGACCAAGGAAGGAGAGAGAAAAGGTGCAAAAGAAGAGATCATTTGATCTGGAGGATTACGAGACCAGGACTACCAGGACTATCACAGTACAGAGTATACTTATCTAGCAGTTTAGATGTGGCCTTATTAAAATTGCTTTAACAATTAAAAATGAAAAATAGGCAATTAATTTCTTTGCAAAACAGTCTTTAATTTCAATGTAGTTTCATCTCATGTTAGTTAAATGTTTTTGTTACCTGAAATGTAAACCTAAAGTCTCAAAGTAAGAAAAAATAATCTCACAATTAAGAATTTTTTGTCTATTATGAAAGAAATATACTGCAATATTAAAAAAAAATTGCATGAATGAATTATAGAGAAACTACTTAATTTGTTCATAATGCAAGAAATGCTTGGCTTCAAAGGAATATGCATGTATATGATTTGTCATCTGAATTGTTCCACTGCCATGTATGCAGCTATGTAACAGATTTATATCCTTATTCATCTAATGGCATTGGCTTTCAATGGTATGCATTTGGAACATTGAGAAGATATGCAATGCAAAAATTATAAGCTAAAAACTAGTTATTTAAAAGATAATAAGCCTCTCAAATTTATACCATATATGCTAAATGTTTCATCATGACCACAGAAGGGAAATTCTTTCTCTCACCCTTCCTCTCCCCATTTAATGCTGTTTTGATTATTGCACTGCTCACATTCATTGAAGATAATAAAAGATGTTAACTTCATCCTAAACTCTCCAGATTTCTTCATAATCACTGAGGAGCTACGGTCAGAGAAACATCATGAAAAAGATAGGATTGTAGAACAAATAAATTAGGATTCTGCTTGAATTCCCTTTAGTGATTTCTCTCACCAGTGACAATAAAGGACATAAGGAAACTGGTCTTCCCAGTCTGTAGCAGTTTTTCAGTAGCAGATACTCTTTGCTAATATTGAGAAGCAGATACTAAATGAATATTTTCTTCATTAAGGTTGAAGACAATTATGATATTGTCATGGGTTTGCCAGTCAGCCTCCCCCGGGGGCTGAGGATGGTTCTGCCAGGTGGATTTCCGGAACAAAAAAACC
>JAWWLV010000001.1:70970136-70996668 GCA_035041135.1 Platyrinchus mystaceus
GTGTTTCGGCTGCCATAAATCGAAGCTGTCATCCTGGAGCTTTGGAAGTGAAAAAAAAGAGACTATTTTTCTCCTCCTGGACTGATAAGAAGGGGGGAGGGATACTTCTGCAAATATATAGTATTTTTGCTTAGTTAGAATTGTTGTATATTAATAATTCTTTAGTTTTTATTTGTTAAATAATAAATCCTAATATTATTTCCCCCCCCCATCTCTTTTGTCTGCGTAAACTTTCTCTCGACTCGTAGCAATTGTGTGTGTGTGGGGGGGGGGGAGTGAAAAAAAATTGGCCCATAGCCAAACCCATGACAGATATGAAATGATAGAACATGACTAAGCAATCTTATTTTAAGGAAAATTGAAAGATATCCAAAGTGTCCAACAACAGCAAGAATTTACAATGGAAAACATTTTCATTGTTGATGCCATTAAAAACAAATCATAGTATTACTTTTATCTATTTATTTAATAATCAGCTTAGCATAATCATGCCTATAAAAAAGCCTGAATTGTTCCAAATTATAATAATTTTCAGTAAATTTAATCAGTGGAATATTATCTGGTATCTGTAATAGCCATGTTCATTCTAATCACATTAGCCTACATTAGTTGCTGCATGTTTCAAAACACAAGTTAGTGTAATTCATTTTGTTTACATAGTAGGCTTCAAATTAAATCCATTCTGGCCTATACCTTCTATTTTATATTTTTTTTTTAACTCCTTTATTTTAGTTCTCATTGCCAATGAAAACACACTCAGAACAAACAATTTCTTCAGTTTCAAATTTAATTCATAAATCAGTTCCATTTGTTTTATTGCAGTAACTACTAGCTCTTTTGTCCCAAACTTAAAATCTTTCTCCTATCTGAAGTTTTCTTGACATATGATCTTTGAACAAAGTATTGAGTTTATTTTTTGTACAATATTTAACCACCTAGCATCTCAGTATGAAACGAGGCTTGTAAATGCAAATTTGCCCAATGTAGTGGGCAAATATTTACAGTCATATTATCCTAGAATAATGGAATGTACACACACACATATATCTGAGGAATTTACACAGCTAGAGAAAATCCTTCATAACTATCGATATTAAAGTTTACACCTTGTTTTTCATTCATCTGTTTATTTACAGAAATGAAAGAGTAGGAGTGTAACTTAAGCTTTTCTAGTAAGAAACATTTAAAGCTTCTGATGTGGGGTCCACAGGATTTTTATTTTTCTATGTTTAGAAGCACCTTCTAAAAGCTAACATTTTCGATAATGAGTACTGTCATAAGATTTTGACTTG
The DNA here is from genome assembly GCA_035041135.1 of Platyrinchus mystaceus. Taxonomy (NCBI): domain Eukaryota; kingdom Metazoa; phylum Chordata; class Aves; order Passeriformes; family Tyrannidae; genus Platyrinchus; species Platyrinchus mystaceus. The sequence continues at coordinate 70,971,429 of JAWWLV010000001.1, forward strand.
CCTCTGTTCTGTCTTTTTTGATCTCTCCTAGTCCTCACTGCTATTTTTATGCTTAAACAGATATTTTATATGTATTTTGATAATGTTATTTCCAAAAGATGTATGACTAGTGATTTTTATTACATCCTTCCATTTGTCATCATGCTGCTACTGTGCCACTAGTGCTCACTCTCACATTGTGGGAATTATCCCGAGAATTCTACACCTATCTTTTAACTTTAGAAAGAGGTAAAAGCATTTAATCATTATGCCTCTTAAAAGCATTAGATTTACATTTGAATCTATTTTCAATTTCTCTTGGGGTTTGTAGGTGGTGTTCTTAGTCAAAGGCAATGAATTACCTGACAGTGACTACACCCATAGTGTAATTCCTCCTCAAGACAAAAAACATCACATGCCCCAGTGTGTACTTTAGACAATTCATACTAGAAACTGGCAGGCACACTTGACAGACTGCCTCTAGGCATCACCTTACATTAAAAAAAAATAAAATAAAAAAATAAAAAATAATAAAAAAAAAGGTGAACCCAGACAATGTTTTTCAATGAACCTGTGATCCTTCAGGTCACTGCATTTGTAATTGACTGAAAGATTACATATTGGCTTTTTGTTCAACTTTTAAAATGTGCCCACAGGACTGAGCAACCTTTAGAGTAAGTGTAAATGGGAAGAGGAAGACAAGGGCAGCTGTACAAAAAATGTTCCTGTCCTGCAACACCAAGAAGTTCAGTGCATAAAAGGGACTTGTCTGCTGAGATGCAGAAAGTTGTAAGAGCTTTGGATTTCTAACAGGGCTTTAGAACCATACACGTAAGAGCAGATAACTTTGCTATAAACATGAACTTCAAAAGATGTCTTTCAGTCCATTAGTGTCAAAAGAAATTCTAAAAAGACCAATTTCAGCAATTTTTGTGCATTAAACAATTTAAAATAATGCAGGAGGGCGGGTTGTGACACAATCAGGGTTGCTCTATATAGCTGTGGGTTTCTAAAGCAGAATTTATTCAATCACTCCTTTGTATGTTGCATTAGCTGCCCAGTTTGAATTAAGTAATATTATAGACTTAGAAAAATCAGGTTAAAAGACTCTTTGTATGGTTAGAAAGTCAACCACTCACAAAAGTTAAAAAAGTTACAATTGGTCCTTCCATGTACATATGGTCTTTAATTAGATCCTCTCACATGGTTTTTTCAGAAGCTGTCAGCATCACTTTGTATATGGAACAGGCTGTGCTTATTTAGAATGCAACAACTCAATAATTTCCTTTTTTTTACCCGATAAACATATGCCTTATTTATGACACAATATTCAAAGCAGATTCAGAATACAGGAATAATTCCTACTGGAATTTTTCCATGCCCCCTTTACTATAATATACAACATTAAACACTAATGAATTCATGTTAATGGCATCCTTGTGAGATAAGGATGCATCATGCACTCCACTGTACCATGTGAGAAACAAAGGCGCAGAGATATTATCCACTGTTTCAGAATTTATTTTGAGAGACATGATCTGATTTTTCATATTTAAAAACCACAAACCACTGAACTGTGATTTAACTGCTCAGAGTAGAAAAAAAAAAAAAAGTGATTTCACTACCAGCTCTGACTGTGCCTTTTGGCAACAAGGGTTTTAAAGAATGACTACTCTCAGGAATCTGGGATAGAATTAATCTCATCTGTACATAAAGGGCTGTTTGGAAATAATTTTAAATGTTCAAATCAGTGGAATTTTGGAGATTGACTGTATTTCCTAAATACAGGTTTTGAAATATCTTAATCTAAATGAGATCTCAGTTCATGAGACATATTCATAGAAAACCTACACCTGTCTGCATTGGCATCTGGAATCCAGATTGGATTTGCTAGTCTCAATGTCATTAGACACTTCTGCATACACAAGACTGAGCCCCACTCTCCTGCTCAATGAGTGATGGTGAAGTATCCTATTAGGTCTGCTCTTGCTGTTTCAGGAGAACACACGTCCCCTGCATATCTTTTGTCATATCTGTCAGTCACGTGTAAGACTCTTAAGATTTTCAAATTGCGCAGGTATGATATATAGATACCTGAGTTGAGTTCTCTGGTGAATGATTGAGTTCACCTTGTGATAAACAGCTAACATACCACTGGAATTTATACCTGAAGTGAGTTTCATAGACATTTAAATATGGAAGAGTTATTTTCTACAATGTGCCCAATATGCCTTGAAAGAATATGTTACATTGAAATAGAGGCGAGCTTTTTTTGTTGTTGTTCTTGAAATGACCGATATTTCTTTATTTAGTCTGTATTTCTCTCTCAGTCAAATTCCTTCCTGATTGTGCCTACCCATTTCTGTTCTATTCTACACACACTCTGGTGCACTCCTTCACGTTCTTTTCCTTGTACATACCCCAGTAAAATATACTTGACACAACATTGACCTACTCATAACATATATTTTGACATAGTTGTCCATCTAATTGTTGTTCCACTCAGCTGTTCTATCTTTTTGTTTCAATCTTTTTGCCTCAGGATACTTTTCCTCTCTGGCCCTGGTTGATCATCAGGTTCATGTACCTTATTCTCTCTTCCTTTCTGTCTTCTCCTGGATCTTCTTTGAGATTGAGACACATGGTTTCTGTCCTTAGTATTTTGCACCTTCAGCATTGTGTTCTCTCTTCTTTCTGCTGTGAGAAACTATAGAAAATTTAATGAAATAACAAGAAAGTGCTAACTGCTAAAAGCTGTGATACCTGAGCCCATTCTGGGTCAGAATTAATAAAATCAATCATGAATAAGGAAGTCTTTTCCTTGCTCTCATTCCTAGATTCATGTAGGCTGGTATTTTCCAAGGAAGGATCTAATATAGAGCTTCTCAGCCAGAATAGCTAAAATTTAGTATTTCAAAACATCACATGTGCTATTATCAAGTAAAATGTTAATTATTTGATAAATACTGTCAGTCTTCACAATAATATATTTTCACATCAGTTGCCAGAATCTCTATGGGGAAGAGAATAGAGAGAAATCTGAAGGATACCTTGACCATTACATTTCAAAATGCTAGGAAATAATTATCTCAGATAAAAATGGTTTTGCTTTGCTGTTTTTATTGTTATGAATAGGTATGGCCTAATTACAGACCTATTTATAAGCAAATTTGCTTGGATAGAATGCTTTAGAGCTGTTCAAAATGGAACCAAGGAGTGAACAACCACCTGGGCAATGTAATCTGCCAGGAGCTCAACTTTTGATCTTATTATCTGGTCTTCATCTATCACTCCATATGTATGTTCCAGACTCACTTCTTCATCCTATCTGTTATGCAGAAAAGGCATTCTGGCACTCACTCTTTGATACTTTATGGACAAAGAAGAAAAAGGGGAAAAAAAAAAAATTAAGCTGCCTAAATTTACAACCTAACTCAGTGGCCAAACCATGGAAATTTAACATAACAAAAAGTTTTGTTCATTAGTCCAGGGTGCTGGTCCATAAAACAGGGGTCATCCATAGGTCTGCTGGCTACCCACAGGTCTGTGCTCTTCCCCTTCACAGGTCTTGCATACACTATAAGGCCTCAAACATCAGTAAATGCCTGCATTAAGTAACAGAATGGAACCTGTGACTCCTGAAAGTTTTGACTCCCTAACATGGATGCTTCAAAATGGCATCTTTTTGTAAGCTAGACATCAAAATGAGCATCACAGTTAGTGGAGACCTAGTCAATATTGTCAGTGAAATCTTTTACACCAATGAGCTTATATAGTTACTATTATAATACTTGCTATGTTTATGAATAATAACAAACACAGAGCTTATAAGGCACTTTGGATTATACATATTTTTTAAAAGTCAATAAAAATGCACACAAATGCTGGAAATGTTTACTTCAACAGGAAGTTAAAATCATTATAAGTAAGCAAATGGATGCAGGTTATCTCCCTTAACTTGCTATTGAAATTTTAACAAGAGATTTCCAGAACCTAAATCCATCAATATTCAGGTTCAAGATAACATAAAGTCTTCAGGCAAAATGGTTTATATAGCAGGGTGTTCAAAACAGGAACATATCCTTATCACTCCAAAATAATGTAATAACTCAAAAATATCACTCAAAAATAATGTAACCACAAAAAAAGCTACGAGGATAACCATTAGAAACATGTTAAAATTATAAGCATCATCTCTTACTTGCATCTTTATAGCTTCAACATTCATAAAACCACTTGAAGGAATTGCATTAAGAGAGAAGGAATGGCTGTTGCTGAAAAGCATATAGAGGCACATCACATCATATTGAGAGATATCAGGTACATATTGTATTACACAGTTAGTGAGTTTATTGCCACACATTCTACCCCAAAGAGTTATTAACAGTTAAATGAAACTTTCATGTACATGTTCTTCTACTTGCTTACAGTGAATTAGATCGTCCATGTTAAATTCCGAATTTGTAATGCTTGTGCACATCAGAAATTCTTACTTACACAGCAAATAATTTTGTTTTTGACTCTTCGGAAACTCAGTCCAAATTTTCAACCATGAAACTCCTTTTTTTCAAAATCTGCTGTTTTGTGTTACAGATCTATGCTTTTGCACCTTACTTAACTCTCTATTCTTCTGTCAGGATTTCCAGATTGCAACCAAAATCTTAAATTTTTCTTATTAGAGCATTATTAGTATTTGTTTCTATTCAAAATAATAAAAATATAATAAAAATAATTCATTCTAGCAGATATGAGGCATTTCAGAAACTACTACATAAATATTTTCATGTTTGTGTTTCAGAAGAGTTACATAAAATGAAAATATGTTCAGAAATGTTCAAACACAACACTGTAATACATGGCATATATTACAGTGTTGCAGATAGAATTTTCTAATTTCCATACTCGTGTTAAAAAGATTATAAGAATTTAAGTTGAATATTCAAGAGAGCAGGAAATTCAATAACCTGGATCCTTTAGAAACCTTTCTAAGTAAAAGTATGACCATTTGGCTTACAGGGGCAAATATTTTACCAGTAAAATTTTCCAGAAGCTTATTTTGAGCCATTTTGATTTGATTCTTCTTAAAAATTAAAATTTTGTTCATAAAACATAAAATCTTCATGAAGATTTAAAGAATTGTAGGCTTGCAAAGTCTAAAATATGTACATTTAGATATACAAAGCAGATTTCGAGGTTAGTGTGCTCAAATAGCAGATATAGTATTAACAAAAAAAAAGCATTAAAAAGCAGAAAAACAAATTTAAATGACAAATAAAATATAAAGAATTAAAACACAGAAGTTGGAAAATACAGCAACAATTATAATGTTCTAAATAAGAAACACCCACTTACAGATTAATCTTCTGTTTCCCCACCAGACATCATCTGTAGCACAATTTCCCTTGAGAAACATGAGAATATGTTTGGTAATATATGTGGAGAAAATAGTGAAGACAATAGAGGTGGAATGATGATTCATCAGAAGATGATGAAATTAATAAATGAGAAAAAAACAGTTTAAAAACAAGCTGTTAACTTGAACATGCATTAGGTATAGATATACATGTGTCAAAGTAGCATGAAGCTGGACAGAAGCATGCTCTAAAATTTCTTTTTTTTTTTTTCCTGATTACTCTTAAATAAAAATGCAGCTAACCCTGTGTCAGAGACAGATCACCAAGATAATTTTGGTTATTTTGCCTCTTATTGCATGGTTCTAATATTCTGTTCCCCCCCAAAATTTAGACTGCAGAGGAAAGATATCCAATAACCCAACAGAAATCTCTTTGTTTTCTATATATTTAGCCTTTTTCCATCAATGTGGGACTGGTGATTATAATCTATTCAGAAAGAAAAGGTACTTTAATGACTCATTGTCCAGATAAGTTTAGCATGTATAGAATTTCATCAGTTTTCAGTTCAACCTCATGTAGCCCCAGTGAGTTGAGCAAAGCCTGGCAAGACTAACAGATTAATCTCCAGTGGAAACACAGATCACTCAGTATCTCTGAACTGCAGCCAAGCTCAGGTGTAGGGTAGAATATATTCTACAAGCTAACAAACTCTTTAGCATGCATGGGAACCTGTGTGCTGTGTGGAAGTGTCAACTGCTTTTATGAGATGTCAGGATAACAAAGCATAAGGATTGAGTTTTCATATTATTAATAATTGTTATATTATGCATTACTTCACTGATTTGATGGAAGTCAGCAGAGTGAGTGAGGCATACAGAATAGAAACATACTTCTAGATATAATCCATGTAGCAAACTTTCCACCAAATATGTTTTAGAGTATCCATTTTAGTGAATATTAAGAATGTGTTAACTGTTTCAGGAAAAAAAAAAAGGAACTGAAAATTCAATTTTTATTTTACTTCAGAAAAGAAAACAGGAAAAAAATAAGTAGAAAATTAGTGTAGTGGGTTGACTCTGCCTAGACACCGGGTACCCACCAAAGTCACTCTCTCATTCCCCTCTGCAACTGGACAGAGAAGAGAAAATATAGCGGAGTATACACTCAGCAAGATTGTTTATGACAAAAAACTGGGAGGAGTGTCTGATACACCAGAATGTTATGATGTTATCCAGAGGGACCTTGGATGAGAAGTTGGTGCAAGACTTTATTCAGTTGTCCCCAGTGACCGGAGCAGAAGCAATGGGCACAAACAGAAACACGTTTGGTTCCCTCTGAACATAAGGAAACACTTCACTGTGAGGTTGACTAAGGACTGGCACGGGTTGCCCAGAGAAGTAGTGAAGTCTCCTTCCTCGGCAATACTGAAAAGCCACGTAGACGTGTTCCTGAACAACCTGCTCCAGGTGATACAGCTTGTGCAAAGGAATCGAACCAAATGACCTTCAGAGGTCCCTTCCAACCTTAACCATTCTGTGAAATGCAGAGTCTGGTAATATCTCACATTAAAGCCTCTAGTTTCACCATTGTTGATCCTGACCACCTGAACTAATTCTCTACCAGGCTGATGAACAATCAGCCACAAATGCTATATGATGAACAGCTCCTAGTAGAAATGTTAGGACTGTGTTTGAGTTTTCACTTTTCTAAAATAGGTATTAGAACCAGGATGGAAATTACGTACCTTTATTTCTTTAGGACCAGCTCCATTTATATATTTTATTGCAAAAATCTAGAAAATACAGAAAAAAAAAAGTGTTTTGCTTTTTTTTCTTCAGTAATCCAGTTATAAGGGTACTTGCATAAGATATAATCCTTTCTCTGAAAGATATTTTGCAACAAAAACCCAGAAGGGCACCTTGCTGTCAGGCTACAAACCATAATGAGAGACATCAGCCTCATATTCATGAAATACATTTATGAATGTTAAGTGTTTATGATGGTCACAGGTGTCTCTTTGTTTTTTAATCAGTAGCAAAATCCAATTATTGATAATAATTAATTTTATGGAATATTTACAGAAGACCATATTCTTCTTTAAATAGTTGCTAATTTGTAAAAATGGTACCTACTTGTGTTTTCAGGGAGAAAGAATATAATGGTTACACATTACTGAAGGAATTACTGGGCCTCTGAAGCTTCAGAAAATGTTATCATAGAATGTTTTGGGTTGGAAGGGACCTTAAAGATCATCTGGTTCCAACTCCCTTGCCATGGGCAGGGATGCCTTTCACTAGACCAGGTTGTTCAGAGCCCCATCCAGGCTGGCCTTGAACACTTCCAGGGATGGGGCATCTACAACTTCTCTGTTCCAGTGCCTCACCACCTTCACAGTAAAGAATTTTTCCCTAATATCTAATCTAAACCTTCTTTCAGTTTGAAGACATTTTCCCTTGTTCTGTCACTACATGTGCTTGTAAATAGTGTCTTGCCACATTTCTTGTAGACTCCCTTCAGGTACGGGAAGGCTGCAATTAGGTTACCCTTAAGCCTTCTCTTTTTGGGGCTGAACAAACACAATTCTCACAGCCTTTCCTCACAGGGAAGGTGTTCCATCCCTATAATCAACTTTGGTGGACATCCTTTGGACTTGTCCCAAGAGGTCTGTATTATCATCATGGGGTTTTTTTGGACAAGTTTTATTTGTCATAGAAAAGTAGCATTCTGAAGATGCCTATTGCACTAGAATGAGATTTGCAGTCACACCAATTCTAATGTAGTGAAAAAGATAATTTTTTTTTCTGAACAGTATCCTGGAATTTCTTAAGAGTACCAAACTCCATTCACCACAGACTACTGAATATCTGATATACCAGATGCTCGTGACCATAGTTATACACCCATAAATATATTTTCCAAACCTGTGTGCTATATAGCAGTGATTTGAGAAAAGTCTGGCTAGAAAGCTGGTAAAATATTTTAGTATCTACTGCACAAACATGTATATGGTGTTTCAATTCCTTTACAATTTTGAAATGCATGGCTGAACCATCTCATATATTCTCCAAGTACTAGTGACAAATAATAATATTGTAGTTCATAACTACTACAGTTCTCTCCTCACAGAAGAACAAATTTAAAATTTTATTACTTTTTATTGCTCTAATTTAATTTTTATGTTATTCTATTTTTAGACACTTCTTTAGTGCACACATTCTGAAGTTAAGAAAGGATTGCCAAATTCAGCCTAGAAGCTAAGTGAAAAATATAGTCCTATTCTGAACTGTGGAAGGTTATTCTTATTGTCTCATAAATTTCTCTTCTGGAAGTACTGATGCCTTCCCTTGAACACTAAATTGAAGGGATTATCATTACAAGCATGTTTAGTGTATATATTTACATTTCCAGAAGATTTGTAACAAGTTTGTAACAAGGTAAGAGTCAGTATCTTCTCCCAGGTAACAAGAAATGAGAGTACATGGCCTCAAGTTGTACCTGGGGAGGTTTAGATTGGATATTAAGAAAGATTTCTTCACAGAAAGAGCTGCCAAGCACTGTCACAGGTTTCCCAGGGAAATGGTGGAGTCACCACACCTGGAAGAGTTCAAAAAAATGTGTGGATGGGGCACTTGGGGGCATGACTTAGTGGTGCTGGGTTAATGGTGGGATCAATGACCTTAGAGGCCTTTTTCAACCTAACCCATTCTATGATTCCACAGTTACTATAAGTTTTATATCTCAGAAGAAGCTATGATTTCTTTTGTGTTTTCTGAATGGTGTCCCAAGCACATTACCAATGTCAAGACCCTTTGAGGGCCATTGGCTCCCTGGTGCTGGGGCTCCAGAAGTGTTGTTAGGTGGCCAGGGCCCATTTCACCACTCTAGCCAGAAGCCAGGCAAGAGGGAGGCATCAGGGCAGCCCCAGCCCCAGGCAATAGGCACCTCCCTGAAGATGGGTCAAGGTTGGGCTGGGATGTGCACCCACAGGATGTGCCTGGCTCAGCTGGGAAGGACAGGGCTGAGGGGAGATGAAGACTAGCCCTGCTGTGGCATGGCTGGGGCAGGGGTTGCCAGTTCCTGGGGGGTGACATGGAGACCTGAGCTGTGGGCAGGGTGGAGCGAGATGTAGGGGGTTGGGAAGGGGCAGCTGGGCCTGGTAGTGCCTCCAGGGCCTTGACGCGGGCAATTCTGTGATTCTGTGATAAGCTCTGGTCAGCCTTTCATTTCTCAAGGAAGCACAAGTGACCTTTTTACATTTTAAAAACCTAGGCCTTTTTAAAAGCTAAGTTTGAGAATATTTGTTTTTCCAATTTACAAAGGTTAAAATCATCATCTATTCTAACTTCACATCCTGTTATGATCGGATTTTATCTTTCATTAAGAATAGCTTTAATGCAAGTACTGTGAACAGTTCTTTTTAAATAGTGTTTGTACTTCTCAATTTCAGGTCTGAGGAGAGAGGTGGTGTTGTCAGGAGGCAGACAAAATTTCCATTGGTGACAAATTCAATGCAGGCTCTGAAACATCTTGATATAGATACAAATTATCTCACATTAAAAGTGACAAATCACATATCTTTTGTTTGCTGTCTTTTCTCTTGTTCCATATGTTGTGTTTTGTTGGCAGGTGCAACTCAGCAAGAGGGAGAGAGGCCATGTACCTGCTCACTGCTGGATCAATGCACAGTCACATATTGGACCAATGCGCAAGTCCTCTTGGAGTGAGTGGAGCAGTGGTCCTCTCCTCAGAGAAGTAAAAAGAATAGGAGAACTCAGAGTCTCCACACAAGTGGATATTCCCAAGAACAGGAAGGAGACAAACAGTGAAGAGGCAGAAGTGATACACAGAGAGTTTCCAGATGTCTCCGTTGCACTGCTTAGAATTATTAACTATTCATCAAGATACTAAACATTGCTGTAATCAAAGCAAGAGTGAGGTGAAGTGAAAGACCTATGTCTGAGGTGAAACAGTAAGCAGTGAGGACTTCTAATACTGTTTTCATTTCAGTTTGATTTTACCAACTTGATCTGAGCTTCTGTTCTACAGAAATCAAGTTGTAGTTTATCCTTTAATAAAATGTAATGTCAGCAGTCCAGAACCCTTTTAGTATTTATAGTATCATCACTTTAAAGAAAAGCTATTAATATACACAGCTGAATTTGACAGTCAGGATTCCTGAATATTCAGCTATGCATCCCAAAAGGAATGCTACGGAACCTCTTGAAGGTATGATTGATTCCGTTAAGTAGAAATCAATAAGACAATCTTTGGTTCCACACTCAGAAAGCTGAGATTTATTAGTATCCTTCTTGACTCAATGAATGCTTTTTCTATGTATAAATTAAATTCTGCATCAGTATTTTTCAGGATATCCTATTTAAATGGAAGATAATAGGACCTACAGATGAATCTGCCTGAGGACATTACCAGATTGCAAATAGTTAAATTCAATATTGAAATTCAATAAGATTTTCTCCCTTTATATTAACTGAAAATAAAATACAACTGAGAAAGAGAGAGAAAGAGAAAGAAAGGGAGTGATTTAGCAAATGTTATTATGACATACTATCAAAACAGAAGGTTCATTTTCTTGAACATAGCCTCTTTTCAAATGTATCAGAATTATTAGGTAATATTCCTTCTTTGCTTCGCTATATTATTGTAAAATATTTTATAACTTTTAACAAGAAATAATGAGAAGTTTTTCACTGACAGGTAATAGAATAATGAAGAGATTGCAGGTTGTATAGGCCTTTCAGGAACAATGTTAATAATTGTAAAAAAAAGGTTAAATATCTGGCAAAACAGGGACTTGCAATTAAATGTTACAGATTATGTTTAAAATAACATTTGTTCTACATCTAATGTGAACCAAGAGATTCACTAAAAATTGCTTTCTTGATTATACTCTATTCCCAGAAAATTTAAATAAATTACTTGTAATCTTTCCCTTGAGTGCTGAGAGGAACTGCTTTGAAAAGACATTTTGTAACATCTTTTTTGTTTTGGTTTGGTTTTTTTGTTTGTTTGGTTGGTTGGTTTTTTCCTTCTAATATTCCAGTTTCTCATAACTAGATAGAAGAACAAGGTTTCAAGTTACTGGGCAAACTTGCTCATTCTAGCCATCTAGTATATGAACATTTACCTAAGTATGAATATAAATAAATTACAGAGAGACTGGCGCTACTTTTTTGTCCAATCATCAATTTAATCATAAATCAAACTTGGACACAAAGTTGTCAGAAATTTCAAATAGATCAATGAAATGTACAGTAGTGATGAATATAAATTGGTATTTGGTTACTGTTGTATACTGACTTTTAATTTAATTTATATCAAGTGATAAAAGGGGTGATTCTGTGATTCCAGTCTGGGCCTTGGGTAGCTTTTGTATTTCATTAAAGGTGATATTACTGCCAAATTCCCAAAACTATTTTCTCCATACCCTTCCCTTACAAAAGTGACTCTGTATCCGTGTTCTTTCTTATGTATAATTCTGTCTTTGTTTTCATAGATTTTTCTTTTTTTTTCTTCAGTGGCTGATTTCCATTAACAATTTATGGACTAATTTGAAGAATTTTTTCCTAGTTGGTTATGAAGTTAACCTAAGTGAACCATAATGCTCTGTTCTGTATTTCATGAAGGTGGGTGAAGATAAGATAATGATTGATATTTTAGCCACTGTAAGACTAAGACATTCCTACTTTAAATATGCTATTAATTTTCTTTTTTTTTTTTTGTATTGTCAACACTCTTTAACTGACTTGTATTTTTATGAAACAAAACATAGTAACACTGATATAACTCTAAAGCATGAATTGTGCTCTGGGTTCCTCTATGAAGTAGTACTTTTGCTTCAATCAACAGACAGTAGTAAGTTTAAGAGGCTTCTTCTGCTCTACCCTCTTCTTCTGCTCTCTCTCTGTTGGAGAATCTGAGTCAAAATTCAGTAGAAGTGGACATTTTATTTGTTTTTCTTTTCCTTAGAAACAATGTTAATGCTGATTCTCTAGATAGGGGATTTATCTTTTTTGCTTCAAAATATGTTTATTTAAGGGACATAAGACCATTCATTTAATGTCAGATAACTGGATGGAACAGGTGCTATGAAACTCCACTTACAGAACATTAGAATCTTCTGGAACAATTGTAATACAAGCTTTATATTAAATCCCTCTCAGTCCCATCTGAGCTCTGCACATCCTGCACACATCCTTGGAGTTGCAATGATGTGACTTACAGGGTATCCAGCCATATTCTAGCAGACTTCTGGTAAAATGGTCAATTTTGTACAGTTTCCCTCTTTTCCCTCTTCCTGCTTAATCCTCCAGATTCAGACTGAAAAGCAAATGTGAATGTAAACAAACACTGAGTGAAGAAAAAGAGAACATTTGGTGTTCCCTGTAAATTCCTCAAACAGCCAGGATTCAGCCTAGATCTTTCACCTTGTCTTTGTTTAAGAGGTGATTTCTTTCCACGTGTGAAGAAATGTGCAATTTCTATAAAATATCCTGCATGTGTACACATGAGACAATACAGCGCATTATACTGTCTCATTTTTTCTAAACTTGTGAATATTTTCTTCTTAAAGTAAATAAAAAGAGCTTTTTTGGAACAAAGAAAGTTTCTCAAAGCAAAATTAAAATCAAAATAAGGTTTATTTTATTACAGTAATTACTATAGCAACTATTGGTAATTCTTACGAAAACTCTGTTACCACAAAAGATATGCAGACATTATATCAGATTAGATCTTTTGTCAAATTTTGATGGAATATTCAGAAAATTTCTCTTTTTTATGAAGACAATAGGAAAAAAAAGCACATGATACTATGAATTTATTGCTTTCAACACTGAAAATTCTATGGGAACTTCTTTGCCTTAGGGGCTTTGTTTCAACCATGGGGCTACCTTTGAAGTACTTGAGTCATTGTATCAAAGGAACAATTATGAGCTACTTAAAAATATACTTGTGTTAACATCCTTAAAGACCATCTGGACTGAAAGAGCAGATTGAGAAAGTAATTTAGATTCCTGATAGAGTCAGGAAACGGGTGTCAGCAGGATCCAGCAAGCCTCTTAGTGTGAGGATTGGAGAATCAAGCTTTCCGAACTCCCCCTGCAATACCTCGATAAAGTTTGGAAGTAGTGTTAGTGCCTACTGTTGCAGTACTAAAAATATCAGGGATACAATTCTGGCTTCTGTTCTGCTGGAGTCAAGAAACTGCTCTAAATGTTGTCCATTATTCTATGAAGTGATATTTTGGCTTTGAGTACAAATAACCTGTCTCAAAATCATTTAGATCTTGAGTTAATGTTTGATTACATATCATCAGTAAAGAGGCTTGTAGTTAGATCTGTCACTCGGAGATGAAGTTGTGGATCTTGATCAAATGAATGTTCTTCTGTTTAATGGGGAAATGCTGCAATAATCGCAGAAACAGGAAATTCTTTCTAACCCTTGAGCTTAGCTCTTCAACACTGGGCTTCTGAGTTCAACACATTCACTCTCTTATCTTAAACTGACTCTTCTTCCCCACAACTCTATCCTGACATTTCCTTTCAACTCTTTGCCACAGAAGAAAAGCTGAGAAAATAAGATGAGAAAAAATTATGTCCCGTCATGATGATGAGTTCTTTAATAATTATCACACAAACATAATACCACCCTTATGATGTCATGCAGGTGTTCAAAGAGTTCTTTTGCGTCTGAGGGTAAGGCTGCCAAGTTATTAATTGCTGATGGGAAGAAGTACCACAGAGCATCAATAAAACAGACTGTTAAGTTTGAAGATATATCCTGTGTCTCTATTAGACAGCTCTCTACTGTTTCTGACTCATCCATGCTATTATCTCAATTCTCTTACATCGACAGTCAGGTTGTATAATTAGAAAATGAACAAGGAAAGACATATAACTTTAAATTTCTTGTTGCAAATCTAAGTTTTTTTGCATGCCCATTATTAGACTCTTATATTAGTGTATATATATGTTTGCATTTATATATATAAATATATAAAAAGAATAAANNNTCATTGGATTAATTCTAAAGATCACCACCCCCTGGGGGTTTACCATTTTCTTACCTTCAGGGGGGGAAAAACTGTTTTCCCCCACCACACATGCCCATTATTAGACTCTTATATTAGTGTATATATATGTTTGCATTTATATATATAAATATATAAAAAGAATAAAATTCTCTTATTTGGAGAAATAATTTTAATAGGACAGGTCAGATAGGAATATATCTTACTATTTTCTTTTTTTCATCTTTCCTTCAAGTTAAAAATGAGAATATAAATTTCACTTTGTGGATTTTGATATCTAAATCTGTGTTTGAGGTCTTAATCTGGGTCTACCTATAAAGTCAATAAGGTGTGGTCAATGTACTTAGTGGAGTCAAGGGCATGATTCCCCTTATTCTAAAGCAGATATTTAAACCAAGCTAAATGAACCATAACCTGAAAGTGCCTTTTTCTTTTTTCTTTTCTATAAAGGAGGTCAGCCTAACTGCGACTGGCATTTCCAGACTTTTTTTTTTTTGTGATCACCTAAAGTTGGATTAATGGAATCACACAATATTTGAATAGTAAGCTTACATGAGTTTAACTATGCTTCAGCTTTTTTTCCATTCAATGTTCTGGAGTATTCCTTTTTAATTTTTCACTTTATTAAGTAATAGCTGTGGAATGAGATAGGGAGAAGATTAATGTACCAGAAATCAGAGTAACCAAAGCTGTAGAGGACAGGAGTATATGTGTAGATCTGTCACATGGCCTATTTAATAATATTTACTTTCAGATAGCTAAATCTTAAGCCTTAAGAAGGAGATTCTAAATGTTGGAGTTAGAAACTTGTTAAAAAAAAAAAAAATGCTCCAGAGAAAACAGACCTTTAAAGCTGTCAACACAAGGCAAAAAGGGAAAGCACTGCAGGTACATAAACATGCCAGTAGAAACCTTGGAGATTTCTCTCATTTGGGGTTCTGTCTAGTAAGAATCCAAGTTCCACATGGTGAACACCCACGCAGTCAATGTGATAACTCTTCCTTGATTTGAATGAAAGATTCTTCTATTGAAGAAAAAAAGTTGATTAAATCTAGTCTTAAAGTAGAACTTTTTATTCCTACATGTTTCTTACTATAAACTTAATAGAACATTGTAAATTAAGCACTGATTAATTCTCTCTCGTTGTGTGGTTCTTTTCAAGGTAAGAGTTAAAACGTTGTTTTAAGCAGAACAAAATAAACCTGAGGAACTAGTTCAGTTAAACTTTTACTTTATCTAAATATTTTTAATTCATTTTTGTTTTCTGAAATGTATTCTTAAAACTATAGAAGAGCAATAATTATCTGGGGGGAGAGGGGGTGCTGCTATATTTGTAACCAGCTATTAGATATCAGGAAATGGCTTCCTCTCATCATGTATTACATCATCATGAATTATTAGTCATTGCTAATAAAATATTGATCTTGTGTCTATAATGTGTATGCTAAGAGACTGGATATAAATAATCTTAAGAAAATACTAGCATGCTGGCATTATTTTCATCTACCTTCCTCTCTGTAATCCTTTTAACCGTATATCAATCTATCACTCTGATTAGCCATGCCAAATGTTCCAAACCAAGAAATAAGAGAATAGAAATAGGAATGAACTGTCTCATGCAACTTTACAGATCAAATGATTTTGAAATAATTCTATTAGTGATGACAGCAGCCCTTGGCAAATTGAAAATGAAAAAGAAAAAAAAAAAAAAAGGTGTCCTTGAAGTTAGGTTCTGCTCACACTTTGAAGAAATTTCCCTGTTAAGTTTGGTGTAATGCCCTTTTCAGTAACACATAAAATAGCTTCTGATGAGTTACAGATCTTCCATTTGCTAGCAGTGCTTATTAAATTAAGACTTTAGATCAGGAATAGTAATTTTACATAAAAATGCCTACAGCCAAGCTGCCAGAACTTTTGCTATGGTCTTGAAATCACAGTTGCTTAACCATAATTGGCCTGGAACTTTAGCAACAAAGGAGATTATTTGCTGAATCATACAGATACTATACAATTTGCATAAAGATGACAGAATGTTCTTTAACTTATAGAGTATTGAATAATTTTCTAAAGACTGTTTAGTTTTTCCTAATATTAGAAAATTACTGTTTCCTTTCCTCAGGTTTTACTATTGAATACAACACGTTTTTTTGCTAACTGAATAATACAGTCTTAGTTATAGAGAACTAAAACAGGAAGTCAAGCCTCAAAATGTGCAAGCTGTGTGGTGCTTTTTTTTTTTCCCATCTATGTGCAAGTTCAAATGAAGATGACTTTCCCCCCCAGGCTTATGCAAACAGCTCATCAAGATTCAATTTTACCTCTTACAGGCAAGCACAAGAAATTAAAATAAATGTAATATACACTCAAAAGTTGATGTTTTTACAAAGGTTTGAAAATAGAACATTGGACACAGGAAAGCAAAGAGAATGACTGTCATAATTTTCACGATGTGCTCAGAGGACATTTGAGAAATGGCATATACCACTGAGAACAAATACTGGCAGCACTTAGGAACAACAGAAGGACAAAATAAAAATAAAACTTAGCCTAGTTCCTAATTGGTAAGGCACTCATATAAGAAGCAGAATATCTGGATTCTTCTTCTTGCAATTTTTTTAGAAGCTCTGTAGTAATGTGACGCAAAAATGTACAGAAACATGCATGTATTTCCTTCATTCTCTTAAGAAGAAACATGTAAATATAGCCTTTGTATTAATATAATGCCTCTTCTTTTATTTTTTTCTTTAACTTTGAAAATAACTTTGAATCGATAGAACAATTTTTTTTAATTAA
Organism: Platyrinchus mystaceus; assembly: GCA_035041135.1. NCBI lineage: Eukaryota > Metazoa > Chordata > Aves > Passeriformes > Tyrannidae > Platyrinchus > Platyrinchus mystaceus. Next base: position 70,988,604 of record JAWWLV010000001.1, read on the forward strand.
GATATACAGACCACTAAAATATAGAAAGAAATTGCTCATGCCAGCTTTCCCTTCATCAATAGCATCTTCAGTTCTATGTTGCTTACAAGAGATATTGTACACATAGGCGAGCCTGTAAAGTTACTTTAGCCCTGGAGTTCATCGATAGCAAGATTTAATTTGTCTTTGACCTTGAAGTTGCAATGATGCATTCTCAATTCTGTATGTGATTTACAGCAGAGCACTTAGACAAGACCTAAAGATCACATGTCACTTCTGAAAATTACTTTTTTTTTGTTTTAATTTTGAAAGAAAGAAAAAAATAAGTTGCTAAAATTTAATCCAACACCTCTTCCACCTGCTTCTGAATATTTCTTCTAAATAAGAACCCAAAAACCTGCTTAGGGATATTAAAAAAAAGGGAAAACAGATTTAGACAGATTTAGAGAAGACATAAGTTGCTTACTTTTCTTGAAAACGGAATTTTGAACTTTTAAAATTCATTATGACTGCTAATATAGTAATACCTTCACTAAACTCTTTCAAATAGGAGGTACCAGACATACCTCCTTATCTTAATTGTTTTATAAATGCATGATACTAAAGAAAACAGATGTTTTTTGCCTATACAACTATCACAAGCTGAATAATCAGAGAACATATCCAAGTGTATAGGACACACTGCTCTCATTAACTAAAAGGTATTTGTCAAAAAACACTTCATAAGTAGGTAGAATATATAAACATATGTAAGCATTCCAGACTACTAACATTTACTCTTAAAAGGTGCATTCCTCTATGGCTATACAAGTCCTTTATGTCTCAACTGCACAAACAGACATTAATTTCATCAGCAGATAATGGCTGTCCTGTTTATCATCGCAGTCACAAGGAGTCAACTCTTCTGGAAGTTTCAAGCTTCTAAAGCTTAGCAATGCAGGATTAAGCTATCTGGTAGCAAAGAGAGGGCAGTATGATCAAAATAAAATTACTCTGAAAATCACTGCTTTCATTAGACCTCATTGTAAAAGTGGTCATCAAGTGTTTCCAAAGAGAGGATTAAATAGGTTTAGACTTTAGCTACACAGAAAATACAGTTTGATTGAACTCCAGTTTATTTTTCACAGGCAGTGAATGAGGGCAATTTTAGCTCCTTGAAGAAACCTTAGAGAAAGTTATTTGCATATTGTCTGCCAGAAAATAGTGGGACTTTGCTGCCCTTAAAGGTATGAGGAACAAGGGTGAGAAACAGCAACTCACTGAGAGGAACAGTTCCCCAGTTAGGGGAGCGGGATTGGGCTGGGGACAATGACTGAGGTCAGCTCAGTGCCTGTCTGCTGCTAAGCAAATCTGCTCTCAATAGGCAAGTCAAGACAAGAAAACAAGTCAGCAAGGTGAATTTAGGGTTAACAAAAACCAGAGCACAGCACAACTTACCTATGACATAGCCTCAGTCAGGGACTGAGCCTAAATATGACTCCCAGATCAATAGGAACAATGTGCATGGATGGAGGCCCTGGGAAGGTATCTGACTGCTCATCATCTGACAGATGGGTTAAAAACTGGGTTAAAAACTGTCTGGATGGCTGGGCCCAGAATGGTGGTGAATGGTGGCCAGTCACTAGCAGTGCTCTCGAGGGCTCAGTACTTTGGCCAGTCCTCTCTAATATATTTATTGATGATCTTGATGCCTCAGAAGTTGTAGGATTTTCAACTTTTTGTAGATTTTAAAGTATCTGTGTAGTAAATATAGATTTTTAGTATAATTGTATAGTTTCTCACACTTAAGAGTAGTAGTTAACAATTACCAAGCCCTATTCCCCCATTTCATATTGAATTTTCTAAATTCTTTAGGCTTGTTTAGGCTCCTTTCAAGGTAGGACTATAGTAAACACATTTTGTTTAAGATTATATGCAACCCAAGCCTGAACAACAAGATACCATCATAATGAAAGCAACCTTCAAGCCCAGCACCTTGGAGATCCTCCAAAGACAGTACATGCTGTGAAGAAGAGGAAGATCAGGAAGAAAGGGGTCTTAGGATGTCCGACTCAATTCAGAGGAGGCATGCCAGGGGGACAGATTTGGGGAGGATCTGGCAGGCAGATAATTCTAGGATTGGATGGATGATACTGTAAAATTTTAAGCCTTTGTACTCCTTGCACCAGAAGGCAATCATTAAAGACCTGCTCTCTATTTATCTACATTAAATTTAGCTGGTTAGTTTTTTCTCCTGATTTTTAGGCAACAATCTGGACAAGGGGATCAAGTGCACCCTCAGTAAGGTAGTAGATGACACTAATTTTGGAGAGAGTGTTGACCTGCTGAAGCGTTGGAAGGCTCTGCAGAGAGATCTGGACAGGCTGCATTGATGAGCTGAGGCTGATGGCGTGAGGTTTAATAAGGCAAAGTGCCAGGTCCTGCCCTTGGGTCACAAAAACCTCATGCAGCACTACAGGCTGGGGAAAGAGCAACTGGAAAGCAGACCAGTGGAAAATGACCTGTGGGTCATGACCTGTGGGTCAATAGAGTGCCCAGATCATCAAAAAGGCCAATGGCATCCTGGTCTGCATCAAAAATAGTGTGGCCAGCAGGATTTTTGCCCTGTACTCGGCATTAGTGAGGCTGTACCTAGAGTACTGTGTCTGCAGAATCGCAGAATCACAGAATATGCTGAGTTGGAAGGAACCCACAAGGATCACTGCAGTCCAATTCCTGGTCCTGCACAGGACCACCCCAAGAGTCACACCATATGCCTGAGAACTTTGTCCAAAAGCTTCTTGAACTCTGCATACTTGGTGCTGTGAACCACTTCCCTGGAGAGTCTGTTCCAGTGCCCAACCACCCTCTGGGTAAAGAACCTTTTTCTAATATCCAATTAAAACCTTCCCTGACACAACTTCAGGCCATTCCCTCCGGTCCTAACATTGCTTACCACAGAGGAGAGATCAGTGTCTGCCCCTCCTCCTCCCCTCACAAGGAAGTTGTAACTGCAATGAGGTCACTCCTCAGTCTCCTTTTCTCCAGACTAACAGACCAAGTGACCTCAGCCACTCCTCGTGTAGCTTCCCCTCAAGGCCCTTCACCATCTTCATTGCCCTCTTTGGGACACTTTCTAACAGCTTAGTATCTTTCTTATATTTTGGTACCCAAAACTGCACACAAAATTCAAGGTGAGGCTGCAACAGTGCAGAAGAGATTAGGACAATCCCTCCTCTCGACCAGCTGGTGATGTTTTGCCTGATGCCCCCCAGGACCTGGTTGGCCCTCCTGGCTGCCAGGAAATGCTGACTCGTATTCAACTTTTCATTGATCAGGACCCTCAGGTCCCTTTCCTCAGAACTGCTTTCCAACATCTCATTCTCCAATCTGTATGAACATCCAGGGTTGCCCCATCCCAGCTGAAGAATCTGGCACTTTACCCTGTTTAACTTCATATGGTTGGTGATTGCCCAGTCCTCTAATTTGTAGAGGTCTCTCTGCAGGTCCTCCCTTCCTTGGATGGAGTCAACAGCTTCTCCCAGTTTTGTGTCATCTGAAAACTTGCTTAGTATCCCTTATAGTCCTGTGTCCACTTCTGCATCCCTCAGTTCAGGAAGGACTTTGAGGTGCTGGAGTGTGTCCAGAGAAGGGCAACAAAGCTGGTAAAGAGCAGGAGCTGAAGCATGGGTCTTATAAGGAGTGGTTGAGGGAGCTGGGGTTATTTAGTCTGGAGGAGAGGAGGCTCAGGGGTAACCTTATCACTCTTTACAACCACCTGAAACAAGGTTGTAGCCGGGTGGGGGTCATTCTCTTCTCCCAGAGAACTCATGAAAGGACAAAATAGCCTCAAGTTGCTCTAGGGGAGGTTTAAGTGGACATTAGGAGGAATTTCTACACAGTAAGGGTGGTAGATATGGGAATGGACTGCCCAGAGAGGTGGTGCAGTCACCATCCCTGGTGTTGTTTAAGAAGACTGTATGTGGCACTGAGTTCCATGGTCTACTTGACACAGTGGTGTCCAAAGGCTGGACTTGAACATCTCAGAGGTCTTTTCCAATGTTACTGATTATGTGATTCCTTAGACTATTCATGCACTCACTTTAATATCTACATATTCAAGTAGGATATTGAAGGGAGCCCTAGAGGACAGGAACAGTCTTTGAAAAGTGATAGTTTTCTGTATATTATCCTTAATCAAATCCTTGAAAAAAAAATCTTCTATTAAAAATATCAATTATATTGTTTGCTTTCATTTACCAGTCATAAGTTCTTGACACAGATCTGTATTACATAATTATGAGTGGGCAATTCTCCTTTCCTCTTGAGTAAATTGGGTAGACATAACTCTTATATTTTCTTTTCAAGAAATACACCCACAATTATGTCCTTTAATGCTCTCAGCATACAATGTAGAGTATGTTTCTGGGTCAGTGTGAACCTTCATTCAAGTGGAGTGGAAATTGCTAACACGAACTTGATATCAGCCTTTGTGGTCCTCACCGCCTAGATTAGGACCCCCATTATTTTTCCAGAACAGAATCCAATACTTTTTAACCTCACCAAAAAAGTGAAAATGGTTGGTTTAGCATTCTATTAGTTTCAACAGCTGATGCCACTTTGAAGATAATCCTCACAAAACAAACAAACAAACAAAAACAAGTTTTGATTAACTTAAAAGGTTTTGGGTGGCCTGTTGAAATTTTCCAGTATACACAATAAAAACATGGTTAAGAAAAACAGCTTGTAATTTCATTCTGCAAGCCTGTACCTGAATTACTGTCAAATCTGTGCACTTTTTTTGCTCCCAGAAAGGTAAAATGAACCAGCCTTTCATTATAAGCTTACAGGGCTTCTACCAAGCATATTATACAAAATGAGTTGGGAAAAACATTGAAATATAAGAAGAAATGCAAAAATTAAGACAAAAAATGAGGTCATGTGACAGATTTAATATTTGTAATTTATATAATATATTAAGTGGAAAGGTTTATTGCTCAGGACAAGGAGGAAGAAAACACAAAATAGTTGAATTGTATAGCATGGGTCCCAATTGCCTCTATTTAAGTAAGTTCAGAATGAAAGAAAAAACAGCAAAACATAAATCTCTCTTAAAAAATTTACATTGATTTATATGTCTTTAATGAAATGCAATGTGTTCAATGACTAAAGGAAAGAAATTAACATCCACAGAATCAGTGAAATATAGTGGAAGAAGACAGAGTATGCTTTGGCACACAAACTATTCCCACCCCTTTTACCTTCGATTGGCTAATATTATTAGCTGTGTTCCAGATTACAAATTTCTCTTAGTCATCTGGGCCAATAAGTCTTTCACCCACATAGAAACCAAGTATACCAAGTATATAGTAACCTACCAAGGTTACTATATACCAAGTATATAGCAACCAAGAAATAAAACCCATCAATCTTTGGGGCATTGTTTTTTTTCTCTTACTAAAACAAAGTTAGGCTTTCAGATTGACATGAAGTCTGTTGGAATAATGCCTGTTGTGTGCATTATCAAAGAAAATGATGCTTCCAAAGTCAAAATTAGACTCTGATTTCTTTGAAAATCTGATTTTCAGGAAATAAGTTCTTATAGGAAGTAGAAAGAAGAATTAGCAATTAAGTACCTTAAAATATGAGAAATACATAAGCATTCAAATGGTAAACAAGTGCCTCTTGCCACTGAGGAGAGCCTGGTTCCATGCTTTTAACTCTCTCCCTTCATATACTTACATACATTAATGAGGTCCCCTCTTAGTTGTCTCTTCTTGATACCGAACGTTCCCAGCTTCCTCAGCTTTCTTGTAAGAGATGCTCCAGTCCCTTAATCACCTATGTTGCCCTCTGCTGGACCCACTCCATGAGCCCCATGTGTCTCGTACTGAGAAGCCCAGAACTGGGCACAGGACTCCAGATGAGGCCTCATCAGGGCTGAGTAGAGCGGCATAATTAGTAGATTTGTCCAAAAAGGTTGATATAAAAAGGGCTTATACTATTAAAGTCAAATGCAGGAAATACTCAGTCCCTCTACATATAGAAATAAGTCCTTCTGTGTATAAGAACTATACTAAAATCTACCAGCAGTGGCACTTAGACATATTTCCAAAGTACTATGTTAAATTTGTCACCCTAAAAGAAAAAAAAAAAACCTTCTGAAAACCACAAAAAAAATATTAAAAATTTAATGTACACTCAATTTTGGCATTGGGGTTTTGTTGTTGTTGTTGTTACCATTATTATTATTATTATTATTATTAATATTATTATTATTTATTTATTTATTTATTTTATTTTATTTGTAAGTCCTCTATTAGACAATACAAAGCAAAGAGCATAAATATGGATGTAGCATGTGATGATGTGTGGATATTCAGACATTTATTTTATTTTAATGACCTTGGAAAATTGTCTGAAGAATGTATACTGATCTTCGGGATAATATGTTCCACTGTGTAGTATTGGTAATATCCACATTTCATAAGTACATTTTATGTTGAGAAAAATTATGCCTTTATTTACCTTTCCAAAGAGAATGATTGTGCTTCTGTCAGCCTTTTATATTAATTTTCTTCTCTACATATTTTTGAAGGTTAATTTTTTCCAATCGATTTCCTTTCTCCATTTTGAAATTGATTTAGAAAGGTTAAATGGTACTTGGCTTATTGAAAACAGGACTATGTAGCTAATTTCAATTTATAAAAATAATTACAAGAATGTCAGACATGCTTCCAAACATCCCTGAAATTCCATCAATAATTAGGCAGTTCAAAAATGGTATAATATTAATAAGAATTTCCAAATACCAAATTTTAAGCATCTTTAATTCCAATGTGAAATCCATGACATCTACATTTACAAAGCCAATATTGCAATATGTGTCTATTTTAAATAATCTCCTCTTAACCAACACTATTGAAAGCACGTCAGTTTACCCACTCTTCAAATAGTGATAAATATTGGAAAAAATGGAAGGTAAAAATAATCCTTAATAATAATTGTAGCTGTTAGATATCCAAAATACTCATAAAGTCCAATGAGATAAGAAATTTATGAAAGCATTGGTCAACCTAAACTTTCATCAATTCATTAATTTTGTGACTCTCTAGATACCAGCAAAATGGAATTCACAACAACTTTTCACAATTAGAATTTCTCCACTGTGACAGACGGCTTAGTTGTGAACAGCAGTAAACCTGAAGGTTGTTCCTTAGTGCGTCTGTGTGTTCAGTGTGATGTTTTCAGGAGACAGAGGGTAGGTGCATCCTGAAACTGTATTCTGCCTGCATCTGGGCATATGTTATCCTGGGAACTCATGGAGTCACAGGAAGAGAAAGAGGAAGAGGAAGGAGAAGAGAAAGAGGTGGAAGGTCAGGGCAGGGCAAAGAAGAGAAGGGAAGAGAAGGGAAAAGAAGAAAAACAAAAGGGAAACAAAGGGAAGGGTAAAAATAGGGAAAGGGAAAGTGAAAAGAAAAAAAAAGAAAAAAAGAGGAAAATGAAGAAAAAGAAAAAGAAAAGGAATATTGGGGGAAAAGGAAAGAAAGAGAAAACTGGTGATAGAAAAAAAAAAGAGAAAAATAGTAACAGGAAAAAAGAGAAAAAGGGAAAAAGGAAGGGAAGAGGGTGGGAAGAAAGAGAATGAAAAAGGAACAGCTCTGAGATTTCTGTCATGTATCTGGAACACAGCCAAAGCCATGCAGAGACTGGAGACACAGCTTTAAAGAGCTCTCTTCTATACTTTCCTTTCAAACCTTTTCACCCAGCAAATCAGGACATGAGAATAAACCTGAGTCAACATTTGCAATTGCTTCATCAATGAAGAAATGAGTTACATAGTAGACTACATTAAGAACTTAAGATTCACTTGATTTGGCTGTCTATGACTTTGAACCTTTTCCTTTGTCATATGGTTGTCTTCAATACTCTAAAGTTCAAGGCAGGTGTTACTTCTCATTACTCTGGTTTCCACAAAATTGCAAATCATGCAAAATTAGACATAAACATACCCTACTGCAAAAATAGACTTTAGCATTTCTTGAACAGATGTGGCTGACTGGCATTTTCTGCAATTCCTTTGTAAAGTTGATCAGAGGCTTTTGGG
>JAWWLV010000001.1:71001702-71063108 GCA_035041135.1 Platyrinchus mystaceus
CTGTGTCCAGGTGAGTTCAAAAAATGAAGTGTGAATATTTCCTTTTATATAGGTATTTGCCTTTTAAAAGAAGGTGACCCATCTAGCTGACCAACACCACACCTCAGTCAGGTTTCTTTTTCCTTCTTTACTTTTTTATTCTAAATTATCCACAAATGTGAAATAGGAAAAAAATAGGATGCGGAATCTGACCAATACCAGTGTACAGTTTCAAGAGCATTAGCATGAGCAGCAACTCAAACTTTAACGTTTTTATATTATTTTTTTCCAAATTGTAGAAGCCAGGGCTTTATTCTGGGTTCTTTGATGTAACTTCTCTTGATAGCACCAAGAACATAAAATCTCCAGCATATGATCTTTGTCTGATCATCCGGATGAACAGCCACTATATACTAGACATGAAAAACCTATCTTAATCTCCTCTCTTTTTTTTTTTTTTACTCCAAGTAGAATCTAGTAATATAGTCCATTGAAATATAAGAAAATATTTTTTAGTTTTTGATCTGAGCAACCAAAAACCTGAAAATGATAATTTAGCACAGTCATTAATTACAAGATAGGTATATCTGTATAGAATATGGAACAATAGGTATCTACACATAATAACCATTCCAAAAATCTTTTCTTTGATCCAATGCATTTAAGTCCATAGCAGACCTGTGAACAGTAACACAGACATAAAGAGCATAGACAGATTTCAGAGCCCTGCTGCGTGGTAGAAGAAATTAAAGAAGAATGAGCTATATATGTAGGTAGCACAATAAAAGACCCTAAATTTTTACTTTACGTAATTGCAAATAAAATTCAGTGAGTAACATGGCAGTAGATAATAAACAGATTAATATATTTCAATAGGCAATGCCATTGTTTAAAACATTGACATACAGGTTAAAAGCCCATACACCAAGTAAGACCTTGTCTAACTTTCACAATAATTTGCACTGACCTTGGTGGTAGGTCTGTGTGACAGAATGCACTGACTGAGCTTTTGGGTTTTTCTCATGACTGATACAAATTAGGCAATGAATCCATAAGAACATGTATGAAGGGGATCACTGTGTGATGTTTGGTTATCAATATGCACCACAAAATATCTTTCATCGAAGATCATTTGCTGAAAAAAAAGATGATGTCCATTTGAGGTCTTTCCCAATAAGCATCTGATGAAGATATCTTTTTTTCTGCACCGTGAAAAATAAAAAAAAAAGAACAAAACTAAACCAACAAAACAAAACCAAAAAAAGAACAACACCAAACACATAAAAGGGTGAAGGATAAATAATAAAGATAATTCCAAAGATGATATGTATATCTTTGTTTATTTAGAAGGATAATGTTTTAATAAAAATCTCAATAATTATCTTTTTCACCATTGTGTATCTCAACTTTTACAAGATTTGTGATTTCAGGGCTTCATAAACAAACAAAACAAAAATAAGTAAAAAAACTCCCAAATTTGCAAAACTTAAGTTGTTATTTAAAGTTAATGGTTTTCAACCATTAATGTTTGCATAAGTCAGAAGCATATGTAATTCAGCTAATTGCTGAATACTGCCAGGGACCTATGGGATGTGAATTTCTTTGCCTTAAATTAATGAGAAGAGCATTCATCCTTAAAAGAGGAGGTGAAAACACTGATCCTCAAACTATCAGAAAGCAAACTAATGAAACATTTAGATGGTTTTGAATAAAACTGAGGTCTGCAGAGGCTTGAAATTGCAGTGTGCACAGTCTCCTTGCTTATGATATAATGTTTATGGTCATTCTTCAGCAAATAGCATCAGAAGAAACCAAGAAAAAATTAAGAATTAATTTGTGATTGAAAGTACTATTTTTGTCTGAGAAGAAAAAGGACCAATTGATTGGAGGATAATACAAAGAAAGAAGAAATTTGTTTTGATGGAAGGATGAATCAGGAACTAATTTGATTTTCTAAAGCAAAAGTTCAAAAAAAGTATGTTTACAAATTAAATTATAAAATTGCCTTTTCTCAGCATTCTTGCATTTGTCTCTATCCAGAGGGAATGGGTGCCTGTAGAAACAGAAGTACCATCATAATTTTGTGTGGATGTGTGTGGAGGAGCATCTTTGAGAGACCAAAAAGCCCTCTATGTGTTCCAAGTGACCAAAGTAGGGTAGAACAAGCCCTTCAGGTTAACTCTTTGAAGAATCAGATAACACTGATCATAACAGTTCTAAGTCTTAAACAACACAGAATAAAAAGAAATAGAAATAATCATGTCAGACAGTGGTCTGGTTTTGTTCTGTTGTTGCCAATAATTTGAACTTTTTGATGGTATGCTGCCAAATTTATCTATTACACTGCAATACTGTTTTTCCACATTCATAAAGAGAACTTAGTACACACAGTAGTTTGCTTTAAAAAAATAGAAAAGGTATGTTTTTCATGTAGTGACAAATGAACTGTGTAAAATGACTAGTGAGTGAAATGGTTGATATACTTGAATCATTCAGAAGTAGTTTGACATCTATTTAAAACTCTGATAGAGGAGGGAAAGGGATACAAGATGAATAATTGAAAGGGTGACCCAAGATCAGCGGTCCTTTGAAATTTGGCTTTCAGAGTGCACTTTGCTTAATGGATATTGCTGTCACTGACATGCTTATAAACCTCCATATTTAAAAGTCACAACTGATATATGGTGTTCTACTGAGTGTCCTAGCAGCTTAAAAATTAGCCATGGTATCTTTTTTATCCAGTTAAAACAGACCTTTCACTGCATCCACAATCAAAATCCCAATCATTCCCTTGCCAAATTAGTTTTATTACAGTGACATGTCATACTGACACAATCTGGTCAGAACATCAGATTCAATTTCATTTCTATAATCTGAACCTTAAAGCAATTGTATTCAAGTATTTTTCACATCTGTAACCCAATGAAATAGAAAAGGCTCAATTTGAAAGGATGGAAGGCAGGAAATAACTAATATGATCAGAAATAATATGTTCTCTTTGATGGACAATCTAGTTACTTCTGAATCCCATTGAAACTTTTCTGACGATAAAACATGATTTTTATGAGTTCACCATCACAATCCACAAGATTTCTTCTCCCTCACTCTGTTCTCTCCCACTCAGCACTGCAGATTTTTTCCAAAGAGCTGCTCTAACTAAGGAATCAAAATTTAGTGGTCACATTTACAGAAGCTTTCAGTTTGCAGGAGCCTTCTTTGAAAAATTTAGCCACTCCAATTAAGAGCGTAACCAGAAGCTACTGAATGCTCTTTGGAAAAATCTCTCTCATTTGTTCTAGAGACTAGCTTCTCAAGCTGAAAGTAGTTATTTTTGAACATTGTGTACAATTAATTTGTATTTGCCTGCTTTTTGCATAGAGTCAGCAGACAAAGTTCGATAGCATAGCATTGTGCTTAATATGCCACTTTCATGCTGTGAACAAGGAGGAGGATGACACCAGAATTCTGCAAATTCTGTAAATTGCAATACACAATCATATTTACCAGTCAGTTAAACTACAAGAACTAAATGTATATAATGTGTTTTTCCAGGTAAAAGATTGGTTTTTTACCAAATACACATATAAAAATAGTTTTAAATATATACCTATACACATACACACATTTTAAAAATCTTTTAATTTAAATAACTGGAAAGTTAACAGATAAATCCCTATGAAATAGTTCAGTTTGGCGAATGAGTTCAGTTTGGTCATACAAATAATCCTTCTTATTCCATATTGCTGAAATTCAAAGACAGAAAACAACGTTAGAGTCAGGGGGCAAATGATCATGGTTTACTGAAATTTGCACCATATGATGTGTAGGTGTGTCTACAGAATTGACTGAGTTACAGAATAGAAAAAAATAATCAATTTATCATCTTAAAATCAAAGTGGGGGAAAGATATTCATTGTAGTCTTTTTAAATGAGTAATTTATTGACTTAAAGCGTTCAATTTTTTTTAGAGCATACGTTTATTAGAAAAATCTTATATTTTACTGTGACTTATGAAATCACAGAGACCACATACACGTTTTCTGCCTTATTTTAGATGATTCACAGTACTATTGTTCAAGGTAGTTTCCTATTTTACTTTGTGTCAACAAAGAGCTTTGAGAAATCCTTGCATCTCTAAGTAGATACTCTAAGGTATAAAAATGGTAAAATATGCAAGAACTTTGTAGTCCTATAACAGATTTGCATCACCCACTTTTCTGATCACTAACAATATGTCCAGAGTAAATGAAAATACTCCATCTTTGAATTAGACCCTAGGAGAAGAAATCAACTGTACTGCACAGAGTAAAAAGGAATCTTCTCTAATATAAGAGCCTGTGTGAGATCTTAGTTAGCAAAAATTCAAATGTGTGCGCAATCTTCTGTTCAATTTGTACCATGCCCTCTGTTCCATTTGTCCAAAGTTCAGACTCAGAAATAAGAAGACAATTTCTGTCATTTTACTCTAAAAAGTGAATACTTAGCTTCATATAAGGTGCAAGGTCTGCCTCAGGACAAACTATACTTACTGTTCTAATGTTACCATTCTCAAAGCCTGAAGAAAAGAAATCCTTCATTTTTCTTTCATTACATCTGAAGCTTTTGAATCCAAGAAAAGAGCAGAGAACTTGCCTTTGGAATTCAGTGGTGGAAATAAATTTCAGCATCTAACAGACAGAATTACTGGCACAGATATTAATTAAATGTCACTAGTCACTTTCTGTACTGAGCTTTCCCTGGAGTCTTTGTAAGCAGTTGCAAATGCCAGGTAATCTGTTTTGTTCCTTTATTTGTGTTTGATCTCTGTTACAAATACACTGCAGCTACTGTATTTACCTTTTTTAACAAATCATCTCAAAAATTCTTAGGGTTTTTCTTTTCCATGGCAATGGCCTTGGATTCTAAACACATAACAAATCTTTCCCAGGCTCTAGTATTCCTAATGCTTTTCAAATCTTTTGTTTTCACCCTGCTTTAATAGACATTCCTGTTTTCAACATCATTTTCATTTTTCCACAGATTTTCCTCTTGTAATAGGAGAATGCTAATGAAAGTATCTTAAAGTTACTTCTGGTCATCTGTGACCTTAGAAAAAAACTTTAGCCCAAATTAAGGACGTAAGGTCCAGAGTGCAATTCAAACATGATCCAGACATCTAAGTCCAAAAAAAAAAATAATCCAGCCTCAGAATAAACTGGTTTAAGTAATTGCAGTAGAAATCATCCTGTCTAACTTTAAATGCCTACACTTTAAATGTTCTTACTTGCTCAGATGAATACTGTTACTGTGACCTCTCTAATTTTCATGTGTTATAAAATAATACTGAATTGACCCAATTTTCCTGCAGTCCTTCCCTCCTCTGGTAACATCACAGTCAGAATCCCCATTTCAAATGAGCTTTTAAGTACGAATTTGTTATTTTTCTGGACAAGTGGTTATCATAAAACAGTTATTGACTAATCATATTTTAAAAGCAGACAATGAAGTTAATCAAGGTACTCTATATAAGGATGTAAATGCACAACATACATAAAAGGTCAAAAGAAATATTTCCTTTAAGTTTATCCAAATCTCACATTCCAACATTTTCTTTAATATCTTCCTTCAAAAAATATAAATGTCCAGCAGTTTTGTCCCCTTTTTTATATTTTTTGCTTCACTGATCTACTTGGTGTCTTAGTTCACATTTTTCTCTACCAAGTAACTTAGTCTCTGCCTAATTTTCCTCTTTTTAACTGTTCCATTTGGGTTTTTTCTATTTCTTCAGTCTGAACAGTTTGATATTTCACTATATCAAAACTTCATTACCCTGAATGCTGAGATTTAGGCCACTTAAAGAGAATAAATTCACAATTTTCACTACTGTATAGACTGTTGAACTACATTATCACCTTATATTATTCTCTATCCAGAGCAAGAATGTCCTTGTAAAAATGTGAATGGTGAATTAAGCATATTATTCTAAAAAAAATGTTAAACATAATCAACCCCTTGCATACAAGTAATGATACTTTTAATTTATGATGCATACCTTTGCTTATTCATCCTATGATCCCGTTTACCTTTTCAATTACAGCTACAAACTGAATTGTTGGTTTCAATAATTATTTTTACCATAGCTCCTCAATTTTGGGAGGAGAATGATATGGTGCACGACCATTTAATGTAATGCATACAATATGTTTAATTATTTCTTGACCACTGACCTAATTGTTTTGTATTCTGAAGCATATATTAGCATAGTTTTTCAAAAGTCTTAAATCCTAATTATTGTTATTGTCCTGAGTCTTATTTTTCCTCTCATTATATTCATTATCGTATATAAACATTTAAGTTTCTTGTAATTCTATAACATATTACTTTGTACTTTTCAAAATTAGAAAAACTGTCTTGGTAAATGAGTGAATCTGAAAATATGCTTTTATAAAATAATTCACACATTCTTTGACCAGAGCATATCTCCTTACTCCCATTTATTATTTCAGTAGTCCACATTTGCTGAGCTCCAATAGATTATTATTTTTGAGGGAGGAAGGCAGCAATGGAGAGAGGCAGGGAGGAAGGGAAGTTAAAAAGTGATATTTAATTTAATTTCCTCTCAAACACTTAGGAATGATTTTAAGAACCAGTGATTCTGTTATTACACAGACCATTGAGTACACCTGTTGCTGGCTATGAGGTCCATCACATTGGTTTTCCAGTCTCCCTTTCTCATCATTGCAAAAGCCCCTTCACCTGTTTCAAGTAAATAAACTTCTAACCAGCTCAGCAAAGCTAATCAAATATTTATTAAGGTCCAGCACCCTGTCCAGCTGGATTTTAAAAGTCTGATGCTTGGGAGTCCACCACTTTCCTGAGGAGATTTTTTCAATGTCTGATTGTTCTCATTGTGAAAAACTTTGCTCTTCTGTCAGAATTTTCCCAGGAGTCACTTGTGCCTATTGCCCCCCGTCTTTTCCATCTGACTCCTTGCAAGAATGGAGTCTCCATCTTCTTTGTAGACACACTTTAAAAACTGGAAGGTGGTGATAAGGTCTCCCCTAAGCTTTCTTTTCTCAAGGCTGTACAAACCCAGTTCTCTCAGCCTTTTCTCACATGGCAGGCTTCCCAGTCCTTGAATCACCTTTGTGACCCTTCTCTTCACCCTCTCCAGTCTGCCCATATCTTTTTTGCTTAGTGGGAACTAAAACCAAGCACAGTATTTCCAGCTGTGGCCTGACAAACACAGAGTAGGATAATAAAGTGGCTTCTTTATCTCTGGTGGCGATGCTCTTGTTGTTGCAACCCAACATCTTGTTGGCTTTTCTTTGCCACAGCAGCAGACAGTTCGTATCGAGCTTGCTGTCCACCAGGGTCCCCAGGTCCTTTTATACAGAACTGCCAGCCTGAGATACACTCCTGGCTTATGTTTTCCCAGGTGCAACACCTTATACCTGTGTGGCAGGATAGACCCACCCTGATAAGACTTAAAATCCAATGAAGTTATCATGCAAGCTATCATGCAAGATCAACTGCTGGAGCAGGGTGTTGTCTTAGTGTTAATTATGCTAAAACCATCCTGGTTCATCAAACTTTGAATACACACCCTGCCTTTTGAAGTCTGATTTGACAGATAAGCTGATAGCTGGCCTGTAAATGTGTGACTAGCAGTCAATCACTTTATACTATGAAAGTCCAGTCCCCCCTCCTTCAGTCAGGTTCTTCTGACATAACCCTTCTCGGTCTGTATTTGTGGAGATTCCTCCCTTGGCCTGGGGATGCCCCTCAAGGATACTCCTTGAGGCTAAGAAAAAGAGATCTCCCATGAGCATTGGTATGGGTGAGTTACATCAAATCTCTACTTAATAATTATTTCTTTTTGCTAGCTTTAATATACCAACTTCAATAATTACTTTGTTACTGTGCGCTATACTACTTTATGCTATATTATACTCTACTAGTAGATTTTTAGTGTTTATATTGTGTAGCAAATAATTCTGAATAAGATCTTTTGTCTGTTCACCTGTTTGTTAATTTGTCATAATAAATAATTCATTTATATAAATATATTTGTTTTGCCATCATTAAAACCTGCAGGACAAAATGGTTTAATCACACCTCTACAATTCCTTTAAATTTAAACTGTTAACACAGTCTAATGCTAAGATAAAATTCAGCTGCACCTAAACCCTTCCTTGAAAGAGTTTAGAAAGCAAGGGAGTCCTTTCTGTACCTTGAGACTCACCAATAAGGCTTTGCTTTTGAATAACTTTGTCTAAGCCTTCCACTCCCACCCATGACAACCTGTCCTTGTTAAACTTCATAAGGTTCTTGCTAGCCCACTCTTCCAGCCTATCCAGATCTTCCTTCAGGTTGGTATTATCACCAAACTTCATCAGGGTACCCTTCATCCCATCATCCAGATCACTTATGAAGGTATTAAACAGCATGGAGCTCAATATTATTCCCTGAGGGACCCCACTTGTGCCAGGCTGCCAGTTTGAAAAGGAGCTATTTACCACCACCCTCTGGGTGCTGCCTGACAGCCAGTTCTCTGCTCACCACACAGAACACTTCTCTAGGTCATAATACAGACCCAGACTGCTCTGTAGTTCAGTATAACAAAGAAGGAGAAGAGTTAAAATATTATAATTAGCATTTTGTGTTAGAATAAGACAATTTCCACCAGGAAGCAAGTCATGAGGTGAGCCTGTTAAAAGTGCTGAAAGGTCTCATTGCATACAGAATATATGATCAAGTGAGTGGACTGTACAGGATGAAAATACCCTTGTGTTTTGTCATCTAAAAGATGTTGCTCAATTTTGTGTATATTTCTCAAGGAAAAATCATAATTTGCAGAAGGAAAATAATTTAGTACTGAAATAATAGGTTTCTCTTCATGAGTCATGTAAATCTGTCACTTCAGGGTTTTTTTTGTTTTGGTTTTTTTTGGTTTTTTTTGGTGGGATTATTCCAGCAAGTACCCTTTCATATTAAAATTCTAACCTTCTTGCTTGCTCTGCATAGCTGTAAAAACATTTGCCAATTTACTTCCTCTAACAGCCTGCAGCTCTCTAGCTCTATCCAGAAATTACCTGATTTCTTTTCAATACCCTCAGCTATGCTGTGTCAGCCAAGATATTTTTAGCATTTTTTCCTTCATCCTCAATATCATTCTCCAAAAAACTTGTCATCTAGCATGCAGAGCAAAAGCAAAATGCATAAGCATATATTACCTGATGAACAGATTTAACATCTGTGGTAGCTTCTGCTGGCATGATTTATGAAAACAGTTTTATATATCATACAAATGAATAATCTCAAATATGTAAATAACTGTTTTATTTTAAATCTCACTCCAAAATAATGGCATAAGAGTTGCTAATATATTGCATACGTTTTATACTGTTCACAAAAGGTAGAGTGTGCCACTAGGTATATATATGATTGTGTGACAGAAAAACAAACAAACAAACAAACAAAAAAACCCAAACAAAAAACAGAAAAGAGGAAACTTTCTTCTTAATTAGTGAGAAAAGCCTTTTATTCACTCTTTTTGTACTAATGTTTGTCTACATCTTGCATTTATCTAAGCAAAAGCCTTTTAAAGTTTCTGCCTTCTTGTTCATGAGCAGTACAACACTTATGATCCAAGAATACTACAGAAAGAGACAAAACCCTGCAACTCAGACTTCTGTTTAATGATTTTGAGATAAGAATTTCTGCTTAGTGTCCGTCTTTTTAGCTGTACAAAAGAAGAGAATATCAAAAGAATCAGCTCCTGTGTTTTCTACAGCATAAAAAAAAATGCAGAATTTAACTTATATAAAAACAACCTGTACTAAGTAAAATATTTTAGCTATGTATATTCAGGACAGCTCTACCAAATGAAGCTCTCTGTAACACAATATCCTAGACCAAAGTTCATAAAATGTTTGAATGGGACAATTAGTGCATGTAGACGGTTTCTGCTTTCTAACATTTTGATAAAAGATGGTGTATTCCAAATCTGAATAAGACATCTTTATACCTATATTTTTAAATGTTATTTTGCCATTGCAATGAAAGATAAATCTTTCCTTTATGTTATAAAAAGCAGGTTTTAAGCAGGTTTACTTGATATTGGAAAAATATATTAATATATGAATATTGGGGAAATTTATTAATTTCTGACTAGCTCAGTCAATATTCTTCATAATTCTCTCATTTCTGTAGAAAAATACATTCCTGATGAAATAGCACTGTGTATTAACCTGGACTTAGGATGTTTAAAAGATGGTGAATTAGGCACCCTTCTACTTACACTTATGATTTACTATAAATCAATCCTAAATTTCTATGAATATTTTCTAATTTACTCTTTTCCATTGAAGCATACCCCTATATATTTTGTCTCATAATCTTGCAAATGAAGTGAACTGCTTTAAATGCAATATTGAATCCTCTCCGTGAGTCTTAAAGCATTAAATATGATTTCCTTAAGCCTGCTTGTTACATCTATAAGGCATGACTAAAAATACTGATTGCTGAAGAGTGCTCAATTCAGTGTTCTTCTGCATTTCTGCATCTAATATTGGGATGCAGAAAAGTGTGCCCATATTTTAGGAATTTAATTTTATTAATATTTGTCCCTTTAAACCATTCTTGAATGATGGATCTTCTACATGGTAGGCACTATGAAATCTGCAGCCATGGCTGAATACACTTAAGCAGTATATTTCCTGAGTTCTTTTTGTTAATTTGATGAGCTGAAATTCAAGATGAAGAAACAGTCTTCTTATCAGTGTGAAACATTTCTGTATTGAAAAAGTAAACTTTTTCTGTAGGTATGTTTTTTGTAAATCAGAGATTGAAATTTTGTTTAACTGCACAGAATTTGAAACTTAGAAATATATAACAAAATCAGTACCTGGGGTGCCTTTGTTGAATTTCAACTATTCGGAATAAACAAGTACTGTAATGCATTTTTTATGCACTAAGTATCTACCTGAAGCATTGTTTTGATCTTTCTATTTCTAACTTAGAGGAACAAACAGGTGCTTTTTCCTAAATGATGCTTATTTTCTGTTATTGATATTATGACATCAGAATCTGAATATAAGAATAAGCTGATTCTAGGAAAGTGTCTGTGAACATTTATCATCTGCTTTCCCACCCTCCTTTTTTTGTAAAGGCAAATGACTAACCATAAAATATACTTTAGCTAAATTTTGGTTATCTCTTTTATCACCAGAATAACATCATAATCATCTGCAAACATTAATGGATAGATTCTAAGTACTTATATATATCAGATTAAACTGGTTGTAATTTTGTAGAAAATGGACACTTATTTCAAGGCTGCAGTGCTTTTTTGAGAGCTCATTTCCGCAATCAGGAAAAATGTGAGAGTGTGTCCACTCTGAGACTTGCAAGTGCCTTGCTTTTGTAGATATTACAGGTAGATTATAATTATCACATAGGTACTCAGGAAAATAAAGTTGTCTACCTGTCCAGTCAGCTTCCTAAGTCAGTGCTCATCCAGCAGCAGACATGTGGGAGTAGCTTAGCGTAACTTGGGGGCCAATTAAGATGTAAAAGGGACTCCAACAATATGTTAGAATTAAAGACAGGAATGTACTAATGGCAGTTGAATAGCTTGTCACACTACTCTTAAATGGTTATTTGCATCTTAATGGTTAATTAAGGAATGTTAGATTGACAAACATTTTGAGACAACTAGCAGCCTGAAATTCCATGAAATATCAATGCTTTTGAAATACTATTTTTACCTTTTTACATTTCATGTAAAATAGAGTATCTGTGGTACTGCACTGTTCTGAAGGTCATTTTGGCATAAGAGATTGAATTACAAGTGCTTGAAATTAAGATCTTACATTCCACATAAGACATCTAAATATGTGCCCTTAGAAATAGTTCAAAACTCTGCAGTTCCAGTCTAATTGTCATTCCTGCATTGTCTATTTATGGGAACACTGGAGTCCTTTTGCACCACTGCATCAGAAGAAATTTATTTCAGGGGAACCGTGTATTGGCCTGGATTTCAAATAAATAATAACTATATATATAATTTACTTTGTACCATTAATGAACCCAATAGTTTGGTTGCAGGATGTGTGGAAGAGCTTGTTTCCTTGAAGGTGCAGTAAACTCACCATTTTTCACCTAGCAGGAGAGCAGCTGAAGGAGCTAGAGGATGAATAAACATGACTGAACTGATGAATTGACAAGCCATGGTATATTCAGATATCTAATTTAAGATACTTTCATTCTAAACTCCTTTCCAGGTTCACAAAGAGTGCACACATATTCGTCATTGTGACAAAGCCCTTATTGCGCAATATGCATTTTAAGCTGTGCTTTGTGAACATAAAATCTTACTATGAATTGTCTCAGCACAAGCTGCTCTTGTTTTTTATAACAACTGGGAATCCAAATACATTTATGTTTATATGCCTGCCTTTCATTTTCAGGAAATAAATATTCTTTAGATAGCAGTGTGCACAGTGAGTGAAATTAGTGCACCATTCCTGTAGTTTTCAACATATACATACATATAGAAATACTTATAAACCATCAAGATATATTGATTTGTTCTCCAAAAGCAAGTTACAACAATTTCTAAAGTATAATTGCACGTTTCAGAAAAGAACAGAAATTTTTTACAAAATAATAATTTAATTTAATGTCTCTGAGATTCCTGTTTAATATCAAAGGAAACATAAATATTAGCGGAGACTTAGATTTTGGTTTTTGCTCATTTAAAAAAAATAGAAAGTTGAGATGTACATGCTTAAATGGGTAGGCTAGCCTCACTTTGCTCAATCCACTTTTGAAAAAAAAAAGCATAATTTTTTTGTGAAAGAAGTAAAAATTACGTAAGATCATTTATACTCTAAGTACATCTTTACAAAGAAAATCCATAAAGTTTTAGAATCCCTGATCAGGCATTCTAAGAGAGCAGAGCAAAGTAAAACTTTAAATAAACATATACTTTTTAAGACTCCTTCCCAACACTTGCTTTGGTTGCTAAAATGAAGTTTTTGAGTCAGTGACATAGCATTTATTTCAGAGGTGGATCAGGTCTTTAAATTTCAACTTATTAAAATTGATTTTTGTTCCATTTGTGTAATTGAGAATGGTATTTTTGCCAGGAAAATTAAACTCTTTCAACCATTTGAATAAGGAAGTTGTGTACAGTCATCTATATTTTATTTATACTGTGGTAGAACTGAGACTGAATGATTCTTTTCTTCTCCTCTAAATCAATTCTATTATGAATCAGAGCCAAAAGAATATGTAGTTCCCCAAGTCCTATGCAATTCACATTTATAGCTACTGAAATATATATCTAAAATCTGAAAGTGGATATTTATGTACTTATATTTCAAGTTCTTAGATGCACAAAGTTTTGACTGTCAACATAATGAGAAAAAACTCCAGTCGTGACAGTAGTGAGCAGCTGTAAATACAGAATGGATGCCTACAGCAACAGGATTTACTGGACTTCATCATGGCAGAGCTCCTCAAATGTTCTGTCTTGACTAACCATGTGTGTCTTCCATGAAGGTCCAACTTAGACACTTTAGAGTTTTTAGACTAAGAGCCCTTTTGGCTCACTGTCTTTCCCTGGAGAAGGCAGGAACTGGTTGTTCAGACAGAAAATGAAGCTTCAGGAGCCAAATCCTGTTCAAGCTCTGACTACCACAGAGAAAAAGATCATGCCAGCTGATGGTGTCCTGATATCCCACAGTCACCTGTTCCTTGCATTGGGCTAGAGTAGCTGTCATGTACCTCAGACAGACTTAACTAAAAGAAGCAGCAGTCAAGTGCTTTGGACTAGTACAAGGAAGAAATAGCAGCATGACTTTTATGGCTTATATTGGGACATTAGGAATCTCAACTCTGGATCTAGTTCAAGTGTTGCTGACAATGTTGTTGATATGCTTTGATGAAATCTGAATACCCTCAATTCACTGATTTCCCAACCCAGATGTTACATATTACATAGAGATATATAGTACAACTGATCCATTGAAAGTCAAGATAATAATCACTCAAAATGATCTTAGATTTTTTGGACTTAGTCAAAAGATTTGGAAATTTTTAATTATTTCCCCCCATTTTAAGTCAAACTTCATTGTCCAAAGATGGAAAAGGAAGGAAAGAACACTGTAGTAAAAACCCAGAGCTGGATTTTTATATAGTCATCAGAAACCAATAGCAGACAAATCCTTCCTTCTGAACTTAAGTGCTTATTTTGAAGAGTGGAATGATTTCAATTTCAGATTTCATCAGAATACAGATGACGTGAATCCCACTCCAGATAAGAACATAGTATTGGTACCAAATTAAAGTTTGATCTGTTCTCAGACATATCAGAGGGATAAAGTGCAGTTAGATAAGTAACAGTAAGAAACATTGGGAAATGAATTCTTTCTGTGATATAAATTTTTTATTGTTATATAGATTGACACAGGCTTAATCCCTTTCTTTTACAACTCTTTCTTCTTCCCCTCAAAAGCCCACCAGCTCATCAAACCTCTATGACAATGGTTAATTTAAAACCTTCATGAATTTGAAGAGTGCAACTCTTTAGCCATCACTGATGCGGTTTGGAAAGTTTAGAATTGTTTTCCAATCAGTGTAAGTAATAAGAGCAGAAGAGAGATGAAAATTCATGATGTCCTTCTTCTCCTCACAGTCTCCCTGGGAATCCATTTGGTAGACAAGAAAAGTAAAGAAGTTCTTATATGTGACTTAGGAAAGCAAACCTGGTTGAAAGCAGCTCAGTAGTCAGCAGGAGAATGGAATGAGTCAGTAGGGAATGGAAAAAAGACACAGAGAAAAAGTAAATAAAAAGTACAAAGAGTTGATATAGATAGAAAGAATATTAGTCTCAGTTTTATCAAAGGACATACAGTTGTGATTCATGGACCTCTGCATTCAAACACTAAAAACAGGCATGCTGTTTTGAAGGAAAGCAGGGAAGTAAGTTTGAAACCTATGGCTGAAAATATCTTTTCTAACTTACTTGTGAGGAAAGGCAAGGCAAGGCAAGGAAAGAAAAGATAAAGAAAGGATAGAGTCTAACACATCATAATGTGTGGAAAATCAGAGCCTTTTTTGAAAAGCTGTACTCCTCAAATAAAGACTGGGTTCTCCAGAAGAAAAGCAAGCCCTTTCTCTTAAAAATGTATTAAGAAAAACTGAAAATCACAACTGATGCATCTTTCAAGACTGTTGATGTATTTATAATGACAGTTTTCTTCAAAAGAAGGATGGAAATGTCTCCCTCAAAAATAACTCAAAGCAGCAAGGAATGATGTAAATAACAAGCTATAAAGTGCATACATTTCTGGAGAAAAAACCCCAAAGTTTTTGCTTGCTAATGATTAAAATATATTTAGTGATGTGTTCATTGGTTTAAATGGAAATATTTGCATGTGGAATATCTCAAGTGAGCCATGTAAACAAAGATGTTTTGAGGATGCAAAAATCAAGATAGGAACATAATTATGTTGAGTTCAAGTGTGTTACTGAATGCAAAATAATTATGGTGAAATTGGTATCTACAACTGCAGACAGAACACCAGCTATGTTTGGATCCAAAGTTTCATGGCTGGTCATCATCAACAAGCAGTCAGAGGAAAAATGGTAGATTGACACATGGTAAACGAGTAGTGGTTAAAAAAGTTAAGGTCTTTAATATTACAGGTCATGCAATATGCTATAAACAGTCTTCAAAGTAGAATTTTGCAAAGTAAGGTGAGCTGTCTGAGTGAAATTAATGTTCTAAGGAGATATACTGATTTATTTGGGTTTTTTTACAGGGGTTGTGACAACTGTAATATCAATAAACAAGGAAGCTGGTGAACTTCTCATGCTTTGCTTTGCCAAGTTTATGGTTGATTGAGTTCAGTCAAGAGTTAAAGGAGAAAGAAAAGTTTATTGCACACATGGCAAGATGAAAGCACTTAGTATCTTGCAATTGAAGATATTTAAAGTGAAGTTTGGAGTGTAGGTAAGATAAAGGAAAAAATAAATACCAGAAGTCCTCAATACTCCTCCTTAAAGTGCTTTAGGTTACTGCAGGAAAATTAATTTGAAAAGTAAGAGAAATGTTATAATATATGAATTCCTTAAAGACAGTAATGAAAACTTGAAAACCAAATAACTGTATACCTTAAAGAATATTTAAAGTGACCAGTGGAATTTGTATAATCTTTTTCATGACAGTAATAGTCCATGTGCTTGACTGTAAGAGTGAATTAACTGTTACAGTTGGATTCCAGTGTATTAAAAAAGGAAAATCTTTAAAAGTCAATCAGTGCCTCCTTGAAAGACTGGAACAAGAAAGATAAAATATGGGTGCGATGTGAAAACTGCAGACCTTTTTCAAGTATAGCAATCATCTCAGAAATACTTACCATATTATTTGCAAATAAAACTTTTCAATATGCATGTTGGACAAATCTAAATGACACACCTGAAAGGACATGTTGCCCCTAATTTTTCAACAAAGTTTCAACTGAAGCAACAGAAAGCATCAAATATCCCAATAGTCATTTAGTTGTCAATGTCAATACATCTGAACACTTATCTAACTTCTTGTGCTGCTGAATATAACTTAAATTTTATGCCACTTGATACACAGGTACTAGCAAAATTATGGTGGTTAAACCAGATACTTAGGAGACAAAATCGATGTTTGTGTTCCCAGCTCTACAGCTGTTTCTTCATTTGGAAAAACTATTACCCCTAGTTTTAAAAGCTATGCTTAAAATTAGATACTTTTCACCTACCAGTTTCTCTGCAACTCCATATTTAAATAAATAGTGATTGATTTGGAAATCTCTTCCTCCACTAAGTGAAGATAATTCGAGTTGCACACCTATGGAACATAGACCCTTACTTAAAGTCTTCTTTTTAAAATATATTTAAAATGCTGACCTTAAGCAATCTGTATTTATAGTATCTTACCCTTTGCTGCCTTAGCATCCAGAACTATCTGTGAATTCATCTGTTGAATCTGACTCCCATAAATTGTGCAAAATTGGGAGTAAGAAGGTTAAGACAAGATGTATCCACAAATACTTATTTAAACTGAATTCCCTCTATTTTTTCTAGCTGCTCCCAAAAGTTCCTTTGGCTTTGCTCAGTAATGTTAAACCAACTACTGAGTATTAAAATAGTGCTAAAATTGCCCTGAAACTAGATAATCCAGCCAAAGCCTGTATATCTGCATGAATGGCAAAATAATTATTCATAATTAAGGACTCATTATCATACACTGAGCAAAACAGAGCAATGACTATTTATTGTAATTATAATTACTACTTTAAAAACACCATTCATGAGCATGATACTTTTACAGATTTAGTAAAGGTAAATTCTGTAACCCTAAAACTAGATGTCTGGAGGCAATGAGCTGAACAGGAAAAAAAAATTTAAAAAAGAGGGATTGAAGAATAACAAATTGTAGAAAAAGTGTTAGAAATATGTAATGGATAACCTCTTGATTATAGAATTATGTCTTGAGTAACTTGATTAAAAAAAACAAACAAACAAACCTTAGCTTGTTTTCTGAGTATGTCTTGCTAGCTCTATGTAAAAATCTATACTAGTAAATTTAATTCAGCTGGCATCATTTTTTTGCTGTGAGGGCAAGAAGCCTGTTACAGCTCTATACCATATAACTGAACTCTCTTACTCTGCAGAACAGAGAGGTTACCTCCAGACAACTATTGTGAATTGTTCCTGGTCCACATCAGCCTCCAGAAAGGGCCAGCCTTTCTTTGGTCAGGCCAAATTCTCGGTAGTTGGTCCAAGATATGTTAGGGATAGGGCTTATGAATTGTGTAGCTGTCTATATTTTTTCTTTATGTGGTAGCATTCACTTTGTTTAATCCATTACTGAAGGTATAGATTAAGAGATCAGACAACTAAACTGAAGCCAAAGGCAGTACTGAAATCATAGAGTCATTAAGGTTGGAAAAAACATCTAATACCGTAGAATGGTTTGGGTTGGAAAGGACCTTAAAGATCCAGCCTCTAGTTCCAACTCTCCTGCCATGGGCAGGGACACCTTTCACAAGACCAGTTTGCTCAAAGCACCATCCAACCTGGCCTTGAACAATTTCAGGGATGGGGCATTCACAACTTTTCTGGGCAACCTGTTCCAGTGCCTCACCACCCTCACAGTAAAGGACTTCTTCCTAATATCTAATCTAAACCTGCTCTCAGTTTAAAGCCATTATCCCTTGTCTTGTCACTACATACCCTTGTCAAAAGTCTTGCAGGTTCCTTTTAGGAGCTCTGGCAATCAGGTCACCCCAGAGCCTTCTCTTCTCCTGGCTGAACAGCTCTAACTCTCTCAGCCTTTCTTCATAAGAGAGGTGTTCCATCCCTCTGATCATCTTCGTGTCTCTCCTCTGGACTCGCTCAAACAGGTTGGTGCCCTTCCTGTGCTGGGGACCCCAGAGCTGGATGCAGTGCTACAGGCAGGGTCACACCAGAGCAGAGAAGAGAGGCAGAATCACCTCTGCTGGCCATTCTACATTCAGTGCAGCCCTGAATACTACTGGCTTTCTGAGGTGTAAGTCAGCTCATGTCCAGCATCTCATCCACCAGCACCTCCAAGTCCTTCTTTGCAAGGCTGCTCCCTATCTGTTCATCCCCCAGCCTGTATTGATAGCAGGGGTTGTCCTGACCAAGATGCAGCACCTCGCACTTGGTCTTATTAAGATCCCCATGAGATCCCTACAGGCCCATTTTTTGAGCTTGTCCAGGTCCCTCTGGATGTCATCCTGTCCTTCAGGTGTGTCAACCTCACCACTCAGCTTGATGTCATCTGCAAATTCGCTGAGGATTCCCAGGGCCCTCCTTTTTACCCTTTACAATGATGGGTACAATGTCTCCCTTTTCCTAGTCACTGAGAACTTCACCTGACTGGCATGACTTATGAAATGTCATGGAGAGCTTGGCAATTATATCATCCTATTCCCTCAGGGCTCTCAGACGCATCTCATCCGGTCCTGTGGACTTACATATGTTAAGGTTACTCAGGTGATCGTGCACTTGATCTTTACTTACAGGAGAAGCATATTGTTCCCCCAGTCCCCATCGTGCTCTATATCCACTTGAGAGGTGTGAGAAATTGTCAGTGAAGACTGAAGAAAAAGCTTGTTGAGTATTCCAGCCTTCTCCTCATCCATTGTCACCAGTTTTTCAACATTGTTTATCAGGGGGATACACCTTCTTTAACCTTCATTTTCTGGTTAACATACCTCTGTTAATATCGAGTCCAGCCACTACCTAACACTGCCAGGTCCACCACTAAGCCATGTCGCTAAGCACCACATGTACACACATTTTGAACACTTCCAGGATACAGGCAGACATTTATATATAAAATATATGACTACGTTCTGGTCAACAAGCCATTCAGATAAGATATGTAGGAAAAATACCACCAGCTTTCCAGCAAACATGCCTGTCTTTCTTCTCTGAGAAATCAGGATGTGAGCATAGCAGAAGCTGCTTGTGTATGCCTTTCTTGGGCATGGAGATAAAATGATGGCAAATTCTACTTTTGGATTCATCAACCCAGAAACATTTCAAATACTACAATTCAGGCATAATCTTACTGAAAACATCCTTGAATCTTAGTTACAAAATACCTCTTCTGCCTGAATTATTATGTTAATTAGCAACAGCAACAACAACAAAAATAATAACATGCCCTGTTTCTTGGAACAGAATGCCTGTTTGTAACATGATGGTCTTGAAAGGTACAAATAACAAGCTTAAACAACCTATGTTTGTAGACGTCTCTTTTCTTCTTTATATTTAGATCATCCCGAATGCAGAGAGACGGTATGTATATACAAGCATAGATGTGTTTGTATGTGTGTGGTCTTTTATATATACATTTTTCATGGTAAAAAGTACTGCATGTACATACATGTAAATCAACTTGTTCACAAACACACTCATATATCTACATATATGTATACACATGTGTGTATATCTCTATGTATGTGTGTGTCTGCACGCTTTTGTAAGTATGGAATAAACCAGATGTTTTTCTTTCCTATTCTTGAGCCTTCCTCCTTCCCCCCTTCCCAAGTTGTGCATAAAATTCTTTGTACGCCTGCCAAAGGAGACCCACTGCTTTTTCTTAGCACAATGATGCAGCAGGTTTTGGATACTACCACAAAAGCTGAGTTTGTTTTGAAGCTGAACATCTTCATCTCTAGTGCAGTATTCTAGTAACACAACTTAATCCAGCAGAGCCCCTCTTGTGAAATCTTAATGGTAGAAAAAATATTTGCCTACTTGAGAGATCCTGTTTGGCTACTTTACTCACACGGAGACACACTTATTTAGACAAGTAGGAGTTTCACTGATTTCCAGAGTAATTAACATGTTCACTGAATATGAACTGTAAAACTGGAAGTTTAGGGGTTAGAGATACTAAGAAAGTGATTTCAGTAGAAGCTGACAAGCTATTTGAAACGCATTCCCTTTCTAAAGACTTCTAAATCTGCTTGTTTGAAACATAATTATTACTATCTTTCACATTTAGGATCAATTTCTATCTAACTGTCCCCCTACGCTATTTTACTAGCAGGAGGTGTTGGTGTATCCTCTACTCAGGCAAATACTTTTACATTGCTTTTTATTACATAGGTAGTAAATTAAGTAAAAATCAAGCTCTTACGTTAATCTCTCTCATTTTTATTGTATAGCTGTGGGCTGAAGTCTTCCCATTACTATATGTCATGCATCCAAGATTTGAATTCAGGCAGTTTGACAGACAGTACTGTAAGGAAGAAAAAGCATTTCTTGGCATTTAGGTTCTGCAGCATCAAACACAATTCTGACTGTCACAGAATATCCCTGGCAACTGCTACAATCTGCTTCCCAGAAATCAGTGACCTGTGTTCAGTTATTAGCCATTGGATTCTGACAGCTCACTATTCAAGAGTCTCTCTTTTAAGCAGCTTTTCACCTCTCAGTAGTCTGATGCATTATCTGCATCTCATACATGTTTATTAAAACTGCTCATGACAGATGTTCATCCATATCATGCTCCTCACGCATCAAGATCCCAGGATTTAAAAGCTATACGTGTGAATTCTGCACGTGCAAACAAAGTTGTCAAATTTTCCAGGACACTGCTTTCTACAGCCTAATATTATTCTTACATGAAGAAGTAGTGTGTCTGTCTGTAAATCTTACCTGAGTAGCTATGCTCTGAGTGTCTTAATAATCTGGGGTAGATCATAACTCCCCAGACTGGACAGCAGTTGCCAAGGTCCCTCAAAAAAAGGCTGAAGCTGATGTTGTAGACTCTGCTACCTTTGAAATCACTAAAGGTTTAGCATAAGGAACAAATAGATGGACTGGGACACCTCAACCTGTGAAGAAGCTGACTAAGGTGGGGAATTAAAATAATGGTCTTTAACATGTATAGCATATACAAGCTGTGAGTGAGCAATTGTTTACTACCCCTTCTAATATAAGAACTAGCAGGTATCACATAAAACTACCAGATTTTTTATTCAGAAGAAACAGCAGGGAATATTTCTGCATGCAGTGTAATGTATACTTCAGTTCTGGAATGTCTTACTTCGATATTTTGTAAAAAGTTTAATGGTTCTACAAATTATTATAAATGAAATCATGGAATATTTGTACACGTATTTCTGCTCTTTCATGTGCTAACACTATTGTACATGTGAAACTTCTCATGGATCTGGCCTGCCTGACCTGCTGCTGGATCTGGCAAGGCTGTTCTTACATTCTGCTCTTTGAATAATTCATTCTGACTCTGCACACAACTGGTATTATTTGTAGCCCTCTTCAAATTCTGTTTTCCCATCAAGGATAGCAATTCATTATACTACAGTGTGCTATTTTTATGCAACTTTCATCAACACCTTCTACACATTTACAAACTCATGAAAAGTTATTTTCATTTCGCTTTGAAATGATGTGATTATAACACATAGGTCACGCAAATACTGCTTCTTATTTGCATAATTATTCTATTTTCAATTATAGATTCTAAGCCATACAAACCTCAGGTTCATTCCTGCTAGAAGTTCAATGTTCATGAGTTCTTGAAAGTTCCTGTTGCATACCGATGGCTTCATGCACTTATTGCAGCGATATGTTAATTAGACTTAAAAAAAACCCCAAAACTAAAAAACAACAAAAGAAAAAATCCCTTGGAGGCAAAACAAAAGCAATTGAAAAACATAAAGAAAGAAGATCCTTCTTTTAAGTGGATATCATAGCTAAAGCTTAAAACATAACAAAGTACATTGAGAAATATAAAGTTTCCATTGTGGACCACATAAAAATAATGCATCACATACTTCATGCCAATACAGTATCACAGATTTGCCCACTTTGAAAGCTAAAGACTATCAAAAATGTCATCAAAAAAAGAAATGCTTGAAGGAATCCAGGTCTTTGTTTGATAGTACTCATCAGTACTTCTCTTAAAATGACAAGTCATCAAGAAAATTGAATGTTTTTCCTATTAAACAGAACATTATGTGTCTTCGGTGTGGTCAAAGTCAGGAAAATCGCTATGTAAAAAAACATTTTTTCAGCTGAGACACCTACATGCTTTCAACTTATATCTACCTAGTTTGCTGGCAAAAAAAAAAAAAAAAAGAGAGAGGTGCAAATGTTAGTGCAAAGGTAAAGTCCTAGAGAGAACATCTGGTACTCCTCATGAAATCTGGTAATAAGTTTAAACCAAACTCTGGGATTACCAATATGAAACATGGGTTTATTTTGATTGCTTTATTTTACTTTTTCTTGAACTATTGTGGTCTGTATAATTACTGTATAAAGTTGGTCTAAACAAGAAGAAATTTCGGTGGATAGTGCCAGAATTAGATCTGAAATCTGTCGTTAAATATTGGATAACACTGAAACTATTGCAAGAAAACTAATATCAAATTATTTACTGATTTATTTTGTGGGTATTATCTCATCCTGATCATTCTCTGCTTCTGTTTATCTTCCTTTAACTGCCTCACCTAGCCCATAACATTTTTCATTCACTGCAGATGCACTCCCACAGACACTTGCATTGTAACTACATCCATTTGGAGATGCATCTTTTCCCTTTTGGATCTTGAGAGAAGGAAACTGTCATGTAAGAATTATCACTTTTAATTAGTGAACTCTCAGATTGGCAGCATGTAAAAAAGCTATGAGAGCAAAAGGAAATAGGATGATTTTAGCAGTGATAAGCCTTACAGCACCAAGAAACTTTCACAGCGGTTCATTAGAGGGGAGATCTGTGATTTAGGCAAGACTGAGTCAGCACTCGTTCTGGCTAAATGAGTAGTGCTCAACACAGGATTAGAAAGCCCAGAAGATGAAGAGTGGATCACACATGCTGCTCTGGGCAGGCAGGGTACATTCCTCTGTGCATACTATTCTGTCCTGGGTTTCCTCTGAGTCCTGTGGTTGAATGACATAATAGAGGTGGATTTTCAGTTCACAGTCTGAGTAAGAGCAAGAAGACTGCGATATTTTTACAGCATGAAATGCAGTGTATACATTGCATAGCTTGGGCTATACTTTGATTGTGGAAGGATTCAGAGAGGGAGATTATTGCCGGATTTTGCAAGCTGAGAGCAACTACACTGACTATTAACCACTGATAAACCTGCTTTATTAGATTAGAGATGCCATCATCAAGAAAAGTACAAGTGAACAGGGTAGTGTGGTGGCCTGTTTTCAGGAGTTTTGAATGACTCCTCTTTTGCCTTCCCTGCAGACTTTAGTGCCCACAAGTTCTTCAGTGTAGCCTTCTGATGTTATCCAATTCTTCAACAGTTATTATTGCTGAACAGTTTTACTGGTTGAACTACATGAAACCAAAGTTATTAAAGTGCATTTGCAATCCAGCTTTTTTACTTTATTTATTATTAGAATTTTTCTTGATAAAAATGTCCCTATCCTAAATGCAATGAAGATTAATATTAAATATAAATACAGTGTAATATTGAAATCCTTACAATTACTATTGAAAACATTGTCAGAAAGTATAAGAAATATTAATCAATGTTCCTATCTTATCATTTAAGCAAACTAGGAGCACTCTATTGCAGGAATCATATCTGGATATACATGTACTTAAAGGTAGGTGCACAAGAAGGTATTTTGCCCTCAGTCCTTCCATGAGAACTTTCTACAACATATCAAAATTATTGCAGAATCATGGAATGCAAAACTTTGAAAGAGCAGTGGGTCAGATTAAAAGAAAAAAAATGAATTTTCAAATACATGTCTATTTAAAACTTTGCATAACTGTAGTTCTTAATGTTACATTGTAGGTATTGTAGGACTATGTTCTAAGCACAGAGTTAATGCCACTGCCTACAGCAAAATGGGAAACAGAGACCCTGACAGAAGGGGAAATTTCTCCTCTCATAACAACCTGTTCGGTCTATTAGATGGTGAGCTATTTCTATAATTTTACACAACCTCTGGGACTGTTTTTGACAGTCAGGTTTTCAGGGGTAGAAAGTAGGTGTCTCTAACTTCATGTCTTCTGGCACAGTGCTCAAAAATAAAACAATAAGAGAAAATTAAAAAATGCCCGCATATACAACCAGTAGAGGTTTTACAGCTCAGGGACTGTATCAAACTAATGATGAGGTAGAATTTACTCTTACTAGCCAGTTTTATGCAGTGTAATTTTTTTGGTTTTAATAGATGCAAAGAAGGACCTTAGCACTTGATAACCAAGGAATTTTTTTTTTATTATCATACACAGCACTTGATCATTTTGATACTTCAAAGAAACAGAGGGTTAACAGTCCAAACAGCTTGGAAAAAATAATTTCACATATAATAAAATTAATACCTTCTAAGTACACTTATATTTACAGATGTGCAGATTTCTACCTAATTTTTGAAATTGATTTATATTTAGTTTTGAAAATGATAATGTTTGAATAAAAGATGACACAATTATTTTTAAATTCTTTACAAGATAGAATTTGAAAGGTAAGTAGAGATGTTTCAATGATATATGTCATTAAACTGTGAACTTAACCTGAGAGTTATATAAAATTTTGATTTTTTTTTTTTTCTGAGAAGCCAGGATATATTTGGATATCCTCTAATTTGGCTATAGAAAATAGTTGTACCATGGCTTCTTGGTTTTGTATTTTTTTCTCATCTCTAAATGGAAGAAAAGGGTGGTTTTTTTTTTTTTGTTTGAGAGACAACTTGAAAAAAATCTCTTGCTTTCTTCACTTAAGTCTTTGGTTTTTTGTGACAGTTTTTGAAATCTTACCTTGACTGAGCCTTGCTATATATATTTCACACATGGGAGCACATGTGGATCTACCATGAGAACAAGAACCCCCTTGTTTATTTCAGATCCCCTTTAATGATATTTTTCCATCTGTGGTAAAACATGGGGAAAAAAATACTGCTTAGGTTTATGAGTAAAAAAACCCCAAAACCAAGAACAGCTAAATGAAATACATCTGAGAGAGCTAAACTGGGTGAAGGCTTAGATCTTTGGCGGAGCTCAAGGTTATACTTGTTCTAAGAAACGTATTTGAGGCTGAAAGGCGTCTTGCTGCTGTCTTTGATTCATCTCCTTTGTTCTTACAATTGTGAGTGTGTAAGTTACCTTTGAGCTCTCCACACTATTGCAGTAATGAATATTAAAGCACAGGGAAAAAAATTAAGTTAGAAGAACTACCATGAATGCATCTTCTTCCTTCGGTACAGGTGTCAGTCTTGAAACTGTATATTTAAGGCATATCTATCATACATACCTCTATATATTCAGATTTTTGTATTAACTTCTTGCTCACAGGGTTATATTTATATAAAGTTTTATTTTCTACTGTGGGGTTCAGGTTAAATTGGCTTGTGTATGACTACTGTCACATAAGTAAAGTGTTAAACGTTTTTCAAACTTATTCTGCTGATGACATCAGAGATTGGAAAGAAAACACACCACTCTGACAAACCAAGTTATCAAACTTCTCAGCCCAAGAAAGAAAAACGAAAAACACAACAGTGCTTCTCCTAAGGACAGTTCCTAAAAACAATACTTCTATTCTTACATGCAGAGAGATAAAGAAGCAGGAATGTTCCTGCACTTACCAGTCATCATGCTGATGGAAAACATGGGGAAGTTTTTGTTATTGTTCTGTTTTTGTTGTTTGGAAGTTTTTTTCTCGGAAAAATTATTTAAAATTATTTAAGATTTTTACCTTGTAACCTTATTTTTCCTTATGCAATTCAAAATTTATGTTTCACATATTATTATGTATTACTGGAAGTTATTAAAGCTACATTTTGCTTATTAGCAATTAGCAAGTACATATGCTTGCAATTTGAATACCTTCTAGGGTTATACATACATGTCATAGTAACATAATAATACTGAATAAATGCATTCTGAGGGCAGACTGACGAAGAACAAAATTGCATTTTCTATTTCAGAGTATTAAAATTTTCTTCAATAGTCACAAGGAAACTGCTCCTTTTAAAATCTATAGTAGCATTATCAAAGTCAAATAAATAATTATTTGTGAACATACTTAAAAATAGGTATGGCCTTTTATCTGAAACTATCCTGCAATTTTAAAAATATATATTTATTAATTTCTAAATACCCTGAGTCTCAGAGTCTGTCCAGATGTGGAAACTGAGCCAAATTCAAATGTTTGTAATATCAGTCAGTTACTAAAAATAGCAACTACAGAATTTATCCCCTCTCATTTAATAACGCAAGTAGGACCTAGTGGCGTTCATTTCTGAAAATTTATATTTTTATTGTCTAACTATATATTGTCACAGTAAATCATGACAACTTAGACTTTTGTAATTGATACTCATATTTCTACGTTTAAATACACGTTTTTAATGTTTTCACTTTAGAAATGTGCTGCAAGTGAGAATAGTTGCCTGTATTCTTGATGCCTGGTTGATATATCTGGCTTGAAACAGTACTGCTTCTCCTAATATTAAAGGCATAAATTCCAGATGTTATATAGAAGACATTTCTGTATGCACTGCAAGGAGCTGCTTTTCAGCTTTCAAGGCTAACAGGCACATAGATATTTTGGAAGAGATGCAGTCTAAACATTATTGAGTGGAGCATTCATTATTAGTACATGCTTCTTTTTTCTTCCATTAAAATATGTAGTGTGCTAACAAGGACCATCTTTTGTGATACCAAGGATTTAAACTGGATAACTACCTTCCACAATTTTAGCAAAAAGGACTTAAAATTAAAAATTTCCCTGTGTTCTCACAGGATAACTTTAAGCTGTTGCTTTTAAACTCTCAGATGTAAACAAAGTGCATTATGTTGAATTGATCAATCCAAATATCACTTTCTGCAGTCAGCCTCCCAGCAGTGCTGGTAGCCTGAGCGCTAATTGTGTGCAAGTGTTGAACCCCAGCCAGTTCTGGTTGGAGCCTCATTAGCATATTCATAAGTCACAGCTTCACGCAGGTGCCAGAAAGCTGCAAAATGTTTTGTGACTGTTCACTGCAGCAATAGTAGAAATACTGAGTTACTCTTAAAAAGCTGTTATATGCAATGAAATAAGCAGTTTAATATTGCAAACTAGGTTCGAAAACTCTCTAGCAATTACAAAGAAATTAAACAAGATATTTTTTTCCTTCCCCCTCCCCGCCCCCCCCGCCTTTTCCCTGCCTTTCCTTGTCTCTCTCCCATCCCCCTTCCCTCCCCTTTGCCCTACAGAGTGGAAAATTCAGATCAGGCAAATTAAAAAGAATGTTTCTTGCTTCATCCCCTTTTGAAAACGGGCTCTGGTTTTCTTAATAGAGGCCAAAGAAGACAGTCTGATAATTACTAGATTAGACCATCTACAGACCTTACTGCATGAGCGATAAACCAGTATAATGGAACTAAGCTTCTTCTAAATGAATTGGAGCAATCCAGACTCTCACTAATTCAAATAAATTCAAAATAAAAGCACGTTCTCAAAATGCTGCTGCCAGTAGTGGCAGCACGATAAAGGGATTGTCTGGATCAGTGTATCTCTTCACTGCAGGTCATTTTGACCCTTTCATCAATAAAGTACAAAGACAACTGATTCAATTTACATATTTGAAAACCTTGGTAAAGCAAAAATTTTAAAGGATTTTTGAGCATTGTTAAATCCAGATAATAAGATTCCAATTTATCATCCAAGCATATCTAACAGTGTGTTTTTGCAAATAAAGTTGCATCACTGACAAGAATAAGAACTTCTTAACTCAGTTAATTTTATCACTGAACTTGCAAAGGATGTTCAATCATTTTTATGCTGTGTATTAGATTAGAATGCCTATTTTATTTCTCTTTAATGGGTCCCGTTAAATCATAGAATCATAGAATGTTAAGGGGTTGGAATGGACCTTAAAGGTCATGAGTCTCAACCCCCTCTTGCCATGCACATGAACACCTCCCACTAGACCAGTTTGCTCAAGGCCTTATCCAACCTGGCCTTGAACACAGTCAGGGTTGGGGCATCCACAACATCCCTGGGCAACCTCACCTCAACCTTTACTGTCTCACTACCCTCACAGTAAAGATTTTCTTCCTAATATCTAACCTAAATTTCCTCTCTTTCAGTTTGTATCCATTACTCCTTGTCCCGTCATTACAGTTCCTAATGAAGAGTCCCTCTTCCATTTCCCTGTAGGCCCCCTTCAGATACTGGAAGGTTGCTATGAGGTTTCCATGAAACCTTCTCTTCCCAAGGCTGAACAGCCCCAACTTTCTCAGACTGCCTTTGTAGGTTCGTCCTTCCTCTAGACACAGATTAGAAGGACCTTAATGACCTACACTTTAACAAAACTTATTACACAGTGATACACAATCAAAGTAAAATTTTGCTTTAGGCAGAGGACTTACCCTAATTACACCACTACGTTTAAGATACATGCACTAATCATCAGGATTTTGGAATTGGTTGTTGTCCTCTCATGGAGGGACAAAATTAAAATTACTAAATACTCATTTCCTTTCACAATATCCTATGTATTCTACTTGTTCATGTTTTAATGGGAGGAATATTTATTTGAAGGCTATAAAAATATATAAAACCCAAAGGTAACTACACGGTACCTGTATAAGAATCTGTATTTCAGTGCTACACCATGCATTCTTACCTATATCTTGCATAAAGAGTTTGAGCTTTTTCCTCAGTGTCTGTGAGGAGAATTTGACATTGACTACCCAAGATATTTCCTAGATATTTCTAGTATTCCAGCTAGAAAAGCCTTTGAGGCCTAGGGAGTCAAACTCATTCCTATCACAAAGCTGGAAGTTGCCAGTTGAGTGACAGAACATGTCTCCACTTTAGCCCTAGATTTCTCCTGCTGTGTGACAAGAGGGGAGCCCTGAGCATAAAGAGCCCCAGGGAGCTGGCTGTGAGCTGCTGAAACAATTCACCCAGCACATTCTGCTCCTTGGTGAGATCTGGGTGTCCTCAGAAAGAAGGGCATCAGGAAGGAGATTGCAGACTGCATTATAAGCTCTTTCTGGTCCCTGGTGTGTGCATCACAGACCCTTTACACCTCAGACTAGCAAGCTAATAGAATTGTGTCCAGAAAACTCTACCTGCAAGTGAGTTTTAAGCATCTGAATTCCTCAGGCTGCTGAAGGAAATATATGGATTTGTTTGGTTTGGATTTGGTTTTATCTTCCTGAGTTCTTAATTCTAAGCATCAGGCTACCTACTCTATTAAAAGGAGGGATTGTCTCTATTTTAGAACACGGTGGAGGTCACACCAGATGCTGAGTGCTTTTGAACAGGTTTGAGTTGCTCAGTCCTGCCAAGAAGGAAGATCCTCTGTTTTCAAGGCATAAACTGAGGCTGCTGGGGAATATATAAAGTCTAAAAAATGACCATGTACTCTGTTCTCAGGCTACAGCAAGCTAAATTCAGGAATTCAATTTCACATTTAGGAGCAGTAGCTGACTTTAAGTTGGTAGTAGATGAGAGATGTGGTTATGGCTGGCTACAGGCAGCTACAGCTTTGCCTGGTCTGTGTATTTGCCTGAGGGACCCTGAAACCGGGTAGGTTCATAAGTGCATCACCCTGCCTGAACCACCACACAGTTCTGCAGGAGCCCTCTGAAAAGTTTTTGGTGCACTGACACACAGTGTTACAATAGTAAGGACGCGCTGCTACCAGAACAAACACAAAATATAGAGTAATAAAAAGTACGGTCAATGTATTTCTACATTTGCTAATGCCAAATCATGTAATATATTCATGCTCCATTACTAGGCATGGCCACTGGCCCCTACTAAAATCTTTCTCATTTGAACTGCATGAAATCTCAGTGTGCAAGAAGTAGCCAGGTCAGCCTTAGGCAGACACGACATCATGATTTCCATCTCTTGGGCACCCCTCATTTATATTTGTAGAGGTTGACATTTAACTCAGAAAAAAACTTTAACTCAGAATAAAATACGTGTGTGTGTGTGTGTGTGTGTGTGTGTCTATCTGTCTATCTGTCTGTCTGTCTGTCTTCTAATTATGACCAGTGCTGGAATACAAGTGTTGTCCTCAGGCTGCACTGATGCTTTGAAACAGTCAAACTTTGTTCTCAGTTGCACTTACACAAACAGATTCAGTGTGTGTTGTCTCAACAAATTAGAACATGATCTTGCATATTCTGAGCCTTGAGAAAAAAATTATAGCAAGTTTTGCTCTCCAAGGAGAATGCCTGGTTAGAGCAAAATATCCTCACCATATCCTAGGGAGTACTATGACTGTGGTTGTTCCCTTTATAGCTAATGGAAAGGAACAGGCACCTCTAGAGAGTCATTAATCTCATCATAAGATAGAACAGATGAATATCCCTGGAGGAGCCTATTTTTCTCTATTAACTATAAAGGAATCCTAAAATGCCTGGCTTAGATTTCAGATGCCTAACTTTCAGATGTTAAATTACAACCGCTTAAGTCAATCGCATGTTGTCCCCTAGCAGAACATTTTCTTTCCCTCCACAACTAGTCAACTCAGTCAGTATCCTCAAAGAAAAGGTTGGAAAGAGAAAAATCATCCTTGAATCTTCTCTGAATCTCCTCCCACGTTTGCAGTAATTGTCATCCACAACATGCAAGCAGGGAGTAATGTATATTCTCAGGAACTCTTGAGTCTAACTCCTGCCTCTTTTTTACAGACTTTCCTTTATTTCCAATTTTGGGACACTAACTGATATATGAGGAAGGAAAGTGTTAGAAAAGGTATCTGTTGCTGCATCTAATGACTACCATCTGGTCAGCATTACACATGTAAAAGATACTTTGCTCCTGTTTTCACATCATTAAAAACACGAGATGAATTTTTCTTAACCTCAGTGTTATCTCTAGAAACACTGTACTACTGGCAGCTGACTATTTCAGTTGTGATTCACCTGTTTTCCACCTAATAGGTACAGGTCCGAAGTCTGTAGAAGTGTTAAGTCTGTTACTGTGTCACTTGGAGCAATTCACCATAGTTTTGCTGTTATGTCCATAAGATTTCTGTTTTCATTAACTGCTTATAAGCAAATGCTCTGTGAGCTTTCATGCACATATATTCTTTGAAGTTTGAAAAAAAAAGCCACAAAACCAAACCAAAACCCAAAACACAATGCCAGTACAAGTTGTTTCAAATGCAAAGGTAGCTGTAGAAAAGTGGTGACCACAGAGATGCTACTAGTATTTGTATACTCTATACAAGTGATTATATATTTCTGTTTCTAGAAAGCTTCACTCTTAATTACAATTCTTTTTAATCTCTTGTTTATTATGAAACAGCCAAAAAAGTTCTGGTTTTTTCTTATTGTGAGGATTACCCTTTGCATGACAACCCAGGCTGCCACAGAGCCTTGCTGAGTGGTCAGGTCTGAATACCAAACTCTACAAAAGCCAGACAGAAAATAACTGAACACAAAATAGTATAAAGATACATATTTGCAAGAACAGTATTTTCATTGTAACTACTGAAAATGAAACCACCACAGAACAGCATTCATCTTAAAATCTAAAACTTCTGAAGGGTTTAATCTCCCTAAAATCTCTTTCTCCATTGCTAAATATTAAACTACTCTCTTCTTTTTTCTGTGTTTCTATTTTGTATGTACAGAGATATACATGTGCACAGTGTGTCTGTTTATCTATCTATATGTTTACTTACATATGTATGTATATATATATATAGTAATCTTTAATTCCAAAAATGCAGTTTCAGGTAATTTAATGTGAAAATGGCAAGGAGAAACTCTTATCTACACATCTGAATTTCTTATCATTGGTAGAGATTTTTTTATGGTAGGATGTAAAAGTCCATTTAGGGCTAGGCAAAGGAAAAAAAAATTCACTTTCTAAAAACCATGAAAAATTACACAATTGTAGCACTTGGTACAAGTGTTAAAGTAAAACTGCACCTGGGTAATATATGCTAACATGACTGTAAGATATGCAGGAAAATACAAAGAGCCATGGTCCTCAGCAGCACTACAGGGTAACAGAATGAACAGCTTCTGAAAAATGTCATCAGTGTATAAAATAGATCTGCACTACACTTCAGTGTCAGCCATGCATGACTTTTTGTTCCTCTGCTATCCTTATTTATCAGAGGCAAGGAAACTTAATTTCCATTTTTCTCGGGCTTCTCTAAAAAGCAACATCTTTTTAAGTCACCTCCTAGAGAAATTCTGAAAAAATACAAAACTAGATCAGAGAGTCCTCAAGTTTATGAGCAAAAATTTTCTGGAACAACACAATTTGGAAAAACTGCATGTATCTTGGGAAAAAGATATAGTCAGAAAGTTCTTAGCTGTGTATCATGATTTTTTGGCTGGCAGTCTTCATAATAAATATAGCAAGAGGCATCTGATGGGGAAAGTAATAATATAGTCTTAGCAATTTAGCTGGAACAGCTTAAGAAGATGCCGCTACATACGTCAGCTGAAGTTACCGTCCTGACAGTTGTGACCCCAAAATAAAACGTGACCACTTCAAATCCATTTCAGTGCAATGCCACAGGGTTATCTTAAATCACTGCTGAATGTAATTTCAGATTACTAGGTTTTGGTTTATGTAGTAGGTGATAAATCAGGCTTTATAATGCAGAATTACCTTTATAACAGGTAGATAGTGATGAATGCCTAAAGTTCTTTATTTATTGCTTTTTGTAATAAAAGTATTACAGTGAATATTTCTTCTTATCTGCAGATGTATTCTGCAGTTATTTAGTAAGTTCTCTCTACAGTCAACAGGGAGAGACAGGTCCAAAACGGATTTGGCATAATTTATGCCTATTAAAGTAGTAATAAAATACTGTCTTATGTACTGTGGAGCTTTTCTTCAGCCATGCACTATGACTGCATTATATAATAACAAAGTATATGACACTGTGGAACTATAATATTTTTCATGCTATGATTTAATGATTCTATACTACACTCTC
Source organism: Platyrinchus mystaceus (assembly GCA_035041135.1). Lineage (NCBI taxonomy): Eukaryota > Metazoa > Chordata > Aves > Passeriformes > Tyrannidae > Platyrinchus > Platyrinchus mystaceus. Next base: position 71,035,153 of record JAWWLV010000001.1, read on the forward strand.
TGGTCTAATTGAATCACCTCATTAGATATAGAGAGCACAAATGAAAGGGCGAAGTTTTATGTTGATGTGAAATAAGTCACGTTAGATATTTGCAAAGTTGTTCTGGCTTTAAAGTCTATATGCCTCTCATGATGTCTGTCCATTTTGTAATTGGTAAGACTGAGTAAGTAGACTGATATTGTGTCAGATATGTTTCTGGTTTTATTATTTTATCAGACTTATATAATCTAGAGAGTGTAGGTTCATTAAGACTGATGATATTCCTGTATGGAGCTCTGCAGAAACAGCAGAAGCTGACCTGCGGGGCTCTGTGCCATTTGTGATGAGTATTATATCAAAATTCCTTTGAAATGCTGTCACAGATGCAGAAAACAAAAAAGGATGTTATGTAACATACGATTTCTCAGCTTGGAGCAGAGAATGTTGTGAAACCTGTCCAAGGTAGGTATTTTTGTGGGTGTTTGTGTATCGACTATGCAGTCTGTCTGTCTGACAGGCTAGCTGTGTTTTTTCGAAATTATTTCAACAACTAAGTCAATATTACTATGGAAAATATATGTAAAGGACAACAACGTAACAGAAGTCTGTTATTTCTCTTAAGCACTGACTAGACCAAGGGGCTGAGAGCATGTCAAGCGACCATAGGTTGCTGCATTGAAACAGTACTACACTGAAGTCATTTTAAGCAACTGTGATACATCATACTTCTACTTCATAAAAAGAATAACAGTGCTATTGGTACTTTTTTGCCTCAAGACCTGCCTAGAGATCTGTCAACACTTCTGCTAAGTTACCTGCTAAAACGGGGTTTGAGTACCATCGTTCTGTTGTGAACAGAACCGGTACATGTATGAGCTGTTTAGCTGGCCCTGCTTTCAAAACTGCTGAATTGACACCAGTAGAGGCAAGTGATCAGGCAGGAGATGCACAAGCTGCACAATGAAATATTTAATAACTTGTAAGTGCTGAAAGAAGGAAAAAGGAGTTTGAAAGAGAAGAAAGAAGTCAGATAACCTCAGCTTTCAAACAGACATTTTGCCTTCCTAAGATTACTCCCAGATTTAACAAGAAAAGCTTTTACTGTTTTCAGAATGCTGTTTGATCTCAAAATCATAGAAATATATTTAATATAAAAATATTTATATGTCATAACAATAAAAGAATGCATAAACCCACCCTATCATTGCTGTTCAAGAAACATTTTAATTGTCCATAAGTATTACCATCTCAGAAAATCAGGCCATTTCCTCTAATACCTAAATATGGTTTGATAGTGCCTACTCTTAGGCAATAAGGTTTAAAAAAATGTATTATTTTTCTTATGATGAAAAGAGACATGATGCATTCTGGAATTTTGAAGAGTTAAAAAAAGAAATATTCTGTAGGGAAACAATTTGAAAAAATTACAAACAATTTATAAAAGAAGGAAATTGAATACTTCTGCATTAATACATATATGCAATAGATATTTAACTTGTATAGCCATCACATCAAATATTAATCCCATATTCATGTGGTGGAAGTCCAAATAAAAATGTGTGTGAATGCATGGCATACTTTACTCCTTTTTGTGGGATACTTGGGTGTCAGGAAACCTGGATGATGTCTGGGACTCTCACAATTGCTTCTAATGATACTAATGTCAATGGCTTTTGATCCAACAATTTAAGTATACTGTATCAGAACACATACTAAATCCACATGTTCCAAGGTACTAAGAGGAAGATAGAAGTAAAATTTTTGCTTTCGATAGCAACATAGTGTAAGTTATATAACTCTCAAGGAAAACTGAGTAGAACTGAGAAACTTAGACATAAAACTTTTCTAGAACCTACTGAGTTAATTTATGCAAATATTGTTAAAAAACTAGGAATCTCTTAACACTTAACGGGTATGTTGTCCAAGTATTTTATATATACAGGCACATAAGTATGTAAATATACCTATTTACTTATATTGAAAAATTAATGTAATTAAATGTACCCTGTAGATAAAAATAAAAAGAAAATTAGATCACACATAAAATTCAGAAATTGTAAAACATTATATATCTAAAATGGACTTTGCGATATGTCAAGAAAACAAAGAAGTGTATCTCCACATCAAAAGAAAGAAAAATAAGGAAGGAATAAGAAACAAAATAAATGGTGAAACTGAGAAATAGAAACAAATGGAGAAAAGATTAAGGAGTTAACAAGAAGGTATAAGGTATCATTTCTACTATATCAAGAAAATATCCCTGGTGTTACTGAAGACTACACTAAATTTATGCACTGACAAGCAACATTTAGATATGAATTCAAAAAGAACCAAAAGAAACTTTTCCAGCTACAGAAAAATATGAAAATAAATAACATAGAGCTGTACAGTTATCTATAGCATAATACCCACATCTTGATAAAACATCTTAAGACAAATTAAGGATCTGGTAAATATTAAGGGCCTACTCTCCCTTTACTCTAAATGTAGCTCTCCTGGTGAGATCAACAAGGCTTTGAATGTTTCAGTGTTGGTACTATTCTCCATAAAAAAACATAGAATGTGTATGAATATCAAGAAACTGCATAATCTATTACAAATCAAGTCTTAAGGCTGCAGTCAAAGCTGTAAGAGGCAAAGGTAAACTAAACCTTCCTGACAAAAAAAAAATTACTATTTTAGATCCCTATATTAGGTATTAATAAATTTAGGTCCATACATCCAAGTAAATGATCCAGAAAATTTTCATTTCAGTAGCTATCTAGCCTGAAAAGTGCTTGCTTTTCACAATGTGTCCTATTTATTTAGACTGAGAAATCAATAGGTGTAAATACGGAACCTAGGCTATTGAATTCTAGATTGTCCTGTAGGAGTTGTCTTATTTATTAGCCATGAAATAAAAATTGAAATAATTAAAAAAGTGTCACTTTCATCAAACACATAAATGATGATGCCTAGCAAGTAGCAGACTTCATCATTGTTTCTTTTCTCCACATTGTTATTTAGTCCAGTGACTAATACACCAGGAATAAAGACAAGATGGCAAACTCTGGGAGTAGTGCCTAGAAACTTGGTTTTTCGTGTTTTTTTTTTTCCTTTTTTCTTCACTGACTTGCACGTCCAGACTTGTTTCTTGATTTATCTCTATGTGACTTTATCAGTTTTTCAGTCTCTGCTGGTTCGTGTATAGAGAAATGGATAACTTGTCTGTTCAGACTATGATGATCTTGAATTCCACTAATCTGAAATCAGCAATAAGTCTATGCTTCCCATTTCTGACTTGAATCTCTAAACAAAAAAACAAAAAATGTAGGTACAGTATGTACCTTCATATGTATTTTGTACCATATTTTGAAAAAAACATGATCACCTCATTTTCTATATTGTTATTCTTCCACATATTATTTTTATATTTAAAAATTATTTTTGCTGTCCTTCTAAATTTTAGAAATGGCAATGCCTTTATGCTTGCTTTTCCTTCCTTTAAGAGTGATACACAATTTACATTTAGTAGCAACTTATATGTGACACATCATTTACGAGAAGTTTATTGTAAAGTATGATATAGATGGTTACAGTAAGGAATGGAATGTGATACTACAAAAATGCTACACTATAGATACAGTAAATTCTAGTTTATTTTTCCTTTGAAATTTTAAAAAATAACTTCAAAAATTTTCTAAGCACCTAATAACTTCTATGCAGGCGGTGGCAGTGTTTCTTTGTGCTTTTTTTGAGGTTTTCTTGGTAACTATTATCAATAAAAATATTGATTTGTATATTGATTTATCCAGATTTATTCATGGGCTAAGATTTTGCAAAAAAATATGGCAAACATTTTAGCATGCATATGCTAATTAAATTCAAATGAATAAATTGAGTACTTTCCTAGGACATATTACTATATAAATAAAAAAATAAAATATTTTCAGCAGAATAATTCAGTCATTAGTAAGAAATATAAAATTAAAATATTTAATATTAGTAATCATGTGTAAATAATAAACATCTTTAAAAAGTTATGTGATGGAAAATATTTTGGATTCAACATCACTTTGATGAGACCAGTATAAATTGCAGATAAAACACACAGAAAACAGACAAAAAGCATACTCTTCATACTGTTCAAGTGATTCAGAAGGTAATTTATTGGCCCACAATATTAGAACATCTACTTCTGTAGTGGGTAATATACTTTTCACATACAAAATACGTTTGCAGACTTTCTAGTCACTATTTTTCCCTCTGATGTTATAACATTCTATCTCTACCATTTAAGGATCTCATCCATTTTTCATCGAAGTGGTGGGAGTTTTCAGACTGAGGGCATTGCATTCTCTAACATTTTGATATATATGTAATGACATGTTTTGTTTTGCAATCAGTTAAGTTCTGTACATAACATACATATAGTCTGTACATTTGTATAGTAGACCTGATAGTATACCTTCTGTAAACATTGGAAAGGCTACTACTAATGTCAATGGCTTTTGATCCAACAATTTAAGTATACTTTATCAGAACACATACTAAATTCACATGTTCCAAATTCTGATATTTCTCATACCTGAAATGTTCTTTGCATATACCACCATGCACTGCATAATGGCATAGGCTCACATTACACTTTTGCCTCTATTATATACATGTAATTAATATTATGCATGGTCTTGAGAAGATCGACAGTGAAACTTAGTATTTGTTACTTTGACAACAGAGAGAGGCACACTCCTCGCTGTCAACAACAAAAGCCCCGTCTAACATCTAGCACATCCACCTAACTACACAGGAGAAATTATGGAAATGCAATCTGTCAGAAAATATCAGAAAATATTTGTACCTGAAGTCATAAAAATGTACTTTCTCTTACTTGTATAGTGTCACCTATCTAATGTATTGCAGAGAAGAGATTATACATACCAAAGTCAGATGAAGGAACAAAATTTGAGCTCATCTATTAATTCTTTTTTTTATTCTTGGAAATGCCAGGTGAAACTTTAAACCTTTACACTTTAAAATATTGCATAAATTCTTATATTTCCTGACATTAAAGAAAATATTTAGCAAAGCCTTCACAAATGTCTTTGAAAAATCAATATGTTCATGATGTCAGCACTTAAGGTGTTTCTTAATGACTCATGCATGCATCCTCCCTGATTTTAATGAAATTCATTTGTGTGCTGTACTGATGATTTTGAAAAGAAAAAAAGTAAAACAAAACAAAACAAAACAAAACAAAACATAAACACTCCACATTATTATGGAAGCTCAGAAATCAGGTAGAAAACATTATTCAAAAATATGGTCTTTCTGTTGAAACAGGGCATCAGATACTCCCTATAATTAGATTTGTTCTGCAGTTATTTGAAGCTGGCAAAGGTGCTACCTAGTCCTGGCTCTGCAGTAGGTTGGCCAGGTGAAGCTATTGCTGTGGAAGCCAATTAAGAGTAAAATAACTTCTGCAGGGGTAAATTGCAATGAGATGACTTGGACACTTGCTTCTTTGCTCCTACTGATGAACCAAGTTCTTTTGAGATTTGTTAAGATCAGCTCTCTCCCAAATTTAATACAAGAGTTATGGTTCTGCACAGAAACAGGAAGAGAGGTGTCCTCAGCAGACCACTTTGTTCTCCTCAAATTCATAACAATGTGAGAGCCTCAGGCATTCTGTGGCTTCTCTCTACTCTTTGTTCTCATTTTAACTGCAAAAATAAGAGCATGCATGTACATCTATATAAATATGTCTCACTGAGTTTATGATGTACTCATAGTATATTTTTTCACACTGAGGGTAATCTATTTATGCTGAACATATAAAATCTATTTTTAACAAGTAAAATATATATATTTTTTGATAAATCCTACTTTTTCTTCCTAGCTCTAAATTTTCATCACATAGTCCTAAAGTCTTTGGTGTGACTGGGATTAGGGACATATTTGGTTTGACAGTGTTTGTTTCCTATGAATAATGCAGTCACCCAAAATCAAGTATTTAAAATGCCTTCATAAGGTTCATACAGTGTTCATATATATTCACTTTTATTTTCAGCATCAAACAACACCTGGATGTGTCTGAAGAGACTCAACTATACATATGCATATGTTATTTTTGGTGGATAAATCCCTATCTTCATACTAATAAAAGTACTTAGTGTTTGCCTTCTTTAATTATAACCCAAACTCAGATACCTTTATAACATAAATACACTTATTTTCTTAGGAAGAAGAGATTCTAGAAAAGGACATACTGGACATTCACTCATCTTTCTGCAGGCAACTGAAAACCCATGGATGTGTATCCTTGTGTGAAGAATCCAGGTAAAGGAGATGATAAAATTGTTTTTGCCTTATACATCTTGAGTTAGGTCTTTCAGGCTGGGATTCACCTTTCAAATTACACAAATTAAGGTGTTATTATGAAGATAAATGTCTGGAGACTGAGTAGGTACCTAATATTCCCCAGCCAACACATATCTAGGTATGTATCAGCCACTCACCAGCAGGCATCCCACAGCTCTTGAAGGGCTCAAGCATGCTGGAAGCACTTGCAGAGCTGACAGACAGATTGGAAGACCTACTGGGGACCCAGTAGACTCTCATAGGGTGTTTCAGACCTACCTAAATGTGAGCTACAGAATGCTTTTGCCTCTTAATCAAGAAAGAGAGGCTGTTCTTTTCCATATCATAAAGGTAGTCATGTTTTGATCTGAAGAAATTTTTTCTTTCTCTTGGCCAAGCATGCAAAGCAGAACAAAATACATCTGTTATTGTAATATTGCTAAGATGATTGGGGTTAGACATTAAAATGAACTTGTCAGAGCTAAGGAAAAACAAATAAGGAAAAAATTAAGATAATACAAGGAACAGAAGATGGATAAAGGTGAATTAGAAAGGAAGTAAAGCCTTAAGTTAGACTTCCATAATTACTTAAAATTAATTGGCCAACACTTTCAAGGAAGAGAATTATTTTTGTGTAGATCCCCAGTCAAAGAGAGTCAATTTCTGGTCACTTATTTACATATCTGAATTTTCAAGATTTTTAAAAGTGAAAATAAGTTCCTTCATTTCTGAACCCTTTATAATGGTTAGTTTTATCCGGGTTTTCCTCAAAATTTGACTTTTCTGAGGAACACTGAATTCATTCCCTGGAAGGCACTATTTCAGCTTATTTTTTCTATTTTATCATAATTTCACAGTTTCACATGCATCTGCTCACCAAATTTGTGTTAGTCTATCAACTCTACAGCATTAGTAAAAATCAATACACTAAGATGCAGTGACAACATGTACACATTTAGAGGGAGACTGAAAAGTTTGAAAAATAATATTATAAAAATAATACTATAAAATAAAAACTATTTTATTTGACAAACTGGCTTCACTCCTCACTGGGCCTATCTTGCCTTTTACTGCACCTGTATTTCTCCATGTGAGTAAATGAAATATCCCAGGTTTGCAGAAAAACACACATAAAATTTTACAGCCCTTTCCTTCTAACAGTCACATATGACCATCTTTCACACTTAATCAAAGTTTATCTGTTTTTCCATGTTAGAAATTAGGATAAGTGTTGTAAATACATTAAAAGTTGGAAATAACTGTGTCATCACTGTCCAGGAAGATGCATCAGCTTCTAAAAGCTAGAAGTTCCATTTTGATGATATATCTCAAATATGGGTTAAAAAATTTATGGAAGATATGGAACCAAGTCCTAGAAAAAAATCAGCTAAGGATAGCAAGGACTCATCAAATTATAAAATCACTCTGAACATGAATGTGGTACAGGTAAAAAGGGAATCTGATGTTTTCCAATAGAAGAAAACATTATTTTTAATAGGAAAAAAAAGTCCTAGATCATCCTTTTCTGTTTCTGGAACTTGGCATAATGCTGCATGGAAAAAATGTAAAAGCTTCAGCTATCTGGAGAAACATTGTGTTATCAGCAACTACCAATACTTATTCAACATATTTCAAATTTCTCCTATGAACAAAGTAAGTTAAATAGTATGGGCAGTAGAAGAACAAATGATGGTATTTGAAAAGATTTTAAGCTTCAGATGACACATTAACTGCAAGTATATAAACACTACAAGTCATTTGTGAAGTAGCATTGCAGAGTATTATAAAAAGTTTCTGCTCATATAAAATAAATATTTCAGTCCCTGACAAAAAAATTCTCATAGGATATTTGTCTTGTGTGGCTGTAAAATAGTTCAATAAGAATTCAAACGCAGATATAAGCAAAAATATCTAGAAATTATTTATTATGTTGCATTTTTCAGCCAGAAAGATATTTGATGACTCTAAGAAAATCTCTGCAGTGCTTTTCCTAGAAATTGGCCTGTTTATAGAAATATCATCCACAGAAACTTTAAAAAGGTATGTCTAGTAGTTGGCAAAGCTCACTTCCACTCACAATCACAGCCATAGGTATCTATTTAGTTTTTTTAAAAACAATAATTATTTCAATATTTTGGCCTATATTATTATTTGGTTAACTTAATTCAGCTAACTACCTGTTAAAAATATATGAACATAGGAAAATTATAAAAAATAAACCAACTCAATACTAAGTATTAGCCCAAGACATGCCTTTATCCATATAACTAAGTTTTCAGTTGTACAGTTAGCACAGAAAAAAAGTGCCAGAAGGACAGAACTATTTTTGACCTACTTTTGTAACTTAACTAATCAGTAAAATACCAAGAAAACACACTTCCTTTTCTTGACAGACTTTTCTGACTAATAAAAAATGATGATTGCCTATATCAATCACGAGTTCATGGCTATGGGTTTCTGCTTATTTCCTCAGTGATAAAGGCACTCAAATAAAGCACTTACCTTTAAAATAAGCCCTCATAGATATAAGCTTCTAGTTGTACTGAGGGATTAAAAGCCATGTTCTGACTGCATGACATTTATTGCAAGATCAAGGCATTAACGTGTAGATAAGTGTAGGAGAATGCACATGGGCATGCTGAGTCTCTGTGCTAAAAACTCCTAAAATGCTTTTTCACTGAGGATGTGAAACATATTTTATTTTTATTAAGATAATAAAAAGGATTAGTCACATTACGGATTAATTGCCAGCACAATTTATAATCCGTATTATAAAATGAAGCTCCTCGGTTAGCTGATTTCAGAAATTCATCTGAAAGTGTAATCTTCCCTTATGTTTGCAGGTCTGTAAAATAAAAATTAATGCTTTTTTATGTTAAAAGTTTTGCTTAGCAGTGAGACATATGCCATGGTTTAGCCTGGAGAAAAGATTTCTGGGACAACTATTTTGAATTAAAATGAAAATCTGGCTAATTTACTATAATTATTTTGTGGATATTTTGAAATGAATATTAAATATTAAATATGTACTTAAATGGACTTATCCAAGCTCTAGCATTATGATTTTTTTAAAGTATCTCTGTTTCAGTTATGCCAACTCTGAAACAAAATAAATGTGTCCAATAAAGGTGAAAACCCAAAATACTGCATTGCTCTAACTTCCTACTTTCATTTATTCAGGACTAGACTGGCACCTTGACAGAAGTGGTTTAAATACTTGGAAGTATCAACCTGAATATTTTTTCTGATATACTGTCATTTCACCCCTTTAGTGTCCAAGAACTGCCAATGTCTCTTTCAAGAACTTACATGGCATATCAGAATATACCAACCCATTGCATTGATTAATGCAAATCTAGTGAACAGCGATTAGGGCACAGACTAGCCCACCTAGTAATGTCCAACAGATAAAGATGGTAAACAGGCATAATTTCTGTACATTCTTAGTTCTCTGGAATAAATTTTCCACGTGCTGTAGAAGCTTTACTCCACATTAACTGATAGTGAATTGATGAGAACCATTCTCTTCCATCTGTATGAATATCTCCTGGTTTCTGGTGCCACATAACTTGTTTTTTAAAAGCTCTTTCAAAACTCTATTACCTGGTTTTCATTCTCAGACACAAACACATAATCAGGCAAGAATTCACTAGATGAAATACATTTTTTCTTTGTGAAAGCTAAACACTCCATATTAATGATTTTTTCCTTCTAATTTTTTTCTTTTTTTTTTTTTTTCCTTATGTAGATATATACTAATTATCTGTACAGGCATCTGTAGCTGTCTTTCTTCTGATCTCTGTTTTTTGTGATTTAATAAGACATGTTAAAATCAACATGCTTACATAATATTTTTATTTTTCAATATTTTTTATTTCTAGTATTTTATAATAATCCCTCATTACTGCTAGTTAATAAGATAATTAGTGTTAAAATTAAAATATTAAATAGTGGGTAGGAATCTTAGAAGCATAGAGTCATAGAATGGAATGTTTTGGGTTGGAAGATAGCTTTAAAGGTCAGCATTTCAACTGCCTTGCCATGATCAGGGATGTCTTTCATGAGGTTTGCATGAACCTATTCTTCAAGGTTTCTCTGGCTCCATCCCTTCCTTTAAGCATGTGAACTGCACTACTCGGCTTCATGTCATCTGCAAACCTGCTGAGGTTTCATTCAGTCCCACTATGTTATTGCTAAAGACAGTAAATAGCATTGGTTCCAACATGGACTTTTGAGGGACGCTGCTTGGTTTCCCTTTTTACATTGACCTATTGACTTGTAGCTCTTTGGACGTGGGCATCCAGCTAGTTCCTTATCCATCTCACAGTCCACCTGTCAAGCCCACACCTCTTCATTTAGTGACAAGGATGTTATGGAAGACCATATCAAAGGCTCTATAGAAGTCCAGTCAGATGACAACAGCAGCACTTTTCCACTGATGTAGACATTCGATCATAGAAGGTTACTATCTTGGTCAGGCACAGTTTGCCCTTGATAAAATCATGTTGCCTGTCTCTAATCATCTCCTTGTCTTCCATATGTTTCAGCATAGCTTCCAGAAGGATGTGCTTCATGATTTTAGCAGGCAGAGAAGAGATCAACTGATCAGTAGTTTCCAGGATCCTCTTTTGTACCCTTCTTAAAAATGGGTGCAATGTGGTTTGGAAACTATATCAGCCAAATCCCTCAGGACCCTGGGATGCACCTCATCAGATCCCACAGATGTGTGCATATTCACATTTCTCAGGTAGTCTCAAACTAGACTTTCTTGTGCCATGGGAGGTATTATTTTCCCCCAGTCCCAGTCTTGAGGTTCAGGGACTTGAGACAGGAAGCTTGAACTAACTGATATTAGTGTCACTGTGTGCTTCCAGTGTTAATTCAAGTGCTTTAACATAGGTTTCAGTGACATTTTAGGTGTCCTAGGACATGGTATCTGGTCTCTGTCTTTCTCTCCAGAAGGATGTGAAATTCTCTTCAGTCAATGTACACATCTGCCACCACCATATACATTTCTCAGCTGCCCTAAAGTATCTTAAATGGTCCTAGACGCATATTTTAGGGTCCTAATTTACTTGCTTTATTCCACAATTCTGACATCAACATGGACAACATTTCTTCCTTTTATGTAGTTATTCATTTCCCAACATTGGAAGAAGCAACTTAGTTTCTGATGTACACACCCCTCCTTTCCACTAGCCTGAATATTCGTAACTGTATCAGCTCGAATTTATAGCATATACTTTAGGTATTATATTAATATAATTCAACACTGGGAATTAACTAAGAGCAGAATCTATTGGTTAAAGGTTTGCCTATCATTACTGTATTACTTGCAATGAATGCATGAAATTTTTGAATATGCAAGGAATACTGGACTATGGTATTAACACAGAGAAGCAAACAGGGTATTAACTTTGATAAGGCCTCATTTATGCTGATTTTTCCATTAATGTAAAACACCATAAATAGGCATAAGTCAATTCTACTATTAGAGAGTCTCACACTCCTTGATTTGACTGCCAATTTACCGAAGTATACATCAAAGTAAAATCATATTAACATATTTTATACGTGGGCTGGTGTGTGGTACACTAAAGGCATGTTAACAACATTCTTATGTAAAGATCACTAGGAAGAAAGTGGTTATGGAAGAAGTTAAATCAGCTCCATGTTTCTGGCAATTTAAAAGTATTCATTTTAATTTTTTTAAACTTAAATGCGTTTCCAGTTATTTACCTTTCTTCATTGTATTACTAATCTTCGTACTGCTTTTGGACTGAAATTCTGTATTTATTTAAGATTATTTTCTATTATATAGATGTGCAGAAGTGAAACTGCTTTGGAATTAGTCTTGCCTATGCATATGTTCTGAAAGACCAGAATCAGCTCAAACTTTGAGTACAAAACAAAGATTCCCATTTTGTAAAGCAACTCTCAGGTTTTACTCAAGCTGTTATCAAAATGTCTGTTGAACTGACAAGGCAAAAGTCTTTCCCCTTATTTTTGAAGATTCATCTGAATGTTGCAATTGATTTTCCACGTGACAATTTCAAAATACTGGGAAACATGTAAAAAAATAACATTTAATTTAGAAAGCTGTGTCGGGATCTACCCAGTCATTTACAAATAGCTTGTTACACAAATTATATGATAGAACTCAAGCTTGAAGCTTTACTTTGATAGATAGAGAAATAAGAGAAAAATTAATGAACTGAAACTGTTCTACTATTCTGTAGGACAATTCAATGAAAATTTTAATAACACACTGAACCCGATGAGCAAGATTGTGTGATGATGAACATAATAGTCATGTACAATATCTGGCTTGAAGTATTATATTAACACAAAAAATAATTAAAACTTGCTTACAGAACTATGTTCATATGCATAATTTACAAGAAATCGGAGTCAATTAGGAATGAAAAGTTAAACTGTTTTTGTTTGTCACACTCAGGCTGCCTGATGTAGTTAAAAATCCAGCATGAAATTCCTCATTATGCTTCACTCTTCTCAGACTTGTCTTCAAATGAAAATTCTATTTCAATGGAGACTTTTGAGGAGTTGATTTTTTTTCCAAATAATTTTCTATGAATTATGTATAGTGGTTATGTCATACAGCCTTGTTCATGAGAAACTAAAGGCAAATGACAACATTAACTTCATTTAAAATAATCACTAGTGTTTCTGAAACTAAGTAACTTAGGCCAATTCATTCTCATTTCAATTCTGTTTCTTGTAATCTTTTAAATCTGACTGAAGATAACACACCATATAGTTAATTACTATAAATCCAAAGATATTTGTAGCAACATTGACTTACAAATGTATTTTACAACTTGTTTCTGAACCACGCAAGGAAATTTTCATATTAGTTTTGACTCCTCTTAACAATTTGTGCTTAAGTCTACCAAGATCTCCACCAATCCTTCTCAGAGCTTCAAAATTATTTTCAGAGGGAATGTTCAAACTTTTCTTCACCATGGACTTTTGTGTAATAGTATGTAATTTTGTGCAATAAATACTCCATGGATGTATGAAAGGAGGAAAAGGATACTTTCATTATCAGCCAGCAGTATGATTTCTTTGGAATTAACATGGCATTTCTGCATACGAGACTCTTCCTGAGACAGGAAACTACTTCCACGTATTTTTATGTTTTAAATTCTCTTTTAATATTGCTGAGATATTCAGAGCTAAAACTTCTCTATTCCTCCCTCTTCCCACCTTCCCTCCTCTCCCCAGTCCAGAACAAAGATATCTGTGCTCAATAAGGCCCTTTCTTCATGCAGTCAATCTCCTTGAAATGAGGGAACAGACCCCTTTAGAATCTGAGAGTCAGATTTATTATGAGGCAGGTATTTTCCAGAATTGCAGGCTGCTGGGGCAAGGGGTGAGAGGGAGATGTCAGACACCTGAATCCTTGCTTCTCCATTCAGGTAGGTCAATGATACTGTGCTATTTTATGGCAAAGAAATAAGACGGTCCAAGTGAAAGACTCAAAGTGTGGAATTAATTTGAGGAAATGCAGCTGTTTATAGTTGTAGTTATATATTTAGACTAGGTGCCCTAGATTCCTGTTAGAGTGAATGGAAAGAAATAAAACTTTTAAAACATGCTTTATCTCTTTCTAAATATGGATAAGGCTTATTTAGAAATTCAGACTTCCAAGTATAGGTGTCCAAATGTGAACTAAGTATCTAAGTTCCATGTACAATCAATGAAAACTTACACGTTGGCCAAAGCATAAATGGCTGGTACATTTGAGATGCCTTAGGATGTTTCAAACATCCAGGACACTCATGAAGTTCACATGTATGACCCAGGACCTGTAAAAGCACTACAACCTTCTCAAGTGGCAGCTAGAGGCCAGGTGGGATATCCCAGGAAACTCAAAATAATACATTTAAAAGCTGAGTTCTATGTTAAGTGTCTGTTTGAACTGAGTTGAGACACTTTCTATTCTCTATTCTCCGTACTGGTTGGACCTTTGATGACTATAAGAGTTTAGACACACAGTTGATATCCATATGACAATATTCAGCTACCTAAATTTGGTGCCTAAGTCTATAGCTGAAGTGTTCTTGTCATCCCAAAATGTCACATGAACCTGAACAGTTCCCATTTCTCCCCACTGACTGTACATAAAAACAAAGATGACTTGCTCAGCACGAGAACTCTATGGTGCAAGTGAGAGAAATTCAGCAGAATGAGTACACTGAAATTCACCTTCCTAACTGAATGAAGAAAAAAATCTTAACAGACATATCTATTAATCTGATTAATATAGTCTATATGTTTTCAGAAAGTTAGATCTTTTGTCAGAACCCGGGCATCATAGTGAGGGAAGGGAAAAAAAAATAAAGGTTTTAGTATCTAGTTTCTTGGCCTCTGCCCTAAATACTGTCAATTTGTCTTGTCAATTGTGGTTATATTGATCTGTTTACTTTATGGATTCTAACTAGAATCAGACTCATTCTGCAAACTCAACTACTACAGCAAAGTCTATGGCTTCTAACTTTAAGTCACTATTAAATCAAATATTAAGGCTATTTTTCTAAGAAGGAGTCAGGCTTAGTTATTCTTGTCTTTCTCCTTTATTTAGTGATTTTTTTTTTTGACTGATGTTAGAAAAATGAAAAAATTTCCATATTTATTGGTGGAAATATTACATAATTTATTTTATTTTATTTTTAATTATTACACCATGATATTGTGAAAATATGTTGGCTGATATTCTTTGGTTTATTCTGATTCATTTCTATTATACAAAATTGAGGATGCTTTCCTGAAGCCAACAGAGGGACACTCTTGGGGAGCAGGAAAAAAAAAGCCCCATTTTTATTGTTGCTGTAGTTGCAATATTACTGGAATATTACTATCTACTTTTGATTTGAAGCAATGTAAGTTTAAATATTAATATGGCATAAAAGTTTTACAAGCAAATATTTATCTGTGTCCTAATGTTACAACAAACATCCCCCAAAATAATCAATTGTATGTATTGTCTATAATAATTTGGTTTTCTTTTAATAGACTGTGATCTGACAGTGGAAAAAATATTTCAAAAGTACTCTACAGCTGCCCTCTTATATGTGTGTATTCTTATTTTTAATTGAAAGTTCCATCCTGAGGATGTTATTCACAAATGTGAGATTCATCACACTTATCTTTAGCAATATAAAAGTCAAATAGCTTAGCTGTGATTTAGCTCACCCAACCTTGGAAGATACAATTCAGTTACAGACTGAGATGTGCAAATTCATGTGCTCACAATACAGCTGTTACATTTCATCTGGGGAACACTTAAGAGGCTTTAACATAATCATCTGTAACACTTAAGGTATGTTAAAATATCTTGCTGAATTCCAGCTGCCAGCCCAGAAAAGAAAATATATTAAACTTTTGCAGATATCTTAAGTACCCTCGGATGCCTTAAATTCCATCTAAGCATGCACATCTCAAATGATATTTAAACTCTATTTAAAATCCAGTCCCAAGCATCTACCTTGAGTTCAATGAGGACAGAATTATAACTGAATGCCATCGATCATAACTACAGCACTTTTAATTAATGCTGTCAAGCCACCCTAGTAGTTTTAATGTAAAATATTAATCCACATTCCAAAAAAAAATCTATTTTTATTTTTTTAATTAATAAAAACATTCATAGCTATATTCTAGTAGGCTTGTTCAGTCAACTAATGTCAGTGAGAGCCAAAGGCAGGGACATCAAAGGGTTCTAGAAGTCTGACAGGATTTCTGGGAAGGAATTGCATAATCATGCTAAAGAGAGCAGGAAGCAGGAAGGGGAACACAACAATGACAAGAAAAAAGAAAAAACAAAACTAAAAACCAGCAACAACAACAACAAAAAAATGCAACAAAAAAAACAAGCAAACAAAACAAAAAAAAATTTGAGCTTATCTATGAATCTCTGAGCCAAATGCTGAGCCCACAGGAGATACACTGTGAATATTCACACTTCTAAATGAGCAAGAAACAGAATTAAATCATAGGCTCAAGTTCCAAGTACAAATTGGCTCACATTCACATTGCCAAGGGCTTGTCCCTTCTGCAGCAATTTTGTCTTGGACAGAGCTATTTGAGAACTGTGGAAAAGACCTAGATTATGATATAACAGTTATTCAGGAGGGATTCGCCACTATGTGTTATCTATTATGGATTATAGCTCCCAGTGCTTGAGTCCACTCACATTCTGGTTTCATTAATTTAGCAGAATAAAGGATCCCATTCCAGTCAAAGAGTTATGGACCACTCAGTCCAATGCAAAAAGATCTATGACACACAATTTTTTTTCTAAGTTTTATTTTTCTTCCACTATTGTTTGAAAATTTGGTCCTGTATGAAACATAAAGATTGATTCCTCATAAATCAAGACATAATAAAGATTTGCAACTGGCTTTCTTGTCTCTACAAGAGCAATTTTTTTCTGAATTTTTATAAACCCTGGCATTTTGAAAAACAGTATTAATTCACTGAAAACTGCAGAAACTGAAAATAAATGGGATTTATTCTAAAAAAATATGATCAGATGAAACATATATTTTGATAATTTCCATTTATTTTCTGTATTATGCTAGATATGATTAAAGTTCCATTAAGACTAGTACTATCAACCCTTCTCTAGCAACTATTTTAAATTTAGCATTCTTTATTAAATGTTTGCATCCTAAGTTTGTTGATTCAAAATCAGAAATTTATTGCTTTCTAAAAAACAACTATACAAATAAAATCTATGTAAATGAACCATATTACACTATCTGACCAGTACTCTGCTAATGATGTAACACTTCTAACCAGAACTGATCCTTTAAAATGTTCAATCTGTTTTGAAACCTTATTAATATTTTTTTTCTTTACTTTTGTTCCATTCCTAATTCTTCCATATAACATAATGGACATACTCAGGTACAGTAAGAATGCAGCTAAGAGTCCTTGAATTTATTATTCAGATTGGAATTTATGAATACTATGAATTTGTTCAAAGGACAAATGTGCCTAATTTAATATACATGTATGCAACTGAGTTAATGAGTTTGGGTAGATAGCAACTTATGATTCTGTAGAAAGAACCACTTCCTTCTCAGCTTAATTTCAATATTGCTTTATTGTAAGGCCCAAATCAACAGTCTAATCATCATTCTAAATATACCTTCTCATTTATTTGGTTACAGAGGAGTATTGTCTTATACTAAAATTTTAGTTAGTTAAAATCATCTTTCATTAATAGCAGCATGGTCATAGAAAGACCTTTCAAAAATGTTAAGTGTTTCCTTTTCCCATGAGTACCTTTAGCCAATGTCAGTAACATCTTTCACTCTGTTGTTCAGCCTCACAATTCTCCTTCCTGAATAATTTCAGCAAATCTGCAGGGACTAGCACTTATTTAGTGCATTCCTTTTGTTCATCCTTACACTGTTGTGTTTTGTTTCTGTATCATGTTCAAAAATATGTATATCTAAATTAAAGCACAAAAAAGACAAAGAAAAAATTCTAAAAGAAAAAAAGGTAGAGATAAAACAAACAAATAAACCCCAACAACCGAAAAAACCCACACAACCCCCCCAAAACAAACCCAAAAATAAACCAAACCAAACCAAAACAAGCTAATGAAAACCTTAAATGTGAAAGGCATCTTTATTATTTTTACTGCTATTAATAGAATTATTCTCTGCTACACATAATGTCATAGGGAAGAACACAATTTCTGATAGGGATCTAAGGTTATTGCAACAATGAAAATACACCCCAAAATTTGGAATATTGTTTCTATTTCAATGGTTTATCCATTTACCTAGCTTTTCCACGAAAGGATCATCTTTTCATTCTCACACTTTTTTTTCAACTACCATGATCTTAACCACACATCAAAAAATTACTACTATGCTTATATTTTGAGTAGACCCTGTTTGTCAAAATCTTCTAACCAAGCTAACTAAAATAAAGACACTACTACAATAACGACACCTGATAAAATAACCTTTACAACCATACTAACTCATTTCAAAACATTTGCTTCCCAAACTATAACAATGAGAAAAAATCGTACACTATTATTATGCTTCCATTCTCCCCATTTGTGCCCAAGCTAAGTTCTGACTCTTCTCTCTAAAAGTCCACATTCCTTGTGAAATGCCCAGTACGCAATACTGCCAATTTTGTTGTGCCATTTTTATCCTGGGCAACTGACTAATTGTCTCTAGGGTCTAGCTACATATTCTACATCCTGCACTTAAATATTTCCTACCATCTGTCTTCCCTTTAAGATATCTCATGTGAATAAGTTGTTACTGTGTGTCCATAATTAAATTATATTTTTTCCTTTTCAAACCTCCTGTGACAAACCACTTAACAGTTTTGCACTCTCTTTTCATAAACCAAATCTTTTTTTTTTTTTCTGAAACACTTTCCACTGCATTTTTTCATCCATTTGTAGCACTTGCCTTTCATTGTAATCAGCTTAATGACTTCAATAATGACTACAACTCTGGAGTATTATATTCCTCATTTATATTTCAAGCTTAACCAAAGAAAAAGTTATTTATTATTATGGTATCAGCAATAACTGTCAGGATTTTTTTGTTGTTGTTATATTTCTGTTTCCTGAGCCCTGTATTACTTTATTATGTTACTATTATAGTTATTATGTACTGTAGCAAGTTCTAAAGGCATCAGCTAAAATAGGAGTCCCATCCAAAAGTAATTATTAGGATGCAATCCCCAAGTCATAGACCCACCAACTTGAAAAGACAAAAATAAAATCCAAGTTAGGAGAACAGAAGAAAAAAGTGTGTGTTTTATATGTGACTTCTATTGATAACCTCTAAAATCTAACAGTTGTTATTTAAAAATTATCATGTCTCAGTTAACCATCTCTGATATAACTTACTTAATGTAGTTTCAAGGGGTTTATTTAATTATTACATGCATTTAATTATCTGCAGTGTAGCTGTACATAACTGAGCTACATTTAGGGTTCGACTCCTTTGCCCATTCATAGACATGCAGCGCCATTTGTGGTGTCTTACAGTACCTTTCCTGGGCACCAGCTGACCATATGTCCCAAAAGCTTCGATTCTTTTCTGTCAGCACCATGCAGGCAGCTCAGACACCAAGACAATTCAAATCACTTAGGTGAATCAAGTGAACCAAACCACCGGGCTCTCACTGCAGATCAAAAATTTAATTCAGTTGTTCCCACATGCGTGTCTACTCCTATCCAGATGCCCTAAGGCATCCCATCCAGAGTCCAGCTGCCACTGCAGAAATATATGAGTGTACCCTACTCCTCATTTTGTATCTACCAGTCTCATGCACATACCTCAGATACTCTGGGACACCTCCTAGGGCACTACTGACTTGTGCTAGGGCATCTCAATGAGGCCCATCAAACTAGGTGAGGCAAATACCACCTACATTCCAGGTTAGATAGCAAATCCAGAAAATGAGTCGTATTCCCTACTTTTTCCACCAGACCATACTGCTGCTTAATTTCTTCATAGCACCTTGTTTGCTAAACTTCCCACTTGCAACAGATGTAGTTGATTCAGGAAGGACAAAGTAACACAAACCAAACATGAGAACCCATGGTTAGACACGGTTTGAGACCAAAGCTCGAGGGGTCTGTCTGAATGGTCATGACATCATCTAAGTCATTAAGGGCCAAAAGAGTTTGTTCCACTGACTTAGCTGGAAACTAGCTGAGGGGGATCAATCTGGCTACCTGATGGAAAGGGAGAAAGATAAAGAAGGAGTTCTGCTGGCACCAATATCTCTACGTAGGCAATGCTTTCTGCCAAGAGCACTTTGTGTCACAGATACCCTTAAAATAATGGCAGTTAAAGCACTCGGTTAAAGTCAACTCTGTGTTCTACAATGGACTTTTTTGGTCCCTTGTTTGCTATGAATTTTCAATCTTAGCAGTCAAGTGTATGATGCAGGAGACTACTATTTCCTTCCATGGGACTTTCTGCTGATTTTGTTCCTCTCTCATATAACTGAAGAATGTATATAAGAAGTATACATAGAAATTGATTCAGAAACTTTAGCTGGTAAATGGAATCATTCAGCATAACAATATGTCAATTAACCTGGTAATTAATCTTGGAGGAGTAATTTATATTTCATTTATCTCATTTATATTTCTCATTTATATTTCTTAACCCAAAAGGATAAAATTATAAAAGTTTCTGAAACTCACAGGCATTTATGTTGAATATCAACTTCTGTAACAAGTTAACGCATTAAGGTGCCATTGCTAAACATACTAATAATGAATATAGTGTAATATAATACAATGCTTGCAGAAATGGTGGTCCAGGTTTTTTCCAGTGCTTAAATTCCTCCAGGGAAAGCTGAGTAAAATAATATTATTCTGATCTCTCTACACTCTTAATACAGTTTAAATAGATTATTAATTTTAAACAGATTACACAAATGTCTATGTGGTCTTAGGGCAGCCGTAGCTTATGAACACAGCCTATTAATTCTCCCCCTTCTGACTTGTTCCCAAATACCAAAAAAGGTATTTGTACAGCAGCCATATACTCCTGCCCATTGCCCGGAAATTTCTGTACCATTAATCACAAAGAAGTCCCATGAATTTGAACTGCACAAACACACAATAATATTTAGCCACAGAAATTGTCCTACTTCATGTATATATCTATGCAAACTTTACTAAATACAGAAGGATCTATCTAATGAAGTCCTTTAACATCTAAGACTGCTCACTTTTGATCACATGTGAATAAAAATGGGGCCAAACCCACTCTGACTGATCCAAATAGTACAAACAACTAGAAAGTCAGGTATACAATAAAACAACTGCCATGCAGATTCAAACTCCAAATATAAGAAAAAACAAGGGCATTAGAGATTTGCTCATATCTTGTTCACCGTTTTCCAAGAATGTCCCCAGATGTAGCTTTGGAGAAGGTTACACAGGATAGAAGAAGCAATTTAAAGGTCTTTCATTTCATCTCCAACAAATCCCTGCTTTGTTGTGCTACTGAACAAGCCATTGACAAAAATACAAAGGGAAAAAGGTTGTCTCTTTACTAAGAGCTAATTTTCTTTGGGAGACTTTCATATTTGGGAGACCTACAAACTTCTTATGGGTAATGGAAGGTGGAGATTAGACTGTTGGGAAGGAGGAGTATTTTGCAGCCTCTTGCTGCCCTAACTTTCATCCTAATGAGCTTTGCACCAGCTTAAAAGAAAGTGTGAAATGTTCACCTTGCGTAATTAATGGCTTTTCTACCTGAGTAAAGACTAGCACGCAAAGCCTTTTCTTCTCCATCAGATAATATCTGCCCCCACTCTTGCTAAAAAAACCAAACCAAACAAACAAACAAAAAAAACCAACTAAACAACTCCAACCCAAACCAAACAAAAAAACCCTCAAAGTTTACATCACCTGATTTTGCAAGCAGATCTGAAACTGTGTAATATCAATGCAACTGTACTGAAGTTATAAAATAACCTGGCACACCAATGCATTTAGTAAAGCAAGATAATAACGCATTCCTGCGCAGTTCCAACAGGACAATTCTGCTTAAAATGATACACATCACCTATGGGTATGAATTTAAAATTTTATCAGGTTGCTCCTAGAGTTCCATTTATTCTTCTGCAATGGCATGCAAGAGGCTACCATGTATACAGGCATAGATTTCTATGGCAACAGTTTAAATTGGAGGCTATTCTTAATTGAAGTGTTTGCAGAAAAAAAACCAACAAAAACTAAACACCACAACCTTTTTTTGTTAAACTAACTGAACAATATATCTGTTCCTTTTCTGTCTTTTCTGAAAGAGCAGAAATCTCTTTGCTGTAATGATTAAGAAGGAATAAGAAGCAATTTAATGTGATATAAGTTATGGTTGAAGTTATGAGATTCTAAAGTTAGCAGAAAAAAAATCACGTTTTGACACAACATGGATATTATACAGGCTTCCCATGATAGAAATATTGTGACAGTCTTTATCAAACAAATAAAACATTTGTTTTTTTGTTACTGTTGTTAATGCAGTACAGCTGAACACATTTAACATATGTGCACTTTATTCCTCTTCAATATATCCTCAATCATCCTTTTTCTTTCCCTTATGTTTCTCTTTGGTTTAGTGTTTTGTTTTGATAAAAATAATCATGCTAAACATACAAATAAGATAAACATTGTAATTCAAGGTCTGGTAATAATTATATCATCTCAGAGAGTTGATATAATATATGATATATAATATATAATATATGATTTATGTGTCTTAAGGACAAGTGTCTGCAAGATGGAAGAAAGAATCCTGTGAATGTTAAAATCAGAAAATGACATAGAAAGAAAAAGGTCCATTTTGTTATTTCTCCCTCAGCCTAGAAACAGGGTGATAAATGCATGTCTTCAACACTTCAATTGAATGGACATTTCTATTTAGTTGTGCCAATGAACTAGCATTTTAAGGAAAGTAGATGAGTAAAATTGTAACTTTATGCTACTTCTCAATGGTGACAAATTAGAATTACATATATTTATCATTATATTCTCTGAAATGCATTCACATCTGACCTCAGTCAGTGATTTACCATATTTAATTTACTATATCTTTTAACTTACGTAACAGTGCTTCTAACGTAATTATGATTTATTTTTTTAGCATGAGATGTATCCTTAATTTTCTCAGTTGCTCAATTTTATCACCACAATATTGTGAAGAAGGCAGCAAGACTTAGGTAGTCATCTAGGGATGCACTGGCTTATACTTCAACAGGTTATTTTGGACTATTTTGGACTATTTCTAAGCTAAAGTTCATGGCCTCCCAAGGAAGAAATACTGGTTCACATGTAAATACATTTGCTTTTTCTTCTCAATCTGCACCATGTAGATTGCACAACTAGTGCCTCTACTGCCATCACTTTGTCTTACACGGAATGTCCTGGCAGAACAATCAGTCCAATGAAGCAGCAAGGTGGAGTAAAGAAGGGGCCTTGAAACAGGACCGGTTTGTACACTTAAGCAGGCCATGCCATTTTCAGAGCTGCACAACCAAACTTCAAGGTATTTTCTAGGAGTCTGCAGATTTTTCCACTCTGATGAAGGATTCTGAAGGAATGATGTATTCCCCATGTTTAATACTTCATGAACACCCGCGATCAGGCTTCTGCCTAATTTTCAAGAGCGTACCTATTGCAATGTGTATGAATGCATGTCTGTTTTCTCCTCGCAGCTCCCAAAGGTGGGCATTTTCTATAAAGCAAATCGAATCAGTATTTGAAGTTTAGCAAATCCCTTATGGTGTTTTACTCTTTAAAAGGATTCTCTGCCTGGAGAAAGCCAGGAGCAACGTGACTGAAATTCTCCATATCTCCACTGGGACTTGAGCTGTGAGTTACAAGTGATTTGCAGGGACTTTTGCCTTTACAGGTTTAACTGAGTTTAGGGGCACTTTCCCGGTACAGAAATGGGATCAAACATGAGCTGCCTGAAGTCCAACTGCAGCACTGCACCGTGGTTTGGGTTTTTTTGGTTTGGGTTTTTTTTTTTTTTTATTTCAGCATTTAATATCAAAGGGTGGAGGTACCCAGTGCAGGAACGGGAAAATCCCTGCACTAATTCGTTTTCCCACTGGCGGCAGCTGCTGGAGCCCGGCTGCCCGCAGCAGTCCCACTGGGCAATCTGCTGCCGGGCGGGAATGCTGGACCGCGGATATTCGGCTCGAGCTTAATGAGCCCAGGCTGGGCAGTGACACTTAAAGCAAATTCCCACTAACATCTCTCATATATCTGCAGTGTGTGCAGCAGAGGCGGTGACAGCAGCGGCAGCAGTGAGAGATTCACAGTATTAATAAAGGGATTCATTGCCTCGTTATTAAAAAAAAAAAAAAGTATAAAAAAACGGAGGCGAGGGAAGGAGGCAGGAAACTTCTGGGTGTCATTTACATTGGGAAAGGGGGGAAGGAAGGGTGTTTGTGTCTCTGCCTGTCAATGAATGAGAAAGAGGAAGGGAGGGAAGGAGGGAAAGAGAGAGAGGGAGGGAGGGAGAGAGACACACACAGAGAGCACTGAAAGGAGGCTCTGTCCCCTAAACTCAAGTAACCCATTTGCAAGAATTAGATGTTGGAAAAATGGTAAGGACCCGGAGTTGAAAACATTTTCACTTTAATACTGAAAAAATATGCCATTATAAAATCCTCGAATAGAATTAGTAAGTTTCACTTGCTTCCTCAGTTCTGTTTTCCTCAAGTTATAGTAAGATTTACAACAGCACAGAATTTTCTACCATTAAACTTTGCAGCCTAAGCACTAGAGTGACATTAATTGGTCATGCTTAACTGCCTTGGATTTTTTTTTTTTTGTATGTTTACACTGTTACCATAATAGAAATCAAGGGTACTAATTTTTACATTCAGATGGAAAGGCAATACTAAATATGTATATTGAAAAAGAAGAGAGAGAAAACAAAATCAAAGCCTCCCCTCCCCTGCCCCCGAAAAACGAAACACAACCCACTATCAACAAAGCAAATCTCTCCCAGCAAAGTAACTCCCACCTAAAAAAAAAAATAATAAAAAAATAAAAAAAATCCAATGAGAATATCCATGCAACTATGTCTTAAATAAAACCTTTACATTTTTTTTTTCCACGGTAAAAGTACGAACTCTACTGTCTATTGATCACACAAAAAAAAAACTGGCGAAATGGCACTTTTTATTATTATACTGTATTTCGTAAATAGAAGGTTTGATACGAAGGGACTTATCAGGTAAGAGGGATGATGACGTGAACTAGACGCTGTTTCCAGTTGGGGGCTGGAGCGTCCCTGGGGTGCGTTGTATCCATGCGAGCCATGCAGCACTTTTTTTTTTTTTTTTTTTTTTTTGTCCATTTGTCTGTTTGTTTCGGAGTCGGAGTCATTTATTTACATTACATTCATGCCTTCGTGCAACTTTCCACTCCTGCTTTGCCGTGAGGAGGAGGCCGACACCAGCCTGTCCTCCGCCCCCTCTTTTTCCCGGCCTCTCGGAGAGGGGTCGGTCCACAAAGGAAGAGGGCAAAAAAGCAAAACAAAACCCAATGGAACAAAAGCTCTACAAAACCAAGAGCCGTGTTTCTCCCTGCCGGAGCCTAAGGAAGCGGTTCCTCGCCCGTCTGTCGCTGTCCCGGCCGCGCACGGGTCGGGGGTGCGCCCACCGCGCCGGGCTGCGCGGCACTGCAGGGATGCGTCCCGGCGCCGAGCTTTCCCCTCCGCCCACTGGGCCTCTGCCCTTGCTGTGGGGGTTGTGAGGAAGGGCGTGCGTGTGTCTGTGTGTTTCGTTTCTCACAAAAGGTAGCAGCGGAGGTGCAGAGCCGTCCCCGGCCGGAGAGTGAAGGGCCGGTCCCGGGTGGTGGCCGCCCCCGCCCCGCCCGCCGCCTCAGTCCGACAGGGAGTGGGAGCCGCAGTCGTACACCCTGTGGGCCCCGTCGGCGCTGTAGGGCCCGTTGTGCCAGTAGGACGAGTCGCAGACCGTCTGCAAGGAGTTGATTTCGGATGCAGAGGAGTTGGCGTCCCTCCTCTTGGATCGTTTTCTGTTCCTCAGGATGAACACCAGCATGCCAACCACCGTGAAGGCAGAGGTCACAAAAACCAGCAGGAGCCCTGGCACTAGCACCGAAATAGAGACCCGGCTGGTCTCCAAGTAGGAGTTAGAGTGAGTACCTGTCTCTGTCAGCCCGGTGCTGTTTTTGTTTGTAGAAGTTAATGTGGGCAAGATTTTTAACTGAGGGCAAATCACATCATTGGAGAGAGACTCAAAATCCTCCTTGAAGAAATCTTCAGGGGACTCGCACCTTAGGTCGCTCATAATCACCTTGGGGCGCAGCATTTCCGCCCACTGTTTGAAAGGCACAATAGGGCAAGTACAGTCCCATGGGTTGCCGTGCAGGTCAATCTGGGTGATGGAGGTGAGCTGGTCCAGCACCCCTGCCACTGGGAGGTACATAAAATAATTGTTGTGTATGCTCAGCTTGGAAAGAGAGACCCCAGCAAACACATCTACTGGGAGAGACCTCAGTAGGTTGTTGTTGAGGATGAGGACTCTCAGTTTGGGCATCGCGTTGAAGGTGCCAGGCATGATCATCTGGATCCCATTAAACTCCACGTTCAGATACTCCAGGTTTTGCAGCCCAGCGAATTTCTCCCGGGACAGTGTGTCTAAGTAGTTGCTATCCATGTAGAGCCATCGGAGATCAAAGAGGTTCTTGAAGGTGTTGTTCTCCACGGTGGCAATGTTGTTGTTGCCCAGATCGAGTAAATTAAGTTTTCGGTAATCCAGAAAGTGGGATTTCCTGATGGTGTGTATTTTGTTGTCTCTCAGAAACAGCTCCTGCACATTGGATGGCTTGGGCTTCAAATCCACCAAGCTGCTCACATTCCTGTCATTGCAATTAACCTTTAAACCCGAGCCAGGGATCTGATCGCAGCTGCAGATGTGTGGGCAGGACACAGTAGCTGGTAGTTTGCTCTTCGCGCTCACTGTCGACACAGCAGCAGTGGGTCTGGTCTTGATTTGCCAGTTGACAGGAATCTTTGTACCTCCATTTGGAGCAGATCCTGGCGTGCCAGGGTCTTCTTTGCCTTGTATTTTAAAGGGGGTTGGAATGGGACCAGGATCGCAGGTTTCTTCTTCGGCAGGGGGAGCAGCTAGGCTAGAATCTACTCTGTTCTTTTTGCACAGCTCTTGCTCTGTGGTCTCATTTAAATCTTTGCCCTGCAACCTAGTGGGAGCCTCACAAATCACTCTGCCGATCAAAGCATTTTTAGGTATGTTTTCCAGCCATTCTTTCAACGACAGAAGATCGCAAGTGCAGTCCCAGGGGTTATCCTCTAGCAGGATTTCAGCAATGCCTGGGATCTGCTCCAGGACCTCCTCGTAAGGCAAGGTTTTAAGACGGTTTCCCCGCAGGTCGAGGTGGGTGATCGGCACGTACTGAAACACGTTTGGGGGCAAAGTGCTGATGAGATTGTCATTTAAAATCAGCACCTCTAGCTTGTTTAAGTCCCTAAATGCTCCCGGGTCAATATCCCGCAATAGATTAAAATCTGCCTGGAGGTATTCCAGATCGTCCAGCCCCAGGAAAGTCTGCTTCCTGAACGATTTGATCTTGTTGTTGTTTATGTGCAAGCGTTTCACCAGCTGCAGCCCAAGGAAAGCCCCAGGAACAATCTCATGCAAACCGTTGTTTTCCATGTGCAAACTGACCGCATTGTAAAAGTTAGCAAACTCATTAGGGAAAAGTCGAGTCAGGGAATTGCCATGCAGGAATAAATGGTAAAACTGGGAAGTTGGGGCGCTGAAATGTTGCAGGCTGGTAAATCCCTTTTTCTCACAGTCTACGTGCAAATCCCCTTCTATCTCGTTGCAGGCACAGATCTTCTCTTTGCAAACGTCCCCTGTAACGTTTCCAGCAGCAAAACAAAGAGACGTCTCCAGCAACAGAATCCAAAGCAGCATTTTTAAACCGAGCAATTCATTCCCGATCTCATCACAAAGTAACAGCAACCATCGTCCTCACACGGAAAGCAATTCCAGTTCATTCAATACATTAAATGTCCGAACCACCACCAAAGGGGGAGAAAAAA
>JAWWLV010000001.1:71063272-71082641 GCA_035041135.1 Platyrinchus mystaceus
AAAAAAAGTAGAAGGAAAAAAAAAAAATTTCGCCTCCTCGCTCGCCCTCCCCTGACGCCTCCCGGGCAGCGAAGTGGAGGTCTGCCGGCCGGGCTAGCTCACCGGCACGATGCTGCTGGTCCCCGGCCGCCGCTGCATGTTAGAGAGGTGCGGGCGGGAGCGCGGCGGTGGCCGCGGAGGCTGCGCCGTGCGCGGCTCCGCGCGGACTGACCTTGCCGGGCGGCCGCGGAGCCGCGCTCCTCGCCCGCCGGGCGCTGTCCAGCGCCGCGGTGCTGAAAGCGCCCGCCCCAGCCTCAGCGCTGCTCGCCCCAGCCCTGCGCTGCTCGCCCCAGCCCTGCGCTGCTCGCCCCAGCCTAGGCGCTGCCCGCTCCAGCCCGGGCGCTGCGCGGCGCCTGCCCCCGCTGCTGCGGTGCGCGGCTGCCCATGCCCGCCGGCGGCCGGAGCCCGCCGAGGGGCCGGGGCCGCCCGCCTGCCCCCGCCGCGCCTCGCCTCGCCTCGCCCTGCCGGCCGCGCTGCCTCCCCGCCTCGCTCGCTCCCTCGCTCGCTCCCTCGCTCGCTCTTCTTTCCTTTTTCTTCCGCTGCTGCCGAGCCGCACGCTCGCACACACTCACATGCACGCAGAGGGAGAGTTGCTAAGAGGCTCTGCTCGTTTCAACCTGGTGCACACTGAAAGATCTGACACCCTCTGCTGAGCTGCAGTGGCAAAAATCCATCTGCTGAGGGAATGCTGGAGAGGAAAAAAAAAAATCAATCCACGTACAGGGCAAGCGTTAAAAACGTTGGCATTAAAAGCTGTCGATCTATTTAGATGCTTTCTCGTAAATGGATTATTTAATTTATTTCTTTTCTTTTAAGATGGAAAGTTTAGCATTCCCCTCCTCCCGACAGGTTCCTTATGTCCCCCATTCGCACACACTCACACCTGCACAAGCAGGAGAGGAAGGTGCGTTTGCCTTATTGTATTTCCCAATGGCTTGAACAGAATTAGTGTCAGGGTGTCAAGCGAATAGCAATTTGAGGTAATTATTCTGCACGCCATTTTTATCGTTGCTTTAAGTGCGTTTCGTCCTCCCCTGCAGTCTAGGATGTTTCATGCTGGATTTTGCCTCTTGCTGGTGTTCTCTATGCAATGTCGAACCGCGGATTAATGCACTCTCTCTCTATTTTTCATAATTTAGACGATCACAGAGAAGAGGGTAAGTAGGGGGGAGGGGATTGCTGCACTGCTAGCAGTTCACACTACCTGTTCCCACAGAATATAGTGTCTCCCTTAAAGAGAGGAGGAGAGGGTAGAAACTGCAAGTTATTCTTATCTCTGCATAAAAATCTAGAGATGCACGTATGTCCACGCATAGATATTTTTCTAGGGATGCTCCTAATATACTCTCTGTGGAAATCAAACGCTTGCTTCCCTCGACCGCCTCCTATTTCCCACCCCGGCCCCTTCTCTCTCCGCCGCACCGCCCCCCCCTCCCCGCCCCCCGCCCCCTCCCCGCCGCCCTTTCCAGCTCCTACCCTTCTGACAAAAGAGATTACACAGCGGAAAAATCGGTGCCTGGCCTTAAAGACAGGAGCCAAGCACACAAAAGTTTCTGCATCGTTTGGACGGGTTTCAGATGCCTACGAGCGAAGGACCAGTTGCACCTCTGGTGGTGCAACTGGAAACCCGCCTTTCCCCCTTCCTTGTCAAACCGCGCTGAAGAGGAGGAGGAGGGAGAGGAGGGGGAGAAGTAGGAGGAGGAGGAGGCGCGGAGGCGGGAGAGGCAGCCCAGCCTCTTGGTGCCTCCTGTTGCCTGGGGCTGTACCTCTCCCGTCCGGCGCCGCTGGTGAACTTTGCGGCATACTGGTGGGGGGGGATGTAACAGCGGGAGTGGGTTGGAGGAAGGTTATTTATAGGAAAATCCAGAGAGCCATATGGAGCTTGCACCCCCTGGTCCCAGCGGCATGTTAATTTGGTCAAAGCTTTTCCCTGGCTACCGCTTGCAAATAAATTAGGCATCCTGCCGACGATGATCTTATCAAATTAATGTAATTAGACCACAGACAAGTTACAACAGTTACCGTGGCCATTTCGGGTCCCCAGGATGAAGATCTGGCCTTTTGGTTTGTTACGGTGGGCAGAGACTAGGGAGGGAAGGGGAAATGGGGAAGGAAATAGGACAGGAGTAGGAAACAAAACAGAAAAAAAAAGAGAGAAATCCTCGCCCTGAAAATGCCTGCCCAATAAATTACAAACGGGCCAGAAGAGATAAAATGCCACTGAGACAGAAAACACCATAAGAAATATATTGGTGGTTTCATTAGGGGAAAAAAAAAAAAAAAAGAGGGAAGGAAACTTGGCGCCACTTTGAGGCACATTAATTCATTTCTCCTGATGGTTTCTTTGACTTTGTCTCTTGGTGATGTCAGGGTGTAAGGGTGGGGGTGCAAGGCTGTCTGGAACCCTTCCGGGGATCATAATTTGCAGCCTCAAAGTGCAAGAGGAACCAGGGGCAAGGAAGCCTCAGGAAACTCCTCAGAGGGAGGCAGGACAGACGGGAGACGGGACGAGGGTTAGGGCGGGGGTCAAGGACACACCCACTGGGTGTCAGCAGCAGCGACAAGATCACTGTGAATAAAGTCTTTCGGGAGGAAAGGCTGAAAATCTGAAGCCTGGTGAAGGCTCCCTGGGGACGTGGAACATGAGTACTAAAGAGTTTGTTCTCCTTCTGCCTTACAATAAAGCTTCCAAGCATCTTTACCTTCATGTTATTAAAATTGCTCAGGCACCGTAAAAACAATCAAAATGCAACCAGAGGACCTGAACATTAACAAGATATTAAATAAATAAGTATGAATTGAATAAGAGGAAGGAGACAGTGACCTGTTGTCAAAGCGTGAAGGACAAATTGCCTGCTTCTTACAAGGGATCTTCTGAGAGGTAGGAACTGGTGGAAGCCCTTTGGGAACCTGGAATTTCAAAGTAGAAAAACCCCAAAAGGTAAAAAATCTGCCAGAAGAAGTAAGAGTGCTTACAGATGCTATGTAACTTCTAAAGGAGTATTTATCTGGGAAAGCCATTTTGTTTTCAGCTGTATACTTTGGAACTATATAGAGAGATATATACAATATATGTATTGAGAGAGCATCTGCCATGCAAAAGTTAGCATCTAGAAGACAAGTCAGAGAGGCGGAAAAGAGGCACCATCCGTTTTAGATTTGGTATCTGAAGTTTTGGTTCTATGAGTCAAGCTACACAGAAAGGTCCAGGGACTAGTTTCCCTCATCTCCTTGAATTAACTTTGGAAACATGTGTCTTAGGATAAGAGGCCTGCCTCTAATTGTTTTAAGGAGATACCTACTCCTGGATCCGGTTGATTGGGAGATGAAATGTTTTACTCTGTTACTTAGAGAGTGTGGTAAAGTGAGAAATCATACAGCATTGAAGTGCCAATTAATCTGGGTGCTTAAAATTCAGCATATGCATCCCAGTTTACAATCCATACACAGGTTGAATAAACAGAACTCACAAAATTCCTTCTAAATAATAATTTCTAAATTATCCAGAAGATAAGACTGGGGAAAGAGCTCACAACTATATCATCTTTGACTCCTTTACTTATCTGGTGTCTTTTACCTCGTCTTTGTGTCTGCAAATTCTAGAAGCCTAAGACAATGAGCTTCCTACTTATACCTTTCCTCTGAGTGTAAAGTCCCACATTTAATCACATATGAGCCAAATGAAGCCATTTTTAATAAAAATATTTTTACTCATAATATGGAAAATTCCTTGAAATAAGGAAAGGTAGTGGGATACTTCTCCATTTTCCCAATTAGTTATCTCCTATCTTCCCACTGCTATGACTATGTAAGTAACACTGGTATTTGTGCTACATTGGAACATACTAAAAGGCTAGTTACTTCATCTAGCATTGTAGAACTTGCAGAGCAGAACTCAGACCATCTGTAAAGTTTCTTGAGAAGAAAAAAATTATTACTGTATATATGCTGATTTCAATGTTTGTGCTATGTACTGTAAAATTGGCTTCATTACTTCTGTAGAGGTGTAACAGAAAAGACATTGTAAACTGTGGACATGATGTTGTGTGAGGATGCACACACACATACATATATACATATGTATATAAACATCTGTGTGTATGCACTACAAATTATGATAGACTCAGCAAATAGAAGAGTTATGGGATCATTATTTAATTTGAAATTATGGCTTTGTTCAGGTTTTGACTATGGAACTCAACATAGAATGGTAGTTACCATAGATGTCTATCTATGTTAATGCAACTCCCACCAAAACTATGTTTCCCAGTGTATACAATTACTTTAAATCAGTTCAGATTATCCAGTTTTAATAAGGGGTAGAAGGGGTTAACCAAATATCAGGATCTTCTCACAGGATTTTCTATCTCAGTATATTTTATAGGCCAGTCTTCACTAAGCTACCGGGTTTCTGGCTAAAAGGCAATTAGACCTAACAGGATTTCCAAAACTAGATAATTTTCTTCTTAAGTTTTCTTTTTGCTAAGGGTAATGGCATGTGAGCATGTTCCAAGTCTCCCTGTGATACATTCACCAGACGGAGCTTTGCAAAATGATGCAGTGGCGGATGATGATGACTAAAAAAAAAAAAAAAAAGAAAAAAGAAAAGAAAGTTAGAGAGGTGGTTTGCCTACTTCTATCTAGTGAGTAGGAGACTAGCTCAGGATGAGAAAATAAAAAATTCTCTATCTTTTGCAGTGTAAGAGCCAGCCCACATGTTCCTCTTTCTTGGCTCATACCCTCAACCACCAGGCTACCAACCCTCTTGCTGCAGCTGTTCTACTTTGCAAGAAAAATAATTTTGACATCCCTTGAACTAGAGAAACACAGTAGGGGAGCATGAGTTACAACACCCTCCAGGGCATGCAGAGCTCTGGAAGGACTTGCTTGCATTGTATGAGACTGAGCTTGACCTAATAGACTTCACATATAAAATGTTCAGATCTCAGAGATGGAAGCAAAACCCACAGATAATCTTCTCCACTATACATAGTCATCAGACCTTGAGATAATTTTGTGTTGGAAACATTGGC
Organism: Platyrinchus mystaceus; assembly: GCA_035041135.1. Lineage (NCBI taxonomy): Eukaryota > Metazoa > Chordata > Aves > Passeriformes > Tyrannidae > Platyrinchus > Platyrinchus mystaceus. The sequence continues at coordinate 71,068,345 of JAWWLV010000001.1, forward strand.
CCAATAGGCCACAGGGTTAATCTTAAAATCTTCAAACACTAGGTGTCAGAAAAAGGAATAGGAGTCAGAAAGGTGGACAGCTTTTGCATCCATCCTGTGTGTAGTCTGCCATAAAACCCATGTAGTCATTTCATTTTGAAATTCTGATGATGCAGAAGCAAGAGATGTATTTAGCGAGTAGGCCAGGCCAAGGTCCTGACCAGAATTTCTTATTTATACTATATATATTGATCTGAATTTCTGACCCAGTTTCCACTATGATTGCTTGCATTAAAATCACTAGAGCACCTGAGCAGTTCTTAGGACAGGAGTAAGCCCCACAATTACTGTTCTTACCAGAGAGAGTATGCAGAATAAGTGTTTGACGAAGGACTGAATTCAGACAGACATTTATGTTTTATCCTTATGTCTCTGTTCCTTTCACTTTTTTATTTTCTTTTTCTCTTTAATTTCCTGCAGCCTATAGTCCTCTGGAGTGGTCTTTTGTCTTTCAAATGTAAGGGGTACTGTAGGGACAGAATTAAGCCACTTCCAACATAATGAACTGACCCTGTGTCTTCACTGGGAAAGCATATTCTGCCCACTGTGCTGTTGGTTAGAAGGAGAGAGATAGGGAGTTGAGCTGAGTCACCCACCTCCTTTTATTCCTCTCATCCCAAAACTCACTCTCACACATATACACACACACGGACTCACACACACTTTAAAAGTTTGACACAACAGAAGTAGGCTGTCTGTTTTCATGAGAGAATTTCAAGTTGTGGAGCTCAGATGTAGAGAGATGGTTTTGCTGCAGCCCTGACCCCAGAATGTGAACTGAGATTTCACTGCAGCATTTCACTTGAAATGTCTTCCCAGCTGCATCTTCCATGCTCTCAGTCCTGACATGAAGGCCTGGTTTCTGCCTTTCCCAGAGCAGTATGTGAGATGGTTGATTGCCTTACTTGGGGACCATATTTTCACTCCAGGCTTCAGCTTCCTAAGTTTGGCATTGCAGCATTCAGCACTGCAGCACTGAAGTACACAGGATATTTTTTTTCTTTATGATAAAAGACATACATTTAGGCTGGGGAAAAACATTACAATGAAATTAACTGGAGATGTAAGAAATATTTGTTCTTTTAGGCAGCTATTGCAGGGCATGTACTAGTAAAATGTTAAAGCCTTTAATAAGAAGTGATAACATTTGCACCATAATCTAACCTCAGCAGATTTTTTTAACAGATTCCAGCGTTATCATTTTAAGTACCTGTTAAAACAATTCTCAACATCCTGCAAGACATGACTCCCATGTAGTGTGATCAATACACAATATAGTACCGCACTTTTGCTAATGTGAGCTTTTTGTAGTTTTGATTGCTTGCTTATTTCATTCTTTCCTGAAATGTGTCCCTTGCCTGACTGAAAAGAAGCAAAAGGCTGAAACAGCTGGCCACTGTGCAACATATTCAGCCAACTGAGGCAATTTAGTAACAAGTGTTCATACAGTTTAAAGTTAAAAATCACTTTCATCCTCTTATGAAAACTTTAACGAAGAGAGAGTAAAAGCATGAGTTAACTCATACAACACAGTGTTTTGAGATATATGCAAGCCATTAAAAAGTATCTTCCTCAGCTCAAAAAAAGAAAAAAAAAACAAGAAAAAAACCTGTCCAAACTTTCAGTCTGTTGCTTACACAAGTAATCCCACTGACTGACATCAGTTTGAATAATAGATCTATGATATGTTTTCAATAATTAATTATTTTCTTATCCATTTTCATGGCACAGTCTCAGAGCAACCTAAGGATCATTTAAATGAACAAAAGCAGATAAGAGTTTATGTCTCTGCTCCAACTATAACTTATTTCCATCATTTGATAATGAAGAGGGAAATTCTCAGACTGCATAACTGAGGCAAAGACCTGCCTCCAACAATAGTTTGCTGACATGACTCTGGGCAACTCATTTCTCTTTCCCATGCCTCACTTTCCTAGTCTGAGGAAGTGCAAGGTATTGTACAGACCAAAAGTGCTTTGAAATCTGTGATGAACAAACATGGTGACTGAAGTAATTATCATCATTGCTCAGGGGTGCAACACAAAAAGTCAAATCTTATATAAGAGTAATACCCAGTTCTTTCTCTTTTTGTCAACCCATCTCAGAGGCTTTTACAGGAGAATACAATATAATTTTATTAGCTCAACAGATTGGAAAACAGAATCACTGACCTTGGGAAGGTCACATGTCAAGGCATTGATAGCGCTAGAAATAGACCCAGGTCTCAGAAGGCTCAGCTCTGCCTTATACCCTGGTATTTCAGAGTTGCAGAACTACTGATTTATAGAAAAAAACTCTTAAAAAAAAATCTAAAGGCTTCCTGCCTCCTTCTCCACTTCTCTTAGACTTGATTTTATGCATCAAAGGTTTCATATGCCAGTCATTTTCTTTCTGGAGGCCTAATGTAGTTATGTGATGTGACAGTAATACTAAGCTTTGGTTTTCTTATTAATACACATCTTAATTCTCTGTAATGCAATTATTTTAAATGGAGAGACAGAATGTTTTCATTCTTCAGACTTTTCCTTACTTAGACTTCAGGTTTCAAAAACAGGAATTTCAGAGACAAATGCTAAGCTATTTGAAACACAAACTACCCCTTATCTGAAAAACATTTCAGAAAAAAAATTAAAACACTTGTTTAATCAGAGAACTGTGAAGAAGTGGTTTTGTTTCCAGGAAGTCCACTATTCTGCTATAAAACAACATGAAAATAAAAGCAAAAAACCAGGTAGAGATGCAAAACAAAATAATAATTTTTAGTGTAGTTCAAAATAGAAACCTGAAACAAACCATTTGAGTTGATTAAAATATGAAACATTTTGTTCAGTGGGATCTTTGTTTGTTGTTTCTTTCTAACATAAAACAAAGCATGTTTTGAACTAGAAAATCAGACTGGAATACCAGAAATCAGCATTTGATATCTCTCATTGCCTTCCATAATGTTGGGAGTTTTTTCCCAATCATATTTTGTCAAAATTATTTTTCCTTTCCTTTGATTAATTTCAATAGGAATTTTATGATAAAAAGTTTCTGAAAACTTTTCTGATACTATCCATTAGGACAGTATACAGTGGTGTCTGCGTATTAAAAGCAGACTTGCTGTGCATCAACAGACTGGAGAAAGACTGAACAGATGAAACATTATTAACAATAAAATAATACCTTCTTCATATTTGTGCAGCGCTAAAAAACCATGCCCTGGGACCAATCCCACATGGCATTTTAGTTTTAATTAAATAACCTTTTAGAGACATAAGAGAGAAGAGGCTGGTGACCCGATTAATCATTGTACTGCTTGATTTTACATCACAGCAACCCAAATGATTTCAAATGTATTACTCTGATGTAAAGCTAGAGTACTGCAGTGGTGTCCCAGGATGTAGTTGGTTATTTTTTTACTCCATGGGCAAAGCTGATATGAGAAATCCCTTACTGCCTTCACTAACCTCCAGCCACTAATTTTAATTTTTGAGGCTTTTTATTTAACCAAGCTCATTTTATTGATCCAGTTCATATTGCAGTCCACAAACAATTCCATCCTTCCTAAGTTGAAGAAAGAATCAAATAAGAATTGCTGCTGAGGTGGCAATGAATACATACTGTGCTCCAGGACTTAGCCTTCACAAAACCCTAGCTTGGATGAATCTGGACCTTAATATCTTTAAACTATTATATAAAATACACAGAATGTAAAACGCAATATCACTTGAGACTCTTGCAAGTATATGTGTCTGTGTACAGATATTGATGTATATACATATATATATTAGGGAGTTGGATGTGATGGTGATGGGAGTATTTAAAAGACAGAAATAAGGCCAATATCAAAGTGGTGTTTTACCAGACTGGTATTCACTAAAAATGCACATTTTCCAATGGTAATTTTATACATTATTAGCTATAATTACTGCACATTCAAATAGCTCTTAATAACTACCTCCTACATTGGCTATGTGCATTCAATACTACAGAGCTGATGCCATGTAATGCAGGGTGGCTGCAGTCAGGTTTGAGGATCAGCTTTGAGATCTCTTTGAAGAGATAAGCTGGGCCCCATGTCAACAGTCATCATTCTTTTTTTTTTTTTCTCGTGTCCATGATACTTTTATGATCCTTACAACCTCCCCAAAAGAAAGAGTGAATCTCCATCTGTTCCTAATACAGATTATCTTATTTCCAGAAGCAGAACTTGTTCATTTTCCCAGGCATGTTTCCTGCTTGTTCTATATGCACTGGTCATATTTTACAGTTTATGCCTTGTACGTGAATTTTATTGTTCTCTGTTGGTGCAGTTACATCACAGAAGCCTCCTTTTGTCTCTTACAGTTACATATTACCTTTAAATGTACAGTTAGCTCTGCCCAAGTGCTCAGACATTGTTGCTGGTTATGCCATTAATCACCTCACAAAACGTACAATCTCACAAATAGTCATGCTTATGTTTAGATTCCAGGCAAACAAACACCAAATATGTCCTCTTCAATCTTTTTCAACCTTATGGGCACAATAGGCCATTGGTTTGTCAGCAAGACTTTAAGTAATATAAATACTCACTCCATAAGCTACTCCATAAGCTACGTAGCTGTTTAAAATTTTTAACTTTGTCATTACTTCTGCACAAGTTACTTTAAAATAGCTTACTTCAGGTTTCCTTGCAGTACTTGCAGTAAGAATTGGGCCACTCTTCATTAAGTAGGTTTGTACTCTCTCCTTTAAATGGAAGTTCCTTGCTTACTCTGAAGTCCAAGGGCTTCTCTGGGCTTTCTGGCGTGTTCTCATTTGGAGAGATTAAAGAAAACCAGGATAGTTTACCACATGACTCAAATAATGTTCACTTTACTGTTTTACCGTCATTCACATGAATATTTATTTACATTCTAGAGCTTCAGGTCTGCATTATATGGTCCTGTAGCATTCATGTGAGCTGGGACTCATGTGCTTGGCTCTCTGAAAAATAATTTTTTTGGTGCACAGGGTGCAGTATTTGCAGCGCAGCACCACATTAGTGAGCCTTGGTTAGATCAGCAGACATCATAAACCTGCATAAACCCCTGCACACAAGCAGTTTGTGCCACCTGATGAACCCTTACAAAGGTATATTAATTCCAAAAGAAATTAAGTGGCCTAACCCTTCTGTGAAGGCAGCACAGATATACCAAAGTCCAAATATACTTCTCCAGCAACAGAATCACTGCACTTTTTTACTTTTATAGCATCTGGCTTTGAGTAGCATCACTAAAATGTACTAGCACTGCCCTCTCTATGGACATGGAAAAGATTGCTAAAGGACTTCAGGGCCATAATTGGGAAATACCTGTAGGAGGTCACATGGGGTCAGTGCTGAAGGACCCACTTCTCTTTGACACTCTTCTTCATTGTCCTTCCCCATACCACTCATCATGAAAGTTCAAGTTATTGAGGACTGACTCAATAACTTGTATATTTTCATTTTAACTATGGAAGGTCAACTAAAGGTAAAGCAAAGCCAAAACAACGCAAAAAGGAGAACAACTGAAAATATAAGGCTTTTTGTCTGAGGACTCAGAGTAACAGCTCCTTCTTTTGGTGGATTTCTCAGAATCTAAAGAGATTAAAGGGTAGAGATACATTTCTCTGAGCAATTGATTTATTTTTTTTAGGTCACTGCCAGTGTATAAAAAACCTGATGTTTGGATTAAACCTTTTTTTTTCTCTTTTTGAAGGAAAGTGGGGAGAGCTTTCAAAATATTTTTTGTTTTAATTAAATATTTAAATAATTTAAATAAAATATTTTGTTGTTTTTAAACTTAGCTTTTAAAAGTGAAACCAAAGTAAATCTATGATGGAACACTTCAGCAGTCTGGTGATGGCTTTAGCTTGTAGCATTCAGTCTGAGATACCTGTCTCCTACACATCTTTACAGTCAGTGGAAAGAAATTACCCATTCAGCTTGTTATAAAATATGTACAAAACAAGTAGAATAAATTGTGCTGGGAAAGTATTATTTGTGACACTTTATTTCAAAGACCCTTAACTGTTTACATCAATTTACATTAGAACTAGCCAACTTTTAGATGCCTATATCTAGATGAGATTAATCTCATTCAAGTGATTAACTGACATCAAGAGGATGTTTATAAAAAAATAACATTTTATTGAAAAAATACAGACACACTTTAATTTTTTTCAGTCATTTTTTAACAGAAAGAACAGTTGAAATGTTTTTGTTCATTAGTCTATTTCAAGAATAGCTGAACAGAAAGTTGTCATCTAGGTGTAATAAGTTATTCAATATAAAATAGGAAATTATTTTTTGAAGTAAAAGAAACTGAAGTCATTGTGTTGTATCTTTGAAATTTCCTTTGAAAGGATAAATATACAAAAGGCATGTTACACTATTATTTATTGCCTTTTGGTATTGCTGAGGGCTGTTCTCTTATTTTCTCTTTTACATCTCTACCAACATATCAAAGAGAAATGAGAGGTGAAAAGAAAGAATGCTATGTTGATGATTGTCATAAAAGCTGGATTTTATTGACTATATTATGTATATCAGTAGCTTTATTGTTCTGAACCTTGACTCATAAACATTATGCTTGGGAAGCAATTTTCCTAATTATTACAAAACTCATTAAATTTATGATTTTCTGTGAATCTTTAGGAGTATTTTCTTCCATACGCTATTTATTACAAACATTTGAAATATTACCTGTTTTGTAAGTTACCATAATCTTGTTGACATCAAGGAAATCAACCTTATTTTTCAATTTCAGACATTGTAAAGAGTCAAGTATATTTAAAATAGTAATGATGAAAAAAATAAGAAAATACATTTAATGACATTGCTGTTGCTAGGAGATTCCAGCTCCTGTTTATGAGATGAATGTGTCCTTTTTCTTAATTAAAAGTTGATTAATTAATAGATAAACAACTAAAATGTCAACCTTTTAGTAAATTTGTGTAGTAACATCCAACACATAATGTGATTAAGCAGCAGCAAAAACTCACTCAAAGGACAGGGGACAAAAAATAGGCCAATCTTTCAATTGTTCCTATAACCTGTCAAGCTACACCTTCTTGCTTCTGCAAAAAGCCACCTTAATTAACATTGGTCACTGAGAGGAAAAGGATATTGGGTTAGATGGACAATTTATCCAATAAAGCACAATGTTTATTATGGTCTGTCCAGTCTGCATGTAATACAAAACGATAATTTAGCTATCACCACCTAGCTCAGTAGATATAATGGGATTTTGTTCCAGCTCTGAAGCTCTCAAGGTTTCACAAAGAAGCTGAGAAGCAAAACGTTGCTCAGGAACACATCCTTGGAAAGTTTCAGATTTTCCTTCAACAGACTAGAAATTCTTGACTTCCTTTTTTTCTTCTTTTATTGTCCAAATATCCAGTCCAACTTACTGATAAAAAAATAATAGCCTAATAGTTTCAATTTGATAAAGGTGTAAAAATCCTGAAAATTAGGACTTATTACAAAACCATGTTAGATCTTACAATCATGTAAAGGTTTGGGTTGCAAGGGACCTTCCAATTCCCCTGCCATGGACATTATGCCATGGACATCTTCCACTAGACCAGATTGATCAAGGGTCCCATCCAACCTGGCCTTGAACACTTTTAGGCATCCACAACTTCTACTGGGCAACCTGTACCAGTGTTTCACCACCCTCACAGTAAAGAATTTCTTACTAATATCTAATCTAAAACTACTCTCTTTCGGTTGAAAGTCATTATCCCTTGTAATATCCTATCACTACATGTCCTTGTAAATATTCCCCTCCAGCTTTCTTGTTGGCCCTCTCTACATACTGAAAGGCTGCAATGTGATATTTATTTTACTGACATTTTAAAAGTGATTTGTGATTTTTGTACGTAGTTAAGGGCAATAATATTCATTTTATTTGCAAAGCACTTAGATAGCCTTAGGACTCTCTGGACAAGCTTTCTTGATATCAAAACCAGTACCGATGTACTACTGATACAGATTTAAAACCTTCTATCCATCATGCATCTATATACATACATAACCATAGATTTTATATAACATACATCCTTTTACAAATGCAGCTTCTGTAAGTGGTAAAAATAATCCCAAAACAACATTGTAGTTTCTTGCAACTGTTTACAAGTCTTTAAACATGTCCTTGACTGGAGTTTTGGTGTTTGTTTCAGGGTTTGGTGTGAGGTTTTCTTTTGGGTGGTGTGGGGTTGATTTTGTAGCATTACTAATATGGAAGATAATCTCAAAAGACAGGAAGTATTCACAATTCCCAGAGAATTCTTGGTAAAATAGAGATGTTCAGTACTTTGAAGAGTCAAACTAATACAGAGATATATGAAGGTTTGGTTTGTTTGTTTGGTTTTCTTTTAGAATTTCTGTGCAATGTGAAAAAAGGCCTGTAGGACTTTTTAGGCTTCGTGATGCAATCTTGAGTTCAGGCAGGAGTTTGAAAACTAAAGTCAGAAAAATTGCTAGAGCAGCACTTTTCTGACAGAAGTGAGCAATATGGTTTGACCTTTATATATTTGTTTTATAAATTGTTAATTTGATATTTGTCTTCTGTTACTGTATTTAAGAACCCGCTGTTGGCCTACACTGCTTTCTTTTTGGGTTTCAGATGTTAAGATAATACATTCTAATATCATTTAGACATGTGCCCTCTCCTATGATCCAAGGATAAAATAGTTCAATCCAGGATCCAAAATACTGCAAAATAATTCCTCCTTCACTTTCTTCTTAAGCATTTGGCATAACTGATTGTTAAAATAATACTGATAGTATGAAAAATAAACCAAAAATGCATATGAAAATTAAATTAAAACTCAAATCACAGGGGATAGACTTTGACTGGGTGGGAGTTTTGTCACTTTTCCTCTTGCTATGACCTTCTGTCTGTTAAGGAGAGAAAGTGAGTAGGTGTGAGAGAAAGTGAGAGAGGAGATAAGACAGAGGGGGAAGGAAGGAAGGAAGCAGGGAAGTAGGGAAGGAAAACCAAAGAACCAGCAATATAAAAAACAATATTCTTTAGGACAGTAACATTAATCTAATAAGATTTTAAATACATGAATCATTGTCTTGCTCATCCATTTATAAAGCAACTGAGATATAGCTTAGGCAGCAGTGTCTTTAGGTCAAGAATTAGATTTACTAGGGAAATAATACTAGAAAGAACTAGTATTTTGCCTTTAGTAATGATTGGGTTTTTTTTTTTGCTTTCCCCCCTGCCCCCCAGGAATAAGTCCACTGTATTCACTGCCTTGGAAAATGATTATAATTTTTTTTAAAGACTAGAATGTGTAAAAGGAAAATATTTTCAAATGAATTCTTAGTACCAATGTTGCCTGGGAATAATATATATGTAAGTAACAACAAAACATACTTGCTAGCAGCATAAGAATCCTGTCTGTTTATCTGCATAGAAGAAAGCCTGTCTTCCTCTCGGTTTGATAACAGATGTGAAGTAACTTTGATGTCTCTGGTTAATATTATTATGCAAATAACAAAGTTAAACAACATTATCCCATCAGATGTAACCAAAATAATTTGGCACTTATCAAGTTTACAATGGTTTATCACTTGCAAGAAACAGGCAGAATTCCATATTTCAGTGGTGTCAAGCTAGAATTTAAAATTTCTTGGAGTTTTGTTTAACCTTTTGCAGCCCAGAGACATCTTGGAGGCTTGATTCTTACTCTGAGGACAACGTTGGTGTCAGGTGTTCCCATTCCCTTTAATGGCAGTGAATGTCCCAGTACAAAGTAAGAGGCAGAAATTGGTCCAGATCAGGAAGACAGCAAGTCACTTTAAGACTTAGGGGGTGGATGTGCCTTGATAGTCATGATCTAACCCAAAGACCCTAAAAAGAGAAACTTACTTAACTAGAACAGGAGAAGGGAAGAATGTATTCAGCTTGAAAGAACATGCTTTTAAAACAAAGTTTTGTACCAGTGGACCTGTTTAATAATATTCTGTTTAGAAAGGGACTTTGCTTTAAACTGCAGTGAAATTCATCCTTAGAAATCAGAGATGGTTTGGCATCTTTTATGTACACTGTAGAAGAATAATGAAGTTGTGGTTTTGGGCTCTGAAAGATTAGAGATCCCATTGCAAAAGTATTAACTAATTTTGATACACTAAATACAGGATGTGCACTAAAGATGTTTAACAGCCACTCAAGTGGGACAATTAAAATAAAAAAAGAGCATTCATCCATGAAGGCTGGTTTTATCCGAGACGGCTGTGTTTTCTTTTTTTTTTGGTGTGGTTTAAATCTGTAGTCTGCATTATTTCCACTAAAATATTCTTTACATCCTGTTGAATTTAAGACATAGATAAAGGTGGATTAGTGAATGAAGGAAGGAAGGATCTTGGCACAGCAGAAGAAATGAAACTCTGCTATTTGAGAAAAAAAGCAACCAAAAATATTTGTTGGCATGCCAGATAGCAACTCACTAGATTCTCTTTCGTATAAATGCATATATATAGTTATATACATCCATGCATATATTTGCATTTGTATGTATTTATATATACACATATATATTCAAGCAGCTTATACATGCAAATTCATAATAATGAAAAATATGATACAAATATGTGTAGGCTAATAAAATAAAAAAGCATAAATAATAGTCCCTCAACTCTACCTTAGACTAAACCTTAATTGTCCAAAAGAATATATTTTCTATAGGGAAATAAAAATGTGCATCAACTCTACACCGTCAAATTTTAGTGAAGGCAGATCTTTATTGCTTTACTAGAAGTAAATACATGAAGTAAATGCCTGGCATATGAATAGGGACTTAGGACTATGTCATTTTTATCTGGCAGTTTGATTCACTTGCAAAGAATACAAGGCAGTATAGGCAATCATATGAATAATTGTCTAAGAGCTAAACCAGTCCAAAGCAAACTCTTACAATGATTCCTTAACAGTCACTACTCTTTCTACTGCTAAGTCCAACAGCAGCAACATTTAAACTGCACTAGTGAACAGAGACATAGGACATATGGTGGTCATGCCTGATGTTCTAACTTCATGGCAACACATACTCATTGGATGCTCACACATCAGATGTTTTAGATCTTCACCTGCAAAATACTCTCTGCGTATCAGCCATCTTAACTAAAATAGCACATCTGTCAAGCAAGTCACACCAAATCCAGACACAGCCAGGGCTGGTTCAGGTTACTGATGATACTTCTGCAGTTAAGTCTGTTCATATGAGGACCATATATTCCCATAAACTCTGCTCTTTAGAATATAAAGGAAACTACACAGAGGAAAGGATTCGTTTTCTTTCAGATGCTATTATTTTCAGCACAAACCCCACCAGATTCTTTTGTGCAGGCTTCTGAGTCTTGAGAGGGGGGGATGCCCCCATTTTTCTATGTGTTGTGATAACATTCAAGAGATAGCTCCGTGTCTTGTTAACATTCTAGTACAAATAGAGCTATTTCAAGTCAAAAGACTTGATTCAACAATGGAGTGCTCTAGTTTTAGGTGACTCCAAGGAATACAGCTGAATTGATCTCAGTGTACTGCAGTGGTTAGCTGAGATCAATATTGGTAACAGTAGTAGTAAGAAGGCAATATCCACAAAAGATTTTCTTCACTGGCTAGGGCTGAACACGGCCTCGTATACTTCCAACTTTTACCAACTACCTGCATAGAGAGTATTGATTTTTTTTTTTCAGAACCGTGGTAAATGTTGCTCAGTAAAATTGTACAATTAAAATAGTTTGCTAGCTGATCTTTATCTGAAACATTGAACAATAATTCATCATAATCTAAGAACTGACTACATTACTTTTACTGAGGTTAATGTTAGGCTCCTCAATTTCCAGAATAACCACAGTGTTTGTTCTGTTAAATTTCATAATTCCTGAGAATTAAATGCAATTTTCAGTTATTTTTAATTAACAGTCCACTCCACATAATAGTCTCTTTACAAAATAATTAAGAAGAAAACGATCTTACAAAAGGTCCTAACCTTCTAATGCAGTAAGAATTTACCAAAATATTTAAGTAAAAAAAAAAAAATACAGCTGATAAAAATTGAGGCCTATACAGTGATACAGATACTCATAATTGTTGCCTTTTATTGACATCTTCTCTAATTGCCACCGTGGATTCTGGAGTGTATTTCGTTTAGGTTCTTTTCCCTTCTATTTCCTGGATTATAGGAATTTTGATTGCTTTTGCTAAGCTGCATCTTACAGTTCCTCATGGGCTACTGATTAGTAGCATACTACTACAGGAGGCATTTTTGCAGCTGTAATCCAGAACACTTAAGAAAAAGGAAACAGACTACATAAAATACCATTACTAATTAAAAAAAAATAAATTAAAGGATCAAAGGCAGCAAACAAAACCTTTATAATACTAGGAAATAATGTATCATATCTTACATAGTGTGGAGTAGTTTATTTATTTATTTATTATTAATACAAAAAAATGCCAGGGGACTCAATCCTTGGGGCTGCTAAACTCCACTGCAGAAAAGCAGAACTAAAGCATTGTCACTCAGCCTTAAATTTTTTACTCATAAATTGCCCTGATTGCAGGCATTGGTGGAGCTGAAAAGATATAGCAAAGCAAGATCTTATTGACACTGTTCCTCCTGATCTGAAAACGTGCGTGTCAGAAAACGAGCCGTGCAATTGCAGCTACATCAATGCTTGACTTCCCAAAGAACCTCCAGAGTACAGGATCTCTGTGTCTCTCCAGCAGCTGTTCAGATTTGCATCTCATTTTCTTAAGTTTAATGTGAATCAAAGGCATTTGGTACCTGGTAGAATTATCTTCCTTGTTTTTTTGCACTGATGAGGGAAGTAAGATATAATAACAAGAAAGGAAGGAGTAGGGAAGGCATTACTGTTAAAAGCTAAGGCAGTGAAGGCCCGTGATGCAGGTAATAGCCATTTTCAGTAGTTTTAATCAGTTTTGTTTATTTTTGAATACTTTGGGTTTTCACTCACAAGAAAGCAGCAGTGTTAGGAGTCAGATACTATTGCTTCCTGATGTGCCCTGGAAAGTGTGTCACACCCAAAAGCTCAGTTTCTCACAACTAGATCCACTTGGGAAATAAAATTCATAAGAGATTTCCATAAGAAAATGCCAATTTTAAAACAGAAATAATTAACTGATCTATTTGATTCATGCAATATTTAATTCAGAGGAAATAGAAAGGTGTTGGAGGATCAGACTTTTAAAACTGAAAATACTAGTTTGAGATTTCAAAATGAAAAGTTTAAATTTTTATTCCAAAATTATTTTGCTTTGAATTGTAGATAGAAACACACACAAGACTTAAAAGACTACAAAAGACTACAACAGGCAACCCGTTTTGCATATTGATCTGGTCAGTGCTTTTGCTGGTCTCAAGAATAACCCCTTTTGTCTTATGTTCAGCATCATCTACCAACGTGACAAAGCTGCTCTGATCTCCTATTAAAGTTTCTGCAAACCTCCTGATGGTAGTTGTTGTCCTTTCTAAGGGCTGAGTAGCGAATTATTCCTAAGGTGTTCCTCAAGTTCACTGAGCCCCATGTTTTTCTGCAGCACTTGAACCTCATCATATATTGCCGGCTTCAGATTTGTTTTGCTGCATAAGAGACCAAAAAATACGCCAGTGATTACTGTAGTGCCTTTGAGAGGATTAAAGACCCTGAATAGCCCAGTGCAACCCTTAAATTTTAACTCTTGTACTGATTAATCATACCTGGGTCAGGACTAAACAGAAAATTCACGTGGATGACAGATCAGGCCCTAAATGCACATACACACCCATACACACACAGGGTCACAGGGATTGCTCTGCTAATGGCAGATTCTACAGTTAGTCTTTGAGTGTGGAGAGTTTTCTAATTTATAAAAGACTGGAGAGTTTCCAAGATTCGCTGAAAGCCCACAAAACCACATCAGTAACCTTGGGAGACCCAAGAAAACAGAGGGATTGATCCTCTTTTTCAGCATGAAAAAACCCCCGATATCCAGAATGTACCTACAGATACAGGCATGCGAGAATGGATAACTCAGAATTTCCTGGAAATCTACACCAAGTCTATCCTAGTCAACTAACAGAAAAGGCTTTATTTGAAAAATTTTTGGATCATAACCTTTTTGTACTCTCTTTCTTACAGGTTAGTGATTCATCTTAAACTAGAAAGAAACTGTACATTGTCAGAGCTATGGATGGAATAAAAAGGATATCTCTATCTAGGAAAGAAAAAATGTAGGCATATTTCTTTCCTATTT
>JAWWLV010000001.1:71103902-71122641 GCA_035041135.1 Platyrinchus mystaceus
CCATCAAACCTGCTCCACGAGCTTCAGAATGGATATTTGAGGACAAGTCTAGAAAAGAGTAAATGTCAACATTCTAGAGAGAGAGAGAGAAAGAGAGACAGAAATATATTTAATAGAGTAACTTAAGGGCCAGACTGTGCATATCACATAGAGTCGCATGGGAGAAAATCCAACAGAATATAGTATACAATAAAGAACATACGGTAATGTGAATGTAACAGTGATATAAGAACTCAGCTGCACTGTCAAGTTTAAAATTGTCACATATCCCACAAGATGAAGTGCAGCACTCTGACTTGATACGTGCAAGTCAAGACAATTGAGTCAGAAAATAAAGCCAGTGAGAGAAAAGCAGGATTGATACAGCACTTCTACATTATTTTATTTTTTTTATATAACTTTATATTTATTTTTTATTATTTGGCATAATTTTATTATTATTTTATCATTTCTTTACTTTTGCATTGGTTGTACCTTGTCTTAGGTAAAAATTTCCAGTTATCTTACAGAAATAATTGGATTGCTCAGAGAAGTATGTATTTCTTAAAGATGATTTACAGAAACTGACCTTAATGAATTTATCTCTAACCAAGAAGAGTTATGCTGTAATGATCAATGTGAGATCATAACCAAAAAGCCTATGAACATTTGTTTAAAACACAACCTGGGAAAGAAAAAAAGCAATTAATACCTAAGTTCTCACAAAACCTAATATAATTGGATTTGGAGTCATATGGTTGCGGTGGGTTGACCCTGGTTGGATGCAAAGCTGCTCCCCTCCTCAGCTGGACAGGGAAGACAAATTATAACAAAGGGTTCATGGGTTGAGATAAGGATGGGGGGAGATCATTACAGGCAAAACAGACTTGACTTCGGGATACTAACTGAATTTATTACCAATCAAAATCATACCAGGATAATGAGAAGTAAAACAAATCCTAAAACATCTTCCACTCATCCATCCCTCTTTCCCAGGCTCTACCTCCTCCACCCCAGCAGTGCAGAGAGATGGAGAAAGGGGGTTACAGTCAGTTCATCCCGGTTTATTTCTGCTGCTGCTCAGGGAGAGGAGTCCTTCCCCTGCTCCTGCGTGGGGTCCCTCTCACAGAAGACAATTCTCCATGAACATCTCCATGACTCCTTTATGACTACAGTTCTTCACGAACAGCTCCAAAATGAGTCCCTTTCATGGGATGAAGCCCTTCAAGAACAGCCTGCTCCAACATGGGTCTCCCACAGGGTCACCAGTCCTACCAGGAAACCTGCTCTAGCATGGACTCCTCTCTCCAAGGATCAGCACGTCCCTGCCAAGAGCCTACCCTAGCAGAGGCTTCCCATGGGATCGCAGTCTTTCAGGCATTCACCTGCTTCAGTGTGGGGCTCCTCCATGGGCTCCAGGGGGATCTCTGAAACCCATGAACCTCTATGGGCTCCAATGGGACAGCTTGCCTTACCATGGTCTTCACCACAGCCTGCAGGGGAATCTCAGCTCTGGCTTGGGTGCCTGGAGCACCTCCTCCCCCTCCTTCTCCACTGACCTTGGTGTCTGTAGAGTTGTTCTTCACTTAAGCTCACTCTCTTTTCTGAATGCAATTATTTCTGTGTAATACCTTCACCCCCCCCCCCTTAAATATGTTATCACAGAGGCTTTACTACCAACTTAAATACGTTATCACAGATTGGCTTGGCTTTGGGGACAGTCAGGTCCATCAGAGCTGGCTGTCCTTGACTCTGTCAGACATGGGGGAAGTTTCCAGCAGCTTCTCACAGAAGTCATCCCTGGTAGCTCCTCCCATCCTGCTACCAAAACCCAGCCACGCAAACCCAATGCAATGGCCTATAGGGAGACTCTCATACGTTGACAGTTGTCCGTCATACTTTTAGGATACACAATAAAGCTAATAGTAAAAACAATCACAAAAACAAAGCTTCTACTAAAGGTATTGAAGGATACATTGTGGTTTCATTTGTTGCCAGAAAATCAGTATCACAGCTCTGCAGGATGAAAAAAGTCAACTTCTGAAAAAAAAATAATAAAAAAAAATTAATTCAGTCATTAAAGAAAAGGCAGTAGTGATTTCATAATAATAATAATAATAAACTTAAAAATGGCATCAATCTAAGCATGTATAAGATTGTATAAGGAAAATTACAAAGGAAAATTACACATATGGTCTTAAAGAAGGACCATATTATTTTGTATGAGAAATCAACTTTGTACAACAATTACTACATCCTGCTATAGGAAGCAAGCCACAATAATTTTACAATATCATCAATGTGCTCAGTATACCAATGAATCTACATATACCTGTTTCTGTGTATGAACCATCACAAGTTTCATGGTTTTGTAAGAGTATTCAGTAGACCAAAGGTAAGCGTTCAATGTGCATAATGGATTATTTTTTTATTCTGAAAGAATGAAACTTTTAAAAAAGTATGGGGATTATTTTTGCCACTGAAATATTTAATCTTTATAAAAATTATTTGAATAGCAGGAAGAGGATCAAAATCAAGGTCTATTTCCTTCACTTTTATTTATAATACAGAGGGAGAGAAGAACTAGAGGAAACTATTTCTTTCTCCTAGCAGATTTCATGATTAAAAATACTTACTTGGCCTTGCAAGGCAAATTGGCTTGTATCTTTCAACAAGTCAAAGCTGTCTTTTAGTTCAAATGTAATGCTTTAAAAAATGGTACAGGTTCCATCTGTGGTTTTGATTTGCCCTAAAAAAATCTGTTGTCACTTCAATTTATAATGTTGCCTTGCAATTTTATCACAAAATATTCACACAAAGCATTCCTCTATGTCATTTGATTTATGCATACAGATGCTAGTGCATACACACATACACAGAGGTAGGCACACACCAAGGTACACATTTTATACACTTCACCACATCTACAAGATAAGAGTAAGACTTAATTCTGGCAATTTTTTTATCCTAAAGTGTAGGCTCAGACTTGTCACATATGGGATTTTGCATCTCTTCTTGACTAGTGTCATGACCAAAGCATTAATTTTCTATTCAACACTCAGCAATCAACAGTTTTGGGGAAGAATGAAGATAGTGTTGTGAAAGGTGATATTTAATCTTGTGTCTTGAAGCTAAACTAATTTTACTGAAACTTCCAATTATGAGAAAAGTATAACACAAATTCAATGAGTTCAACATGCTGATGCACTGGGAATGCATTTAGTGTACTATAAATTCCAAGTGAATTTGGATTGCTCCAGCATACTAACTCTGATACTCTTTTGATTTACTATATGACTTGCAGAACTGACTTGCAGTTCTCCAGAATGTTTTACAATTATAGCATATCCTCTATTTCAGGTTCACTGTTGAGGAAGTTGTACAGCATATGCATTTATGACACGGACACACATTTTTAATGGAGCTTTATAGACAGAAATATCAAAGCTTCATGTATGCATTCATGTGACTCAGGTGCAATCACCCATAACCCTTTCCCACCTTGTGGTTTTTGATTGTTTCTGTCCTTCATTTAACCTCTTATAAGATTAGATTCCATTTTAATCTTTCATACACTAAATGTTCACTTCTTTTAACTACTATTATGACAACACAGCCATTCTTTTTCTTTTCATCAGTAATTGGTCTCAATTACATTGTAATTTTTCACTGCTTAAATCCACCTGTTTTATTAGAGTACAGTGAACCAATTTAACATCCTTTCAGTGGAACAGATTTAATACCAGGAAAAAAATATCTTCAGTGCTGAATGCCCAAGTTTAATATTTAGACATAAAAATACTACAGCTGGGCACCTCCCTCACCAACTAAATTGATAAAGCTGCATTTAAACTTAGGAAACTCTGCACACGACAGATTGTTGCTATGGTAGTAACGCTGTTCTTTCTCATCAAACCTTTTCCTTACGTGCCAAGTTGCATTGTGTAGCAGTTTCTTCTATTTATTTGTCAGTTCTTGGCATTATGTCACAGTAAAAAAAAATTAACCAAGATTTCCCATTGAATGAAATAGAGATCTATTAATTATTGTAATTCTATCAGTGACTCTATTGACAATGAGAATTTGCAACTGTTTGCTCCTAGTCACAAACAATTAAAATTTGTACAGAATAATTTCATCATATATTAGGGCATTTCTCATTTCTCACATTGTATTTTATTCCCTTGAAGACCAAAAAGAAAAAAATTATTTTTTATAGTGTGCAAATCAATCCCAAACTGGCAACACTGTCAAACCACAAACATGCCACAAATACAGATGAGGAGAGCTATTCCAGAATGGTGTAATCACAGTCAGCACCTTAGCATCTCTTTTCCTCTTTCTCTTACCACTTGAGAGTACAGAAGCTTCTTCCTAATGCAATGCCCACATACTGTAAAGTTGTTTTAAATGTAGGTATATTTTTTAGGTGCCTACCCCTCACTGGGTACTTTCTAGACGAATATAAATCTTGAGTAATCACACAGGTGGAACAGAATACAACTGCTTTGCACAGGTGTGTGCCTTTGAAGCACAAGATAGGATTATGGTACAACCACAGCACGACATGATTTTTCCCTTTCTAAGAGCTCATCACCATGATCTTTAGTGATGAAAATCAAGGAATCTAAGGGAAGTAAATTTTGTCAAGTGTTTTTGTTTTGAATGGTCAGCATGGGATCACATCTGAGCACTCACATTACATAACAACTACTTCTAAATTACTCTGGAGAGGATCTTAAATATACATACCCTCAAACTACTTTCATACAATAAATAGGTTTTAATACAAACCAACAATTTTTAAAAATAGATCCATTAAAAAAATACAATGACATTTTTCACAGGTTGACTAACAAAAGTGTCTCTTGGGCTATGTGTGCCTAACCATGTACAGGTCTTTTCCAAATTGGTTAGCCATAAGCCATCATCCTAAAAACCTGACACTATTAAAGGTGTGTGTGAATGTCTCTTTCTTTCAAGTTTCATTTAAAGTATGTTAAGTATCTTTATCTTGTCAAACAGGACTTTCATGAAACATCGCAGTGATGCTCTCAGTTAACTGAAAATCTCTAATATCTCTAAATCATCACATTTTGCTAGAATTGTTGCTTCTGAATTTCTTTCTTCGCTAATGTTTCTGGATTTGGGGTGAACCACTTTTTAAATCTTCTTTATACAGATTTCCAGACTTCATCCAGGATGAAGCTGTTACTTTCTTTCATACCTGATGTTTTCTTCATGTTCAGTAGACATCAGAGCCAAGGAAATCCAAGGAGAGTCAAGGAAATATGATGATAGTATTCTTCCTTTACTTCTCAGGATTTAGGCCTAGACCCAATCACCTGGGATATGAATTAATTGTTTTCCTGTTGGTGCAAAGATTAATAACAATTAATAAATTATTAACTAAGTTAAACCATTTGGCTGTCTACAGGTCTGGATGTACTGCACTATGCAGTTTGTGCACTGCAGGCCTTTAATTAATCTCTTCTCAAAAGTTATTTTAGGAAAACCATTCCCTTACGTACCTTACAAAAATGATCCTACTGAAATTACATGACAATTAAAATATTTACATATGTTTTTACCTGGATTAGTAGACTTTTTGAAGTGATTCTAGGGGTTTTATAGCCATGATGTGACTCCATAAAATTTTTTACTTAGGACATTTGTTGTAACTTTTCTGCAAGCAAAAAAACTGATCAACTGAGACTCATAAGTGTAGTGGAACACAACAATTCTTCCCACCTTTTCCAGATAAAAATGTAGAATATGCAGAAAAATCTCCATTCATAAATTATACTTTTGGTTTGTTTCCATTCATTTTTCATACCATCACATTTATTTTATTTAAAGACATAAGATAGCTGTCTGCTGCTTCTAACTTAAGGAAATGTCAAAAATTCTTTCAGCTCATCATTCTACGACAATGGCTGCACATCTTTTTATGAATTAATTATTACCCTAAAGAACTTAAAGTGAGTACTACTTATACTGTTCTGTCATCTTTACAGTCTTCTTGCATGCTTGAGTCATACTATATTGTTCAGACGACAGAAAAGGCAATTTTGCCATTTCTCCCTTTTAAATTATTGTTTTTCTACATAAGTACTTTAAACATTTAGAATGTTAGCCCCATGGGTGTATTTTAACTATTCCATTACAAACACAGGATTTTTTGTACCTCTATCATTGCTATGAAATCATTAGAGTAACCAAGACAGCAGGTTGAATTATCAATTATAGTTCAATGAACATCATCAATTATAAAACCAAGTTTACATTTGAACAGATAGTGAAGACCTATTATGTTTAAAATAGCATTATTTTGAGTTTATGCCATTTTAGTGAAACTACTACATTGTTCCCTAGAAACAAAACTCTGAACACTGAAATATCTTGCCAACTTTTTATTGATTTCAGTAACAATATAAATTGGCAATGACAGTAATGTGAGTGGTTTTTTGCTTTGTAGTCCCTAACACTGTAAGACTCCAGCCCCAGGAGCTGCTGGCTCATGGGACTGGCCATGAGTTTTACTTTAATATAGAGATATAGGGTTCTTTAATACCCCGAGATAGCGCCAAGAGAATAAACCATGGGCTTGTTCCCAAGGAATTTCTTTATTAGTTTAGGGGAGTAAATAAGGAGACTTGGCCAAAGTTCAGAAGGACACCACACAAACTAGGCAAAAATGTTCCACCACAATACTGATTCAACATACACTATTAAACCACAACACTCAAGGCAAAATCCAATAAGCTATCAACGCTTAAAGGAAAATCCAACCAATTTCACAACACTTAAATCAAGATCCAATCTCTCAGCTCCAAGCCTTCCCCATGTGGGCTCCAGGGACTGCCATGAGGGATACAACACCACCTCACCTCCATGAGGTTCAACCCATCCCTTCTCCCTCCACACACACACTCTCCACAAGGTGCTTCAGACCCAATAATAACTGATCTGGTGTCTAACAAGCATTTTGAAACAATCTTTTAAAAATAAAAGGATCGTTTCTCAAAGGTGTTGTTTTTGACATTTGTACTTCTATTCAAACTATTTCTTGGAAAATGCTGAATGCTTCAACATCATGGCAGATGCATACACATTTACAGAGCCTTTATTAGTTCCTCTGGGCAATGAATCACTCTTTCTTATAGCTCATCTGCAAGGATCTTTAAGAATATTATTGAACACTTCTACTGCCTTTTAATCAGGCATTTAAATATACTAAAAAAAAAGCTTAATTTTTTTTTACTCATTTCTGCATAAAAATTATAGGCTTCCTCCTGTTGAAGTAAGTACTAAACCACCTTCTGAATTTCTGAAGCACTTCTTCTATCATACAGAATATAACTTAATATGAAAGGCCGATTCAGACACATTTCATGTTACATAACAAAATGTACTTACTTCCCACATAATTCTACACAGTCACTTACTCTTCCCATTGAAAATCTTATATTTTATTATATCTCTAGTATACTTTGGGATAAGGCTCACAGTCTTCAGTCTTTTATGGGTCTGCTACAGAGCTTCATAGTAATTAATTTATTTTTTGTATTTTTTGAATAGTTTCTCCTTGTAACAGTAATAGATTGAGACAAAACAAATTTCAGAAGCAGAACTGAAAAGGAGAATTTTAAGAGTGACTCCAAGGATCTCCTACTTTAAACTTCCACTGTATAGACTGAGTATCACATACCCATATCTCTATCAAACTTGCACCTCTAACAGCAGTTGTCAGGTATTTTTTTTAACTCAGTTATGCACCACTATCACAAAACAGAAACTACATTGTACCAGCAGCTTTAAATTTACATCACATATAGGGACAAGGTAAAACATACTTTGAGTCCCACATTTCTCTTCAAATTAGGCAGTAGCAGCCTCATCTCCTGATTCTTTGGTGAATTATGATTAGGAAATAGTAGATTCCCTCTTCATGAAAACATTCTTCTATCGTAGAAAGAGTAAGGAATCTCTTCTTTATTAACACATTTGGATTATAACAAAGTCACTTTGGGTAAATTCCACAGACTGAATTACATCTGCTTTTCAATAGACAGCCTGTTTTCTAAAGCTTGTATCAGTCATCCTTATAAATATTTTCCATTGATATATTCTTTTAATAATCATTGTGGTTAGTTGTCTGGGTGGGTTTTTTTACTTTCAGAATGTTTACATTTACCCAGTTAAATATAAATATAATTTTTACCAAGTTTACATTTTTGCCACAGAATAAATGTACTATTTGCATACAGCTAGTGAATTATTAATGCATTACTTATGCCTTTTTATCTAGTATCTGTACCAACATTACAACCTCACTTCCTCTGAACATGTATAAAGAAATTTATGATTATTGACCTTACTTTTGCAGCCCACAGATTTTTTTCCCCATTGCTATTTTTCTGCTGCCCTTATCTATAATTTAAGTTAAACCTACTGAAAAAATATTGAATTATGAAATCACAGAAAAAAACGCGTCTGAAGGGGTCTACTGAAAGTAGCTATCTGTTTGAACCTCCTGCTCAAAACCCAGCTAACCTTAAGGTTAGATCAGATTACCAGTCTTATCTATTTGTATGTTGAACACCTCCAAAGATGGAGATTTCACAGTATCTCTAGACAAACCGTTATAGTGCTTAACTTTTCTCATCATGTTTTTTTTTGCTTTCTTGCCTCCACCCTTATATTTTAACAGAATTCCCCTTTGTACACCTTATGGTCACTGTCCCTTGTTCTTCCACTGTGCACCCACAAAAGGAATTCAACACCTTTCTGTACTCTTTGGACAGTACAGATGGCTATTTAGTTGCCATTTAACTATCTGTTCCTCAAGCTGTTCAGCAAATCGCAAATCTGGACTCAAATCTGAAAACTGTTTTCTGATTCTTCAAGTTCTACTTTCTTAGAATCCTTAACTTTAACAGCAAAGTTGTCCTAACTAGGAACTATGGCAATATGTGAAATGGAAATGTGAGGGTTTACAATTCTTTTATTGGAAAGTGTCTGGCATTTTGGTTTCCTTTTACTTAACTGGAACGTGATCTAATCTCTCAGCAGGAGATATCAGGTAACAGGTAAGCAGCAGAACCATCAGAGTCTTTCCAATTTGTTCTCTGACAACTGCATTTCAGAAGGCAAAGAGCAAGCTCATGTAGTTCTTGAAAGAATTCTTCTATCCACTTATTTTTGTAATGAAGGATCTGGATGTAGTTGTACTGCTGCCTTACCTGAAACAGTCTGTGAGTAGTATCTGGGCAAGTGTCTGACTGCTCTCTCCTGGTTCCTGGCTCTGCAGTTATCTCAGAACAGTTTCGGTTGTATTTTTACCTCAGCTTCAGCCACTGACCTCAGAAAATTGAATAAACTATAAAATCATATAAAGAAAGGTATAAAGAAAACGATGGCTTTTAACATCATTGTGTGAGTCCTTATGAAAGGTTTTTATTGCTCCTTCATCCTCATTGATTCTTCTACCCCTCCTGCTTCCAGACAGAAGCCATCACTAGCACATGGCATTCTTTTCGGGTGTCACAGGTCCCTGACTAACCTCCTTCAAGGGTGCATCTGTCACTCACTCACCCCACTACGTGCTGGCTGCCCCCGGGGAGCCCTGCAGGAGAGGTGGAAATTTCCCCACCAGCCCCGTGACACAGAGTTATTGTTCCCCCCACCCCAGATGTCTCTCAGGCTATTGTCCCTGAGTAAGCAGCAGTTCCCTCTGGGTGGGCAACAGTCACATGAGGGTTGGGGGGACCAGCTCCAGACGTCTCCAACCAGCTCCAACTGGCCAGAACCCCAAAACAGGCTTATTCTGACCAGTGCTCTTCTGGTGCTAGGGACCACCAGGGACAGGGAACAGTATAAAATAAGTCTACACATATCCATAATCATGCAATATGCTTCAAGGTAAAAGAAGAAAAAAATACAGGCAAGTTTAATGCCACAGTATCTTAATTAGAAGCTACACAAAGAGTGAATAGCTGAAGTTGGGATCAGCTCTAGGACTTGTCAGTTTAAAATTTTTAAGCACCTCTAGCAGAACGACAGTAATACTGTTATTTTGGAGAGCATTACACGTGGCATGTTGTAATCCCACTTGAAACCTGCCAAAAGCTTGACACTTTTTCTATTAATAAATTTTAGGTATAACATCTTTTTTCTGTATAGTGCCTAGGTACAGCATTGAGGCCAGAAGACTGAGTTATATCCCTTTAATTAAAGTAAAATATTTATTTCAGCATGTGAAAAAGTACAAGAGCTTGTGGCTTACTTTCCACTTAATTTTGTGCAGCAAAGGGAGGGAAAACATTTGGAACCGCAAGGAGGTGTGTTTCCCAAGATGGAGGGGGTGTATAGTTAGTCAGTTCCTTAGCAAACCATGGAGCAACAGGGTCATATGCTGAAACACAATATTCAGAAAACAACTGTAGTTATAGCAAATAACATTGTTAGTCTACATTCATCAGCATAATATTTGACAATGAAATAATTACTTTTATGTGGAGGTTCTAAGTAATGTTATTGACTTAATTATGTCAAAGCATCCTTGTGAGTAGTATTTTAGAAAATAAAGTAAATGCCTTTTCCAAAAAGCCATGTTTTAATGATATCAGAAAATGAGCTTTGAATGTAACATCTGAGGCTTAAAAGCTGCAATTTGTATTAATACTAATAGCTCTAGTGCAGGTAGAAAGGCACCAACAGAATGTTAAATATTCAAAAGTGTTGCTATATTTTTGAGAGGAAAGAAGACTTTGCTCTAATGTTTATTATTTGCTTTGTTTCTGGATCTTAAACTATTCAGTGTACTTGCTTATCTGCCTTTTATTTTTGTTTTATTGTATTTTTTTATATGCAAAAAGAAATTTTTCAGAATGGACATGCTATAACTGGATTCTTAGTTATAGAGCATGTCAGCATATACATTTTTATCCCCCTAAAGTGCTAGTGCTCTACTAAAGAGAAAGGTGAAGATGTTTTCATGTAAGATAAATAAAAGGTAATCAAACCATTTTTTATTATTTGATTATTTTTTATTTATAAGGATCTTTTTGGACACTTTTACTCAAGGAAGATAGTAGACTAAGTGGCAGTCCCCTGTAGTTGATATTCAGAACCTGAAAACTTTCTCTGTACAAGATCTTTGTAGGTGCTTGCAGTGATATATGGAGTACACTCTTAAAAAACAATAACAGAAACATGTAATGCGAGGAGAATTTTACTGATATTAGGTTGCTAAGAATCTGCTAAAGAAAGACGTTGAATGAAAAACAGAATACTGTGGTTCAGTTTGCTCCTCATCTTGCAAAATAAAAATCTAAAAAAAAAAAAATACCTATACTATAGGTAGTTTTGGGGGAAAAGGGACCTCACGGGAAGTCCTACATGCTTTCTACTGAAACTAATTTGCTATACAATGTAATCCAGAGACCTATAAGGAATAGATAAAAGCCATGCCCTAGTGGTTATGTTATTCCACTGCAATGGGAGATGGAAGACTGACTTCTACACCAAATTTCCTGGGGTTATTCTGTTGGGGTTTTTTCCTCTTTAACTTTTATTTTAATCTGGTTATTTTATTATGTAAAACTCATGAATAGTCTGAACAATGTGATGTAAACATCCAAAACCAGTTTTAGTTGCTTGTTACAGCATAATGAAACTAGTGCCTGTAAGCTCAAGAATCCTCCCAATACTTAAAAGCTGTGAAGTTTAATAATACCCTGCTGTTTCCATACTGACATTAAATATCTCAGTGAAATAGAGATCAGAACATTAAAATATTTTTTTTTTAATTAATGGATCGATAGTTCACCTCACCTACCATTAAAACAACTATGCAATTATTGACCAAATTAAAATGCAGAAAGCTCCCACCAGTTGGTGACACAGAGGAACTAATATTGATGCTTCATGGAATTTTAGAAACCAAATTGTCTTTTTGTTTTAAAAACAGAAAGACAAAAATGAAACAAAGAAAAAACCAGAACAGAATATCTTTCCTCTTTCTTTGCTGCCAAGTACTTCAAAAGTGAAATCCACTGACAGGCAAATGACTTTAAAAGATTATATGAATGTAGGTAAATTATGTGTGTACAGTAATACTTTACTAGAATTTTATTAGTATTAGTTCTCTATTCAGAGAAATATGATAGTTAAAAAAATGAAATGTTACCTAAATATTCCATATTTGGTCTAGAAAATCATCATTGAATTAAGTAATAAAAAGTCACTGAAATCTGATCCAATGTGCACCATACTGTATGAAACCAAAGACAGTAATTATTATTGAATATCCATGCATGTAAAAAGATCTCAGCTGTATGGTTCCTCTAAAAAAGAATAAAAATCAAACCAACAAAACCATGAAACAAACAAATGAAAAACCAAACAAACAAATGAAAAAACAGACTAAAAAAACCCAACCAACTCAAACATGGCCAGAAATCAGTATTTTTTCTCCATAAAATTTCAAAAAAGATCAGGATTTCAAAAGAAGAAAAAAAAAGAAAGAAATAAAATAAGACCCTAAGATTTTCAAGGAGAATTAATAGTATGGCTCATATTTGGAGTAGGAGGGTCCCTAGAAAAATCACTGCTCTTCAACCATTACTTTTATCAAAAGGTTTGACAAGTATGGGAGAAGTTTTAGAGACTGTTGAAGTAGGTTCTTAAGCTGGAAACATGAAAATTTGTTCTAAAGTGATTTTATTTCTGCTGTACAAAATCATTAGGTACATGTGGTAAATTTTTAGTAGCACGTGGCCTATGTGTGAAGATGTGGTGGGCTTCCTTGTGTCAGGCAGAGCTAGTTCCAGCTGGCTGCACAATGGACCTACTGCAGGATGCTGGTGGCATCTCTGTGAAAACATGTTTAAGAAAGGACAGAAAAGGCTGGACAGGCAAAAGACAAAGGAAGAGGAAACACCAAAGTCAGAGGGTAAGGCAGAGAATAAAGAGAAAAGGGGAGAGGAGGAAGAGAGGACCCAGCCCAGAGCAGATGGGTATTTCCTGAAGGAACTATACTCTGTGGGAGAACACACATTTTTTATTTATTTATTTTTCCAAGAAGGACCGAATAAAACCCGTGGGAAAGCACACACCAGAGCAAGGGATATCTGTAAGAAGGAAGGCGTGGCAAAGAGGAGCCACCAATACCTATTTCCCCCTATATCTTATCCTGCTGCTCAGTGAGGGAGTAAGAAAGTCTGGAGTGAAATTGTGAAATCTGGTTTGGTAGAGTAGGGAAGAAGTGTGTTGTTTTAATGTTTGTCTAGCTTTGTTCCTACCCAAATCTATTTTAAATGACAACAAATTAAATTAATTTCCCCCAGTATTTGGTAAACAGTCTCCCAGTATTTGGTAAACAGTCTCCCAGTCTTTATCTCAGCCCACAAGCTTTTTCATCCTGTTTTCTCCCCCAGTCTCACTAAGGGAGGGGAGTGAACAAGTGGCTGGGTTGGTGTTTGCCTGTTAGCCAAGGCTAACCACCAAAGCAATAAAAATATTGTATTGAAATAATCTTACAAGACAGGCTTAAAGTTCTGCAGAAACAGTCACCACTGAAATAAGCACTGATTAACCAAAAGGTGCAAGTATTTATCTCAGAATTCTTAAGAATAATACAATGGTTTATATTTTCTCTTGGATTGACACTGATATATAATCCAAGTTCTGGAAACAGCTTAATCAGAAATACTTGCAATGAATTATCATCAATGACTGGCTTATTTCCAGAGAATGCATTACCACTGAAGAGATTTACCAATGTCTTTCACTACTGTAGTGGGTTGATCTTGGCTGGACGCCAGGTACCCACCAAAACTGCAACTGGACAGAGGAACCCCACGAGGGGCTGCAGGGTAATCTCAGCTCCAGCTCAAGTGCCTGGAACACCTCCTCCCCCTCCTTCTCCACTGACCTTGATGTCTGTAGAGTTGTTCACATGTTCTCACTCCGCTCTTCTGTGGCTGCAATTTTCATCTGCCAAATAATTTTTTTCCCCTTCTTAAATATGTTATCACATTGGTGTTGCTATCATTCCTGACTGGCTTGGCCTTGGTCAGCAGCAGGTCTCTCCTGGCGCCGACTGGAATTGCCTCCACTGGACATGGGGGAAACTTCTGGCAGCTTCTCACAGAATCCAACCCTGTAGTCCCACCCACTACCAAAACCCAGCCACGGAAACCCGATACTACTACATATTACAACTACCTATCATTCACTTTTGCGTTTGTGGGTGAAGATACTTGTCACTGACTCCTTCATATAGGTGTAAACACATTCACAAACACATGTTATTGTAGCCTCTTGTTGCTTGACTGCATTGTTTATTTTTGTCCAGTGGCATCCAAGATATCTTCATGGAGATCTGAAATGTAATAAAGAATCAGGGCCTCTGTCACCCAGTTTTGGGTACCACAAAGAGTCTAGAATGATAATCACAGTCTTTGCATAGGCAGTTGAATTTATCACTGGTATTTTTTCTAGCTTAGAGACAGTAAATGTAGTTTCCCCTCTTTTTTATTACTAGTTTTTTAGTAAGATTAAACTTTAGCAGTTGGAGAGGTTTGGAATTCCACACCAGCACCACAACCCCCCCTCCCCATTACACTCTTTAAAGGGAAGAAAGGAGAGTTAATTCTTGAAAGTGTTTTCTTTTTGGAAAGTCACAAAAAGCTATATTGACGACCTTCGTTCTCCACCTCACATAAAGCTGTCCTTGTATTTCCAATAAACCTCCAAAAAGAAACACAGTATTTAAAATTTTGGGACTGTGAGAATGACTTTAGTTCACACTATACCACACAAAAAGGAAAAGTTTGAATTTTCAGTGCATAAATATTGACTTTTACTATCATTATATTAACAACATCAATTAATATGAAAGAAGTCATAATTCAGAAACATTTTAGATATATCAATTCTCTATTTCCATAACATCAAAATGGATTAAATTATTTAAATTCTATGTTAACCTCTTTCTTGAATAGAAAGGCTGCCAGATTGGTCCAAAGGGCAAATCATATGCTGAGCTGCTTATGAATAAACCACAATTTATGATTAAATTTGAGAGTTTCTGACATATTAGCCTGTAGAATTTGCTAGAACAAGCTACAGAGGTGACAAATGTTATTCATTAAGTCCTACTGATGAGTTCACAGAGTCATTTACATATCCAGGTGTACTATTTTCAGTGCTGATAACTCACACTAGCTTTTCTTAGTAGACAAAACACACATAGATAGTTAAATAATGGGAAACTTTTAGAAACTACCTTAGAAATAAATATTTACCTGAAAATGCAAAAGCAATTGCACATCTGTCACGGTGTTTTAAATGTGATAAAATAACCTGGTTTGAAGCTTAAATAGTGTTAGCTATATTCAAGAACAACTCTGTGAGAGGAGTAATGAGAAAAAGGCACCTGAGGATAATGAAGAACTGTATTTGAAGCTAAAACTATCAAGTCTAAATGCTTATAAATTCATATTAAGCATCAGATATGAAGAACCACATCTTTATACTGTTCATCAACCCAAAGCTTCCATGCAGATAATGAAAGGAAAAAGACAGACTTTCAAAAATTACCATACAAAGCAGTTTTTCTTGAGATCTCATAGGAATTTGCAGTGTAGGGATAATTGATTTTTTTTTTTAAAGTAGGTGCTCTTCTATTTTGTCTTTCACTAAACACTAATGAGTTGAGCAAATGAGATAGACATAACCTTGTATATTATGATGAGTTAGGAGATATGTCTCATCTTTGTGTGTCTATAGGCTGCTTTCTCTCTGGCACAAGGGATAGACAAAAGCAGCCTGGCCCAGACTCATTAAGAGAGACAATGGTCATGTCTGAAAAGTGCAGTGTAGTTTCATATTTGAGATCTCTGAGAAAACTAGTCTGTCAGTGAAGCACAATGCATGTTGTTGACTAGGACTTAAAACATGGGTAGTCCTGACTGTGGCACTGAAGTGAGACTCATTACACTTCTCCCTAACTAATAAGTTCAGACACAATGTTACATTCTTATAGATATGCTGCATTTAATTGGGAAGTTAGCTCTGTCAACATTACTAAGAAATCTTTATAAGAGGCCATAACATTTTAACATGATTTTAAGATCTGATAGTTAAATTAATTATTTTGGTTTTGGAAAAAAAAGTATTTCAAATCTCAGTAATGTGTATCTGAAGAGAACTTGAATATAGAAATTTCGTACTTGCAATATCAATCAGATTCAAATATTTGTTGTGGAGGAAACGGAGTGCTGTGGTTTAGGAATGGTACTCCTCCATTTAGTTCCCCCACTGGCTCAGAACTGGCATTTCCCCACCACTCTCTCCACCACGCTTACTCAGATGTCCACCCAGACTTTCACTTACTTGCCCTCCTCAAATGGACAGGGTGAGAAAATAGAAAATAAAAACTCATGGGTCAAGGTAAAGATAGGGAGACTGCTTATCATTTACCATCATGGACAAAACAAACTCAATTTGGGGAAAATATTTTTGCTTTATTGCCAAGTAAAAAAGATTCGTGTAATGAGAAACAAAGACAAATTATTAAAACAATGCTTCTCCCCCACCCCTCCTTCTGCAGACTCAACTTCACTACTTCTCTGCTGACTTTTCTACACATCTCCCCAGAGTGGTCTAGGGTGAGATGGGGGATTAAGTGTTCTGAGTCCATATGAGCACCTCTGCCTCTCCTTCTTCCTCAGAATTTTCTCCTGCTCCAGTATGGGTTCTTCCACAGACTGCAGTCCTTTGTAGAGACATCAGGAACTGTCTGTCCCTGGCATGGGGTAGCTCTGACCTCTTTTTCCATAGACTACCCCCGCAGCACAACTTTGTCATGTACAGCAAATACAGTGACGAAGCAGTGTGGGGAGAACTCGTGAACGCCTGACTAAGGACCACTTATGTTCTTCTTTCTGATTTCTTTACAGAAATTCAAAATGTCATTATCGTTCTGATATCAGAAAGAATAATTTTCACCAAGTTTCTCTAAGAACACACATATGTGCACATGCATGTGGCCCAAAGATTCCTAATTTATCAAAAGATAGGCTGGGTAATTTCTGGCAGTGTAATAGGTTACTTGAAGAGCAAGATGACACATCTTACTGCCATCAAGAAGACATTCTTCGTTTATTCTGCATGTGCTCCAGAGGTCTACACCATATGACTTTCATTCTCTGGCTGTGAATTGAGAAATAAGCACATATAAATGATAGTATATCTGAACTTTCTTACCTGCAATCTTAGAATGCCATCAAAGACTCTACAACGGAAGTACCCATCTCTTTGCTCTGACAGCAAACGGTTTATTACTTGTTCAGATTTAATTATCTTTGATGCCTAAAGAAAGATGGATCCTGTGGGGTATTTTTTTCTTGGATAAATTCTACAAGTAGTGAAACAAAACTACACAGTTTTTATGGAGTACTATCATAAAGAAGGTTTTAGTTATCCAACAGCATCTGCTTGTGCCTTTTCCAGTCTTGCAGTTATTGTGAAGGGATATGCTGCAGTCATATAGTACTTAGGGACAGGACAGACTTCAGCTGTTAAAGAACTGATAGGACACACACACAAAAAGAGACCTATCTTAATCTCAGTGATGGTTTTAGTCCCTAGATGAGAACATCACTGAAAATGTATTTATAAGCATTTTCTCTTTTCATAATACAACCAGATACTTGGTAGCTCTATGTGACTCATAATCTAAATACATCAAAGGGCAGGAATGACATTTTCCTACTGAGCTGAGGTTTTACACTGTGACTCTAACCAGTAGCTTGGTGGAAGAATGAGATAAAAGACTTTGCTTTTCCTTCACAGTGTTAGCTGCTTCAGCATGTATGTTCTACAATTAAATTGATGCAGGGGATAAGATAAAAAAGTGAGGTTAAATGTAGAAAAATAGTCTTGTAACTCTTTCCCACATTGTGAGGAACTTGCTTTCCTTGAATGAAAAACTACTTTATGCATGAATATAAAATAGTTCTGTTGTGGGAATTTTGAACTATTTATATGATCAAAAGAACACCAAGCTGACTGATGCAGCTGATTTGCTAGATGGAAGAGATGCCTTCCAGAGGGACGTAGACAGGCTTGAGGAGAGGGTCCATATGAACTTCAAGAAGTTCAACAAGGCCAAGTGCAAAGTCCTGCACCTGGGTCAGGGCAACTCCCAGTATCATGAGGATGAATGGATTGACAGCAGCCCAGTGGACATGGACTTGAGGATACTGATGGTTGAAAAAATAGATATGAGCCAGTAATGTGTGTTCACAGCCCAGAAAGTCAATCATATCCAGGTGTTCATCAAAAGAAGCATGGCCAGCAGATTGAGGGAGGTGATTCTTCCCCTCTACTCCACTCTCACAAAAACCCACCTGGAATAATCCAGCTCTGTAATCCCAGGTACAAGAAAGACACGGACCTGTTAGAGCACATCCAGAAGAGAGCAGCGTGAGTGATCAGAGCAGCAGAACACCTATGCTATGAAGACTGGCTGAGAGAATTGGGTTTTTCAGCCTGTAAAACAGAAGGCTCTGGGCAGACCTGATTGTGACCTTTCATTTTAAAGTGAGCTTATAAGAAAGATGGAGAGGAACTTTTAATGAGGGCCTGTAAAAAAAAAGTGGCCAGTCTTTGCGAACGAAGATCTGGGAAAGGTGTTTTTACCTTTCAAGCTTGCGCAATGGATTTTTTAGGTGAGACACAGCCTGCG
>JAWWLV010000001.1:71134653-71156069 GCA_035041135.1 Platyrinchus mystaceus
ATAGTTTACAATATAGTTTAAATGGTTTAACCTAAAGATAATACATTTGCAAGGGAAGATCTGTGAATGCATTTATATGTAAATGCAAAAGACAATGATAAGGAGTTATTTATAACCAAAATTTAAAAAATTTATACAAAGTAAGCCTCCTAAATCCATCTGAAAATTTATTTTTAAGAGTCTTGGACCTCCAACTCTTGGTACCTCCAAGGAGATCTGTATTCAAATTACATTTAAAAGTTTAAATAAGTCTGTGTGCCACCATGTAGATAGTATAAATTGTCATAGCTCTGTAGGCATCAATGCTAGCTTATACTATTTTTTTTTTTAAAAAAAGAAGAAAAATAAATATTAACCACATTCCATTCCATTAACAAAAGTATTTAAAGAAGGAATTTATAGTGAGCTAGTTGGTGGATGAAGACCAAATTGCAGAAAAGTGGAGGAGTGGGGTGCAGGGCTGAAACATCTAGGGAAACAGGGTAGCGGAGGCTCTCACACTTCCCCTCAGCAAGTGACAGAGCTGCAATCCATCTCGTGTGCCAGTACATGAGTGCATATGACTTGGTAAACATGATGGGAGTTCTGGATAGAACTGGCAACGAAAACTAAGGTGGGAAGATGATGCTGTATGCAAAGGAGCAGCACAAATGCACAGAGCTTTCCTTTTAAGTGGTTGATGTCTGTTTGAGAATTTATGGGCCAGAATCTCAGGGGAGATCAGCAAGGAAAGTATGTTTCTCAGGCTGCTCTGCCAGCGGTTGCACAAGAAGCTGGGAGGGGACATAGCTGGGACAGCTGAACCCAGCTGAGCAGAAGGATATTCCATACCACATGGTGTCATGATCAGCAATAACTACAGGGGTCAGAAGAAGGAAGGGGGTGACATTCAACATGATGGCATTTGTTTCTCAAGTAACATACATATGATGGAGGCCTGCTTTCCTGGAGATGGCTGAACACCTGCCTGTCGATGGGAAATAGTGAATGAATTCCTTGTTTTGCTTTACCTATTGAATGGTCCTTATCTCAACCCATGGGCTTTCGCATTTTTACCCTTTTGATTCTTTCACCCATCCCGCTGTGGGGAAATGAACGAACAGCTCTGTGGGGCTTAGGTGCCTGCTAGAGCTAATCCACAGCAGCTGACAACATTGTGAGGCTGGTCTCAAAATGGAAAAATGGAAATTTCACATCTATTTTCAAGAAAAAAAGGAAGAAAGACCTGGGAAATGAAATTATAATCAGCTTTTCCTCATTACTCTGGAAGATTTTGAAGCAAATCCTGCTGTAAGTCATTTACACCTACATGAAGAAGGAGATTGGGAACAGCCAGCATGTATTTACCAAAGCTTCTGTAGCAGCCTGATGGTCTTCACTGGTGAGATGTCTGGCTGTGTGGGTGGGGGGAGAGCCATGTATGTAAATTACTTTGATTTTTGCAATATTCTCACAGCCAGCCATAATATATTTGCAGCCAAATCTCCTGAAGTTTGACAAAATTTTCAAAGTTACGTACTTGGGATGGAATAATCCCATACTCCTGTACAGTTTTGGCATTGCCAAATGGCTAGAGAGCAGGTTTCCAGATAATTGTCTGGGAATCCCTGTGGCAGGAAGTTAAATATGTACCAGCAGAGTAATCTCCATGGCAAAGAAGGCCATCCTGTGCTGTGTTATCAAGCACGTAGGCAGCTAGACAAAAAATGCTACTCCTTTCTGCTTGGTATTGTGTTTGCAATTACATCTGAAGTGCCCAGTTTTGGACTTCCCTTTACAAGGAAGACACTGAAAAACTGCAACAAGTTTGCTCACAAAAGAATCAATAAAATTATATGGGGACAGGAACACAGTGTATAAGAAGCAGCTTTGCTGAGACCTCCTTGGAAGTGCACAGTGAAAGCTCTAAAGGTAATGTACACACCAGTGATTAGTGATTTTCCTTAGGGGTCTGTGTTGGGTGCAGGCACTGTTTAACATCTTTGTCAGCAGCATAAACAGTGGGGCTGAGTGTACCGCCAGCAGATTTGCAGATAACACCAAGCTGTGTGGTGTGGTCAACATGCTGGAGGTAAGAAATGCCATCCAGAGGCACCCTGACACGCTTGAGAGGTGACACTGCGCTAATGAAGGTCATTTTATGAAGTTCAACAAGGCCAAGTGCAAGGTCCTGCACCTGGATCAGGGCAATCCCAAGCACAAATACATTCTTGGTGGATAATGGATTGAGAGCAATCCTAAGATTTGGGAATGCTGGTGGATGTGAAGCTTAACATAAACCAGCAATGCATGCCTGTAGCCCAGAAATAC
Organism: Platyrinchus mystaceus; assembly: GCA_035041135.1. Classification (NCBI taxonomy): domain Eukaryota; kingdom Metazoa; phylum Chordata; class Aves; order Passeriformes; family Tyrannidae; genus Platyrinchus; species Platyrinchus mystaceus. Next base: position 71,136,964 of record JAWWLV010000001.1, read on the forward strand.
AATTGTGTACTGGGCTGCTTTTGGGGTTAACAGCAGGTCTGTGAGCTCTTGGAGGAAGAGATTGACTTGGCAAACTTTCACATGTATCCTTGAAGATAACTGAGTGTTATACACAGCCTAATTAAAGAACAAAGACTAAGTTTGTGAGTTTGTTGTGTAGGAATCACAGCTTAACCTTGGGCATCTCCAGGTGTCTCACGTCTACTGCCAAATGTATTAACAATAATAGATAGCCAATTAAAATGCTGTTGCTTGCTTGCTACTTGCTTGCTGCTTTAGAGGAATATAAAAAGGAGCTGAGATTAATAAAGAAAGTTTTTATGTGTCCCCAAATAAGCCTTCTTTTCTTTCTTTCTTTCTATTGACTGTCACGACATAACTGTAACAGGCTGCACTAAAGGAAAAGTGACCAGCAGGTCAAGGGAGGTGATTCTGTCCCTCTAGTCCTCTTTGGTGAGACCCCATCTGGATAACTGTGTCCAGCTCTGTAGGCCCCATTATAAGAATGATGTAGACCTGCTGGACCGAGTCCAGAGAAGGACCACAAAGATAATCAGAAGGCTGGAACACCTCTCCTATGAAGAGAGGCTGAGACAGTTGGGGATATTTAGCCTGGAGAAGACTTTGGGGACACCTTATAGCAGCCTTCCAGTACCTAAAGGGGGCCTACAAAGAGTATGACAAGGGACTTTTTGCAAGGGCAGGTAGTGATAGGTCAAGGCGAATGGCTTTAAACTGGAAAAAAGTAGGTTTAGATTAGATATTAGGAAGAAATTCTTTACTGTGAGGGTGGTGAGACACTGGAACAGGTTGCCCAGAGAAGTTGTGGATGCCTCATCAGTGGAAGTGTTCAAGGCCAGGTTGGATTGGGCTTTGAGCAACCCGGTCTACTGGGTGGCATCCCTGCCAGTGGCAGGAGGTTTGGAGCTAGGTGACCTTTAAGGTTCCTTCCAGCCCAATCCATTCTATGATTCTATGATGCAATTAACTAATTTTAAGTGAATGTGTGTGTTAGTATATTGCAGGTTTCCCTATAACAAAATCATACTACACTTTGAAACTATTTGAGGTGAGATCAAGATCACTTAAAAAAAAAAAAGGAGACAATGAGGAACTAAAGCAAAAATGTGATAGACATTAACTAGAAAAGGATTCAACAGTTTGGCTAAGTTTGCCAGATAAGAATTAGTTTCTGTGCCCTTTAACTTTATAGTAAAAAACCAGAGCAAATGACTACATTTGATAACCAGTGTAATAATGTGTCACAGCAAGGTTTTACAGAAACAGTAAACTGTTTTACAGTTAACTGTAAAACAAAACCCAATGGTAATAAGACATATGTGACTACTGTGGTTTTAAGATTAAATGAGAGAGAAGAAGGAAGCTCTTCAGCACACAGTCTTCTAAAAAATTAATTCATTTTTTCTCATTAAATTTCAAAATGAAGAAACTAAAAAGTATTTTTTTTTTTTTATGTATCCTAAAATTTTGGTAACTAATATCAGAGAGTTGCATTTGATAGATAATAGGTAATAGATAGTAGATAACAGATAATAGATAATAGTCTTGTGAAAACCTAAGCAAATATAGTTTAACATGATAACAATAACATGAAAAATACTCAAGGCAAAAAATTAATTGACAATAAAATTCAGAAATAATAAGTGATTGCATATGATGTCTAATTTTTTCTTAATATTTCACATGAATGTTACTAGCATAAATATAATCTTTAAAGAACATTGTCATTCCCTAAGGATCCCAAACTTTGTCTATCTAATACAGGTAAAAAAATTATAAGAAAATAATGCTATCTTGTTCATCATGTCTGCTTTTTAAATGTCACCAAAAAAGAAAGATTAATGATCTAATGTGCTTTTATCCAAGGAGCATAATTAGTCTGCTTCACTGACACAACTAATTAAGAGGGACATTTTAAAAGAAAACAATATGTTAAAGGCTAATTAAAGTTTTGGAACTTATATGACAAGCCATGTTTTATGTGTTACTGGAAAACATTTTTAAGAGTCAGGGTCACAGTTTTCAGAAGGCCTTGTACTTTGCAATTGATACAATCTACAGTATTCTTTTTTTCTAAGCAATATTTCTTATGAGAGTTTTAAATGTTTTGTGTTTCTAAGTAAAAATGCAAATTAATTTCTACTTGGTTTTGACATTTTTATGCCACATTTGTGAAATATAAGATAATTTCTTGTGAACTATAAAAATCTGGATCCAAATTGTATTTTAAGCAAGTATGAATGAGAAAAATTAACAAGACAATAGCAACTGTATATTGGCAATTATGTAAAATTTTTTCATATTGCAGCATCTGTAGATAACAAAAATTAAAACTATTTATTCACATGCAAATTATTCAGGTCTATTTGGTACATTTTTTATAATTTATAAGTCAATGCAGAGTTACACAAAATCTGTGCAAATATTACCTTTTCTGTTTCCTTTACACCAAACAAGTAGAGTTATTTCTTCATTTATTTATAATAGAAACATATTTTCCTCTTGTAAGTTTTAACCTGGTGAACTGTGAGAATATATTAATATTAATGTAATTGCAGGAGAGGTAGCAGTGTCTTAGCAAGAACAACTGACAGTAGAATATGCAAACTGTAGGCCATGTTTTGTTGACAGTGAGAGTTTAAACAGGTACATAATATGATGGTGATAAATATTTGAAAAGAACTTTGATTTAGAGATGACTATTTCTGTCTACTGACTATAAAGTCTAGTTGACTTTGATGAATTGCTTAATTTTTATGTAACTAAATGTAGATGAGATGAACCCCATAATTTGTGTAAATGATGCACACTTTTTATGAAAATTAAAAATATGAACTGCTAAAATTGAAGCATGAGAAGTACTATATCCTGAGGTGCATTAAGCAAAATATAGCTAACTGGTTTAACCGGTAAGAAGAGATTGCTCCACTGTACTCTACAATGGTGCGTCTGCATTTGTGTCCTATGTGCAGTTTTGAGCTCCACATTATTAGAAAGTGTTCAAAGGAAGGCACTAAACATGTTGAAGGGTCTAGAGGGAGTGACGTATAAGGAGTGGCTGAGGATGCTATGTCTGATCAGCACAGAGAAGAGGAAACTGAGGGAAGACATTGCTGTCTGCAACTTCCTCATGCGTGGGAGTGTAGATCTCCACATGCGAGTGGAGATGGATGAGCTGATCTTCTCTTTGTGATGTTCAGGGAGAAGATGCAAGGGAATGTTGTAGAGTTATTTGAGGAAAAGTTCAGACCGGATATTAGGAAAAAGTTCTTCACTGAGACACTGTTCAAGCACTGGAACAGGGGTCCCAGGGAGGTAATCGTGGCTGCAAGCTTGTTGATGTTCAAGAGGCATTTGGATAATGCTCTTAGATATGCTTTAACTTAGGTTGACTTGTGTGGAGTCAGGAGTTGGCTCAATGATCCTTGTCAGTCCCTTCCAAATCAAGATATTCTATGATTCTATGAATTATGGGTACATGTAGATAGAAAGAATTATTAGTTCATAATAGGAACCTATTATGCTATGAAATGCTGTCAAATTATGCAAGCAATAGAAGAACAAAAAACCCAAATTTGGTGATATTTAAAAGAACCCATTTTTCATGGGAAATGATCTGAAAAATAGTTATTTGATTTGGAAAAACGACAAATTTTGAAATGCCAGTTTTCAGCTAAATAAGAAGTAACATCTTGCACTGCTCCAGAGATATCTGTGTGTGAAATAAAGGCTAAGTGTAGACATTTAAAAATGTGATTTTTGGCAGTAAAGCAAATAGCATTTGAAACTATTCCAGTCTTTAAAGGCTTTTTCATGCTTACTGGCTACTAGAACACTTCTTAAGATATTTCAGAACTCAGTTACTTACATAAACCGAGTACTGAAAGATAATTCTTTATAGCTATACAACTACTGTAGTAAATATAGAGAATATATCCAAACAATATAAGTAGGGGGAAGGTTGAGCTTGCTGTCATTACTGAAAAAGGAAAATCCATAAGAAAAAAGTTCCTGCCTTTCTCCAAGTGAAAGAAACACTGGTGTGAGACAACTGAACTATTCTGAGGATATTCTGAATTCTCAATTTGTCAGCTTTAGAAGCTGACAGCTTTCACAGCTGTGGGAAGTAAAGGTGAACCATATTTCCCTCCCATATGAGCTCTCTGCATTTTAGGCTCTATGGAGACACAGTGAATTCTTCTAAGAGGCTGACACACAAAAGACCAACAGTGCTACAGTGGTGAATGTGTCTTGTGCTGATTGAAAAACTAAACCATGTTGAAGTTTCTATAAGACGAGATGTTTTATCTCAAGGTAGATTAATTCATAGAAAAAAAAATCTAAAAATTATGCTGCTGAGGAACTGAAAAACATCCACTGGCAGGTTTCCTCAACCTCCACTAAAACTTAAAATTAAAAAAAGAAACACAACAGATGAAAAAAACCCATGTGATTAAGTCCTAGTAGCTACTCTTGTCAACTTCCATTTAAATCATTTAATGCACAGATATAATTGATTAGTGTCTTGGACTGTTCTCTTCTTACACCTCTTTCAATAAACAGAGCTTTGCTCTCATGTTTCCATTTATCCTTCAAATTATTATGCAAGTGTACAGTTATACAAATAAATAACTTGGTAGAATAAATCAGATTTATTACTGTGTCCTTCAGATAATTTCCCACTGGTACAGAATGCAGTGTTGGCAGGGTAACTGTGCTGTCATTTCTCTCCATAACAGGTTGGAGCAGAGAGCTCTATCATTCTAGAGAACTAGTAAAGACTAGGAGTCCCACAGGAAGTCTGATTTTTGCTTCACTGCCAAAATACATTACATTTAAACAATGTCATTCAGAAATGGACAGATAAAATTTCATCCTTTGCCTTGCAAGGTGACATAAAGTTTCTTAAAAGGATTTCCAAACAACTGCTGTAGTCCCTCTGCCAGTGTTGTTCGACCCCTCTGGTGGAAATCCCTTCTCAAAAGGTTTCACCATGTTTTTTATTATATAGAGACAGCTTCCAGAGATGTCTAAGTTCCTCATCCCTTAACTGGTCTTGCATCCTAGAGGTGTGACAGCCCAGTAATGTGTTTTGAAATGAAAATTTGTGTTTCAGCATGAGTAACAAATCAAACGTAGACTGTATTTTATCCTATTTGAAATGTGTGTGTTGAAATTGAGCTCTCATTTGCAATTCACAGTTAAGGCTATCCTGAGTCTTTTACATTATTTAGAAGGCCTTGTTGCAGAAAATAAAATGGAGCAATAATAATTTATGCCTCCTGAGGATCTAAAAGCTATTGTAAGCTTCTCCAACTTTTTTTTTTTTTGTTTAGGTAATATTTACCTTTTTTTTTTTTTTTTTTAGACTTCCTGCTTTTGTATGCTTTGACCACTTTTAGTTTCTATTGCAGTAGATCATTCTGCTGTTACTTTTGTGTGTGTGTGCCCTTTCTTTGCCCCTTTTGCCAGATTGTCTTGTTTGGGGTTTATTTCCTGTGCTTGATTCTTCTTTCTATTTTCTACTGACCAACCTATAAGAAACCCCACTCAAATATTCTGAAGGAAAAAATTATCCACAAATATTACCAAGAAATGAACACTTGAAAATACATATATGAGTCATAGGAGCATTTTAAAAACTTGGGAGTCTATCTGATCTTAAAAAAAACCATGTACCTGAAAATAAGATTAATTTACTTGTGAAAGGTCAGTACAAGAGCTTCAAGAACCTGATCATTGAAAGCATGATCAACAATCCTCAAGGAAGCAATTTGTGAGTTGTTACAACAGAGAAAACAATGAATAACAATTATATTTAACGGAAAAGTACTAAAACCAGAGAATTAAAACTTGATGAAAATGGAATTTTTATTTTTCAGAGGACAGATTTGAAATCTCAGCTCTATCTACAGCAATACTAAAATGTATTATGAGCAGAATCAAGATAAAATGAGTTTATCAAAAAAAGGAGAGGATAAATTTGTGATTAAGGCACTAATTCGAGAAATATTTTCATACTGATATAATTAGCTGTTAAAGAAATGTCTTTTTCTTCTCATTTCTGTTAATCTTAAAATTATGATCATAAAATATCAACGTTTCTCATTCTAAGTTAAAAATCTTCATGATTTTAGATATTTCAGAATGGAATATTTGTACCATAATGTTCTGTTGGGTACTAAATTAAGGAGGGGTTTTTATCCAAAGGAAAAATTGAAATAAAAATATTTCCCTATTCTCTAGCCAAAGGAAGATGAAATAAACTGATAAGTGACTAAAAGAATCAGAAAAGTTGAGTTCTCCCAAAGTGCAAAATTGGCACTATGAGTACTGAGCAACACTGTCTAATGCATGTCACCAGATGAAGTTTGGTCATAATTCAGTGTAACACCAAGGTAGAACCACTGATTTTTTCATCTGTACTTCTTCTCTTATGTTCCCACATGCATATAAATCATGTACAAGCATTTTAAAAAAAATAGCTACCTTTTTCCCCCTCTCATTTCTGTAGCTGCAGGACTTCTCTAGTGTAAACTGTCTAAAATTCTGACTAGTCATTCTCGTGTTCTGGCTTCCTTTTTCCATGTAGCTTGTATGGATCCTGATTTAAGAATTTGTCATGTATTATTAAGTTCCACCAAATTTGATAGAGTTCCTTCTTGGTCCTTAATTTGGGTTTAACTCATTCTTTCATTTCCTTTGCCCTTTCCTTCCTTACACAGTTAATTAATGCTGCCCTGCCCTTTTAACAGATTCTTTCTTTTTGAGGCAGTTCTGTACAAATTCCCCTTGTGTTTGTCACAGTGACTGGCATTGCTTATGCAGTAGTCCATCACTTATTCAGAACAGGGCATTTGATCCAAATGAAAGGCAAAAGGGAAAAAGTAAGTTTGGATAGTCATATGTGTGCAAATTGCCAACTTTAACACATTCAGACTCACTTAAAAGATTGCTGCACTTTGTTAGAAAGTTCATATTCCTTGGCATGCTCTCCTGTACCATTTGCTGTCTTAGCAGAGTCTTGGCTCAGCATTACCTGCTGATGCTGCAGGCTCTTTTTGCTCAGAAGAGTGGTCTGGCCTTCTTATTAAATATCGGATAGGAGGAATTATGAGCATCCCTGAATAAAAATTAAATTATTTTGGAGATGTAATTGAAATATTAATTAGATAAAGGTGTCCCCATGGCATGATTTTTTTAATTGCAGTTATAATCAACAAAATAACAGGGATTATCTTCATTTCTAATCCATTCAAATTAAAGCTCCAAATAATGTAGTTTATTTTACTACAAAAATGACATTGACATGGCTGGCATGTTAAGCTGTTACTGCACCTTTGGTCCAAATGAACTGCCTCTGTGTTGACTACAGCCTCTTCATCCCTTTAGAACTCCAGCAGCTGCAGAAGAGATTCAAACAAGTTTGCCAGGCTCTAAACTTTCTATCAAAGCACATCTGGCTTAGTTGGTAAAATAAACTGTTGATTGCACAGTATTTGAAGTACTTGGCTTGAAGTACCTCCCCAGACTTTAAATATCAGTCTGCCTGAGACACTACTGAGATGATCTCAACTACAGCCTTTTCCTTTAGCAATATGCTTCTTTCTCAGCAATATGTTTCTAATTTATCCTTGCCACATTCAAAATCATTGTTACACTGTCTGATGTGAATTTGCCTCAGCTTCTCCCTTCTGGTTTTGAAATCATCTCTATCGCTCATCTCAGTTCTCCACTTCAAGCAGTAGTTCAGTTTGTTTTGTAGATAACTGCTTTTGTACTCTCAGATTATAATGGTGATATGCTCGACCAGTCATCTTCACTCATATTTTTTTCTTAGAGCAGACAGCTTCACTTTGGCAAAAAAAGATTGTAAAGCACAATTTTAGTCTCCTGAGATAATTCAGATATCTTATCTACTCTTCCCTAGCTCCAATGCCTGATCCTACCTACAGGAACAGACAACAGGGAATTTGTGTTGCTGTGAATGTCCCAGCCCTACCAGACTCACATCTTCTTCATATCCATCTAGAAAATAAAGCAGAAGCTATCTGTCTACACTTCTACTTGTTCCAGCAATCTTCTTAATGATTTTGAACATAAGGAGCTACTGAGGATGAAGGACCGCAAAGTATATAAGCAGATTTCTTTTTTCGTGATGAGGCCTAAAAAAGTGAGGCTTTTCTACCACAATAAAAATTAAGGAAACAATGGAATTAAAGGCTTAATTTAAAAATCTAATACTCTAGATAGACTCAAGTGGAGCTATTAGTCTTAATAGATGATGAAGTCCTTGTTAATGACACAAGTTAAGAGCACATGAATAGGAAACTCTTAACAGAAGCTAGAACTTGAAACACATCATTTTGTCTGGTTTAGGAATATTCTTACCAAGCAGTAAGTCTAAGGTATCTTACCTTGCAAAAAAGAGAAGCTGAATGGAATAACAGGAGAGAGTGCATTACCTCATATTGTCTAAATTGAGTACAACAAATTTGGTGAACCTGGGCATTTGAACTTTATCCTGAAAGAAGATGAAGAAGACAGTGCTCTGTCCAAGACCAGCATCACAGCTTGTACCTAGAATCACAACTGAGCACTAGAGGAAGCAGTCATAGACAAGGATAGTGCACATAAAATACAGGGTAATATCTACCACTCATGTGTTGCAAACATCAAAGAGTTATTAAAATAAAAATAAGCCTATTGCCCCCTAGATTTCAGTCACTGAGACTTCAGAGGCAGTAGCAGGCTATTGTCTAAGGGTAAACATGGGATTTACGTTATTCTTTTCTTTCATTTCATCTGGAAAGATTCGAGGTAAATTAATAAAGGTCTTATATGTAAAAGTTAACATACATCCTTTTCAGGTCTTGAAGTCATTTATTCATTTCAGCATATCATTACATAGAGCAGACTGACAGTGTAACACCCTGAAAGGCAGAAATTTTGCTTCAGTCTAAAATTCTTTGAGATAATACCCACTTTTTGCAGCTGCTAGCACTTGAAAAATGTTTTTTACTTACTTCCTCCTTTTATTTTTTTCCCTGCTTTTAATAACAAGCTAGAGACAGACCAATTTCTTTACAATACATAACTCAGAACACATTGTGACTACCAATGAGCTTTTTTCCTAGGAATATATTTTTCCACCCTGATTGGAACATATCATGCACAACTTATTCATCAGTAGAATTTTTTACAAAACTGATTTTCTTTGCTGTTTAAGTAACTCTAAAAGCATCAGAACTTCATCTTTTCTTCTTCAAGAAAATGGACACCCCATTACATTCTGATGGCTTGTATTATGAAATACTGTATCACAAAGCACTGAATAGTGAAGGAGAGAATATCTGTTTACTTGCAGTTAGCATTTTGGTATTTTTAGGGTACAATCAAAAAGAAGAAAATTATTGTATTAATAATCTTCTAAATAATGCAAGCCAATAAAATTCAGCATATTATTCTGATATTATATTTAATTTCTTATGCTTGTTTGAAGTATTCATTACATATATGTGAATTCACTGGGCGTATTTGGACTGACTGTAAATTTACCAACTTTATCACTGAAGCCCGTATCATTTAATATTAAATATGACTGTCAAGAAATAGAATTTTTTTGCTATGGACAATCTTATTTTTGTGGCTGCTATTTTCAGAATTCCACTTTTTGGGATATTTAAAGAAGTGGTCTTCTGGTCTCTTCCTTCTGTATGAGGTTGGAGGAACACAATAAATATAAATTTTCTTACAAAACAGATATCCTTATTTAACTGTCATATGTTCACTATATACTTAAACACTATTAAAAATTTTTTCCAGGGTACATGATGTTAGTTTCTTAAAACTTTTATCCTGCCAAGTTTTTCAGAACAATCTGTGACAAACTGAACCACAGTATAATAGAAAAATTTAGATCGGAAGCAGTTCCTGTAGGTCATCTCGTCAATCTCATGCTAAAAACAGGCTGATTTGAAAGTTAGAATAGTTTGTTCAATCTCTCCTCTGGCTTGGTTTTGACCATCTCCATGGTGGCAATTCCACAGCCTTCCTCTGTAACCATTCCCAATGTTTTTACCATCCTTTAACTGAGATGAAATAGCGATGTTTAGAGCACAGGTTTCCTGCTATCCTTCTCCTTGTACAAAATACCTTTAGGTATTATATTCATAGCTTTTCCTCCTCCCAATAGCTTGTTTTTCTGATTCAAATTATTTGTCTTGAACTTTCATAACTTTGGTACTGTACCGTCATATTACATGCCTCCCCAAAATTATATTGACACTCTAAAGGCCACTGTAACCCTCAAATCCATTTTTCTTCAGTTACCTTCTGAGCTTTTTGCACTCAGAAATATCTCTCCAAAAACATCTCTTATGTAACTATTTTATTGTCCTTGTTAATGTGCCTTTTTGTTATTCCCCTTCTGAAGCTGTAGCATCTGTGGCACAATTAATAATACTGAGACCTTTATTCATTTTACTGAGCACAACCACTTCATATGTTTATATGCCAGAGGTGATCCACCATATTTCTTTACAATTTCTTTACTTGAATTGTCACACAGAAGAATCATTAGTTCTCAAGAGCAGGGTGAAGTGCATACATAAACAACAGTTTGGTCTTTGAGCCCTTGAAAATAAAAGCAACAATAAGAAAATGCAGTAATTCTTATTCTGTTTTATGCTTCCATCTCTGATGAGCAGTAACACAAAATTAATAGCTGGAAAAGAAATAGCTGTTTACCTTTCCCAGCACTTGAAACTCAGGTTGGTGACAGAGTTGTGAAGTAAAATAAGAACATTTTGTATTAGGCCAACAGGTTTAGAAACAACTTTCAGCAGGAGAGCAGCTAGACTTGAACAACCAGATAGGAATACCTAACAACTGAATTTTAATCGATGACTTGACTGGAGAATTATTTCCACTGAACTGATTTTTTTTTCCCCAAATACTTCATTTCAAAATGAAACACCACCCCCTTCCCTCCGATTTCATTTGTTTGACGTGAAACATTCTCCTTCACAGAAAATAAAACAGTAGCTTTGAAAGACTCAGAAAGAAAGTGATGCTAATTAATAAAATATATAGTGTATGTTATCATGGGATACTTTTCATGTCTCCTTATATCAAAACATCGAACAATTGTCTCCTGTTTTGCTCTCACCAGGCTCTTTGTCAGAACCAAATATGTGTAAGTACATTAAAATGAAGATGCACAGGTAACAATTAATCAGCAGAAGAAAGTTCCACATATCCTCTATGCTTGACAAAATGTAAGAACTATCACTTTGACTTGGTCATATTTTTAAATTTCATGCTGTCTATGACAAGAAGAGGCTTCAGAATACAACATTCCCTAAAAGGCTTCAAGACTACAGAATTCCCTAATTTACATTTACTGATTTCATTTATATGACTAATATTGTGCTATAATGTTTAGGTAAGCCAAGGTTGGTTTCCTTTTGGTTTTCTTTCTCCAGAGTGTAGCAATTTAGTATGTCACTGAAGAAACACAGGAACCACGTCCTGAAAAGGAGAACATTGTAAATGAAAGAACAGTTCGTAATATTTCTACAAAATTGTCAAAATGCGCACAAATCCATCGTTGCTGGCTGTGGTTAAACCATGACACTCACCTAAAAGAATTAATCCATAAAATAAATCTGTTACTAGAGGCACATACACAAAGTGATCAAAATGTCCAAAGATAAAAAGTCCTTACTTAATAATGTTTTCAAATGAGGCAAGACACATTATTTTATTTTTCTTTCCTCTCTGATATGCTAAAAAAAACCCAAACAACCAAACCCAATGGAAAAAAACACAGCAAACCTCAACCCATCACATGTATCCTGGAGCATTTATATAAAACAATTCTTTTTTCTGATGGCTCCTTTTGCTGTAATGATCTTACAGTAGTTACCATAACAGATTTCCTGATCTGAACAAAGCTCTTTTATTCATCATCACAAATCAGCTCTCCCTCCCACCCAGCTGAATGATGCAGAATTGTCACTTACAGTCAAGAAAAAGAGAAATGTAAGCAGAATGTATGATTTGTTGATTCTGGCTTCTGCTGTCTTCTTGCAGCTGCTATGGTCTGAAGCATTCACTACTTGCTTAAGCTGGGTTTCAGATTAATATTTACTCACTCATAATTTAACAGCAACAACAAGAAAGTTAAAAAAAAATGTTTTTCAATGCTGTATGCCCTCAAGGTTGAATGTGCTGGGATAATTAACAAAAAAGCAAGAGAGTTTCAAGAATCAGACACAAGAATCACAGGCAAATACTGTGTTTCAATAAAAGCCATGAAATATTAACTAGGATATTATAACTCTACCTAGACTAGACAAAACAGAAATTAAAGATGATCAAATCTTTCTTGCTATCAGACTAGTAAGCAATTTAAAGAAGGTCTAAATCATTACTTGGGAAGTAAAGCTTAAATTTTCAGAAATTTTCAGTGTTGACTCTATTCTTCTTCAGTTTTCAACAGCTGACTATTTAGCATTACTAAAGGGAGAGAAGAATTAAATTTTTGAGAGCTTTTGTTAAGTTTCATCTATCAAGATTGCTGCTCCTATGAGGAAATACTGAGGCAGTTTCTGGTTTAGTCATTGGTATATAACATTATGACAAGGAGCTTGAAAGTTTTAACCCTACAAACTGAAGGTTAATCAGTAGGTTTCTGACTGTTTTGTTTTTTTCTTTAAATCTAGACTTAATAAGAAGACCGAGATTACAATTTACCTCTCCTTATATTGTAACTCCTAGTATTATAGGACTTGACTAATGTTGATTCTGCACTGCTGTTTTACATCACGAGTTACACATTAAATATGAAATATTATATCAGCATTTGTCAAGAGTGTCTCTGTGGCATCTCTGCTGTCTTCAAAGCTTTTCAAAAAAGCCATAGTTAGGATGGAGTGTGATCTCGAAAGATTTAACACATGACTGCACACTACAGGCAGGCAGGAGGTATACTCCAGCTCTTTGAATTATGTACATGGAATCTGGTCTCTTAGGACATCTATTTTATTGACTACTGGCACTACATATGCGTAATAGTGAAACAGAAAAGAAGTTTTATTTAGTAAAACTTCTCGTGTTGTATCCGTCTCACATAAATTTTATATATAAGCAGTTGTACTGGATTTGGCTGTGGTAGAGTCAGTTTTCTTTATAGTAGCTAGTGTGGCCTGTGTTTAGGTATTCTGCTGAAAACATGCTGATAATACAGAGATATTTTTGTTATTGCTGAGCAGTGCTTACACAGAGCCAAGGCCTTTTCTTCTTTACACCCCACCCCACCAGAGAGTAGGCTGGGTGTGCACAAGAAGTAGGGAGGGGACACAGTCAGGACTGCTGACCCCAGGTGACCAAAGGGATACTCCATACCATATGCCAGCGTGGTCAGCATATAAAGCTGGGGGAAGGAGAAAGAAGGGGGCTACATTTAGAGTGATGACATTTGTCTTCTCAAGTAACCATTATGTGTGATGGGCCTCTGCTTTCCTCAAGATGTCTGAACACCTAGCTGCCCATGGGAAGCTGTGAATGAATTCCTGGTTTTTCTTTGCTTGAGCGTTCAGTTTTGCTTTGCTTATTGAACTGCCTTTATCTCAACCCACGAATTTTCTCACTTTTATCCTTCCATTTCTCTCCCCCATTCCACTGTAGGGAGAGTGAGTGAGGGGCTGTGAGGGGTTGAGTTGCTGGCTGGGGTTAAACTATGACAGCAGTGTAGATTTCTAAAATTACCCGTGTTGCTATTCTCCAGAAAAACAGACATTTCTAGCGAACAATTCCTCTGGCCTAATTTAGACTGTAACAGTAGGATGAGTTAAATTTTTCCTCAGTTTTTTTTTCATGTTATTGATTATAAAGTGATGCCAGAAATATCAGCTCATATATAAACTGTATAAAAAAATCCTAAAGTGAAGTAAATTAATCCCTCTGTTAGTTACAAATTTAAGAAACAAAAATTGCACATTAAGCATATCCAAATTATCATTCCACTTAAAATTTCACTTCCAGACACTACTGTCTTTGCTCTGCATAATTTCCCTGAGTTTTATTGCCAGTCTTAGATTTGGAGACTTGGGGTTCAAAGCAACTTATTTTGCTCTGAATGCCCTCCAACTCTCTCTACTCCCACATATTACTTTAAAACAAAACAAAACAAAACAAAACCAACCAACCAAACAAAAAAACCCTAAAGAAACACAACAACGGAACAACAACAAAAAAACAAAACTGAAAAAAAAAAAAGTAAAAGACTTCTCTTTGGTGTCAAATGTTGTTCATTTACAGAGCTTGCCTCTCTCACTTCCACTGGCAAGCATAAGACAAGATTTCTTCATCCTCCTAAATTATCAGCAAGGAAAGTATCTGCATTGTAAAATTGATTGATTCTTTCATGCAATCATTTTCCCTTATTTTACAGTTAACTCATCTGGCTAACTACCTAGTCTAATCAGGGCTGTTTGTTTCCTATTAAAAATTCCCTGTGAGTTGAAAGAAAATTTATCTTGCTACTTGTAAATATAAGAATTTATAACCTGTAAAATAATTTGGCACTAAAAATCACTGCTTCTTCATTTGCAAAAGGAAGTTTTATCTCTCATGTTCCTGCTACCATCTGACATTCAGGTCACAGATCCTATGCCCTTCTCAAAGAGCAGGAGCCTAGTCTAATACATCCCACATCATCTATAGAAAAAGGATTACATGTTATTTTTTATATCTCTAGGACTGTTAAACATGTAAGCCTTTTGATAATAACTATACTTGTGGGAATTGTATTATCCTTGTAACACCCTTGCAGAGTGGAATTCATGCAGCATATCAGAGTTTCACATGAGTTTTGGCACTGAAGACTGGCACAGATTGCTCGGACAGGTTCTGAAGGCTCCATCCTTGGAGATTTTCAAAAGCTGTCTGAACATAGTCTGAGGCCACTGGCTCTAGGCAGCCTCGGTTGAGTAGTGGGTTTGGTCAAGATGAATTCTGGAGGTCCCTTCCAACCCCAAGCATTCTGTAAGTTTGTGACTTTTTGGAATTTAGCCTCTATGAGGAAAAAGAACACAATTCTTAACACATTCAGACTCAGCTGAGATTCGTACAGAACTTAGATTTTATCAGGCATGGGTCATGGGAAGTTGAAGGTTCAAGGGATGGAGAAGCAAAGTGAAAAAATGGAACTTCAGTAGAAAAGAAATATCTGCAAGCTAAATACTGAAATGGGAAGGACCCAAGCAGAGGAAGCAATTATTATATACTGCACCCATTTACTTTATTCATCATAGCTCTAGGATTGTCGTGGAGTTATTAGTGATTATGTTACAAAGATGCAATGATGAAAGTTGGTGAATAGCTGTAACATAATCCAAAGGACCAAATAACTAATGAGAACATAGCTTTTAAGTGTCAATCATGTCCTAAAATGTATTACTGCAGCACAATTATGCTTCATTAATTTTGAATTTAAAGATGTAGATGTGAATAGTTTAATAGAGTTTGTGCATACATCCTTCTGCTGTGGAAGATAAAACCAAATAAAAAGATAAGGGAAAAGATGAAAATTGAATTTATACTTTACTTTGAAAAAAAAATATTCCTCTTCCTCATTCTTCTTTGGTGCCTTTTATTTCAATCCTCTAATGTTTTGTGATTTCTTATGAATCTGTATGTTTAATGAGAGATAAGAAGCTCCAGCAGTTCACAGAACAATCACATATTGTGTAACTGAGCTCTCTTTTGCTAGCTCGGGACTCTGACTTATTTCATTTTTCCCCAGTCTGTGAACTTTAATGTCCTCCCAAAGAAGGGATTTGCTTGGGATTATTACTTTTTTTCTATTTGCAATAAAAAAGTAAAGTGAGTAGTAGCTCCTTTAAAAAGAAAATTTATTGTCAAAAAAAGCCCCCAAATAAACATAAAAAGTTCCAGAAATGCTAACTTCATTCTTTATTGGTAAAAGATACTTTGGTGCTTTACCTTTCACACCTTTTTCGATCTCTACAGTCCCCCTAAATGCTGATGTGTCTCTTTACAGTTCATCTTCTAAAAAAAGAAAACCAAAAGGCCCATTTTTCTATTGATGTGGATAGAGTTCATCAGCGGCTGTTTTGAAACTATCCTAGATACTCTCAAATATCTCAGAAGAGGATCTGTCTGCAAAGGCTAGTGTTCTCCAAATCAGGGAGAAAAAGTATAACCAAAACCTGAGACCTTTTCTTGCCTGCAAAGTCAAAACATGAAGAAATGGCAGATTTTTCTAATGCAGTCACCATGTAAACAGAACAGCAAGGTTTTTATTTCTTTATCTATTTTTAATACATCTGATTTTAGACATAATACTATTTTGGAGGTTATCAATAAGGGCTTCAGCTTAGCTTTTAGTTTTACCCTAATCTGGTGTTACGTGCATGTGATTTCAGGTAGTTGAATGACTCCAAGACATTCTTTACCCAGGATATTTGAGCAAAAACTGCCAAAAACTGGGGCTCTGGGAAACTTAGCAAGCGTCCCCATTCTCACAGCAGACCTGCAGCTCTATCTGAAATGGCACTGAGTGGCCTGCTGTTGAGCCACACAAGCCACAGAGTGAACTAGCACTACATGGGTTTGAGATGCAGAGCTGTCTACTACAGACATTGAAGGCTCACTCTCATGCTGTTTGGATACATGAAGGCTGCAGGGTAACAGGGAGTGAATTAAATTTGTTCTCCTTCACACAGTATATTTGTTGATAAATGCCTATATTGCTTACTGACTCATTCATTATTCCCTAAATAGCCATTTCAGAATGACTATTCGAAGAGGATCTAATTCAAAGTCTAAAGAAATCAATTAAAAGCAAGCAACTGCTGTCTGGAAATGACTTAAAAATGGAACTGAAAAAGGTAACATTTAAAACAGCATATATAAAACATGCTTATAAGAAGACATGCCTAGATTCTGAATACTAGAAGCAGGTATATAGAGAGCTTCTTTCAAGAAGAGACAGGGTCAAACAGAAATGGTTCTAAGATTAGAAAGTAGCAGAAAGTAATTTAATGTTATTTATGCAATAAAATATCAGTTGCTCAGGATAGTCTTAACATGAATTACTTGACTTCCTTCTATTTCTCTCACTCTTTCACTTTGTTACCACTGAGAAATGACCATCTTCATTAATCTAATGCAAATGTAGCAGCAGCAATTCCACTTTAGTTTAAAAGTATGGTAAAATATTCACAAGCAATTGATTTAGACTACAGAGTCTGTTCATGACTTCTGCGGATAAACTATGTTTCTATATCTCACACACAGAGACTCATTGGAAAAAGTCTGGATAAAACATTTTTATCCTTGTGAATGAATTTACCCACACATGGTATGGAAAACTTTGTTCTAGTCAGAATTTTATTTTGAAAAGGTTGCTGTTTTTTTTTTTTTTGTTTTGGTTTGGTTTTTGGTTGGTTGGTTTGGTTTGGTTTGGTTTTTTTGGGGGAGGTTATTCTTTTTTCAAATAAGTAACATTTGAGCTCGATTTTTTAAATAAAATCTCTTTTATATATATATTAATTTGTTTCCATTCGATGCTGCATTGGATGTAGGTATAAAAAAATTATAATTCTGTTCTTTGTATAACAGTACAAAAACTGCAGTGATATTACTTTTTATATCATGAAATTATATCTTTCCTGGTAGAACGGCATGTTTTTGTACATTACGTGTTTATTCTGGTAAGCAAAAACTGAATGTAGAGGGGGTTTGTGACTTTTAGTAAATAATTTACTAATCTGATCAGTTCAGTACAAGCAAGACAATATTGATTTACTTTACATGATAATGTTCAGCTTAGAAAGATCTTTTAATGACTCTCCAACATGTTTAAATGAAAATAAATTGATTGGCAAACCGCTGATAATGAGGGCAAAAGAAAGCAAATTAGTGAAGACAACAGATCAAGTTCTCAGCTGTAATCTATGTAACATTTTTAGTTCAAAATCACATGAAATTGATAAATAAATGAATAAACACTAGAGAAGGAAAAATTGGTGACCAGTGATCCAAAAATTAATAGCCTAGGAACCCTTGGATATTGTGCAACATAAAATTCAGTAACACTCCCAGTCATAGATCTTGAAAGCATGCGCTCTTGCTTGGCTTTGTTCTTCACAGTTATGGACAAGAATGACCACAGCTACTGCCCTGAATGTGAGAGTTAAAATAACAGCAGAGGGAATGGAATGGAAGCTATCTGCTGTTTTAAATGAGTACCTTATGATAATCCTGATAAAATAAATCTCATGCAAAGCAGTAACTTTTGTCATAAGCTGTGATATGTACTAGGACAGCTATGCAGTTAGAAGGCACAGAGTAGCAAGAGAATTATGAGAGTAGCAATGCTGATATGTGAGATCAAATACTTTTCAACATCATCCACATCTCAAAAACCTTATTGTCAGCTGAGCATTGATGCTAACAGGGTTTGAAAATAGAGTAATATTGTCTTGGAAACCAACCAATAAAGGCAAAACTGCAAGAGGAATCAAAAAAACCTTTGCCAAAGCAGAAACCATGAGAGGTTGTTGTCTGAACAATGATTCAGCATCCCTTTTTTATTTCAAAATATTGTTGAGTGGAAAAATAGCCTCCTAAGGAGCATGAATACTGACTGCAAAAAACTTCCTGAATTTCATAGTTAGAATTGCAACAGGTTAAGAATAGCAAGCTGGTTCATTTAACTCTTGCTATAGGGGCCTTGGTATGTGGCCCATTATCTGTTGCTGGTGCCTTATATGATACAGTATCTGGTATTACAACTACGTGAAAAATGAAAGTAAAGTGCTCAGTGCAGTACAAGAAAATTCATATCTAACATGGAAAATGGAAATCAATGGATACACCAGTGATTATAAACTTCATCTGAACCCTCAAATTAAGACCCTTTGCAGAACACACATTTATGACAGTTAAGATTCCAGCCAAAACTTCGCAGAAAAGATCAGGTAGTAAAAAAGTACAGATCTTTGCATAGCTGTCAAAGACAGAACAGAAGTAACTTACACCATAATGAAACA
>JAWWLV010000001.1:71194541-71239416 GCA_035041135.1 Platyrinchus mystaceus
AAAAGAAGAAAAAAATTACTATTCTGTCATTAATCTGCTGTAACATCTGACAGTTCCTTTATGTTCAAAAAGGCTGACAAAGAAAATACAGCAGCGACAGACTGATAACTATCTCAGTTACACTTCACTGAAAATCTCAATGCTTTTGTAGAATGAAGAGAGCTATGGGGATGAGAGAGGATGGAATGAATTCAACAGTGTAAATTACATGAAATGTCAGAACAATGTGACTGCAACTCATTATGCATTTGGTTTTATTTTTATTTTAGTCATCTCAAAATATAAGAACATTTTTAAAGCTCACATAACAACAGATTTCACTATTATGAGTGAATGAGGTGAATGGGTTTTACTAATTCACTAATCACTTGTTCTCCCTTCATTGCAAACACTATGTATCTCCTGTGATACAGCATGAATTTATTAGACCTGCAGAAAAAAACAAACACTAGACAAGACATCAGAATTTCAGGGATGTGACAAATGACAGCATAAGATGCTGAGAGATTGCACAGTAGGCTAAGGGAGAGGCATATGAGAAACAGCCAAACATTACAGGCAGCAGAAGGAAAACACTGGGACCTTTTGAAGAGCAGAGTCCTCCAAGGCCAGCATTGTGTTGGCAAGTCCATCTGTGAAATCTAAGATCCACAGATGACTGGGGTTGTGATAACAGAACTAGCAAGGCTGGGTAAAAATGCAGCAAAACTGAGATCAATGAGGAAAACATTATTAAGGACAGATTGTTTATTTGGAGGAGACATAAAAGGAGAAATGGATATACAATGGCAACAAATACGATGGTCAAGAAAAAGAGTAAAAGGATGGGGTATACAAGTTGGGTGACTGGTTTTTTGGACTCTCTGCTGGGCAGCTCTGAGCTTGATCACTGCAAGCTGCAGTCTAAAAAAATGATAAAGTAAATGTCTTATTCTTAATATACTCCAGATGTAAAACCTGCTTCCAGGGACAAAAGAGGGTTATTGGCGTGAGCTGTGTGACTAAAGGTGGATACATTTATGACTAGATCCAATGATGGAATCAGTTACTAGTATTGTGAGGATAATTCCTGTTACAGGTCTGACAGCATCATCATCTACTTACCACTTCTTAAAAGAATTTTCCTATTGAAGTGTTAGGGGGAAAAAATACTGTAAACTTTGCTTGTTGTTCCTCACACTTTCCAATTTTCAGCCATCTGAATTATTTGGAACTATTCAGCATATTTCCAAGATAAATTTTACCCTTTCAAAAATTGCAGAAGAGAACAAAAAGCTCAATCAAATGTTCATGGTGCGGTCTGGTGGTTTTAAAACAGGTGAATACTATTATTTTTGTGCAATTTTAAGCTGTACAATACAAAAAATCAACAGTGTTAAATAGTTTTGTATGACAAGACTAATTGTCACTATTTCAGTAAAGCAAAAATGTATTATTTGAAGAGTAGATGGGAGTTAAAGAAAGCTGGAAGTATTTTGTGCCTTTTTCCTAAGATACTGGTGAACAGCTATGGCTGAGACACTGATGAAAAGAGTTATTTTTCCTTCTTTTTTTTTCCAGAGGACATTAATGAAAGTATTATTTTCATCCTCAACATAATTCCATAACTAATATTAAATAATTATCCAGTATTCATTAGTTTATCATGATTCACTAGTCCTGATATGCCACAGTGATTTCAAGTGGACAGCAAATTACATTTGCAATTTTAAAAGATTAATATTTCTATGCCACTGCCTCTCAAAATCCCCCAATTCATTTTGACAAATCAGTTTTACTCTGTTATGTATTAAGCCAGTAGCAATACCAAGCATTTAGATGATCACACCTCAATGAGATCATCTTCTAGTAATATTTTCAAACAATATACTGATGACTGACATCTGAAATCTTTATTCATATTTATACACATCAAACATTAGGAATGCTAATTAGAAATGTTTAAAAAAATTACAAGCTGGAGTACCATTGAACACTCAGGTATTTACTGTGTGTGTGAGTTTGCTTTGGTATTCCATCTTTTGAATAAAACATGTTACAAAAGACCATTTTCTTCAAGATTCAGGGTTTTCTCTTTCTCCTCATCTTGCCTCCACTAGAAAGTCTATCAAACTAACTGTTTCAAAAATGGTAGATGATCTTTTAGGACTGTGATGCATTTGCTCATTAGACACAAGTAACTATAGATTTTAGAAAGCTTAAATCTGGAGGAACAATGATGCTTTTCATATTTTGTAGGTTTCCCATGACATGTATTTCTAACTTTCTTGTTAAGCCCTCAAGGATACTTTCAGTGGCAGAAAATTAAGCATATTAGAAGCAGCTCTCCTAAGATTCATGTATCTGCAACTTCCAGTAATAGCATAATTTTGATTATTTCCCACAATGTTAACCACAGGAATCAAATTCTATTTTAGTATATGTGACCAGGAATGAATGTATGAAATTGGAAAAAATAACTAGTTTCTAAATATATTTAAAGCTTCAGTGAGACATGTGATAACAAGAAAGACAATGCCCATTGACATAAGAAGATAACCTAAACATCAGCATAGTCATCACAATAATAAAAAATTGGCCTGAAGAGCTGAGGAGAGCTTCTAGTAGCTTGCTGTTCGTGACAAAAATATACTTGTGAGCCTCCATTGAGCCCTGAAGTCAGAAAAGGACAGCACAAAAAACCCCTAAACATTTAACTTGTCTGTTCGGAAGATGAAGGTATCCACCAACTTTTTTAAGTGACTAAGGGTTCATAGCAGCTTCTGAAGTAGTGACACTCGATGTGATGGAAGAGGTGGGACTGGCAAAATGAAAGAGATGCAGGATAATGATATATGTTTTGATATTTATAAAACTTCAGTTGTCTTTACCACAGACCTTAAACGCTAGTCTGAACTCTGGATTTCACTCAAAGTTTCCACTATGTACAGATGTAAAAAAACCTCAGCCACAGGTTACTATACTCATTTAAACCATATCCTGAAATCCTAGAAGCAGACACAAGACATACAGCTTCCTGGAGTAACCTGGCTGACCTGCATGATCCAGTATCATCTAAGAAAATCTTATCCTTTTCCTAGAGGTTTTAATTTCTGATGCATTCTCAGAAAGCATTCTCTCCTACCTTTTTCCACTGCCTACTCCTTCAACTCACCCACGACAGAAACAGAACAAAATCCACAGTTCCCACACATACAAGGCCTTGTTTCACACTTAATTCTATGTGCGAGATGCCTTCATGGAATCTCTGATGTTTAGATTGAAAAAATCAAACAGTAGAGAGGAGTTTAAAACAATTGCAGCTAGGATACCTCACCCTCTTCCCCCCAAATCCTAATTCAAAGGTGATGTACACAGTATTCTCAAAAGACAAGCCTGTGAACTGAATTATAGATCTACTTGTTACTAAAAATTGCAGACTCAGTAGATACCAGTTTGATATCATACGCATTTTCCCAGCCTCATCCTACTCTTTAATACACCAAAGGTAATAATTAACTGCCTTTTTCTCTTTCTTGTAGTAGCTGGGGATCTCACCCACATCTCCCTCAACTCCACCAGTGCTAGATGTCTTTTCTTCAATTTGTCTAAGTGATTAACATAATGAAGTTAAAACCAGAGCAATTTCTCTTACCCTGTATTTAGCTTGAAGACTGCTGTTTCTATTTTAAATCTGACGACGGGTTTGCATGCCCAAAAGCTTGTCGTCATTTTACCCAGCTATAGTCCAAAAAAAACCAACCACAACTAAAAAAAAAAACAAACCCAAACCAAGCATTACTTGTCTCTAAAAATCCTTCCTCATTTACTAGTAGGAACTATTAGTTCTATTTTAGAATTAATCATAAATTTAAAAAAAAAAATGCAAATCCTCAAAATGAATAGCTGAGCCCATCTGTTCTTTTTTTTGCTTAAATACACACCAGTAACTATCAAATGCACAGTGGATATAAAAAAAAAAAAAAAATCAAAACCCAACAAGTGTGTATCTCAGAATTCCCTATATCTCTAGAACAAGGCTAGAGATGTTGCTGACATTTCAGTCCATTGCCATAGCTGAGAGTTAGCTCTGGTTTTGCTTTCACAAGTTAAGACCTCATTCTGGCAACTTACTTCTCTGTGTTCTTAAGGGAGAAGAACCTCTAGAAGATACAAGTTCAAGGTTATATACACAGATTAATACTGTAAAATGTGCATAGCCTACAGGAAACAAAAATTTAATTTATTACTTCATTGCCTAAAACAGTAATAAGTATTTAATGATAACTATGATAAATACAGAATAGAACTAAACAAGAGACAATTATGATATTCTATGTGTGTGTCTGTGCATGCTTAATAGCTATATGAACCCAAGAACTTTTACTATGTATCATTTTGAAAATGAAAAATATGAAACAATTTTCTGTAATTTATAAAGTAACAACAAATGTCAGAGAATATTTGGAAACAAATACCAAAATGTGATATCCTAAGAATAAACTGAATAAGCAAATAAATCAAACTTTACAGAGGAAGGCTATAATTATTCTGTGTTAGAAGTGGGAATTAGTTTGAAATTAAACCTAAAACTGAAACGAAATTTTTTTGTTAGCGTGTCGGCATAAACTCAGTTACTTAAATGCCAAAGTTATTGCCATTTGCAATGCCCCAGTGACCTCATCTTCACCTGACAACCCCAAAAAAGGCAGAGGTTTTTGACCAGTCATTTGGTATAAAATCTAAACCTCCCCTGGTGCAACTTGAGGCCATTTTCTCTTGTTCTACACCTTGTTACTTAGAAGAGACCGACCCCCATCTGCTACAACCTCCGGGTAGTTATAGGAGTGATAGGGTCACCCCTGAGTATCCTTTTCTCCAGCCTAAACTACCCCATATCCCTCAGTTGCTCTTCGTAAGACTTGTGCTCCAGACTCTTCAACAGCTCTATTGCTTCTTTGGATATGCTCCAACACCTCAATGAGTTTATTCCACTCTCTATTTTTTCTTTTTTTATTCTTGCAATTGCTCCTTCAGCTGCATCAGGTCGCAGGGTAACTGCTGCTGGTAACACTGGTCTTTGCATAACTGATGCTCAGGAAGGTGCCCACCTCACCTTGCTCCACCCCAAACACCATTTCAATCAGGAGGGCTCTATAAGAACCATTTTTAAGCTGGAGCTTGCAGGAACACCTGGAGGGCAGCACTGTTGAACAGCAGTGTGTTGACAGAGGCAAAATACCCCAGGCTGTGTTTACCAATATCTGGAACCAGAAGGGGATTTTTCCCCATGGCCTGGTATGGGTTGGTGTAGAGGGTGCCTAGGGGGCTGGTACCCTGATTTTTCCCCTCCAGGGTCTAAAACTGTACTAAAGTCCAGGCAGACAACATCCACAGCCTTTCTCTCATCCACTGAATGGGTCAGCTTCTCATAGAAGGAGGGTCAAAAAGAACCTGTTTTTCATAAATCCATGTTGGCTGGTCCTGATCCTCTGGGTGTCCTATATGTGTCACATGCTGGCACTCAAGGTGTTCTGCTCCATGACTTTTCCCAGCACTGAGGTCAAGCTGACAGGCCTTTAGTTCTCTAGATCATTCTTCTGGCCCTTCTTGGCAATGTCCATCACATTTCCTAATTTCCAGTTAGCTGGGACCTACCAGGTTAGCCAGGCCTGCTGGCAAATGATGGAAAGTGGCTTGGTGAACACTTCCACCAGCTCCCTCAGTACCCTTGGGTGGATCTCATCAGGCCTCACAGACTTCTGTGTGTCTAAGTGGTGTAGCAGGTGGGTGAGCATTTTCTCTTGGGTTGTGCTCATTCTGTTTCCTGTGCCTGTCTTCCAGCTCAGAGACCTGGGCATCCGGAGAACAACTGGTCTTACTATTAAAGGCTGTGGCAAAGCAGACATTAAGTACCTCAGCATTTTCCTTATTCTTTGTCACTATATTTTGACTGGCTCCAATAAAGGATTAAGATTTTCTTTAGCCCTCCTTTTTGTTGCTTATGTGTTTATAGAAACATTCTTTGTTGTCTTCTTTTATTGACTTGTTAACTCTTTAGCAGCATCTATAGGACAGCTATCCTAGGGCAGCTTCAACTATTCTGGTGACTTATGTGTTATCTACTAAATTGAGCCTGCTGTGCCTAGAAGTTAAAATAGCATCTAATGTGGTGATATTTTTTAGTCAGCTTTGATGTTGGAGCCCATATCATCTATATGGCCAAGAGCTGGATCTCTCAACCTCTACCAGCTAAACAGACAGGATCTTCAGGAGCTAAACTGGAAAACCAAAAACTGGCCTGCTTGTAGACACCTATAGTTAGACATATGAATGAAGACATCACAGTCTGAAACGGAAGCTTTCCCTACCATACTCACCTAGCAAAACTTGAGAACACTGATGAGGTCTCAATTCAGTGACCTACCTAACACATTTCCATGAGGACTATTCTGTAATATCTAATGCCATTTCTCCCTTTGCTACAACTTTCCAGTGAAGCCTTGCAAGTATTTTGTTTTTAGGCAGTTCATGAAAAAGTGTTTGTTTTTTATGGGTGATAAAAAATTCCAGAACACGTGTAAATCCAGTGAATGATACTGTAGGGATGTATTGCAATTGCTAGGTAAAAGAAAACAGCAAACGGTGGTTTGTATGGTTTTAATTCTTATTTATATCAGATCAACACTGTAGCAGTCCTTCAATCTCCAAACGCAGACATTGCTAGAATAGAATCATGCGAAATGATACTATACAAACAACACCATATGAAACAGCTATGAGTCCAACATTTTCTCTGGCTAAAGAGATTCGAGAACAGGTTTCATAAAAGTATCTCTTTTTCAGGAACAATTTGCAATCATTACAAACACAAGCACTTTTCTGAGACAAAGGGCCATCATGATGGTGAAGTTCACTTTACATTTATGCATTAGTAGTGTCCCGAGGCAGATTTATTTAGCAGAAAACAGGTTAGGATCAGACTTGCAAGATCTCTAGCTGGTATTAAAAATGACATAGAAATATACTGTTCTAGAATTAACACTTAAACCAATTTTACCTTTGGGAAAACTGTTCCATAAGAGTTTCCTATGCTATTTTTTAAGAACTTTTGTATCAAATAAGCTAATTTTATTTTATATATTTATTGCTCTGCAAGTTACCAATGGGTGTTATGTTTAAAAAAAAAAAAAAAAACAAAAAATTTGGAAGTGGCTTGCTAAATAAATATTCTACATATATGTCTACATATATATACATACTTTTGTATATAATATTATTTTAATATAATAAGGTCTAAAAAAATTGAAATAACAAATTGCATTTTGGAACATTCTTATTTTAATAAGTATCTAGAATAGCACAGTTTAATTTATGATATTAGTAGAATTTAGCCATGAGTGTAAAAGAGAAAATGATAATTAGATATTTATTTATGTACATTAATCTTAGTTGTTTTGCTGAACTTGAGTAGGCCTGTAAGAAGAACATCTGCTTTTTTGTGAAATTCCTAATTTGAGTTGTTTCTTACCAGCAAACATAAGACTCACAATATTAGAGGACAATTCTCCCAATATGGTTAGAAAGAAGCAACTCCATACATGCTTTAAGCATTTTGTCCATTTAAGTAAATCAGGAGGCAGTCACTATTAGCTTCAACTAGGATGTAACAAAACCTGCAGGCAAAAATATTTATACTAGATATATAGTAGATGAGGCTGTTTAGATTTAAATGCACAGTTTATTCTGTGTGCTCACTTATTCTTACCTATAACACAACAAAAGAACAAATTTTAACTTCTATATTGATGCCACACAATATCTCCTACAAGATATGTGGAAACTTTTCTTGGGAAGCTAAGAACTGAACAACTAATTGACTTAATTATAGTGCAACACCGTTATACACAGTCAATGTAACAGCCACCCAGACTAACACAGAGACATCCTACAATGTAATTTATATTTTTGAGGAGAATAGCCATAGGTGGTGTAAAAGTTAGAAAGCAAAAGGTGGAATCATAGAATCCATAGAACCCAGAATAATTTGGGTTGGAAGGGGCATACGAAGGTCGTAGATTCTAGTGGCCTCTTCAAATCTGGTCCAGTAAGGCTAAAGTCTTTCAATTTGGAGCTCTGACTATCTTTAATCATGTAATTTCCACAGCTTCTCTAGGCAGATTGTAAGCATCATAGCACACATGATAAAAAAAGTATTTTCTTATATGTAGTCAGATTTTTAAGTGTTTCAGTTCGTGTCTTGTTACTAGATTTTTGAGAGAAGTCCTGCTTTGTTTTCTTTACATCCTCATATTATGTAGCTGTAGACAGCAATCAGACCCTCCCATCACCTTTTTCTTCTCTAGCCTGCCCATCTTAGCATCTTCTTATATCGTCTCTTACCACCTAGGTTGTCTCTGCTGGACTCACTCCACTCTGCCCATGCCTTTTTTGTACCAGGAAAGCCAGCACTGAATGTGGTACTCCAGTGCTGGGCAAAGTCAAGTCATTTTCCTTGACCTGCTAGCTATATTCTTCTTAGTGCATCCCAGGGTGCTGTTGACCTTTCTTGCAAGGACACATCATGAACAGCAAGACCCAATAGTCTGAGGACTGGAAACAGCCTTAGCAATCTCTCATCATCATCCTGCATCTGAGCACCCACCAAGAGGTAAAACTCCTAGAACATCAAGTCAGGTTGGCAGAAGGTTGGACCCATCCCCTGCAGGACATAGTCTCCAGTCACTGCCATTTGCCACTATATTTGGTGCAGACACTTGTTTCTGCCTCAGCTCACCCAGGTGCTTCCACTCCAGCTGCAGATATGCAGGTGCAGTATGTCCTCCTACTACTACCAGAAGGCACATATCTCCTACCTTCCTTATCTTTGCCCCCTAGTGCTTCCTTCAGTGTGGTCTCTACCTGAAGTTTACTCCTTGCAGCTCAGGACTCAGGCTTTTGTCTCTGCAGGGTGCCTGCACAAATATTGTTGATTTATGCATATTGTGATTTGATTCTGGTAGTCAGCTAACTCCATACAGCCACTCACTCACTTCCCCAACAAGGGAATTGTGTAATAGCAAAGTAAAAAAAACATATGGGTTGAGACAAAGACTGTTCAACAGGTACAGTAACAGCTGCATGCTCAAGCAAAGCAGAACAAGGAATTTATTCACTGCTTCCCATGGGCAGGCAGGTGTTTAGCCATCTCCTGAAAATCAGGGCCCCATCACATCTAACAAACACCACAATCGGAATGTCACCTTCTTCCTCCTTCTTCCTCCAGTTTTATATGCTGAGCATGACCCCACGTGCTATGGAAAATCCCTCTGATCAGTTTGGGTCAGCTGTTCCGGCTGTGTCCTCCCAGTTTCTTGTGCACCTCCAGCCTTCTCAGTGGTGGGGTGGAGTGAAAAGCTGAAAAGGCCGTGACCCTGTACAAGCACTGCTCAGCAAAAACTAAAACACTGCTCTATTATCAGCAGTGCTCTTGGGGTCACAAATCCAAAATATAGCCTTCTACTAGCTAATGTGAAGAAAATAAACTCTATCCCAAACAAAACCAGTGCAATGTGATTCTGTGAGTCTGTCATCACCTGTTCCCCCTTCACTGATAATGCAAGGGAGAAGAGCTAATGAAAGGGATAACCACACCAACAGTTTCACATCCAGTGCAATAAAAAAGAGACAATAAAGACAAAAATGCATATTCTAGAAGTCTAAACATTCATGTCCCTATAGCAAATAGAGGTTATTAAGTTAACTCTTAGAAAAATAGATAGGAGATCATTTAAGGCATTACAAAGACAGTAGAAACGGCAGACAGTGAAGAATGGTCTAGCTGGCCATATATTAGAATAGTACCAATCCCAAAGGGAACAAAAAGAGGGGATACAAAAATCTTAAATGTGAATAAATCTCCCTATTTCAATAAGATTAAGAGCTTCTGTAATGAATACAATTGGCAAGGGAAGTATTTAGCAATTTATAGTACCACTTAAGACATATTAAGCACTTGCATTTCCTTATGACTATTCCTCTGGGATAATTTGAAGGGCAAATGATCTCTTCTGGCAGGGCAGGAAGAATGTTGTTTCTTTTTCTTTATGGATTTGTCAGAAATAGAGAAATCTTCCTATGCAGATCATTTATCAGTTGTAAAAAAAAAAAAAAAACCTTTACAACTTGCAAAACTAATCTGTCTTTGGAAGACAGATTAGTACAGAAGAAGGACATTGAAATGTACAGCAGAGTTAAATTTCACATTAGTGGGGGAGCATAAACAGAATCTGATGGGTCCACTATTTATCTACAGTTACATAATGTATTTTTGTCCTGTAGCTCTCTGCAGTTCTTTCAGTTACACAATGGTTAACTGCAATTTTTACATTATCACTAGAGAAATTGGAAACTCGGGGCTTTTCAAACACCTTCTGACATGAAAGTAAGCTATTATCATATTGTACTGCCCACTGCTTCTGAAGTACTTAAAAAGACACCTTTTCTCTATGTTATGTGTAAGTACAGGTAAGACTCCTGCAGTGAATAATTGCTAATGGGGCAGGAGGGCATTCTGTCACTGTAGTTTGCACAAACTTTCTGGATTTTAGGTCAGGATCACCACTTCTGCTCCACTGTCACCACACTGCCTTATCCCAACCCACACTAAAGAGTGATGAATAGATTGCAGGCTATACACCCTCAAGAAAAGTGACGTTTTTATCAGAATAGGCATTTTTGTTATCTGTGCATTCACATGCATCTACACCAATGCAAATTATTTAAAAAAAAAGACCACTGTCTCTTACCTCCTCTCTAAAACCTGGAACAGAGGTCTGTCATCAGCTGTCAAGAAAGGTATAGTGGCCTTTGTTTATAAAGCATCCAGTTCTATTGAAAGGGAGAGATTTTTCACCAGCACTGTGTGTTATCAAGTCCTACATATAGACACTGGTTATAAAAACTTACCTAGATGGCATAGGGGAATGGCCGTGGCACCAGCTGAAGAAGGGGTTTGAGTGCAATTAGACAGATTCAAAGGAATCTAAAGGAATTAAAAACTCCTGGCAGTTTCAAAATCAGTATACAGACAATAACGGTTTTTTGAAGAAGCATGTTGGATTATTATTCTATATTAAAAAAATCTACACAAAATTTTGCCAATAAATTTAACTCACAATATTTTTTTAAGAGACAAGGTTCATCCTGCAGTGTCTGAGTATAGATGTGCATAAATACAGCATTCTGTGACTATGACATTGGAAAGACACATGAATAACTGTAGACAACTGCTAACAGTTACATGTAACTCATGCAAATAAAATTGTCAAATGAAATCTCAATTTTTTTTGTTTTATTTTAATTTAATTGGGATTTTATTTCATCTATTTATCATATTGTTTATTGTTGTCGTCAGTTTTAATGCTGTCAAAGGGCTTGTATGACAAGGTCTTTTGGAGACATTGAATATAGAGATCTGAGAAATTTAAAAGGGAGATACTGTTGCTCCCTTTCTATGTTAGCATGATGAACTACTGAACAGCCATAATTTTGTGGTTCATTATTTTGTTAGTTCTAA
The DNA here is from genome assembly GCA_035041135.1 of Platyrinchus mystaceus. NCBI lineage: Eukaryota > Metazoa > Chordata > Aves > Passeriformes > Tyrannidae > Platyrinchus > Platyrinchus mystaceus. The sequence continues at coordinate 71,206,099 of JAWWLV010000001.1, forward strand.
AAATTTAAAATTATATTTAAAATATATTTATTGTATTTATAGTCTTAATTAAAAAGAAAATATTTTTTTTTCTCATTGTGTCTTTAATATTTTTCCATACATAACTTTTGTGTTCAGGGTCAGGAAAGACTCCATATTATTGGTGAATGTGCAAGTGTGATCCTTTCTCAGTGGAGGAAGTTTCTGCTATTTTTTCATCCGAGAGTGGCCTTGAACCTCTTGCCATGTTTACAATAAATGTCAGTCATGTTCACCCAAACTACTTGCTTGTGAGGAGTCCCGACAATACTGTGAGAAGGTGATCTAACCACAGAGAGCTGCCAGAATAAAGTTTGGCTGCCAGTCAAGCATGCATTTAAAAAGAAATATGATTGCAAAGTCCACAAAACATTTTTTAAAAAAGTGATTGCAAAATTAAAATCTCTCTAACAGATGGAAAAGTGGAACCATCTGGCAATAGGCCAGAAATAATTTTTGTTTTGCATTTAAGTTTTCTTGGATGTATGCCACCAAACCAAATCTAGCATCTGTTTCTGCAGCTGCTGCACAGGGAAACAATAATTCCTCAGGCTAAAAGTTGCACAACAACAAATATAAAAGTAACTCAATTAATGAGTGATCAGTAAGGGTCAGGAGACTTCTTAATTCTCACCCTTATGATCTGTGAATTGAAATCAGATAGTGAATTTAAAGATATCTGATTTAAAGCAAATCTCAATATTGATAGAAGCTAATTTTGCATTCTCAAAGAATATTTTCCCATTTTAATCCAGACAAACAGATGTATATCTGCAAAGTACTTAGCGCATGAATGGAAAGGAAAAGCTAAGTTTCATAAATCATTCCACCTCCCATAGAACACCTTTTAACTTTGGTCTTAACATAGAGTTCAGCACCCTAGAAATCAAAACTCTCCCTTGTGAGATGTTTAGTTTGATCTTCTCTATTAATTTGTCAAGGGTGATAACCTGTTGCTTTCTGTAAACCCATTCAAGAAACCTTAAATTAATTATACTATAGAGAGGATCAGTGTGAAGGATGGAGTGAGACAATATCCTTATTATATAGGCAGGACTAGTTAGTGATAAATGCGATAAATAGGGAATTAGTAGATCCTGCATCTCCATTAGTAAATTTCTCCTTCCTTCCTTGTTACATTCAAAGTCTTGCAATGAGCAAGAAGGAACATGCCTTCTATGTGGAACCAATAATTTTTTATTAGTCTAATTAAGGCCTTAGGAGTCTAATCAAAATGAAAAAGGAGTTGTTATTATTATTACAGTTACGCGGAAGCTAACACATTCAGTAATGCAATGGAAATACATACATATTATACTCACATGGATCTTCCTCTAGTGTTATGTTTATACTTCCAAGGGTCCTCTGAGTCCTAAGGTCTACAGCTTTTGTCTTCAAGAAAAATTGGGCCAGGGAATTATGACAAATCATCACAATCCTGAGGTTCTTGCTGAGAAGAATATTATGTTGATGGTGCAAATTTATTTCTCCTTGGTCTTGGGCCCACTTTTTAAAATTATTAATTTTTTAATAAATATATGTTTATACATAAGATAGTGTATGAAAAGAAAGAGCTACATAACAGCTTTTAGGAGAACTGAAACTTCCAGAATAAAAATCAAGTAGGGTATATTGTGTGAAATATATGTGAGGTCTTTAGTCAGTGCACTCTAAATACGGTTATTCTCATTTTAGAATTCTGCTGGCATGTTCTATTTTGTGTGTCACTTTGTAGTCACACACCTTATTTTCTGTTTTTATTTTGTTATCTTTCAAAGCCTTCTTATAAATATTAAAAACCTTTTCAGATCTGTTTAGTTTAAAATGGTAGTCATTACAAATTTTAGCTCCTTTTAGCTCTCTTTCTTTCCAGTTTTCTGCAGCTACTTTTGCAATCTTGGCATCACTGTTGCTATCACTGAGTGAGACACAAATGGGAAGTAAACACACTTCAGCACTATCTTGGCTTGGGGATGGAATGCTGCCAGCCTTCTGTTCTTGCCTTTAGTTCACTGAACAGTAGCTCAGCCACAATTCATGATTGAGAGATAAATTTTTCACCTTCATTTTTTCAATGTTGTTAGACTACAAAGACATTGTCCTTGGACTAAATCAGCATAAATTGATGCACCAACTTCACCAAATGTAGATTGAGACAAAAATATAACATCTTGGTTAAAGAAATTGAAGTCTATCGTTCCCCCATACTTAATGAAATAAGGATCATACTGTCATAGAATGACTTTGAATTTTAGCAACCGTAAAAATACTTGGATGATGAAAGTATATCCTCTTTCTACATTCCTTAATGGACATGAGCAATTGGTCCACTTTCACAAGGAGACTGAGAAGGAAACAAGGTTGTCAAGTTGAAAATGCCATTGCCTTGAGGGCAAGACTTATGAGGATCATCTTAGGTCACATATTTTGCTCGGCTTGAAAGAGAGAAGGTTGAGGGATGATTTCATCACAGACTACAACTTCCTCAAAGGGGACAGTGGAGGGAGAGGTTCTGATCTCCTCTCTCTGATGACCTGTGATAGGACACAAGGAAATGTAATGAAGCTGCATCAAAAGAAGTTCAGATGGGACATTAGGTAAAGGTTATTCACTCAGAGGGTGGTCAGTCACTGGAACAGGCTCCCCAGGGAAGGTGGTCAGAGAACCAAGCCTTTTAGAGTTCAAGGAGCATCTGGAAGATGTTCTTAGACATATGATTTATTTTTAGGTAGTCCTGTGAGGAGTAGGTGGTTGGACTTTATGACTTTAATGGGTCCCTTCTGATGAGATATTCTATTATTCTCTTCCTCCAAAGAGAAAAATTATCATGGAGAAGAGATGCAATATGATGAGTTGCTAGACTTCAACTGGGGTCTGAAACATGTCCCTTTTGAAATTTCTTTGCATCCAAATGTAGTTTTTTTTCTGTTGATAGCTGCCTTGGGTTTTACAAAATGATGACAAGGGAGTTTGTTTTGTTTTCTTTTATTTTTTTCTTATTTCTTCCCTCCCCCCACCCCAAAATCCTTCTCTCAAATTCCTTCCTTCCCAGTATTCTGTAAATAATCTGTAGATTATGGAACAATATGGAAAATATGACGTATAAAATAAAGGCTTATATTTAGGACTTTTAGTTTACAGTCTTGTATATTAAGAGGACTGTCCATCAAAAAGCCATACTACTAAAAAATTAGTTGAAACCGTTCTTTTTCCATGTGCATATAAGTTCACATTTCAGCAATTCAGCTTAAGTTAACAGCTCCCCAATGAACTAAAATTAATTCCACCATAAGGATCTTTTATTGCTGACATCCTAAAATTTCAACATCATTCCACCTTTTTCATCCAGAAACACACTTTATTGCCTGTGTAGCTATTAAATAAATCTGAGTATTATTTTTTCCTTGCAAAGTACATACCATGGACATCACATTTCTTGTAGTATTCTCAGGGAAATAGTAAATTTCATATGTGACCATGATCTTAAAAACTGAGTTCACTGCTTAAAAAAAGTCAAGTTATTTTTATTTCTCTCACATTTTATCTGTTCCAAACATCATTAATTTTTAATAACTATTAATATAGAGAGTACTCTTTCTGGAAATCTTTAAAAAGTCAATGATATTTTCTGTTCTTTTTTCTTATGCAGGTAATGTTCTTACCCATATGTAACCAGGAAACATCTCCTTGGCAGTTCTAGGAAGATTAGAAATAGTCTAGAAAGAAGGGGATTAACTGGCAATTTCCTCATAAAAAAATTGAAATGCATTTGATTTCCTAAGAATTAATCACAGAATAAAGCTGAATTTTAGGATTACAATTTATTAGAATAGATATCTATATTTTACTTCTCTTATTTCCTAGAATTTAGAGCAATGAGATAATCAATTTGACATTAATAAGAACCAGGCTGTAATTATTATTTTTATAGGAACTTTATGAATTAAAACAAAAGAGAAAGGCAGTTAAATTTAAATAAAAATTTCTATTGCAGTGTAGCCTAATTAATGTTTTCTTTTCATAAGTCTTAATGGATTAATTATTTATTAAAACAACTAAGTATTGTATACAGTAGAGTAGTTTCAAATATTGGAAAAAAGATTTAGTTCAGGCATTAAAGCTGAAAAGAGAATATCATTTCCACATCATCAATAACTTCATCTGGATAAATAGCAAAACACTGTCTTTTGCTTGCTGTATTATACAACCAGCATTCTTCAGCTTGGTTGTAGACACAAAGAGCAGATGTTTGATTTAAAACAAGGATGTAATGCCATGCCATAGCAAAAACAAGGCATCTTAAGAAAATGACAGCACTAACGTTCTGCTACCTTACGCTAATGAGAGTTGGCAACATAACAGTGTATGTCATTATAAGCTGTCATCATGAAAAATTATAAGAGACACCAACTTGCCAGAGCTGTTACATTTACTGAGGTCCTTACTATTTGAGTTGTTCTTCTGCTTGCAGAAGGGAACAAAAAAAAAAAAAAAACAACAAACCAAAACAAAACAAAAAAACCAACACCAAAAAACCCACAAGTCAAATCAGGAAAGTTTTCTGAAAGCCATTTAAAAGGAAGATCTTTTTCCTAGAATTTTTCTGCTTCTTATACATTCCTTCATGCTGCATAGCTTATACACTGAACAAACACATTAGACTTGTTGGCATACAATGGAGAAGATGGCCATATAAGTTTTCATATGAGAAAAATTCTTATTAAAAAAATGCAGAATTTAATGGAATGTCAGATGTCCTCAACAGTGTACAGGGGAGCATGGCTCACAAATACACAAGTTAGGTTCTAGATTTGTTAATTGTTGAACTGGAAGAAAACCAGATATGCCAAAACACAAATCCACCTGAGCTAATTAATCCTGTTGCAAAAGGCTCCTGAGACAAAGCTATTTTCTCTGTCATGGCATTATGCCATCTAAACATACTTGCCCAGTTGGTGGTTATGTGGATATTTCTGGAGTAATATTATAAATTAACCCCCATTCTAAGATACTCAGAAGAAACAGAAAGAAATTAATATTTTCTTTTTCCAAATTACTGTTGTCCCTCAGGGATCCATATTGGGACTGGCACTATACCTTTATTATTGACACATGGAATAATCTGCAAACTTGCAGATTACACCAGGCTGAATGGTGTAGGTTATATATTTGAGGGAAGGGATGCTGTATAGAAGGACCTTGACAGGCTTGAAGAGTGGGCCCAGATGAACCTCATGAAGATCAGCAAGGTCAAGTGCGAGGTCCTGCACCTTGGTCAGGACAATCCTCAGTATCAATACAGGATGAATGGACTGAGAGCAGCCCTACAGAGATGGACTTGGGGGATGAAAAAAGCGACTTCAGCTGGCAATGTGCACTTGGAGACCAGAAAACTAACTGTATCCTGGGCTGTGTGAAAAGAAGCATGGCCAGCGTGTCAAGAGAGGTGATTCTTTCCCACTACTCCACTCTCATGAGGTTCTTGTCTGGAGTACTGCCACCAGCTCTAGAGCCCCCAATATTAGAAAGACATGGGCTTGTTAGAGCAGGTCTGGAGGAAGACCACAAAAATAATCAGAGGGCTGGAACATATCTCATGTGAGAAACAGGCTGGGAGAGTTGGGGCTATTCAGCATGAAGATAGCTCAAGAGAGACCCAATTGTGGGCTTTCAACAGTAAAAAGGAGTTTACAAGAATGACAGGAAAAAGTCTTTTCAATGGGACCTGTAGTGAGAGGACAAAGGGCATTGTGTTAAAATAAAACAGATTCATATCGGATATAAGGAAGACATTTTACACTGTGAAGATGGTGAGATGCTGGAACAGGTTGCCCAGGGAAGCTGTGGATTCCCCATCCACAGCTGTTCAAGTGTTCAAGGCCAGGTTGGGTGGAGACCTGAGCAAGCTGGTCTAATGGAAGATGCCCTCACCATGGCAGGGAGATTCAAACTAGGTGATCTTTAAAGTCCCTTCCAACCTAAGCCATTCTATGATTCTATGATCCCTTCTTATTTCTTGTGTGTCAACTGTTGCACTAAATTACACAGAAAAGGAGAATGATTCCATGCTCTGATTTGTCCCATTAAGTCTTTATGCTTTTAAGTCTGCAACATATGTCAGAAGGAAAAGGAGTCTGAGGTCTTAATGCTGTGGTAATCTTAATGCAGAACACTTTTTAAGGTATTTTCCCAGATGGAAAAATAAAGCTTACTTACTTATTACTGTAAGAAAAAAACACACCAGTAATTAAAAAATGAGACAGTGCTGGATAAATGAAGGTCGTTTCTTCCAGGTTTAAAAAATGTCTTAGGTGAAACCCATTCATAATGACAATTCAGGGAAGAGTGCAGTTTATAAATACCTGTGCCTCAGTTGCTGACATTTCAAAGGATATCTTTTCATGCTTATTAGGAAATGTAAAATGATAACTAAGCATCTTACTATGACATGCATAATACTATCCTTACATGTGACTGTGGAAAATAGCTACCAGAAATGTTAAAAAAAAAAAAAAAAAAAAATTACCTAAACTGAAACTACGACAAGACATAATGTGATGTGAAGGACTTACCTGACAAGTAGTATTCAGTGTACTGCTACTTATACAGCCACATTTCCCTTGATGTGGCAATAGTAAAAAGCTCCAAAATCTATGCAAACACAGTACCAATCAAAATACTATTTCTATCTGACTTCTTCTTAACTTTGTAAATCTCAGACCCACAGAGCTGAGCATTTGCAGCTTATTATTAGACAAAGATGATAGTAATCAATCATTTTCATCCCTGACTGATTTATGGATGACCCATATGACAAAGCCTACACATCATTCTAATCTTAACAAGAGAAATTAGAAACTGCAGTTGTCAGTTCTAGTAACTCAAAACCCTAAGTGTGATGCTGAACACTTCCTGGGACTTCTGTAAAAAATTCAAGTGAGATTAATTTTGCCTAACTTATATATAACTTACGTAACTAATATATAACATATATATATAACATATAATTAACTTACATGACATCTATAACCACAGCACAGATGTGTTCATGTCTGAGACAGAAATCTAGCATTTTCAGTAGACAAAAAATGAGAGATTTATCGGAGCTCTTGGAAATATTAGTTAGAAATTACTTGTGCTCTGAAGGTGACTATTTCATTATTTTGATTATAAGGAGAGCAAAGACATCTAACTCATAAGGATAATGAATAAAGAAAGCACTTGAAGAGAAGTAGGAATGTATTCTTTAAATTGGTCTGAATGCTCTACTGAATAGAGCATCGAAGTATTTGCTTATTACATATATTTACTTTCTGTAAGATGTCCAGTGGAGAAAGCATACTCAAAAACCACAGCAGATAAAAAGGAAGATATGCCTAAGCTTTTACAAGAGTGCTTAACGTTACAAACCAGACCCCTGCTGAAACCTTAAACATCTTGCATAGCTGCGTGCAAAAATATTCATAAAACAAAGTCATTCCACACAAACATATCAAATCCAGGAATTTTACAATATTTAAGTTCCCTATCATGCCACTGGAAAAAACCAAAAATCTCTGTCTTTCTGTAAAAATCTGTAATGTATAATTAAATTAAGCTATTATAGTAGGGATTTGGAGAAGACCAGTGTATTTAAATTATATAGATAATGTCTTGACTGTAAGTACAGAAATATATTGAGAAATATCTATTTTCATATTTTTCAGTTCATAAAATTCATGTTCAATTGAAGAATTCCATGTGGCATAATAGAAACAAAAGCATAGTTTTTAAACTTAACTGAACAAACTGATTAATGCTTGAAACGATAGTTATAAAAAGCATTAAACAGTTTGACCAGTTATGTTTAAAAACCTAACTGAAAATGGAGACTTTACATGCTTAGTTATTGTTGTATGAGAAAGAGAAAACAAAAAGCAGAAAATTTAAAGATGGACTTTTATTACAATAACTGTTTTTTCCCCAGCAAATGAGATAAAAAGTCCTGAAAATTAGTTTTGTTTTAATGTATCACATAATGGTCATTGAGGGGTCTTTCTCTTTTCTTTTTTTTCCTTTCTCCACTTGATTGTTCTTTCAACTTCTGTCTCAACAGAAAGATATACCACTGGATCACACTAACAGGATGAGCAAGCTGAGTTTTCTCTAGTGAAATACAAATGTAACATCTGGACCCCAAACAGCACTTTCTTTAACTGTCTGAAGACACCGAGCACTTCTGAGACTTCAACATGACTCACAAATATATCAAGAAGACAGGACGGATGAAAAGGAGTAACAGCTAAAGGCATTGCTCCTCTGCTAGTGTCCTGTAGACTGAGCAAAACATATTTTGGCCTTCTGTAGCTTAAGGCATCAGCCATAACTTATCTCTCTGTGACAAAAAGCAGTTTTAGAAAAAGCAGAGCTCAGATAACGAAAGAGGATTATTGGACACATTTACCTAAAAAAAGAAAAAGAGCAACATAGTTGACCTCCGAGACTAAGTGTGTAGTTCTCAAATCAAAACAAAATACTGTGCAAAATGTTAGGTTACTTGGCTGCAGAGAAAAAATCCCCTTTGTTCTGCCTTCTGGACTTGGAAGAGCTGAGCTTCTTATGATTCCTGACCTATTGCATAATCATAGCTCATGAACATAAACAACACTCAGTCTGGAAAACATGAAATGGGAGTTGGAAGAAAGTTAACTGGAAGCCTCTGGAGTTTCAAAACTCTCATCAGAAGGTGGGAAAGTCAGTGAGGATTGTCTGTCCCAGATACTTCTGCAAATTTTTGTTTAACACCTGCATCTGAAAATTTTTGGGTCTTTGCTTAGACTCATTTCTCTGTGTTATTTATTATAAATATTTCTTCATTTAATTTTTTTTTTGATGGCTTCTTCTCCTATAGTTATTACTGATAGTGGTAATTTGCTTTCCTGTAGCATTAGGTAAAATATTCTCAGTGACCCGATGCTTTTCTGGTCTATGTATCAGAGGCAAAAGAGTCTCCTTGGTCATGAACTCTCAACTTTACAAACTATAAATTTTAGTATATATTCTAAATATAGCTTATATAGGGCTATATTCGGGGTAAAGAAGTAAATTTTTTTACCTACTTATTTTCCATCATTTATTATTTTTATTTCAATGCTATTACAAAAAAATTATGACAAAGACCAGCTTGTGCACCTCTGTACAACCATAAAAAAAAAAAAATTTAAACAAGATTTCTGATTTTATTCAGAATAATAAACCATTTATTTTCAGATGCAATGATCATTATTCCCATGGGGATTTCTGTGGAGCTTCCTCCTTTTCCAGTTTTACGTTCTTTTTATTGTTCATGCCTTATTTCTAGGCTGGAAATAGGTCACTGTCTTATTCTGTGTATCAAAAATACTATACCTACACTAGCAGATAAAACAGGGCAGAGACTGTTTGACAGCCCTTCAGGTCAGTAGAATGGTGTGACTCATGTCTGAAGAGCTACATGGCATGGCAGCAGCTAAGCTGACAACCATAAATGAAACCACCTGTGGGAGACTGCTAGTTTGTCATGGACCATAATGGTATCAATGTCCATGCTAATAATTTGATAAAATAAACAGCCCTGTGCCAGTGCTTAGATTGTGGCCTGGGTTTTTTGAATTCACAGATTCAACTGAAATGTACCACCATAGGTGCTGTTCTTCAAACACAGTGTATTTTGCTCTCTTAATACTTTTGATGTTTTAAAGCCCTAGAGTAGCTAATGCACAATGTTCAGGGTAGTCGAACCAACCCTCATTCGCAAAGATTTTCTCAATAACTAGTTTTCTAATTGGCTATTAATTAATCTCAAATTTATTTAAGAACCTTTCCATTTTGACTTCTCTCCCTAAGCCTTAAGACTTTATAATTTATTCTGTTTCTTTTCCTAAATTTAAATCCTCTCTTGTTTTGCATTCCTCGCATATTATGGATTTATAGTTAAACTCCTCTGCCAGAGTTAGCTGAAACTATTAAAAACATTGACTTGTTTTCCAGTGAATGGATGCTTGTCAGAAAATATGTTACCTTCCAGCTGTCTTCCATCCTACTGGCACCCACTCCTTATTTAGTGAAGTGGTTTTTCATATATTTCAGATTACCCATGATTTGTTGAGTTTTTAAACTCCTCCCTCGAGTCTCATGTTTATCTGTTGGAGGTTTTTGTTTGTTGGTCTGGACTGTGGTGCTTTTTGTTGTCTTTTTTTCTCACTATCTTTTCTGGTTCATTTTAGTTCTGGTACTTGATTTTGTTTATTTACCAATAAGGCTTCTGAAAGCTGCCAAGTCTGCCTTCATTCAGTGTCTGAGATCCAGCTAGTAGCAAGGACTGGTACAAAGAGTTCAAATAAAGCCTAAAGGTGGAAGAAGGTGAAACATACTTGAATGCAATGAGAAAGAAAGCAATACTATTTTATACATAGAAACTTAAAAAGAAGGAAATTGAGCCAGAATTAAAAAATCCTTCTGTATATAACACAGTTGCTGGCTCAAGATTGGGGAAAACAAGAACAAGAGTCAGGATGCCTTAAAGATTATTGTTATGATGAAATTTGCTGAAAGAGAAGGTGTTATTCCTATGATATTTCTCACTGAGGAGTGGAGGAAGAAGAGGAATGAGACAAATCTTTCTTCTGGGTGTTTTGTGTCTGGTTTTTTTTGTTTGTTTGTTTTGTTTTGTTTTCACTATTGTCTATGTAGTGATATCACAGAAACCAGACTGGTGGATACCACCTACATACAAATGGCATTCCTGATTCTTTTATATGTGTTGTGGTATACCATTATACCTTGTAAACACTTTTGGCAGCTCTAACTGTCCATGAGCTTAGTTTGATAGGATTTTTCTTATAGTAAGGTTCCTTAACTTCAAATGGCTTGTTTATAGAACAGTGACCACATTGTCAAAGGAACTTTAATTCTGTGCCAAAACACAATCCCTAAACTCTTGTCTTCCCACCATACACGAACCTGTTTCAAGCTTAGAAGTAAAATAATTTTTTTTCTTGTTGTTATAGCTATACCTCCCTTCTCTGGTGGTTTATTTTTTTCTTAAGGTAGAAGTTTTATGTCTTTTGGTTCTGTAAGGCCTTAGCAAAACACTTTGTTCCACTGGGAAGAAGATTGTACCCTTGAGACTTGCACTCACTTTTAGCCTGCAGAGCTATGAGATACTGGACTGTAAAGCCGTGACATTTTTATGACTAGAAATACTATTTTAGGCCCTTTAAAGACATTCCTGTGGCTCCCTCTGGGCACTATACAGTCAAACTAAGATTCAAAAATAGATCCAATTAAATTTTTAAACATTGACACATTTGCAATTTCTTTGCTTATGTTAAGAAACACAATGTCAGGCTGTAAATACACGTGGGAAATGGGCATCTCAGCTGAACCAAAACAAAAAGATAAATTAAGAAAACAATTTATAAGAAAGTGCTTACTCTAAAATTTATCCTGAATGTAAGTATAGTTCTTAAATTAATTTATATTAAATATATATAAACATTTTCTTCTTCCTTTACAATATAGGTAAAAGCCTCCCCTCCCAATCTGTTTTCCAAGTTAAAAAAATCCATTTGAGAAAAGAACTGAAAAGATACCCTGAAGGAGATTATTCTTTGAATACCAGGATGTTGGGATGAACCTGACTGGATATCAGGTGACCGCTACTCATCTTCTCAGATGGACAGAGAGGAGAGAGAATATAATGAAAGGTTCATGGGTCAAGATAAGAACAAGGAGAGATCACTCACCCATTACAGTCATTGGCGAAACAGATTCAATTTAGAGAAACTGATTTAATTTATTACTAACTAAAATCAGAGTAGATAATGAGAAAATAAAAATTAAATCTTAAAATTCTTTTCCCCCACCACTCCCTTCTTCCTGGGCTTAATTTTAGTCCTGGTTTTCTCTACCTTTTCTCCTGCCCAGAAGTGCTGGGGAATGGGGAATGGGGGTTTCCATCAGTTCATCCATTACACATTTCTGCCACTCCTTCCTCCCTAGGGAGGAGACTCCTTACACTCTTTGCCTGCTCCAGTGTGCAATCCCTACCAAAAGAGACAGTCCTCGACAAACTTCTCCAGTGTGTCTGAGTCTTCCCATGGGCTGCAGTTCTTCATGAACTGCTCCAGTATGGATTCTTTCCTAATTCCTCCATAAAACTCAGTATTTTTCTCTACCCTTTGGTCTAAATTTGAGCAATGGAGCTATAACATCCGCTTACGCCTATGCTAAGCATAGAACAGGTTACTCAGGATGCGTGCATTGATAATATAACATTCAAAACATACAAGGTCTTTCCCTTCCCCTCCTCCTCCCCCTTCCCTTCTCTCCCCCCTCCTCCTCCTCCTTCCCTGCCCTTCATTTCTCTTCCCTTCCCAAACCTTCCCATACCTTCCCTTCCCAAAACTTCCCAAACCTTCCCAAATATTCCCTTCCCAAACCTTCTGGTGAAATTTACTTCTGGTCAAACTTTTTTTAGTCTTATTTTTAAGGTCTAAGTTTTAACATTCCTTATCTTGAGTTATATGCAAGACTTCACTGTTATACCTGTGAGTAAAACAATTGTAAGAAAAATCTTGAAAAACTAAGACTCACACTTACTAATGCAGGTAGAAAAGCTACACTCAGTCAGGTCTTTAGTGATGGACATGCTTATGCAGCACTTGTGGAACAGCAACTTAAAATACAAATAATAATTATTTACTCTGGATGTGCTACCAGTGTAAGTTGTGAAACACAAATGTTATCTGTATTAAACGTAAGCAATTATAAAACTACATATTATGTAATAGGTTCTAAGATTGGAGCTGATAGCCCCTAACAACTGTACTAGAATTCATTCTAGATCTATAACTGTGCCACACAGCTGAAACTGGAACAATAGTCTGAACAACAACAACAACAACAAAAATTAACAAAGAAAATTCTTTTGATTACTATTTGTTACAGAATGCACTGGATAAAAACCAATTATATAATTCCTTCTTTCTTTTTTTTCTTAATGTATCTCTTAGTGCTTCTAACAGGTTTTCAACAATAGATGCTAAGCATATAAAAAACCCCATTACAATGCATTGTTTTTCCAATAATTGTTCTGTTTTATTATTCTCTTACAGTCCATAAAAGGCTTATTTTGCAATGTAGTTTCCCTCAGAGGAAAAGGAAGTAAAAACAATAAATTAAAGAGACTTTAAATTCTTAGCAACTCTTAAAAAATAAACTAGTAAGTTACTATATCCATTTTTAAGTTGCATAAAATCTAAAACTGAATTTCTTTCAGTTCATGAAGGATTATGTTATTTCCCTCTAGACTTGAAAACCCTCCTGAAATCAGTGGGAAACTTGGTAAGGTTTAGCTCAGGTCCTTTTTATGAACATTATAGCAATAGGACTTTGTGGTGTTTGCACACCAGCTAATTAAAAAAAGTTTTGAATTTATTTTCAAAAATTATTCACAAACCCATCATCTGATCCATGAGAAAGCAATGGTTAAATCAGCTTTTTAGCCCAGATCACATCTGCATATACTGTGAGACAGACATGTGTCTTGTGCAAATAATTGTAGTTCAAATAAATTTGGAGTAGCTAAGTCTATTATACTAGATGGGGATCTGGCTCAATTCTTGCACTAGTGTTTAAGTGCAAGAGGAGCTATACAGATATTCACTTAATTTATGCTTCTGGCTAAACTGTTCTTACCTTACATAACACAAGTAAACTCATTTTTAGTGATTTTTTTTCATTGGTAAAAAAAGAACTTGTCTTTTACAATAAATGCAGTTTTAAAGAGTGCATTAGGCTTGGTAATTTGCTTACCTATTTGCTATGTTAGCTTACTGGTACCTGACAGCAATGGGAACTACAGTGTCTCAATTGATATGTTTTTTCCACACTCATTTCAGACCCTTGCAGCTGGAAGCACTCTCCAATGCCTGTACTGTTAACAGCTGTTCATATTTTCTTTTGTCTCATATTAAAGGCCATAACACTCTCAGGAGCAGGGCTATGAGTTCACTGATATTGCTACACACTTCCCAGGGAAAGCATTCATCTTGTGCTGACCTCCATCAGAGTCACTCTGTTCTTAAGCTTATTCCCTTGTGAGATAAGGAGTGGTCTTGCAAATAACAGCAAGATACACTCTCATGTGACATGCATTTCTGACACTTCCCTCCTCGGGCAGTCTTTATATTTTCAGAGTCTCTCACTTTAATTCAAGCTGTCTTTTCAAGAGCCAGAAGGGCTGGTTGACACTTCTGTTTACACCTTCCTCTATTTTTGTAACCATGTTATGTGATTTCAAAATGAATGTTTAAACTAGTCTGCATCAAAGTTTGTAGCATGTTCAGAAGGTGGAACAGCTTCTCAGAAATGGTTTTACTTTATTTGAATTTTTTGCAGACACACTGGCTTCTCTTTCACTCCTTAGCACTTACTGATACGAAATTGTCTTAGAGTCAGGGTATGAGACCCGTGCAGTATATGGGTACAGATGTATCTCCAATGGCAGTGTTCTGTGAAGTTCATATCATCGTGAATCATTTACTAAGGTCATAAAATTCACCATATTCCCCATTTAGATCAAACTAGAACCTATCCTTGCAGGATACTGGGGTATGTGTCTACTGAGGAAGAAGCCTTGTTCTTCCATTCAGGATTCTCCAGGAAAAAAGCTGGTCCTAAAGCTTGTGACATCATTTGTTCATTGGCATTCAAACTTTATAAGAAGAGAAATTGTTCTGTGGTTTCCTCATAAACTGTTCATAAACTGATTATTTGGACTTTATACAGTATTATTTGAACTGCATGATAGATCACTGAAATTTCTGCTTTATAACATAAACCAAGTAATGAACATCAAACAGCTTAAGGAAAATGAAAACATGAAACTAGCTCAAGTTAGTAAGTTAAATATTTAGAAATTTAAAGCATCTGATTATCATATGAATATTCATAACTGATCTGATCCAGCAAGCACTTACTTGCATGCATATTAGCAGACATAATTTCTTTTATTATTTGATAAGTTTAACTTTCATGGGTAGATTACAATATCTTTGTCTCCCCTATCATCTGATCTCACAAATGGTGTTTTAGTTACACATACACAACCTTTTATAGGCACACATAAACCTGTATGTATCAATAATTTTCTATTCTTCTGTCATATTTCCTTTCAAACATTCCTTTACCTAAGGAGCTACTTTTTCTTTCTTCTTCTTCTTCTCTGCAGTGTAAAGCAGATAAAGGCTTTCATTTCAGTTGTTTGCTTTCCAAGTATTGAGATTCACCATTTCTTTTTTCAGGTTGATGTAGAAGGTAACTGCCTTTGGCCCGTTCAGCAATTTTCTCTTCAGCAAGATGACTGTTAGTATTAATTTTTTTGTTTTAGCAAGCACTAAGAGTAATTATGATGGTCATTTCTTCTGAAACAATGAGATATTATTTAAAGTAAGAAGAAATCTCAAGGAATGTCAAGTACTGAAACCTTTAAAATATATGAACAATGTATGCCACATGTTAACTTGAACAAATGATGGCAAAAAGATTAATCAGCTCCATCCCTACAGGAGTCCAACACATGAACTTTTATGCCAATACATTCTGGACAGGACAAGAAACTTCTTCCTATTGCAAAATAAATGACTGCTATAAACTTCAGATAAGGGCATTACTGTGGCTTTCTATACAGAGGGCACCAAAAACAACTTGTGAAGGAATCTGACAGAAACAGCAAACTATAAAAACACCCAAACCAATATATCCAGGTCTCCTTACACCTAACAATATCCAAATAAAACACAGAGGATTGCTTGTTCCTGTGACTATCTAATATTTTGGTTCACAAGAAGATAAAAATAATCTTTTCCGGTTTTCCTTCTTTTTGTGAAGACCCATCTTATGTTTTAACAACAGGAAAAGAAAAGGCATCTTGATTCATGGTAGTAAATCAATTGTTTCAGAGTTGCCTTTCTGCTTTAAAATGACACAAGGAAATACCAAAATGCAAGCTATCATATAATGGACTCTTACTATCAACAGCATTGAAGGATTGCTAAATTAGAATCAGTCCCATGGTAGGGATGCAAGTAAAAGGTTGCAGTATTTCTCCTTGGAGTGTGAATATGTGGCAGGAGTGGGCTTCACTAGAAAGGACCAGCTTGCTTTCTTGCTTCCTTTTCAGTTACATCTGGGAAACAAGTTAGGTGGAAGGATATTACATTTTTCAGATGCAAAATTTAATTTATGAGCCAGAATTAGGTTCTTGAAATAGAGGGGAAAAATTTCTGAGTCACATGGACAAGATGGAGGAGCTTTGAAGGACAATCTCTACAGTAGGGTTTATTATCAAACTTGGTTGGTCTTTTAGCCCTGTGGGTTAGTTACCGAGAAAAGAACAAAAACCTGTAGCAATGAAGTTCGTGTATTCTCTACATACATTGATGACAACCTCAGTTCCTCACTATCTGAAGTATTTCACCTTGAAATGTCATTCAGAGGATCCCAGCATAGTGTCCCAGGAAATGAGATGACTACCTTGCAGACCACCAAACAAAGCATTTGGTACTGGGAATCTGAGGGAAACACAAAGTTGCAGCAACATGAACATAAAAATGAGATTAAAGTTATGGTGTCTTTTTCTATGTTTGAATCTCAATATGGTCTGTGTGGTTGGCATGCTGACCTAGCCAAATAAAGAGGACAAAATTGAAGACATACAATTCTGCATTCATTTCTTCCTCTCTCATCTTGAGTGACCCAAATCAAGTAGAAAGCTCCACTTCACAGAGCATGACCTCTGATGACACTGCAGTTTTTAAAACCTTAGGCTTGAATAGGTAAGTGATGCATTAGTAATGTTTATAACAACAATCTAGTCTTAAAATTCAATTGTTGTGTCATTGAATTAATGAGATATTCTGAAGAAATTGGTAATCTCCCACATTACCCTGGATTAGTGTTTTGGTTTTAGAGTTCCAGGTCAGTCATAAACACTCATAAATCTTTGTGAAGAAAGAAAAAAAACAAAACAACGAACAAACCCACACTAAATCTCTAGAGAAGATGGAAGAGAAAACAATATATCCAAAAAAACCCCCCAACTGCAATATGGAAGCATATCATTGTCTGAAGAGACGCTCTAATCACATTAAATGTTACGCAGTGATCCCAAGATCAAGATTCACTTAAAAGAAATGTCAAGAGGCTACTTCAAGGGACTCTAGTGGGAATTCATAAGAGGGTGATAAAAGTGGTGAGAAGAGAATAAACGATTTTGCATTCAGTTCTTCTGTCTCAGAGGAATAGAGTCAGACTTGCACAGAATGAGCAATATGCTAATTAACATAAGAAATGGCTCCTCTATCAAGGCTATTCATTTTTGGATGAGTGTTAGGAACTACCTCTTCCTTCAGAGGGCAAGCATTTAATGTTCTCTTTTCTAAATCTAGAATACTTATGCTTGATGTTCAAAGAATTGTTTCAGGCTCTGTCAGCTGCAAAGGGCTTTTTATCCACTGTTTTGAATACACTTACATATAGATTAGTGATTAGTGAAGAACCAGTATTATTACCCCCTGCCCCACCCAAATTCTTTCCAAAATGAAGCACAAACTCTGCAGTTAATCTTGCAGAGATCATTGAAAGAACACTAATACTATCTTATGATAGCACTATAAACTTCTGCTGGTTTCACTTTTCCCAGTCACAGAAACCACCAAAGGTGAAATGTCCTTTACTTCCCAGTCAGTTTATTAACATAAACCGCTGTCCAAAAAATTACCCCAGCCTTCTTTTCAAGGCTGAGCAATAATTCACATTTTTTATTATAATATTCATGTGGTTTAATGTTTTAATTTCTATTAATCACTCAAATCCAGTTTAAAGTGTTGTTTTGATCTTCTAGTAAAAGGTTTCTCTCCTCCATCCTCTTCTAGACACAGAACTCTTACTTCTATCCTTTTATTATTCTCTAGTCTTCCAAGCAGAATGGGTCTCTTTAAATGTTCAGAAAAACAGATTACAAATATTTGTCACTTTCTGAAGAAAGCATTGCTGTATCGAACACAATGCATCCAGATTACTAGTCTGTGACTTATTTGATTTAACCAAAGTGCTTTAAACCCAGTAGGTAGCTAAACCCCACAGGGACATTTGCTCATGTGCCCCTGATGGGACAGGGAAGAGAATTGAAAGGGTAAAAGTGAGAAAAATCCTGGGCTGAGATAAAGGCAGTCAATTGGTAAAGTAAAAACTATGCACACAAGAGAAGTGAAGCAAAGAATTCATTCACCACTTCCCATGGGCAGGCAGGTGTGCAGCCAGCTCCATGGAAGCAGGGCTCCATCACACATAACACTTATCTGGGAAGACAAGCAACATCACTCCAAATTCCCCTCTTCCTCCTTCTTCCCCCGGCTTTAATCACTGAGCATGATGTCATATAGTATGGGATATCCCTTTGATCAGTTGATCAATTCTGATCTCATCTGCATAGCCTTGAGTGTGAATTCAAGCAATTTACAATAATCTGAATGAATCATTCATATCACATTAGTTTAATCTGAAATATTACTCCTTTCATATTGTAGCCTCTCCTGGGATGAGATCTATCTTAACTAAATAAGACAGTGAAGTTAAAGCAAATCACTGGAGATTTATTTCAAAGCAACAGAGATATTCACTTCCATTCATCAGATCTGTTGCAGATGAGATGAATTATCTTCTGGAGAAGTTTGTTTTCTCTTGACTATCAAGGAATCTCTTCCTAGCCTAAATTTTACCTGTCCAAGTTATAGGAGAAAAATCTTTTCTCATCTACTACACATTTCACATGTATTACAAAGATTAATCACTGATGTCTTACTCTAACAGTTTTCAACTCTCTTCCCACTTACTCTGTAAAACTGCAGAAATAGTATTTAATAATTTAAATACAATCTGTTAAATAATCAAAAAGAAAAAAGATTGACTGGTAAGTAAAAATGTTTGTTGTCTTAATTTTTAAATATAACAATATTAGTATAACAATGTAACATTTTTATTTTTTAAATTATATTAAGATTGGTTTTACCATGATGGCTTTACATAGATATCTTTTTTTTTTTTTTTTTGTAATAATGTTATTTTTTTTTGTTAGATGTATAGGTAGGTATTTTGTAATTTGTGCAATTTAGTACACACTATATCAATAACGAAAACTTTTTTCTGACCATGAGCTAGTGTGTAATTGACATATTAGTGTCCTAGAACTAATTGGAATAATTTATTATTTATATGAAATTATCTGTACTGGAACAGTCAATCCCTATAAAAAGCCTTCCTTATTTCTAATTGTTGAAAAAAGCAGAGAAATCTCATTTTTTTAACAAAACAATAATAGAAATAATAAAGACCAGGTGGGATGAACATTTGAACTTTGCTCTCTTAGCAGAATAGTGTTGTATTGAAGAAGATTTTTTCAGTCAATCAGAAGATCCACTAAAAGGGCAGATATAATTCTAACAAAAAAATTTTATTTAATACAGAAACAATAGGAACAAGCCTTTGCACTTCAATCGGAAACAATTCAGACTTCACAAAAATAGGAAAAAACCATATTGAACAAAAAGCATACAAAAGGAGAAGATATAAATTAGGTCCTCTTATATAAAATCAAATAAATAAAATGAATACATATCAAGATGATGGGGCCAAACTCTCTTCAGTGTTGCCCAGGAACAGGAAAAAGGCAACAGGCACAGCTGAAATATGTAAGTTCCATCTAAATATGAGAAAAAACTTCTTATTTTTTTATACGAGCAGAACACTGGAACAGGCTGCCCAGAGAGGTGGTGGATCCTCCTTCTGCGGAGATATTCAAAGCCCATCCAGATGCAACCCTGTGCAATGTGTTCTAGGTAAACCTTCAGCGGGATGTTAAACTTTAGCAGGGTGTAAAACTAGATGATGTTCAAAGATCTCTTCCAACTGGAACCACTCTGTGAATGAAAATGAAAAAAAATTCTATCTAAGAATTCAGAAAATCAGAACAGAAGGGAGCAAGAGAACTGGGGAGGTGAAATGACATGACTGATATTATATAAATGGTTTCAGATGCTTTTTATTTTATAATAGTGTGAATTGATTGGATTTACGTGAAGGGCTTGCAGTAAGTGCTACTTAAATACACACTCAAGGCTTTAGATACTGAAGATAAAAAGAGTTAGAGTTAGGTTAAGAGTTAAAAGAAATGGAAAAAAGAAACCCTGTGTAATTTTGGTCACCTTAGTTCACAAGCAATGAATTCACAGCAGAGCGAGTACAAAGAAGAAACTGATTTGACCTGGGAAAAGTCAGCTCCTCCTGTAAGAGTGCTCTAGGACATCTCAACTTATTTAGCTTAGAAGAATGAAGTTTAAGCAGACATGTGCTTTCTTTCCATGTCAGGGTGTTCAATAAGGAAATAAAACAAGCTTTTTCGTCGGAAGGAAAAGGATGTCTAATAACACATTCAGTCTGAAAATTAGAATGAGGCTTCCCAAACGGATGTGTGACAATCTGGAGCAGCTAATTACTTATAGTCCTGTTATGCCAGATATATGAGTTCTCTGTCTCTCATAGCTGTCTCTCTGTTTTACTTTAAACAATTACAGGGAAAAACAGAAATAGACAGTAAAGATTGGACATAAACCCACAATTCCTTCTCTGTGTCCTACCCATTGTGAAACAGATTCTTCCTTCATAGCCCCCAAATGCCTCCTAAACTTCATCTTTTACACTGAAGTGCTACATAATCAGAAAGATGAGTCTTCAAGTATTTCTGTCTAGATAACTTTGGACCTGATGTTTGGGATTCCAGATAGAGAGGTAGAAAGGAAGGTTTGAACCAACTAAAACCGAACTTAATGTTCATCAGACCTGTACCTTTTGAGACCAATGCTCTATTAAGCCCTATTTACATCTACTGTATATATTCTGGGAGCATTAATGTTAATGTTTCAGGGGTCTTTAACAGAGGGATATCTCTTTAACATTCAGTCATCTTCATTACACAGCTTCTAATCTAATTTCCAAAGGATACCCTGAACAAGCAAATTAAAAACAGAAAAACAAATAAGCTTGTATGATCCATTCCAGGGAGCAACAGAGACCAACCCTTCACCTCATGGCTGATGCCTACCTGGCAATCAAAGACCCTTTGCTTAACTTATCAGTGTGATTTCCACATTAGTGCTTAGGCCTAGAAACTTAACTATCTTTTGTGTATTGGGGGGAGACTACAGGGTGACTTCTGTGAGAAGCTCCTAGAAGCTTCCTCCACGTCCAGCTGAGCCAATGCCACCTGGCTCGAGGACAGATCTGCCACTGGCCAAGGCTGGGCCCATCAGAAATGGTGGTAATTCCTCTGTGATAACATATTTAAGAAAGAAAAAGTTATTACGCAGGTGTAATTGCGGCCAAAGAAGTGTGCAGTGAGAATATGTGAGAGGAACAACTCTGAAGACACCAAGGTCAGTGAAGCAGGAGGGGCAGGAGGTGCTCCAGGCACCAGAGATCCGGTTACTCTGCAGCCCATGGTGCAGAACATGGTGGAGCAACTGTGCCCCTGTAGCCCATGGAGGTCAACAGAAATGCAGAGATCCACCTGATGGATGAATGCAGAGCACAGAGGAGACCCATGACAGTGTGGGTGAATACCTGAGAGGAGGCTGTGATCCCATGAGAAGCCCATGCTGGAGCAGGGTCCTGGCAGGGAACTACTGACCCATGGTGACCTGCTGTAGCAGGTTTTCCTGGTTGGACTATGACCCTGTGGGGAACCCACATTGGAGCAGGCTATCCCCCAAACCCTTTCTTGGCTGAAATCAGGACATTATTTCTTCTCAAACTTCAATAATTAGCAAAT
The DNA here is from genome assembly GCA_035041135.1 of Platyrinchus mystaceus. Taxonomy (NCBI): domain Eukaryota; kingdom Metazoa; phylum Chordata; class Aves; order Passeriformes; family Tyrannidae; genus Platyrinchus; species Platyrinchus mystaceus. The sequence goes on from JAWWLV010000001.1 coordinate 71,228,024, forward strand.
AAATGTTCATTATAGAAAATAAAATATGAAAGAAGACTATTTTAAAAAATATCTGATTCTCAACAAAAATAATTTCTTTGCACAATAATCTCACATTCAAATTTTTCTAAGAGCATTTGCCTTTGAGCGTGCTCCTTATATTCAATTTGTAACTCCTCTATAACTGAAATTGCTAATGCCAGTTGTCTTTAGCATAAATAGCATTTTTTAACATGTTCATGTGTGGCATCAAATTAATTTTATTAGTCCATAAAATTCCTATCTCATGAAGATAGTTGTCAAACAATCTAGCAAAATCTATCTTTGCTTAACTCCCAGTGTATTTTAGCCCACTGCTCATTTATATTCAAATATGTAATCATACTTTTATTAAAAAAAATATTTAAGACCTTGTGTAACATTGATGTCATATATGTAAGTTTAGCTTTGAGTCTTTCTATTTCATTTCAGATATACTTAGTATGTGCTTGAGTGGTTAACTTGACTTTATAGATTTGTTAAAAATGTTAGTTACCAGACTCCAGAAGTCATGTTTTTGTTCTTTCAGAATACAGGGATAGAGATTAATTGATCCTTCCACCTATAATTGCATTAAGCTTTTTTGATTTTGCTACCTTTATGTCTGGGATCTACACAATTATCTTTTTTGCAAACTGAGAAAATATATTCCTACCCCCTAGAATTTATCTAATCTTATTTGCATATAAATGTCACTTCATTTCTCTTTTTAAGTTTTTCTTAAAAATAGTGTTTTAGGCAGGTTTGGGTTCTTCTTTGCTAAGTTGGTTTTTAATCACTGACATCTGACATGCTGCCTGTTGATTTCCTAAGTACGTGCCTATTCAGTCAGCCGTCTCCTATATTATCTACATTTTGGGGATTTGGATTTAGATTTTTTTATATATGTGTCTATGCAAACATTAGTCCTTTAAATTCAGTTTTAAATAAATAGTTAAAATTTGCTATACCTAGTTGAAAAAGCTACGTAACAAAGTGTCTGGATTAAGTCTGTCTTCTAGGCTGCCCCTACTGAGGGCAATTTCTTCCATGTATCTTGTAAATTAAACCCGAACAGGATAAGATACTAGGGAAATGTCCTCTAGGGTCTCTGTCTTTGACTTTTAGTTTTCTAAGGTGTCAGAACCTTTTTTTTTCCCCTAATTTCTAATTTTTATAGAAGATAACAGAGAAGAATACTGCCATTCTTATCCCAATAAGGTTACTCATTTGTAAAAGAAGATTATGTAAGGAATTTCAAAAAGATTAAAACTGCTGTAATGTCATGGAGAAGAGAGTATTTTCCCAGACTAAATGTATTTATTTCCCAAGATATAGTCCAAAGACAGAATTCTTAATTCAATTGTCCATACAGAGGCATTTACTGCCATTTTGTCTGCTCCAAGAGATAAAAAGCAATTGAATAGAGCTGATAAATTTGATGCACATGATGGCCTTTTGCTCCTACAGAGAAGCAGCTAGAAGCTAGGTTGAAAACTGCAGGACATCTCAAACAGCACTTTGTGTAGATGTGTAGGAAATGTCACACATAAAATCTTTTTACAGGCAAAAATAAAAAACACTGAGAAGGTAAGACAACAATTTATTCTCAGTATACCGAAAATCTCTTCAGTTTAGTTAGAGAAGTATTATTTGAACATATTTAATATACAAATAAGGAAAAAGGGAAAATGAAAGAATAGAAAGTATTGTACAAAGAGTCTCAATAATAATAATAATAATTCAGTTAAAAATGCTACAGGCATATTAGATACTGTTACTTTTCCTCTGGTGTTATGCTCACCCTTATGGTAGGTACCCTCTCTAGGTACCAAGAGTTTACAGTACTGCTTATCATCATACAGGAAGAGAGAATTTCCAGCAAGTGGAAAGTGTCCTTTGCAAGAAGAAGTGAGATGTACATGATAAAGTTTTTTCTTCCTCCTCACTCTGGGATTCAGTTTGAGCTACTTGTCCAACACACTTTTACACCTTGATATTTCTTTGCTGGTCTGCATCTCCAAATTGCATCCAAATTTAGATTGCCAGATGGATTTTACATATGTCGAATGCTTGTCATTCATTTCTCTTGTTATCCCTATAACTGTTCTTGTCCAACTCCTATTTCTTTCACTGCTGATTGGTGAGTTATTCATAGTCTTGCTATGAACTGTGCCTTCCATCTCATCATCCATGCACACTATGACCTCTTTCAAGGCCCTTGGTATCATGCCAAGTATTTATTTTTCTCTGCTACATCAATATATATTGAAGTCATAAATACTCTATTTTACGCAGAATAACTACTTGCTACCACTATCTGTATAAAAATTATGTTTATAAAAATTTTATTGTGAAGACCTCCTTGTTAGAAAAAATGTTGTTTCAACTAAATTAAGTAAAAGCAAAACTACAGACAGGTTGAGAAAAGCTCAGACAAAACCTGACAAATTTCAGGTCTAAGATCTTTCAAACTTAATACTAAACCTGTGGCTGGCAATTTATAATGGCAAAGTAATATTTACTGGAATAATTAAGTAAAGAACAACTGGAAAAGAGAAATGGGGATTAAGCCTCTGAATGATACAAATATTGATATTCTGCATTTGCCTAATCCTTTGTTGTTCAGTCACCATGGTCCTCTCTTTACTGAATATTTCTTTCACTTTTTTGCACCAGGTTTTCCTTTATCACACTATGTTTTTGGCATTTCAGCACACTGAAGGGGTCTGCAAAGAATGAAAATAATAATTAAAGCAAGTCCAAATCAAGAAGCAATAGTATGCACCAAAATTACAGGGAAACTGAGACTTCAATGTACAGAGGTTAGATATAAATAAATAGTTATGGAATTGCCTAAATTCTGAAGTGTTATGCCAGACCTCAGACAATAAATTCTCTTGGAAAGATCTTCCACATAAAACTTCCAAGGTATTTTTCTTCCAAATATGATACAGAAACAATTTGAGGGTTATATAGGAACTTGTACTCTTATGTCACTTAGACAGGCTTTGAAAGTTCTTATACTTCCTAAAATACAAATAAGAATGGAACAGAAAAAAAAAACAACACAAAAACAAAACAAAAAAAAGAAGTAAACAAAATTAAGAGGAGGTTCTAATTGCTAATGCCAAAACAGAGCTACATTTATCTGTTCATATTTCTACAGAAATTTGAGTTGTAAAGTTCATCCTCTGTCCTGTATTTAAAGTAAGAAAAAATAAAATAAAATTAAAAAAAAACCAAAAGCCAGTAAACCAGTCTGAAAAGAAATGAGTAATGTCCTCCCTCAAAACACATTGTAAAAGAGGCTTTAGAAAAGTATGTAAGTGAATTAGTCCCATTTCAAATATTTTAAATCCATAGCCTCAGTTCATTTATATAGAGTTTTTGTGCCCTTAACTTTGGACAGCAGCATTTGTTTTATATCCAAAATTTTGCTAAAGCCCCAAAAATGATCTGTAATACAAAAGGGATTTGATGCACACACTGCAAAATACGCTGTTATGTGCAGCAACATATATGGTGCTATGCAATTCTGATATAACATAATTCTGTAAATGGTTCCTTGTCAGAGAGCCTGCTAAGAGGAACTCATCAGGATTCCAATTTTTCATGTGCAAGTGATGATTGCATTTTCTTTACTGGGTAAACAGTGAGAGTACTGAAACAATAATAATAGGCAATGTAAAAAGCGGATGTAATATAGCATGATATTTCAGAAGACATTTCAGACAGATATATACTATTATAGTTTGAAACTTATGAATACATTAGAGAGATCTATTAAGATGATATGGAGAAAAAGAGCCTAAGTATGAAATAAGAGTAAAAGAATGTCTATACCATATAGAATACAGCGGTATAAAAATGCCCGATTTATGCAAAAAAGCCTTCTTGAAGACATTGTATTAACTCTGAAAAGACGTTTGCTTTCTCAGTCTGGCACTGTGCTTGTGGATCAGAGATTATTTTTATGAGGAAATTAGTATTCCCATACAAAGGTATCTCTTTGTGGTAGAATATTTTCATTGGTGCCCAGCGACAGGACAAGAAGCAATGGCCACAAACAGAAACACAAGAGGTTCTGTCTGAACATCAGAAAACACTTTTTTTTCTGTGAGGGTGTTAGAGGCCTGGTACAGGTTGCCCAGAGTCTTTGTGAAGTCTAACCCCTTGGAGATATTAAAAATTCATCTTGAGATCATCCTGGGAAGGCTGCTCTAGATGGATCTGTGTGAGCAGGGGGAGTGGAGCAGATAACCTCCAGTGCTTCTTTCCAACCTCAACCATCCTGTGATTTTGTTATCTTCTGGTTCTGGAGACATTTCAGTCAACCTCCAGTAATTTCTACATCATCATCATCATGTAGAAAGTAGTCATGACCACAAAAACATTTGTATTGTTAAAACTGGAAAAACAGAAGTGGAGGGGAAAAATGGCTTCTGTCTATAAATATAGCTGCAGAATTAACACCAGGGAAGAAAAAAGAGATTAGCTCAGTTGGTCAGAGCATAGTGCTGACAAAGCCAAGGTTATGGATTAGATCCCTGTATGGGCCATTCACTTAAGAGTTGGACTTGATGATCCTTTTGGGTCCCTTCCAACTCAGAATATTCTGTGAACTCTGTGAACATAAGCAAATGAACAGTGCTGGCATGAGAACGGGAAGGTTTATAATGCCAAGTATAAATTTGCATTCCAAAGTAGAGGTAGATTCCAAAGAAAATTGTTGAGTGGTAACCAAAAATAGGCAATAGTGCTGTTTGTTGGAAGAGCAGGGAAATTGTTCCAAACTGCTTTTAAAGTGGAGCTGACACATTTAAAAAATGAGAAACTGAGAGTCTCTCCTAGAGACTGAGACTAGGTTAGATTCACTAAGTATATCTACACTATTAAATAAAGACCAGTGAAAAAGTGAGCTCAGAAGCTGCAATTTTGATTGTTATGCACCACGCTTGAAAAGTTCTACTACAATAATTTGATTTTAAGGTTACACAAGGAAAACAGGATGATTCATAAGACTATGTCATGCAAAGATACTCTGGCCAGAGACAGTGTTTTATAAAAATAGCACAGGATTCAAAGGTTCGAGTAATTATTGAGAATTTAGAGATATTCTTTCCTAGTGTCTTGTGAATAAGAAATTGGATTTTAAACTGTATTTGCTGAAAAAACTGTGGAGATAGTGTGAGGTTCTATTGGAGTAGTGGCTTCTGTCAGAAATTGTCAGAAGCTTCCCTTATGTCCAACAGAACCAATGCCAGACGGCTCCAAGAAGGATCCACAACTGGCCAAGGCTGAGCCCATCAATGACAGCAGTAGCACCTCTGGGATAACAGATTTCAGGGGAAAAGGAACTGCAGAACAGCAATTGCAGCTGTGAGAGGGGAGTGAGAATATGTGAGAGAAACAGCCCTGCAGTTACTGAGGTCAGTGAAGGAAAGGGGGAGGTGCTCGAGGCACCGGAGCAGAAATTCCCCCGCAGCCCATGGTGCAGACCATGGTGAGGCAGGCTGTCCCCCTGCAGCCCATGGAGATCCACGCTGGGGCAGACATCCACATGAAACCTGTGAAGGACCTGCAGATGCACTGGAAGGAGACTGTGATTTTGTGGGAATTCCACACTGGAGCAGGCTTCTGGCAGGACCTGTGGCCCTGTGGAGTGAGAGCCCACAATGGATGAGGTTTGCTAACAGGACTTGTGACCCCATGGGGTACCCATGATGGAGCAGTGAGTGAAGAACTGTAGCTCATGGGGAAGACTCACACTGGATAAGATACTGGAGGATTGCCTCCTGGGGACGTATCCCATAGTGAAATGGGGGAAGAGTGTGATGAGTCCTCCTCCTGAGGAAGAATAGCATCAGAGAAAGCATGTGATGAACTGACCACGGCCTCCTTTCCCCATTCCTCTGTGTCACTGGGCGAGAGGAGGTAGAGAATTAGGGAGTAAAGTTAAGCCCAGGAAGAAGGGGAGGGGTGAGGGGAAGGTGCTTTAGGATATGGGTTTATTTCTCCTTACTTCACTGTGATTTGACTGATGATAAATTTAGTTAATTTCCCCAACTTCAGTCTGTGTCATTAATTATTGGGTGATCTCTTCCTGTTCTTACCTCAACACACCAACCTTTGATTATATTTTCTCTCCTCTTTGCAAGTGAAGAGGGGAGTGATAGAGCTGCTTTTGTGGACATGTGGAATCCAGTCAAGATAAACCATCACACAGCTGGAAGCAGAAGAAGCTGCAAGATCCTACACATAGTGAGATCTTTTCTGAAAACAAAAATTTATTAAATGTTCAGTATATTACAAGCTGAGGTAATTATCCTATAAAATAAGTGTGTTTACTAAGGCTTAACTTATCTCTCTTAGATTGCCATAAACCTCATAACAATTCAAAGCTGACCATGGTACCATGTCTTTCATCCCTGTAGTTTGCTTAGCAGTACGCAGGATTATAACAGCAAGGATATTAAAAGTCTAATTAGGTTTAATCAGGCTACAGCTTCTTATCAGTGTTTATATATTTCTACCATGTTTCTGGATATAATTAAAAATACCAAAAGCCAAAATTAGTAGGATAATAGAAGAAATAATAATAAAAAAAGCCAAAAAAACAACAAGCCAAACAAAAAGCCACAAACACAAAGCAACCCCCCAAAAAGTCACGATTGTGCTGGACAAGAAGCATTTGCACAGAACAATATCATCTGGGTGTTGAAGAAGAGGAAAAAAATATCAATGGGATGACAGAAAGTTTAAGTTCCTACATTAAGATTTTAGCAGATATGCAAGATTATCCAATTTAAATATCTGAGATTAAGTCTGTTTTCCTGAAAAAATTTACAGCTGTTACTATGAGAGACTGACTTCCATGGACAACTCAGGTTTTCATTGTGAAATGTCTGAGGCATGTTTTTTATGCATGCTCATAAATGTTTCACCTTGACAGGCAGAAGAATTCAGTATCTCTATACTGACTAAATAGAGTCTATGTCCAGAAACTGGTCAATAATCCACCAAGAAGCTCATGGATTTCAACCTACTGGGCATATCCTGTGCATGAATAACCAATTCAGTTGTACACAGTATGAAGTGACAATTGCCACTTTCTTTAAAAGAATATCTGTAGAGTGCTTCTTGCCTTTATTCTGAATTTTTATGAGTATTACAGTTACACAGCTTCTAAGCAACATAAATTTAGTTACTCAGTTCTGTTTTAGAATATTTTCTATGAATACTTCGACATCAGAGATCAAGCACTCCATAAATACTCCAAAAAAATATTTCAGCTTTCAAAAAAGAATGAAAATTGAATTAGGTGATAAATAAAGATGTGGAGAACACAGATGAGAGTAATCTTATAGCCTATTATTGAATATACTTGCCTAGAAAGGAAAGTCTTAAAACTGTTTAAACATGTAGCACAGATTATTTGTTAGTCAAGATGGACAACAAGACAACCATCAATGTAAGATTCCTAAGCTCCATAAAGGAGGAGGACTTGGGATATGCCATTTCATACTTATTCCCCAACACGTAACCAGAATCAACTTTCCAGTCAGCATGCTAGATACTTTGAATACCAATTTAGTAAAATGTTGAATATTCTGAAACACAATTTAGGAGACTTTAATCAATACAGGGTGGCAGGTAGATAAATAAATACATAAATTTCAGCACCCAACAATGTTATTCACCTTATTTGTTACTGGCTCAACTTAGGTGGATCTTGAAGCACACCTTTTTTTTGTATTGTAATCACAGAAGAAATGTGCTACAACTGTCTGCATAAACCTTTTACACATTTGGAAATAGCCAGACACGTGGAATTGCAAGATGTTACTCAAGATTACATGTCTGTCAGAATATACACCAATATTGACAACCATCCCTTAACATACTGAGAGAAAAGGAAGAGGGATTTTTTTTATTTTTTTTATTTTTTTTTTAAGAAAGAAAACAAATAGGAAGTTTGGAATGTCACCTGTTTTTAAGCTAGAATAAATTAAAATGTAATATTTGTAAAGTACTATTCACTCTAAATGTGAAATATGTTGTATATTTAGTCTTACTCTAATGAAAAAAGTTATCATGGTAGGCATGTGCCACCATATTTATGATAACAGTCTACAGATAATGATCTCACATAACCTTCTTTCTGATTGCACACTGTAGATTCTGCAGCAGCAGGTGGTCCTACAGATCAGCTCAAACTCCTTCAGGTCTCTACTTTCTCACAGTACATGATGGAGTGAACAAAATAAATACTGTGAACCTACTAGTAGCTATGACTGTGCACCATGCTTTCTCATTTTCACACACAAAAAATCTGTAGATATTAATTTTTTCGTTTGGCACATAGTCTGCAAACAACTGCTGAAACACAATTTACCATATGGAAAAGCGTGAGATGGCAGCTTATTGAGGCTTGGATATTAATATGCTTAAGCAGCCCCTGGAAAAAATAGTAAGTTTTGCACAGTTAAGCAGAAAAGTGTTATCATTTGTCTTCAGAGATTGCTTTGAATAGACACTTTGCATAACCTTTTGGTATCATGCTAAAGAGATTCCTGGAAATAACAGACCTCCAAACTAACTAACTACAGTCAGACATAGCTATCTGGTTAGTTAATTAACTTCCAAATCAATTCATTCAGTTCTGTCTGAAAATTAGAATCAAGTAAATCCCATAAACATTTGTCTAGTTTAAACTAGTGGCACAGATTTTGTCCATGTGCAATAATACAAGTTTTTCTAACTGAAAAATAATGAATTCCTGTAAGATAGGTGAATAAAACAACACCTATATCTGCAGGCATAGGACTGCTTTAGCATTCCTAGATCCAGATGTGATACTGGAGACCAACTGATTGTGTACAAAAGCCATAATGGGATATATATACCAGCAATTTATTCCATTCTATTTTCTGCTTATATTTATATATAAAATATAAGTGTACCTATGTATAAATATACATAGGTATACAATATATATAAAATAAAAATTAACCTTTACCTAAAAACTAAATTTTAAAAGGTACCAAGGTATAAAATTGTGCACTCAACTTGATGCCTTTTAATGTGAAAGACATGCTAGACTTCAACTGGAAGGTATACTAGATTTGAATTGGTGGGATAACTGTGATAGAAAAAGTAGTAAAAGTGACTATCTTTTCCTCTAAAATATCTTGATTCATTGAATATTCTATCAGATTTGGTCAACATAGAGACGCTGCTGGTCTATATCTTATTTTGAGTTAGATTTCCAATAAGATTAAATTTATGAGGTTTATAAACAAATTTAATATTTTTTATAAATAGCGATGAATTAAATGTCAATATGTATTTCAGTATAGGTTACATATTGTGGATATTAAATTATAGTATTATTTATACATGTAAATGTTCTAAGAGCATGTTAGGAACAGATATATGGTCAGTAATAGAACATGATGAATGATGGTTTAAGTCTTAAACTTTAAGACTACAGTTTCAGGCAGACTGCTTGCTTACCGAACAGTAAAAGTGTGATTCATTTTACCTTAGTTTAGATGTGTAAAGTTCCTCTGAAATTCTGGCCAGTGAAGGAAATCATGCAATAATCTTCTCATCTTTTCAGTAGCAATCTAATGTCAACATCTAAGCATGGCGAAGTGAATTCCACTGCAAAATCTATGAGATTTGAGTAAACTTACAAAAATCTTATTTAATTATATTTAATATTATTTATACTGATGACTGGAATCACATTTTGAAATAGAACTCAAGAAGTTAACTTTCTAGAAGTTCATCTTTCAAGGCAAAGAAATACTTTTATAAATTACATATTATAAAAGGGGTATAAAGTAATCTTATAATTTTATAATGAGATGTTGAGTAGAAAACAATTTTCTTCAACAAAAATATGTATATGAAAAATGTCTTCATCCTCAGTCATTTGTGTGGGATCAATCCTACTTAACTTTAGTCATCTAAATGATGTTACTCAGAATTCATTTATTCAGTAACAAACACTTTTTAGAGGTGATTCATTGGCTATACATCCAATTTTTAGATGGCAATAGCAGTGAATTGGTTTTTACTTAAAATTCTGGAATTCTCTTAACCAAATAATGAAAATATGTTGGTAAAGGCTTCTTTTTTTTTTTTTTATAAAGTATTTAAAAATCCAGGATGGAATTTTAAATAATATATGATCTGTGATGAAATTGTTGTTGATTTGAATAACTAATTTTGAACACAAATGAAACTTCCTATAGACAAAATAATAAACAAAAGTATAAATTTGAGCATATATTCTCAAACACTTTGTTCTGTTCTCTAGGGCACGCAAAGTACATAACCTTGTATAATAAATCTATTATATAGCTGGTTTTATACCATAAATGGATGCCAAATTCAGACACAAGAACTTTTTTTTCAAGCTTCACTTGAATGTATGTTCCAGAATTTAAGTTCCTGAATAATATATTTTAGGATGGAAAGGTTTGTTGGAGCAAATAATAAGTGTCATAGTTGAAGTAGGTGTTGTTTACTATGCCTTTTTCCAACATTGTTTTGGAGAAACTATTCTGTTAAGGGCGAACCCCTCACCACAGCCAGGCAGGAGGAGGTGGTGGGAAAGGAGCACGCGCTACTAGTCCTGGCTGCAGGGTGGAAGCAGAACTCTCTCCATCTGGGAGCCACCTCTCTTCCTCCACACGGGACAAATAAAAGCAAGCAGCCACATGAGCCCTGCCAGCCACACAGCTCCACATACCTCTGCCACTATTGGGGACAGGAGTCACCCCTACCGACTTGGAATGGAGCTGAGCCCAGCTGAGCGACACAGAGAAGTGGCTGCTGCCTCCTCACAAATCCCACCCTATGAAATCTCACCACAGAGTCCCAGCTGAAGGGAAGCTTCACGGAGCTGTCTGCTGCTCCAGGACTTTTGCCCACCATTTGCAATTTTTGCAGTCCCTGCCAGCTATCACTGTTGCAACCCACATCCAGAGAGAGCCAGAGAAAAGGAGAGAGCCTGCACTCATACTACTGCAGCGCCAGGATCCACACCAGCATCTTGGCAATATAACTTCTTTTTGGATGAAAATAGCCTTCCAGGTTTTTACTTTGCCCCTGTTTCCTGGTGGTTTTTGTCTAGCTGGAGCAGATGTTAAACCTGTCTCTGAATTGGTGAAAAGGGGAGGAGGGTCATTTGTTGGAAGTTTTTATAAAAGGGGAGGAGGCTCATTTGTTGGAGTCTCTGTCCCAGCATTTTTCTTAAACCAAGGCAGTAAGACATGCAACTGGAAGACTACACTGAGTTGCTCACCCACTTCATCTTCTCAACCAGCAGATGCTCACTGTAATCTCCTCCTTCTTGTTGGCTCTTCTCTGATCCTGATCCA
>JAWWLV010000001.1:71239516-71254830 GCA_035041135.1 Platyrinchus mystaceus
CCCACTTCATCTTCTCAACCAGCAGATGCTCACTGTAATCTCCTCCTTCTTGTTGGCTCTTCTCTGATCCTGATCCATGCATGTGAGCTATTTCTTTGAATAGAAGACAATCCTCCCACCTTACTTCCTCTTCCCGTTTTTCCTACAGGGCCTGTAAGCATTCATGAGAACCACTCCACTGCATCTCTCTAATCCTCTGTGATAAGGTCATAGCTGTGCAACTCCTCATAGGTTTTCAGTTCCTTCCCTTTGTTTCTTGTGTTGTTACAACTCATATGGGCTGTTGGTCGTACCACTTTTTCAAAGGGAGGTTGAGGTTTTCTGCTATAGCTCTGTGCCTGTAGTCCTTCCTGCAATCCCTCCCTTCCTCCCTTATCTTCAGGCATTGATCTCCAGTGTCTGAAGACCCTTGTTTAAATAAGTACTCACAAGGTGAGCAAGCCTGTTGGGAAAGATACTCTATGCCAATTTCCTTGGTAGTGTCTCCTCAAAGAGGTTCACACAGTCACAGAAGTCTAAGGACACCTGTTGCACAGCCAGGGGTAGATTTGTAAATTCATCCCTCTCCTGATTTGACCTCTCCCTTTGAGCAGCTCCATACTCATCCCCTTTACTCTAGGTTAAAGACCTGTACTCCTCATTCAAGGTATCCCCTGGCAGTATCATCAGAGTCTGTGCAGATGAGCAGTTGGGGGGCCAAGATGACATTTTGGATCTTGCCTCTGTAGAGTCTCCACAAAAGTCCTATTGAACTAAACTTTATCTGCTGCTATGCATTATTCCTACCTCATTACTCAGCTCCATCATCTGGTGTTTGTCTCAACCAGAGTGCTTCTCCTGAAGGGGAGGTAGTCAACACCCAAAACCCTGGCTGGCTTCCAGAATACAAGGCAGTACCTACAGTCTGCAACTGGGCGTCTGTGTTCTTCACTAAGACTTTCTGCTGGATTAAGGCCTTTGACATGATGGGGTGGTCACAGCAGCTGTACCCTGTAGTTACCACTATTGCCCCAACAATTTTTGCAGCATTGAACAGAACCTACAGATCATCTGTGCATCACCCTATAGATCAACCAAAAAGGCCTTGTACTTGTATTCATGTCTCAGTTACAGGGTTTTTGTTCACTGATATTTCTCTAGGTGTTATTAGCTAAATAAGAAGCTGGACACGAGCCTCCACAGTTTCTGCATAAATTCCCACCCAGTAGGCAATTTCTCATAGTCTTTTTTGGTTCCCAACTGCTGTAAATGCTGAGTTCTTGACATTATCCATTCTGTGCTGTGCTCCCCTTCACCTCACACTATGCTTGTCAGACAACGCATCTGTAAAGACCATCTGGTGAGAATGAAGGTATTCAATAGCTATCTGTAAGACTAGTCTTTTGGTAAAGGGAATGAGGAATAAATGTTTTCAAGACTAAAAGATTCAGGAAATTCTATATCTGGAGATTCTGTGCAGGATGTTGCTGTCATTGAAAATAAAATAAAAAGGAAATTAAAATAAATAAAAATTCTCATTGAATTTAATGGAAGAAGATCAAATGTCTTAGACTCCCAGTATTGCAGATTTACAGTTTTCAAAGAGCTTGGCCTTGGGGGCAGTCATTTTGTAATTTTTCCCCTCTTCAAACAAATTGTTCCTGTTTTGCTTTTGAAACAAACACAATCATCACTTTAACTCCATTTTAACATGCATGGCACTGAAAAGCTTCTTGGTAAAAAAAAAAATGTGCAAGCATTTTCCTATTAGCAGTTGAGTATGCCACCTTAGAGCTGGGGCCTTGAAATATAAAATCATAGGACCATATGAAAATTCAGGTTGTAGAGGACTTTAGGAGTTTCTAGTCTATCCTCCTGCTCAAAGAGTTACAATGGTGAGGTCAAACCAGGTTGCTCAGATTGTACCCATTCGGGTCTTGAAACACCTCCAAGTAGGTATGGCAAAGGCTCTCTGGGCAACCTGTTCCTCTGACTGTTTGTCCACATAGGGAATAATGTCTCTTTATATACAGCCCTAGTGTGACTTGTTTTAATTTATGCCCTTTGTCTCTCATTCTCCCATAACATTCTGCGTCAGAAGGGCCTACCGCAATAAGACCTAAAAAATCTGGTTAGAGAATGCAAACAATTCAATCTATAATGCAACATGCCTGTGGTGAGCTACTGGTGGCACTAGGTTGCTGTTTTGGTGTTGAATTATAAAACCATCCGGTTCACCAAATTTCAAACACACATACTGCTTTTTGAAGTAGGATTTGACAGATAAGCTTCTAGCTGGCCTGGAAATGTTTGACTAGTAGTCAATCACTTTATACTGTAAAAGACCAGTCCACTTTCATACAGTAAGGTTCTTCTAACACAATCCTTTTTGGGGAGTGTGTGTGGAAATTCCTCCCTTGGTCTGGGGATGCTCCCCAAGGATACTCCTTGAGGTTGCAAGGAAAGAGATCTTCCCACGAGCATTGCTGTGGGTGAGTTACAGTCATCTCTAATTAATAATTATTTATTTTTGCTAACTTTAATATAACTGTTTCAATAATGGCTTTAAGATAGTGCACTATCCTATCTTATACTATATTACTAGTAATTTTAGTAGTTATATTGTGTAGTAAATAATTTGAATTAAGATGTTTTGTCTGATCATTTGTAATAATAAATAATTCATTTTGTATAAATGTATCTGATTTGTCATCATTAAAACCTGCAGGACAAAAGTGGTTCAATCACAACTCTGTAATTCCTTAAACTGTTGACAAAATCTGAGGCTAAGACTGAGAAGGATTTTCTGCACCTCATGACTCAACAGCAGGCTTTTTTAATAACTTTGTCTAAGCCTTCCACTCCCACCTGTGACACACACCACTGTCTGTCTATCTGTCTATGTGCCTGACTGTCCCTTTTATGACCTCCCCAGAGGCACTGTGGGCTGTTGTTACATCCCCCTGCAGCTCTCCCTTGGGCTAAACAAGTCCAATCCCTCCACTATTTCACAAGTCACAGCATCTAAGGCTTCCACTGATTATTATGTCACAAATCAGTTTTGCTTTGTTAGTGAAGAGGAGATTCAGCTGTATATCCCTCTTGCAGTCTTATGCAGTGTCTGAATGAAAACGTTATGTCACAAACTGTCCAAAGATCTTGGAAGTCTGTATTTCACCACATTTTCCTTTCCAATATCAGGCAGGTGGTTAAAATCTCCCATACAAATAAGGAACTGTGATCCAGAGGTTCCCTCAGGTTTTAGAGACATTTCATCCACTTTCTTGCTGTGGTGGTTTGACCCCAGCTGGATGCCAGGTGCCCATCAAAGCCACTCTATCACTCCCTCCTCGGCTGGACAGGGGAGATAAAATATAAGGGAAAGCTAGTGGATTGAAATAAGGACCACCTTCTCCCCACCCCTCCCTCCGTTCCAGTCTTAACTTTATTCCCAATTCTCTGCCTCCTTCCCCCTGCAATGGTGCAGGAAGACAGGGAATAGAGGCTATGGTCAGTCCACACGTTTCTGACACTGCTTCCTTCTCAGGGAGAGGAGTGCTTCAGTGTCTCCTACAGGAGACAGTCCTCAATGAACTTCTCCAGCGTGAGTCCTTCCCATGGGCTGTAGTTCTTGATGAACTGCTTCAACATGGGTCCCTTTTCAAAGGTTGCAGTCCTTCAGGGTTCCTCATGGGTCACAAGTCCTGCTAACAAAGCTGTTCAGTGTGGGCTTCTCTCTCCATGGGTCTGCAGGTCCTGCCAGGAGCCTGCTCCAACATGGACTTCCCACAGATTCACAGACATCTCCCGGTCATCCACCTTTTTCAGCATGCAGTCCTCCACGGACTGCAGGTGGATCTTTGCTCCACTGTGGACCTTCATGGGCTACAGAGAGGCAGCCTGCTTCACCATGGTCTTCACCACAGCTGCAGGGGAATTTCACCTTTGCTGTCTGGAGCTTGTCCTTCCCCTCCTTCTTCACTGACCTTGGGGTCTGCAGGGCTTTTTCTCTCATGTATTCTCACTTGTCTCTTTTCTGGCCACAATTGCTTTTGTGTCATAATACTTTTTTTTCCCCTCCTTCTTAAATGTGTTATCACAAAGAAGTTACCACAGTCACAGATTGGCTTGGCCCTGGCATGCAGTGGATCCGTCCTGCAGCCATCTGGCATTGGCTCTGTTGGACATGGGGGAAGCTTCTAGCATCTTCTCACAGCAGCTACTGCTATAGCCCCCAACACTATCAAAACTTTGCCACACAAACCCAATACAAATCCTCAGGTTCAAATCTCTGCATTCTGAGGAGTAGAAAAAAAAGTAAAAAAAAAAAAAAAGAGAGAAAAGAGGGGGAGTGAATTAAGTAGAAAGGTTCACTGAGAATAGAATAGAAACACGGGATAGAAATATTTTCCTGATATTTGACTTTCATGTGAAATGTAGGAGGCTCAATCCAGCTAGCTCTTGTATGAGTACAATGTCATACAGTATAATTACAAAAGTGCAGCACAGTGACAAGTTCTGTATTATATACTGGTGGATTTCTCTTGATTTGAATAACTTTTCTACAGCATCAGTTTTTGTCACAGGCTAAAGATTTGTTGCAGATTATTAGGTGATATTAGGTATTAGCAGTGATAGCTGCCTTTGCTTTCTGTAGTTTTTCACTGACTGTGGGCAAGACCCCCTGCATTACAGAAAATAGATCTACATCAAAAATCCCTTGTGAGAGATTGACTGGCTTGCAGCTGCACTAGTGTGGATGGCAAACAGGTGGTGATATTCTGAAGAGTCTGACATATTTTAGAAACATGTCATTAAACATGAGTGTCACAGTAGTATGTTGTCACTGCAAGACCTATGTAAATAAAAGACAGATTGCAATACACCACTTCTTCTTAATGCATGAAATTATCTTAATACAGAAAGAGCAGACACAGTAAAAGTGTTTTAAGATGACATTGTAGACAATTGATTAAAAAAGTTTACAGTACATTAACAAGTGATGAAAATAAAAAATATTTCAAATCAATATAGACATAATCATACTTTGATTACTCATGATATCATATATAGTAAGACTAGGCAGTTGACATTTTAGGCAATTCAAAACTTCCTGAGAGCTAACCTTTTCTGTAGTTCAAGTTCTTTTTATGCTATTCTTTTAAGTCCTGCAATTAAGGGGCCATTCCCAGAAGTCATACCTTTTTAAGGCAGCACTTTTGAGAATGATTTTAATAGAAGCTAGAAGATCAGCATTTTCAGCTAAAAAAAGTCATTGCCAGAATTACTGTATACTGAAAACATCACTTACAGGAACCGTTAAAGAAAGGTACAGCTGTTCTCTCTCAAGTAGACAAACTCCCAACTAATGAAATTACCAATATACATGTTGGCCAAGATATGTCTGGATAGCCTAAGGTTAATTAATGTCTTTGGATGAATCAGAATTTTGTATATATCTGTAGCACTTGATTCTCCTTAGATCCTGGGAAAAAACCAGTAGTTGACTTAAAAACAATATACAAAACCATATGGATAAAAATCTGTTGTTGTCAAATTAACTATCCAAATTACTGTTAGGGAAGAGTTCATACATCCTTTCTAGTCAGATATTTTCTTGGATTTCTAGCTTGAGTTTATTTGTCTACAGGATGATGACGATGACTGTAAAGGTAAGCTTTTCTTCTCAAAAAATCTTTTCAGAGTTGCAATTCTCCGTATGTTTATATGCTTTTGTGCATGTGTCTGTGGGCTTTCAGATAGGTATACAACTCTGATACTAATTATGGAGCTGAGAGAAAGTCTGTAAAAGAATGATCAATCACATGTCCATATAAAGTATTTGGAGTATGTCCTGACTGCAGATTACACAAAAGCACAGCCTTGCTATGTACAAAATAGGGCCAGAATGGGATGGGGAATCATCTTATAGGTTTGGAAGACCTATATCACATAGATACTTGTGCTTCTACCAGAAATAAAAGTTGCCAGCTGTCACTGCAAGGAAACAAATATATAATAGAGTAGGAAGCAAAAACTAATGAACAAGAGATGTTAAATGTGGACAGAGACATTAAGAGCAGGGAACCATATTTGTTTGAAAAAGTTGGCCAAGAAATAGTTCCTTGCATAATGTGATTATGCATTTCAAGCCTTTCCCACGGTTCATGCTCAGGAATAGTAGATGACAGAAGAAAAAAAGGCCATGGAGAGAGACTAGGGCAGCCGAGGCTTTAAATGCAACCTGTCTTTGAAGCTCTTAACTTTGAACTGATCTCTCTGGACCTATTTTTCTCATTAGGCAGGAGTAAGATGGCTAAGCAGCAGCACTCGTTAAAGAAGCATGAGATTCCCCAGGGCTATTGAATCAAGCTTGAAGTAAAAAATGTCTTAATCATCTCTTTTAATCTCTGTATTTCACTCTGTCTTCTTTGCTTGCTCTCCTTTCACCCATCATAGCTACATAATTACCAGGTGAAAAGTTTCTAAATCTTGGATTCAAAAACTTAATATTATATATTTTTAAACAGTAGAAACCCCACAGTTTTACAATCTTTTTTGATAATTTAGGTGGAAGGATGACAAAAACACTGAAAATGTTAGCATTATCTGTTTAAATGCCAAATCTGTTTCACACTGGTTATGTCTATACTGCAAGGTAAAGGATGTGACCTCCTCTTCCCTAGGTGCTCATCTGTGTCCTGACTTCACCTTGGGCAAAGGTCTGGTTTCTTATTCATGCTCCTCTGAAAAAATAAACCTGATGACTGGTTAGGAAGAGATCACAATAGCCACTATAGCTATCGTGTTTTGGATACTCCAGGTGGGGGGACATCAGTGTGGGATTCACAGAGTATAACCAACCCACAATGAGGACCTAGTAAAGTTTCACACACTCTTAAGAGAAGCTGGCAGCCCATGGTTTGGACAGGTGCCCTCCTCACTGGGTTAATAACTGGATCAGAGTGGTGTTGAATGATATTACAACCAGTTGGCAGCCAGTCACTAGTGGGATTCCCCAGGGCTCAGTATTGGGGCCAGTTCTGTTTAACATCTTTTTTGATGATCTGGATGAGGGTACTGATTGCATCCTCAGTAAGTTCAGAGATGACACCAAACAGGGTGGGAGTGATCTGCAGAAGGGTAGGAAAAGTCTGCAGATGAATCTGGACTGGCTGCATCAGTGGGAAAAGCCAGCAGTATGAGGTTCAATCAGGTAAAGTGCTGGGTCCTGTACTTGGGTCACAATCACCCCAGGCAAAGTTACAGGCTCAGGGAAGAGTGTCTGAAAAGCTGCCCAGCGGTAAAGGACCTGGGGGTGCTGATTGACACCTGGCTGAACATGAGCCAGCAGTGTGACTAGGTGGCCCCGAAGGCCAGTGGCATCCTGGCTTGTATGAGAAATACTGTGGCCAGCAGGACCAGAGCAGTGATTGTCCCCCTGTACTCAGCATTGATGAGGCCACACCTCAGATCCTGTGTTCTGTTTTGGGCTACTCACTGCAGGAAAAACCACTGAGGTGCAGGAGCATTTCCAGAGAAGGGCAACGATGCTGGGGAAAGGTCTGGAGCACAAGACTTATGAGCAGCAGCTGAGCGAACCTGGTTTAGTTAGTCTGGAAAAGAGGACGCTCAGGGGAGACCTTATTGCTCTCTACAGTTCCCTGAAAGGAGGTCGTAGCGAGGTGGAAGTGGGCCACTTCTCCCAGGAAACTAGCAACAGGACAACAGATGCACCAGGCGAGGTTCTAGTTGGACATCAAGAAGAACTTTCTCACTGAAAGAGTGGTTAAGCATTGGAATGGGCTGCCCAGGGAGATGCTGGAGTCACCATACCTGGAAGTGCTCAAGAAACTACTTAACATGGCACCTAGTGCTGTGGTTTAGTTGATATGGTGGTGTTCCATCAGAGGTTGGACTCGATGATATTTGAAGTTTTTTAAAGCCATCTGGTGGATTGAAACACTCCCTTTGCACTGTTTCATGGCTATGAGACAAAAGGGGAGAGAAGTTTTAATCAGTTTATGTATCTTCTCTCTCTTCTGCATATTTACAGAATCACAGAATATGCTGAGCTGGAAGGGATCCACAAGGTTCACAGAGTCCAACTCTTACCCTGCACAGGACCATCCCCAAGAGTCACATAATGTGCCTGAAAGTATCATCCAAACGCTTCTTGAATGCTGTATTTAGTAAAATACAGTTTTCTCCAATTTCTCTGGAGTGCTAGCTAGCATGACTTTACAAGGATAAAACAAGCACTAAAGTCCTGTGTGACAATATCACAGCAGATACTGGTTACCGTTTCCCTAGAGATGGGACCAAGCTCTAAATTAATTTACCTAAATTTAGTTTCTTGCATGTGTGGTGGGTGTCTGAAATTCCACAACTGTCAATAGATATAATCACTGACTAAGTCTTCATCCACTTGCCCAAATGTAGGCATCTAGTGTCATTTTAGAGCCTGTGGGTTATTCTTCTCGCCTCCAGATCCATGAATGACACAGATGTCCTGTAAGTTATATGCCACTTTCTCTCATCTTGGGCAGATATATTAAATGACTTAGGGCACCTCAGGATTGTTTGGTTTTGTGTAAGTAAATTGATCTCTGGATTTCTGCTAAATTAATGCACATTTTTGTGGAGGAATATATTTAGTGCAGGTAGCTCAGTGTGCAGCTGCATTGCCAACTGCAGATTGAGCTCTGGGGGGAAGGACCCCAAGGCAAGAGACTGTGACCTGACCACTCTTTGCACAGAAAATGGCACAGAGACCTGTGGAGCGGCCAGGTGACTAGACATCCAGAGACATGGCAGGAGCCTTCAAGCCCTGACTTTTGTGTGCTGAGTCTGTGAGGGTATAAAAGCCCAGGGTTTCCTTTGTTTGTGGCCACTCCTCTGAGGAACCAGCTTGAGGTGTTATTTTTTTTATTTAGGTATTGCACCAAGATTAAATTATTTAAAGATCAAGATGTCTGAGACTCTGCTATGGGAAATTGGGGGTTGAGCTGGTAAGGAAACCTTGTCTGACTGTGTGAGTGTGGGGGCTGTAGCTGCAAATGGTTCTTGGTCCCAGAGCAGGTGGTGCAAGTGTCTCCCAGAGCAGGTGACTCCTGGATGGTCAGACAGAGAAGTGTCCTTAACATTTAAACATCTTTTTCCTAACATCTAAACACAAAAGTTGAAATGTAAGATCTGAATCCTATCCCGGAGGGGAGTTCAAGCGGGATTTAAATTTTTAAATATATTTGTTGTGTGTTGCTTGAGGCGACTCAGGCTGAGCTAGACATGTGATCCAGCAGTTACAGCAGATGCCACAAATCCAGAAGCTTTTTTTTTATTATTAGTAGCTAGTAGAGGCAAGATATACAGCATCTAAAATGATTCTAGACAGCTAAGTATGGACAGTCAGTTCTTGCTAATTATCACTTCCATGTCACCTCAAAATCATTGCTCTATTTTAGTTGTTGGCACAGTGAGGATCCAACCTGTAAGGGAACATTCTTAATGTCTTTGCTTTGTTCAAAAAGGGAAGACTGAAGCTCTACTTGGAGGGTTTGTGCCTTATTTCGTTCACTTGTCAGATGATTGTTCTCGATTGGATTTCAAAAAGAAAAAGGTATGTTTTCCATTAAAAAATAGGAGTTTTTACATATTATGTATATACTTTTATGCTTATATATGTATATATATATATATATAAATTTCAAGTAGATAAAATAAATAAACAGAATAAAAAAATAAAGCTTCTGGGTGCATCTACACTGACAAAGAGGGAGAGTGGTCTTTTAAACTGGACACTCACTCAGCTGTTAACTCCTTTTTTAGCTATTTGGGCAAATTCAGGTATTTCCTTCCAAGACAATGCAAGGTACACTTCCAAAGCAAGTTAATTCTAAGGAACACTACCAGAAAACAATGTGCCTGAGACTGCACAAGGCTTAGCTTCAAGAACCTACACTCTGTCAGCATTATTCATTTCTACTCATACTTTTCACATTTTTTAAACTGAATTACTTTATCATTGATAAAATACAAAAGATACATTCAAAATTTATTTTTACATACTAAATGATTATGTTCAATGTTGGTACATGTAAAGAAATAAGTTTTATAAGTCTTAAAATGTGTCTTTTTTTAAATCATACGATATCTTCAGTATCACAAACTCCACATTTTGAATACAGCACAGTATTTTCAGTCTACTGGCAAGATGATCCAAGTGTCTGTCTTTAAGATATTTTTTGGATTTTGTTAGCCTCAGATCCCTATATGGATCATGAGTATGATAAGGTTATAAGGTAACAATATCAGATGTGTTGGTACATGGTTTTAAAATAGGTAGAATCAAATTTTTTCCTGAATTAACAGAGAGAGCAGCAGCTGCCATTTGTCTTATTCATGGGGCAACTGTCAGATGTAGGATGCCATGTAAATAGAGCACCTACTAAAAGTATTCTGCAGTGCTTCTAGAAGTTTTGTAACTGGACCTAAATGGGAGTCAAAAAACTGAAAACTAATACATGAGATGGCTGCATTAACAAAACTAAACTGTTGAAGTAACTTTACTAGATTATTTGATTAACAGCAGAAGTGTTTTTTTCTTCATGGTTCATTTATTGTCTTTGTGCACATCTGTATAATATCTTTATGCCTTACCACAGAAATTATTTGGGAGAGAAATTAAACAGATGTGATTATTTTTATTTTTCTTAATGATTACTTATGTCTTAAATATAAAAATATGTGTTAATTTACTACTACACAACTAAAAATAGTAATACTTGCTCAACTGATTACTGGGAAGAAACGACTGAACTGTATTAGGAATATTGAAAAGATGTAAAAAGTTTGTACAGTCAGACTGTGTAAATTTCACCATTATACAACCACTTGTCCTGGTTTAGACCCAGATATCAACTAAGTGCTATGCAGCCTCTTGCTTACCCTGCCTTCTCATGTGGGATGGGGAAGAGAATTGACATTAGGCAAGACCTGTGGGTTGAGATTAGAACAGTTTAATAACTGAAATAAAGTCAAATATATAATAATAACAACAACATCATACTAATGAAAAGTAAAAAGAGAGGAATAAAACACAAGAACAACAAGTGATGCATAATACAGCTGTTTACCATTCGCTGACTGATGCCCATCCCTGAGCAGTGAATGGCCCCTCTCAGCCAACTCCCCCAGTTTTTATACTGAGCATAATGTTTTATGGTATGGAGTATCTCTTTGGCCAGTTCAGGTCAGCTCTCCTGGCCATGCTCCCTATCGACTCTTGTGCACCTGCTCATTGGCAGAGCATAAGACACTAAAAAGTCCTTGACTTAGAGTAAACACTGCTTAGCAGCAACTCAAATGTCAGTGCATTATCAATATTATTCTCATATTAAATCCAAAACACAGAACTGTACAAGATCCTATAAAGAAAATTAATTCTATTCCTAGTCAAAACCAGGACACTTTAACAAACAACACTATCTGCAAATTTGGGACAAATCACTTCATCTAAGATGAAAGAAAAGTGAGAATTTAGACTTTATCCAGCTAATTACCCCAAAGGTCTACTGCATAAAACAGAATTAGAAAAGTTATGCTTCCACTACAGGGTTATAGCACTGTTTGGATCTTTCTTTCTCATCTTCCAAAATTAGAGTTTACTTTTTTTCCAACTGCAACAAAGACAGAGGACATTCAGTCACGCAGTCATCACTTTGATCAAAAGAAACTCAGGATATCCATTAGCTATCACTCATCATCTTTGTACAAGAAGTAATTATCTTATAAATTTAGGTAAGCAATTTTTAGTGATAACGAAAATGATGTTTAAGTTAAAATGAGATAGTTTCAATTTCTGAATACTTAATTCACATATAAAATACTAGAATTTATATTTTTGCTTTTGGGAAATAAGTTTTTCCTAACCCAGGCAATTTTTTTTTCTCTTGTGAAGGTACTGGTGGATAGAAGTTGGTTTCTCAGAAAACTATGTTTAATGACTAAAACCTGAGAAAAAGCTAAATATACACTGCATGGTGAATAATTATCTCTCTATCACAAGAGATTTAATAAAATGTGTATGCATGATTTAGAAGATATACACAAGAAAATGTTCTATTAAAATATCACAAAAACTGAGCTATCTCAATTTTTTAAAATACATAGCAATCAATATGTTACTTGCAGTGCAACATTAGGAAGTCTGTTTAAATATGTAAAAAACCTTAAAAATATTGGTTCTGTGAAATCTGAGTTTCAAGACAAAATTAAATCCAGTTCTGGAGATTGAGTAGCATATGTTGTGATTAAAAAAAAGAAATATAAATATATATGTGTGTTAAAATGTTAGTAAATGTAATGTTTTGATAATCATGAAGGAGGGAGAAAATCACATTGAAAAAGAGTATGTTATTTTAAAAGCAGTGCTTCCTTTTAAAAAGCTTCTTGAAAAAATACTATTCTGAATTTTCAAATGAAAATTCCTTGTTCCTCTTAAAAATCTCTCCTTGAGGAAGTGCAACTCTACGCTACAATGTATATTTAGAACTTCTGGTGTGGTTTTTGGGTTTTCTTTGTTTATCTTAACTCCTCACTTTACTTCAAATCGCAGAATAAATCATCATTTAAATATTAAACAAATGTTAGAGACATCAAGAAATTAATAGAGTGTGGAGCTGTCTCTGAAGAATAGTGATTAGCAGTTTGAAAGATTATGAGTAAGAACCAGAGACCAAGGCAACGAAGAGATTCTTGTGATTGGTGTCTACTACAAGGACACCTGGTCAAGGAGAGCTGTTTCACAATGCTCCCCTTGATACAGTGCAAATGATCTAAACAGTGACATCAGTATTGCAGGTAGCCTTAGCTCTGGTGGTCATACACTCGAGCAGTTTGCTTTCCCAAGGGTTATGGATCAGGCAAAGACTAAAGTCACGACCCTGAATATTAGGAAAACAAAATTCCATCTGTTTAAGAAGTTAGTCAACAGGACTCCCTGGAAAACTGCCCTCAGGAACAAGATCGCAGAACAGAGCTGGCAGATCTTTAAAGATACCTTATAAAAGAGCAGAAGAACTCTCAATTCTCAGGTGTAAGAAATCAGGAAAGAAAGGCAAGAGTCTGGCATGGCTGAGCCAAGACTATCTGGTCAAACAGGAAAGAAGGAAATGCACAAGCAGTGGAATCAAGGGCAGTGTAAGCAGAGACAGTGTAAGGCACCAGCACCTGAGCTACAAGCTCACCGAAGGGGTTTTACTTTAAAAATATACCAGACTCCAATAATTCGCCCACCCAGATTTATTAGAAGAATCTTCAGTCCTTTAAAAATCTTAAGAGAGATTGCAAAGGAGAAGAGACTCCACACATTTTCTCAGGACATACTTTTACTGGTACCTTTAGAAAATAAGGGACTTTGGCAAAGGTTTAACATTCAACCAAAATAAAGCATTCCACAAAGCATTGACTTAGCACATTCTAACTCATAAAACTTAGCATAATCAAACCCATCCAGTCTCAAGCTACCCAAAATATTAAGAAAGGACATTAGAAGAATAAGTAATGAGAGAGAGAAAAAATAGAGAATTATAACTACCACCTGGAGTGCTCCTAGGGTTGCTTTTGACTGAGGGCTGCCTTAGGGTTGCTTAAAGAGACTCCAAGGGGCTGGAGTATGGGATAGGGCATTACTTTACCTTTGTGATATTCAACCTGTCCGTTCCCCCACCCAGATATATATGATTTTGTCCAAGCCAATAATTAATGTAATAATCCAGTGTCTCACAGACAGGTATCCTGGGAAGAGTATAGGGATGCTGTCTGGTTGTGTAGGAGTGGGATCTTATCAACTTATCAAGAAATGCAAAGAATAACTGAAAAGACTTCTATACCAGTGTCAGCCAGAAAAGAAAGGCCAAAGAAAATGTACACTCCTCAATGAGCAATACTGATGAACTGATACAAAGAGACAAGGAGAAAACTAAAGTACTCAACAATTTTTTTCCCTCAGTCTTCATTGGCAGCCTCCCTTCCCACAGCTCTTGAGCAAGGGGAGTGTAAGAGTGGGACTAGGGGAGCAAAGTGCCTCCCACAGTAAGAAAAGATCAGGTTCATGGCAACATGGTAAACCTGAACATACATAAGTCTATGGGACCTGATGAGATGCATCCCAGAATCCTGAGGGATTTTGCAGATGTAGTTGTCAAGCCATGATTTTTCAAATGCACTGTGACTGGAAAACAGGAAACATTGCATTCATTTTTAAAAAGGGTAGAAAGGAGGACCCTGGGAACTATTGATCTGTCAGCCTCGCCTCTGTGCCTGGGAGGATCATGGAACAGATCCTCCTATGAGCTATGCTAAGACACATGGTGGACAGAGAGGTGATTTGAGGCAGCCAGCATGGCTTCGTCAAGGGTAAGCCCTGAGTGACCAGCAAAGTGGCCTTCTATTATGATGTGATTTTATCACCTGATAAGGGAAGAGCAATGGATGTCATCTGTCTGGGCTTGTGTAAGGCCCTTGACATGGTCCTTCGCAACATCCTTGACTCTGAATCAGAGAGAGATGGATTTGTGGATGAGGAATTGGTTAGATGGTCACATCCAGAGAGCAGTGGTCAGTGTCTAAATACCTACAAGATCAGTGACAAGTGGTGTTCCTCAGAGGTCCATATTGCGACTAATACTCTTTCATGTCTTCCTTAAAGAGATAGACAGTGGGATTGAATATATTCTTAGCAAGTTTGCAGAGGACACCAAGCTGACTGATGTGGTTGACACATCTGAGAGATGCTGTACTGTCAAGAGGGACCTGGAAAACCTTAAGAAGTGGGCCCATGTGAACCTCCTGAGATGAAGTAGATGACCTTTAAAGGTCTCTTTCAACTCAATTTATTCTATGATTCTATGAAACAAGATAGTGGCAGGCTCTTTTCAGTGGTGCTCCATGACATAAGAGGAGGCAATGAGCGCAAACTGAACACCAGAAGTTCTCCTCGAACACCAGGAAACACTGTTTTACTGAAGAAGGTGACTGAGCCCATCCCCGCACAAGTGGCCCAAAGAGGTTGTAGAGTCCTCTATGGAGAGGTGACCCATGGGACAGCAGTTTGTGAAGAACTGTTTCCTGTGGGATGGATTTACACTGGAGAGGTCCATCAAGGACTGTCTCCTGTGGGAGGGACCCCACAGGAACAGGGGAAGGCTCCTCTCCCTGAGCAGCAGCAGAAACAGAAACTGACAATAACCCCCATTCCCTGTCCCCTTTCATGGCTGAGGGAGAGGAGGGAGAACATGAAAGAAAGGAGGGGTGGGGAGAAGGTGTTTTTAAGA
>JAWWLV010000001.1:71254930-71316059 GCA_035041135.1 Platyrinchus mystaceus
CCTGTCCCCTTTCATGGCTGAGGGAGAGGAGGGAGAACATGAAAGAAAGGAGGGGTGGGGAGAAGGTGTTTTTAAGACTATTGTGCTTCTCACTCTTTTGCTCTGATCCTGTTAGTAATAAATTTCAGTAATACTCCCACTTTGAGTCTGTTTTGCCTGTGATGGTGATCAGTAAGTGACCTCTCCCATGCAGAGGGGAGAGAGAGAGAGCGGTTGTAGCGAGTACCTGGCATCCAGCCAGGATCAACCCACTACACAATCCTCACAGGCTACAGAGTAGGAATAGCGTGCACCTGTTGCAGTGTGTACTTCTTGCTTGGGTGGGTAGGGAGTCTGGGTTTGGTGTTAGTATGGATACAGTCTGCACTTTGAACAAGAAGAAATATAACTCAGAGAGATTTTACCGAATATTTAAAGTTTTCATGTATGGATTTTTATTTAACAGTAAATGTGAGGTAGAGACAGACAGGAAGAAAGAGGAAAAAGAGAGCAGGAGGGAGAGAAAGAGAGTGACAGAGAGATAGATTAAATAGAAAAAATATCACCACTCTGTGGATTCTGACATCATCCCATTGATCCTTTTGTTGTGGTCTTCCGCGGGTGACATTCCCAGTCTGGTCGAAATGATGGTTGAAGAGATGCCTAGGGTGGTGGGGGAAGAAGCCTGTGTATTAAGCAAAGTCCATGATGGTAAGGGAATTCCCACGTGGTGAGGGAAGAAGCCCAAGTGGTAAGGAAAGAAGCCCATGTATCTTTTATTGTGCTTAGGCTATGCGGGAGTGAGTGCTCCCAGTACCTGCCCTGGGGTATGTAATGCATGGCTGCTCCGTATGTTTTCTGTTAAAAGGAAATGAAATCTTGCTGTTGAACATAATTCCAACTCAGAGGGATAACCAGAAAATGAAGAAAACCTATAAGAAATAGTGATTCTTTCCAAAGACCAATATGATACATCCTGACTAAAAGATCTGTAGGATTAGTTTATTTTTCTGTTAATGTTATGTACATATGTTCACACTATACACCTACATCATATACACTGGTATTAACATTTATCCCAAAAACAGAGGAATTAAGAGAGTATTTTTTTTCATGATTTTGAATCTGTTTACTGTACATTTTATAATAGAACAAGCTAAAATTGACTTTTTTTCTGTAGTTGTGATTTTGTGTGTGTGTGTTGCCCTGCAATGTGGAATCTAAAATCCTGTCTCTCAGTGAGACTGGTACTGACATTTTAGTTCTTGGTCTGGATGCTTATTTTCAAAAAATATACAAGGAGTTAATTTCTTTTAGATTTTTTACCTTTCTTTCAAGTGTCATAAATAGCAACCTGTTAGTTCAGAAGATAAAAGAGACAGATAAAACCATAAAAATCCATGTGATAAGGAGCGTTTGAAGTAAATTGTCCACACAATTAATTAATGGCCTCCACACATTCTAGTATTTACATCTATCTTTTTTTCTGTTCCTTGGGTTTGATCTCACAGAATTCACATGCAGAGCAGCATGTGCATTAACAAGTGTAATTTAAAGCCCTGGAAGCACACAGGAATTTATATTAATGAGCACCCTGCTGGAAGTCACCACTGAGAGCCTTAGAAAAAATAGGGCTTCTAAGAGGAACAAGAACCCAAACATCCCATTAACATGAGAAAGCTGTCTTCTTTTTCTTTTTCTTTCCTCTTTGTGTGAGTCTTTGCACTCCCCTTTATACCTAATCAGCTGTTGTCACCTGTATCCTATTACTTAAAGGACTTGTATAGACTCCCCCATAGCACACATTAAACACATACTTGATGACTGATAATAAAAGACATAATTCTTCATTCCTTTCTGGCTCAGACAAAGGGTCAAAACTTTGTATACTTATGCAGAATAAATCAATACAAAGTAAAGTAACTCTCAAAACTACTCTGCCTCTCCCCAGTTAAGACAACATTCACGTTCGCTACCAATATCCAGCCATCTCTACTGTTAAATTTCTTCTGTCCTTCAAATCCCTTAACTGTTCAATTTTATAAGTCTAAATTAAAAAGAAACAGATAAAGTAAGGGTCATGACCAGCCTTTTGTGATTGATCTGTTTTCAATAGAAAAAAAAAATCAAAACAAAACAAAACAAAAAAACCCAACCCCCCTATGGAAACAGAAATAACACCCCAGAAAAAAAAAAAAAAAAAAAAAAAAAAAAAAAAAAAAAAAAACAAAAAAAAAAGAAGAGTAAATAAAGCTGAAAGAACAAAAACATGGTGTGCCAATTGGTAATTACAAGTTATTAAATCATGTAACACTTCACTATTCAAATAGCTAAATATGTAAATCTTCACACCAGAGAATGCCCACTCCTAGAATCATACAGTCAACAAATCAGGACCAGCAGATCCAAAAGATGGAGTGAAAAGAAGTAGGGAAGGCCTTATAAAGGTAAGGTCAGATTAGACACCTGCACTACTATTATGCTCCTTCCTCTGACAAGTCAACTTGACAGCTGCTAGTGAGATTCTGTACAGCTGCACAGTAGGATCAAACAAGACATGTTAAAATCCTATTTGCTAAAAGAAAATTGACTCACAGTCAATTTCCATACTCACAAATCCCATGCTGTTAGCAGGAAACAGGTCAAAGACACTTGTGGGTATAGCCAGTCCAAGGACTTACCCCTTACGTGTGCCCTTCTTACTCTGTTTTTTTCACTTGACATGTAGATTTAGGTAATTCACAAAACACTGGAGACTTATTAGTTAATAACAGTTAAACATTCACTTGTGGATATTTGCATCACACCACAACAGTGATGCAAACAGTAGCATTATTACTTTAATGTCATGTGACACAGTATCAAAGGTCCTGTGCTCTGTCCACTTGCATTTCAAATTAAGGTGAAGTTACATCTTTATGTCCAGTTCCTGAATGCAGTCAGTGTCTGTTTTCCCAAACAACACAGTGCTGTATTACTCCTTCTGCAAACTGTCTGACACCTGCATCATTCTTGCCCAATATTTGGTTTAAGCAGCAAAGCATTTAATTAATTTGGTCACACAAAAAACCTGCTAAAATCTAAAATATAGACCAACAGCAAAAAAAAAGATAGTATTATTACAGTATCACATAAAAATAAACCCACCTCTCAAGAACATCATCCAAATCAGACTTTTTGTTATACTTTGGACTGTATCTCGTGAATATCTCTAGAGCAAGATCTTCATACTGTTGCCTCTGCTCTGGCCTAAGAGTTTCCAAGGATTCTAGTTTAACAAATGCTTTTGAGCAAGTATCAAATGCTCTGTTTGCACATGCACAGAGTGCCAAAAGGGAATAGATTTCAACTGCAGGGATAATGTCTTCATAATCTCTCAAATGAAGAGCTAAAAAAGAAGAAAAAAAGAAATCCAAGGAAATTATTACACATCTTCTGAGAACTGCAAGCATTGGTATGAAATATTTGCTACTAAGACACAGTATTAATCCTACAAATTGGACAAAGTGAAAGTCTTTTCACTGACATGACTATGAAGCACTGCTTTTTAAAAATAAATAAAATTAAGGGGATTTGACTGGGAAACTGAAGTGTCTTCCTGAAAAACTTCATTTTGTTTGGTTTGTTTTAAGGATGTTAGGAGGATTTGAAATAGATCTTCATTACTTGGATAAAATATAAAGCACTACTTGCTTCTCTTAACTGCCACAGATTTTTTACGAAGCTCTACTGGGAGGTCCCATGTGAATTCAGGTATGCCTTAGAATGTAAGGAAAGAAACAAAACAGTCAACAGGATAGCTACAGAAATGGACCAGTTTAACCAGGTAATATTTGGAAAGTTAGATTTGCATTGTCTTCAGGAAAGTCCTTTCCAGCCATGTTGACTGCAGCCATATTCAATTCATTTTATGATTTTGGTTTAAATTCCATGGATCTATTATTAACAGAAATAATTGCCAACTATAAATGAAATTATGTGCTGTGCAGGTGCTGTGCAATTAGAACAGTTTCTTGAATTTCTCTAGAGGGTTAAAAATAAAGTCCTACCTGTTTTAAGTGCTGCATCTACAGACCCTTTATAGAGCTGTTTTTGTGCAAGTATGAAAAAATGGTAAGCCTCAGCTCCTCGCCAAGCATTGTCTGCAAAGCGATTAGTTGAAGAAAGAACATCTTCTTCCAGCAAACCAGCCAAAGCTGAAGCACTCTGAAAACAAAGCAGTATCACAAGTAATTTTTATATGAAACAGATACAGCAGGAAATGGAGATACTTGAAAAGAACTTTTCTATACTTGGTGATTACACCACCGTCTGTGTTAACTAGAGGAAATATAAATGGACCTAAAGTGAACATTGTCAGGTGTTTTATACAGAGCACAGGCACAACATATGGTGCAGATTTTCAAAGATAAATATTGTATACGTGTGTACAAATATATTTTGTGCACATCTGCAGACTGGTTCATACTTTGGATTAATACTGCATTTCAACACCAGAGCTCTTAAAACTTTGTCTAAACTATTTCATTTGGGCATATGAAGATGAACGTGTGAGCAGAAAAAAAAATGCTTCCATTTGTCTCCCTCATATCTGGAGCTATCTCCTTGCTAAATTATAGGCAAGATAATCTAATCAGAGATCACTCTTTGGGATTTACTCCTAAATGACATGAAAGTGACAGTCTTGCAGGAAAAAAAAAAGTCCGGAGTTTCTTAGTAAGGTTTTCATTGTTACAGTAAAAATATTAAGAAAAACACATTAAACTTGGAAAGAAATGTATCTATTAACATATATGATTTAAACGTTTTAAAATAATACTTAAAACAATAGGTCTTCATGGAAGACTTGTTTTAAGGAAAGCTTTGTTCTTAGCAGGAAAAAGGGTTATTAGAAAAACATTATAGCCTCCCATGAAGATATTTATGCTTTATTCTAGGTAGCAAATACCAGAATTCAGAAAGGAAAAAAAGACACTACCTCTGAACTTTTCTCTTTAACTTTTCCCCTTTGTGCATTTTGCATTTGTTCATGGCACTGTTCCATAAGTAAGGCTGATAACACATAAAGCTTTTTAACTCGCAAAGGTTTTGTCCTTTTCTTTGACTCTTCATCTGCAATCTTAAAAAACAAAACAAAGGGATTTAAATCTCTTGGACAGTTGCATGCTTGTTCAAACCTGGGAAATCACGCCAAAAAATGATTCTGCCTTTAAATGTAATAATTTAGACTGCAAACATAACTATAAATGAAAATGTCAAAGTGAAGTATGCACATTATTCTATATTTATTTAGCTAACATGTATATAAAGCCAGATTCTCAGGAAGGATAAATCAGTGTAACCATGTATAAGTCTATTGACTTAGTATAAAAATAAACTAAAAAACAGCAATTTTTAAACACATACCTAGCTTTCAATAAGGTCTGGTGGTTTTCCCAGGAAAGAAGAATGCCTTTTGAAAGTAACATATATTATATATTTACAGTGCTATAAATATTTGATGTAAAAATTACATATCAGTCTTACAGACTTCAAGTTATGTATGGAAATCTCTGCAGCCAACCCAAATCTAAGCAACATCTCTATCTTAAAGCCCACCACAGCCATTTCTAACTCAATGTACTAATTGAAGAAAAAACAAAATTTAATGTCTTAAAGTTATTTTTTAAAAAAAGGAGATAAAACTAACTCACATAACACATAAAATAGTGTGGACATGGCAGCCCAGACCAGTCTACCACACTTGTCTACTAGGCAATGCAGAGCAACGGGAGCTTTTCTGAGGTGCAGTTCATCTCATACTGAAGTGAAAGTCTCAAAATAAAATAGATGACATGTCCCAAAAGTATCCTCTCCACTGGCTACAGAGGACATCAAGAGTAACTACTACAGAGATACCTGAACTCTGGGAGTTGGATTCATCTTTGCAGTATCCCATATAATGGCATCTGCTCATAGCACAGACATTGTTAAAACTAAAATAACCCCAAGAGAATAAAAGTAGCATGGAAGTGATAAGAGCTAGTGCAAAAAACCAGTTACTTGACACAAAAATAAAGCCTGTGATACCTTGAACATGAGCTTAGCAGCTTCAAAGAAATAATTGGCTTTACGATAGAGCTCTATAGCATCAAGGATTTTATTCTTTTCCAGCAAATGACTTGCATATCTGGCTAACAAGGATCCAATCTCTTTCATATTGTGATTTTTAGCCAGCTCCACAGCTTTATTCCACTAGAAATGAAAGGAGACAATTATTAATCTAATTTTTTCAAATACATTCTCAGAACAAGCCAGTTATCCATGAACAGACTGCTACATTTGTGTGCAATACTTCATCGCCATTTAGAACCAGACTACTATAAAATTAACATAAAAAGCAAGGGAATACAAATGCTAACATCATTGCCAATCATGTGATACAACAGGCCTGTGAAACATATGCTGGACTTCTGTCCAAAACCACATACAAAACAGTTGCTTCTGCTTTGGTAAAAGCTTTGCAAAATTACTTCAATGCAGCTCGTAGCTGGACACAGGGGTTTCAACACTTCTGATATTACTAAAGCCAGACTCTCAAAAGCAGGCCTAAAAGAGGACTTCAGCCCAGAAGCTTAAAGCACACAGTAACACTTTACTTATCCTTCCATACACCTCATTTTTGTCTGCGAATTTTCCGGATCTTCAACGGTTTGGCTACTGTGTTTGTCTCAGATTAAAAGTTTGGCAGGATTGAGAGTCTTAGCTGAATCTCACACCTAATAGCTCTTCAGATTCATAAACTAAGACATTGTTTATATAAAGCCAGCCCTAGCCAGTCCTGCCATTCCCATACATCAAGTTCCTCATAGCCATCCTCAGTTTTTCTCTTATTTGTGTCAACACGAACATTTGCACAGCTAAGTCATAACAGGAAACAGCTCTAAATGTAAACATACAGATCAATTTTCAGATCAGCTTTTTCCAGCTAATTCCTCACTCAGTCACAAATCCATTTGCATCTATACAAAGAATGAAGGGGATGTGGAAAACATCCTGAACAGACATCTATCTCTCCTCCAGCCTTCCTCCCATTCCATCAGGAGACAGCACGGCCCAGCTCCAGAGAGGCTACAAGTGTCTGTGTGCTGAGCATGCTGACCACACACCCTGCATGTGCCTTTGCACTGTCCTCTCCAATGGTCTAATCTTAATCTTGGAGAACTGGCTTAACCCTGATGTATAAATCTTCCAGAAACTGTGACAAATCATCAGACACTTTAAAAGGACTTGTGTTTAACTGGGCACTAGGATAGAAATCTCACAGTGAAACTGGTAGTGGTAAAGCAGATGATCTCCTGCTGTTTTACCTGGTTGAGGTGCACACAGGTATCCACTGCATCCTTTGGTTGATTACATTTCAGAAAGGCTGACACAGCTTGTTCACACATCCCCACTCGTACAAACATATAAGCTATATCCTGCAAAAATCATCAGCACCATGTTAAATTCATTTCCACATTTTTAGTACACTGTGTACTTATGTGAAGGCATCATGCACTGTTGCAAATATTTAGAACAGTGAGTGTGCTACTTTCATACACTCCTTCTAAATTCAAAAAAGCTATTTAAAAATTTTTTCTTTCAAATCAAATCATACCAAAAGGATTGTATTCTTAATGTTTAGAGTATTTTATGAAACTTCACAACTACAGTGAGGTTAAAAAAGAAAGTGCTAGGTCTTGCTTTACTGAAAATGGCATTAAAAGGAGCATGTTTTGCATTTTTCAAGCATTTTGAATTAATCAACTATAGCATAGTTTTAAATTAGCTATTACATAGTAGGTCATATCCTGCTATACATACACAGCTACACCCTATACATCTAAATACCCTATAGACCCTGTCCCACCCACTTTTCCTCCTTTGAGAGTATCTTCAATTTTCATCGTACATTAGTATTCCCACCAGAGTTACCATGAAGGAAGTTAGGATAGCAACTAGGAAGGATTTAGGGAAAAAAAACCCAACAGTGTAGACCAGATGACAAAATGAAAGCTAAAGTGTCCATCCATGAGTGACTTCTCAGTGAAGCACATCTATTTCAGAGAGAAATGGCACAATTTGGGGAGAGAAACTGTAAATTATGACTTAGGCATGTGGCAGTAAAACATGATGAACAATTGGGCCTTTCCGGGGAACTGAGAAAATAAGGGAAAGGAATACTAATGGAGTATGAAAACAACAGCAATATTGGAGAACAATACCACAGTAACACCATTATGCTTAAGTGAGTAGGTCCTATGCTGCATTCCTTCTCTCTTCCTTAACCCTCCCAAGATGTAAAATTTTAAACAAATATTTGGGTATAAATAAATGAAAAATAAAGATGCTTTTTGCTTACAGGGAGCAATTTATGATTCTCTGGAAGTGAGTTAGCCAGATTCTCCAGTCCTTGGTAGTCCTCCAGCATGTAGTAACATTCAGCTAAACGTTCCTGATTTCGTCCTTGCACGTAATACTGTACAGCATTTAACCTAGTAGGACAAAAAAGATGTGGTGGCTTCTGATATATAAACATGAATGAAGTTTTTAATTCTGTAAGCCTTTTTCATTTTTAAATTTAAAATCACATTACTTTTAATATGTGGCTTTCCTTGGAAAAACTTTTGTAGCTAGAATTTCACTGTTTTTCTAAAAAGTACTACAAGTTTTAATTTTCAGAGATCATTATATTCAAGTAGTCTCTGACTAGCATAAGGTTAGGAAGTCAACGAATCTTAAAACTATAGATCATAGCAGGTAATGGACAACTTTAAACCTTCAGAAAGGGGCTTTACTGTTGTGCCTCTGTATTTTAAAATGCAAGCACTGAGACCTCAGAGACCATTCTCCAAAGTTACCTAAAACATCTAAAAATCAACTTTCAAAATCTAATCACACTTTTCAACTGCTTTGGGACCCAAATTCTTTGTGATAATATAATTTGGGTAATCGCAATACACAGTGGAGCTGCGGAACTCTGAGACACAGAGTTAGAAGGCAACAAGAAAAGTGCATGAAAAAAATTCTCGGCAAGTTATTAACTAAGAAGACATTACCTCTGGCTCACTAAGTACCTGACTGCAAAATGTGTTCTGGAGAAATACTGCTACAGGTGTGCACTATCCTCAAAATCTTCCTTGGGTGCCCAGTTTGGGCAATAGCTGGAGACAGATCCAGGCCATAAAGAACTCTGGACCTTTTCAAATATCTGTGGGTTGAAGCATTCTAAAAAATTCACTGATGTTTAATAATTCTTTCCTACCTTTAACTACTTTTTTTTCTTTAATACTTTCTATATCCAACCTAATACAACTGTAGAGGTATTTCTCTTCCCCTCCCATCCTTTGAAACAGATAAGACTTCTGGCAAAATGGAGATTTTTATCACCTTCATTCTTTAGACAGCTGATCAACAGCTCTCTGTTTATCTTATCATGGAACCATAAAGCTCTGAGCTAAATCTCATCATTCCAAAAATTATTCCATGTACTGCATCCTGATGTCTGTCCCTCCTCATAAATTAAGTCCTGTCATCAGTTTAATAATTTTCTTTGTAATTTCTTTCTTCCTAGTTCTTCTACAAAACATACCACTTCTGACGGTCTGCAAAGTAGTCTCCAATAGCATTGTGTGCCTGTTCCAGGAGGGCGTCATCCGAGTTCCCTGAGCCAGTTCTCAGGAGCTGCAATACCCGAAACCAATCTCCCAGTTTGATCCGCAGACCAATGGCAAGATCTCTGGTATAAACAGAACACAGCAGGCAAAAGTCAAAGACAGTAAAATAGGTAACAAAAATCTTGAGAAAAGCATCCAAAAGTATTTTAATGTTCTTAACCTGCATTGCAGGTATCACAGTGATCCCAGATATCTTGTTTTGAACACTATTCCATGAAAGCAAATACTCAGAAAGCACACAGGTTATTTCAGATGTGTGCTCCTCCATATTAACCATACTCCTGTGTGAGGAGTTAAATGAGCAGCTGGTGAGACACTTGGGCTGATGTTACCTCAGGTTCCCTCTTACTCTGTTCTGTATCTTTCATGCTGACAACCACAAGAGATGGCAGCTGCAAAAGCCTAAAGGCAGGAGGAAGATGGGGGTAAGGGACAATGAGTGAGGAATATGAATAACAGAGGCTAAAGCTGAGATGACATAATGTGGATTTCAGAGACTTCTCTTTCAGATCCAGGGTGACTGGCGAAAGGAGAAAGGATTCAGACGTAGTTTTTCCTTTTTATTATTTTTATTATTCATGCATACATATGACTCATTGTGTGTCTGTCTGGCATGTTTTTCCATCAAACAGAATAATTCTATATTACTTCATATAAAAGTAATTCTGCAGGTGCATAGCAAATAAATGGGAGAGACCTATACATGTCTTGTAAAAATGCCCTCAGCTTACAAATGAAGGAAGGCAGTAGCAAGTCAGTGCAGTCAGCTAAATTAGAGCATCTATCTAAAAGCATCAAAACTATTTGAAAAATAGATTTATTTCATCCTGATTTATGGTAGATCTTTCTCAGGATTTTTCTAGTGGTGAGGAGACACGTAATGTCAATACAGAATTCCCATAATCTCATAGCTGGAGAATAAGATGCTCTACTGTTGAAGAAACCGGTAAAAAAAAGTAAGTTTTTGACTTCTGCAGTCCTATAATGTCCACATTTCTCTTCAGCCATGTGAAAAGGAATAAGCCATATTTAAAAATCGGTGTTGCAGCGTGACTGAAGTGCTCAGCAGGCAGTTCACCTCCCCAAAGCAGCATGCTGCCATCGAATAATTAACCACGGGCAAGAAATTTTTCCATTACCAGGCTCTACTGGGCATCTCCCCCCAGCTCCTGCCTTCTCCCTCTGCCGCCTCCGTCCTGTCCCCCTTACTGGGAAAGAGGAAGGTTTCTCATTCTTACAGCATGAAAGAATAACTAATGTTTTTCTCCATCATTCCCTACTGTTTTTCATGGCTCCATTAATCAAAGCTTAAAAATTTCACGTGTGCACAAGTGATTCATGTTTCTCCATGTTTGACCACCACCTACAGGCTACACTGTACAATTGCTGCTGCTTATTTATCATTATCTTTTTTCAGCAGAGACAAAGCTCTAGCTAATTGCTTAGTGTTAATTTATATTCCCAGCAATACTGTAATTTTGCTTTGTTTGTTTTCATTCCTGAGGAAAAATTCCATTGATTGGTCCACAGTTTCATCCAGAGTCCTTTCTGTCTCTCCAGAGATTACAGTTCATTAAAAACTCTGTTATTTGTGTATGTAATTGGGAAGAATGTGTACTTGGCTACTAGCTAAGACCAACAGCACATAAATTAAACATTAGTTAAGATTGTTTGTAGTTTTGGAATCCCAGCTGAAATACTGACAAAATACTTGTGAAAAAAAAAATCCATGAAACACAGCACTACCTAGAACAGCCGAGGTTTTGCAACCAGTTTGGAATGTGTTGATTTACATATAGAACTGGTTATCTATGGATACAAAAAAAAACCCTCTCCATTTCTTTGCAGAAACTGGTAAAGACTGTTCAGAGCTAAAACAGCCATTCCTGATTTAGGCATGTTTGGGGGTTTTTTCAGACTTTACTTCTTTATTTGCTGTGAGATGATTCCATGCAATTACCTTCTGTCCATATCCAGATACATTCTTTCAGCTTCTTCAAATCTGCTAAAATAGGCTGCCACTTCTGCTTGCTTCATGGACTCGCTCTGCAGGTTGCCCAGACACTTCACAAATTTAATACCTTGATAATCTTTGCAACGCACAAAAGCTTGTTCAGCCATCTGCAGATCCAGCTTCTGAAGAGCAGCTTCAGCCAGGAGACGCCTGTGTGAAAAACAAACATGACAGATGGAAAAGCAGCTAGAGGGTAAATTAAATGAGGATCCATTTAACTACTAATTATTTAAAGAAGACATTCAAGTTATTGAAATTGTATTGTTTACTAGCTAATCTTAATACAGCTGTGTGACTGTTCCCAGTACATTCTGTGACATGTCCAGTACCTTCTCAGGGAATGATGATCAAGCTGTTCAAATGGACACTGGCTCGGGAGGAATGGGCAGAATTTGAGTATTACTTGTCCTACATGAAATGGGTTGCTGGTCTCAATGCAGTTCCATTTAGATATTTCTACCTATGCATTTGGCATTGCTTTAAACCTTGATGGCAGCCTCAGTCTAAAAGCCTCCAAGTACATTCGCTATGACAACTAAATTATCCTTCTGATCCATCTGGATGTTCCCTGTCCTGTCAGGATGGCAGTCTGGGAGAGCAGGGAACTTTGGGAAACCTTGTACATGTACTGCCCCATTGGTTAGTTCTGCAAATAGTGAACTACCTGCAGGCAAACCTACATCAATAAGGTGCTTGAGTGAGCTCTAGAATTCTCTGCAAAAATCAGGCTAGTTAAATTTAGCCTGGCTGGCTGACACTGAAGCAAATTCAGCACAGCAGGGCACTGACAAAACCAATAATATTGGTGCTGTATTCAGTGACCTAAGCCATGCTTAGGCAGTACCAACTCTGTATTTTTGAACCAATTTGACAAGGTTGGTATCACTTCAACTCAAGTGCTCATCACTGACATCAAAGAAACCAAGAGAAGAACAGTATGGCAAATTTAATCCATCCGCTAAATACATCATCCTGTTTGCTGCATTCTAGAATTAAGGGCTGTTCTGATCTGGAACACTTTATATAAAGTTCACTTTATATCCAGTACTTCTAATCCATCTCTTCTTTATAAATATGTGACGTGGTATCTTGCATAATAAATATAAAGTTCATGGCAATTTTGGAGGAAGATGAACAGAATTCGATGTGTATTTTGTGATTTTACAATATAAAATTTTTACTGAGACACAGATTTTCAAAACTAATAGCAAAAAGCATGGATGACTTCAAAGCTCCAAAAATCTTCAGCTAGTTCAAGAAATTAGTAAAAATGAAGATTCACAAAACTAACATTTTACCTTACACACTCAAGCTAATACAGAAACTTTCAATATGTAGCTAGCAAATCTTTTTTCAGAATGAACATTCTGGAGACAAAAGCACAACTAGATAGGAAGAAATTCTTTTAGGGACAAACTTAAAGCAAGCTGTCTTGGCCAGTCTTTCAGCAACTCTAAATTTTCCTCTGAACTGTCAAGAATTAACAGCCAAACATCCAATCAGTTACCTTCAAAACAAAGGAAAAAAAAATTACTAAAGACAGGTACAGAAAAAGAAACAATCTCCATAGAGTTAAAAAGAATTGGCATCATTCATCAAGAAACTTGTCAATGAAGATTTTAGGTTCTGCTACTCACTTTTCATTAAATTACCTACTGAGGCATTTACTCTTCCTTCCCTTATGACTTGGGATATTAAAGAGATTTCCAGAACTCTTGTTTTCACAGGTTTATTCTTATATGTTTGCTATGCAGGCATTTCAACTTTAATAGCTAAATCCATGTTTAGTTTAAGCATGCCAGCATCTTCAGCTCTCAGATTACTTCTGAGATGCTTCATCGTAACATGATTAACATACCCAGCACTTCTCATTTCTGTCCTTTATGGCCTGTCCAAAATGCTACAAGGTTAGTCAAACAACTTTCACCTTGTTATCATTCTGATGATCGTTAAAACCTTTACTGGGTTTTAAGAACTTTGTCATCAAGGTTTAATAGCAAATATATAAATTTAATTTTTTATGTAACCAACTGTCAGCTTTCTGCCAGCTTTTTTATTTCCTTTAAATTCACCCCTAAAAGCAGGGAGCACTGCATTTTGGGGCTCATACAGCACAGAGCCTGTACCCTACACCCACCGTCATGACACACACCACATGCCTGCCATTCCAGGTACTCCAACATTCATAAATTCTTAGTGCATACTGCTTAGCTGGTTTTAATTTGAGGTTTCGTAATATGATACTAGGTCTGTCTGAACAGTAAAAGACTACAAAAGAGCACAAATTTAAACAAAGTTGGCTTATAAAATATTTTACCAAAGTCTGGGATGTGGATTGTCTTCTATGAATTGGGAAGATTCCTCAATGCCAACTTTTTCAATCAGTGCTCGACTGTCTCGTAATGACCGGATCTCGAAATTGATGATGTAATCTTTGTTAGGATGTTCAGGATTCTAACATAATGGATAAAGAAACATATTTTTATTCCATGTGACCCTTGTTTTCACCCAACATAGATATTTACTGTTCAACTCATTAAGACACACCAACTTTTCCTACAAAATAAAATTAATTATACTTACCTTTAATATTTCATCCAGAAGAACAGATTTGATTTCTAAATCTTCAAAGTTGCAAATATATCCAGATGTTTGTATAGGTTCCTTAAAGTTAAATAAGTTACAAAGGAATGAACTTGTATTCTGTCTGATTAAATCCTAATCAAATCTGTTAAGTATACATACAAATACATTCATCTCCAAATTAGGATTTAATTGTATTTCCAACAAGAAACATTAAAGTCATTAACATTATTGACAATTCTATAAACAAGGACATTATAAAAAATCCTCATGTTTTCTGTAACTAAATTATGGGAAAGAGAAACACCTATTATTTAGAGTCAACTGAACTGTGTTTTACAAGTATCTCTACTAAAATTGCATTTGTCTCCCAATGCATACAAAGACAATAAGCTCCTGAAAATATCTCACACATTTCATAAAAATATGACAGCATTTTTATGTTTCCAGGACTGGTGGTTCATTTTACTTATTTGTTCCAGAACAACATTCCCACATGAGAGTTGGGAAGATTTTGAGATTTCCAGAAGCAAGTCTAACTGAACAGTAAGCACAAGAATACTCCTATTCAAAAAAGCACCATTAACTTGTGAGCAAATTTGTAAAATGAACAGTTTACGTATGTTAATATTTACCTCTGGATCCAAGTTTCTGAAAACATACATTCTTGTTTTCTCCATCATTGCAAACAAATCTGGGTTATCTTTGGCCCATTTCATGTCCCAGACATCTTTGCGTTCCAGTTTCAGCTGCTCCCCTATCACCTGCTGTCCTGCGCTGTCTGTTGCCCGCGTGTCCAAGTCAAAGAAAGTCAGAACACCGGAAAGGTCTATGATAGCGAGACGACTACAGACAGAAAAAGGAATAAAAAAATAAGACAGCTAAAAAAACACTATTCAAGGCTGGAAATCCGAAACAGCTCTCAAAACCGGCACAGTATAATTCTATAGATTCCATGAGATGCCGTCGTGTGCCAAAACCAGCACAGATGCATGTGATTTTCATTTATCTGCACAGGAGAGACCAGGGACATGGAAACATCTGCTCATACAGGATCTGGCCCTGCAAAGGCTCTGAAATATGCCCATTTTTTCATCCAGCATTTTGAAGACCCTTAGTACATCAGATATCAAGTTGAGTAAATTACAGGTTCTGCCCCTCAACAAACTTTTCTTGACAAAGACTAGTATTAACAATGGAACAGAACTTATTACAGAACTTATAACAGCAGCTTATTAAATTAAGAAGTCAGTGTGGTGATGTAAACTCTTAATTCCTAAAATAGGATTTCTTACATTTCTAGAAAAAGTATTCTTTAGGTTTTTTCAAGAAAAAAAAAGTATAATCCTATTAATCTTTGAAGTCACTTAAAATATGGGAAAAATACAATTTCTAAAATGTTACATTTGAAAATTTCCAGTTACATAGGTCTTCAAGGAATCATAGTAGCCTCTATGTGCTATTATGGCATTTTAGAAGCATTTCTAAATACTGAATGGTAGACACCCCAAATTCCTATAAAATTTCAAAACGCTTATGGATCTGAGCCTTTTTCCCTCGCACAAAGTCTTTTAAGAAAGAAACAGTTTCGGTTCAGAACAAAATGAATGTGGCCTTGACTCGATCACACTGCCTTTTGAGTGAAGCAATCTATTTTTGGGCTGTATCTAAAGAGGCAAGAGATCAACACAAGCAATAGGAATTTTGTTTGAAATTATAAAGTTATTTTGAAGTGATTAAAATTGCCTTGCAAGTTCTCTTTAGTCAGTATATTTTTGCCTTTTCTGCCAAGACCCTTGTGTGCTTATTTTCACAGAAATAGCTGTAAACTAGAAAGCCAGTAGCTGTTAAGTAGAATCCCGACTCACTCAGAAGCATTGCCACCAGTTACAGCTTGTAACAATGGAAAATTAATATGGGAGGAACACACTTTCCAGACATTACGAGGACATATAAAGAAGTCTTGGAGATATAAAGTTTCAGGTTATAATATAATTTTGTCAACTCATTTCATGATCACAGGAAGGTTATGCTTGGTTCATCTAATAAAACAAAGATATTTTCATGTATACAGGGTGTAAAGCATAGGAGAGCTTTACTAAGTCTCTCAGAGCAGTCTCTGATGACTGTCCATAATTAGTGATAAAGAAATGGTTAAGCAACCATTAAAAACAAATAAAATTAATAGTTTATATTAAAATTAAATTAAAATTAGTGCATAATTATTATAGAATTATATGTTTCACAGAATTATTATTTTCACCATTTTTCGTGCTTTATTTTGGAATTGGATACCTGTGTTAGAAGCAGATCTGTAACTTACCTGGAGTTGCAGTTCAAAGACAGCTGATAAGCACGACAGTTCAGGTTATAGGTCTGCACTACAGCCACAGTAGGGAGACTGTATCTCTGAATAGTGCCGGATTCTCTTCCCTAGGGAAAAGTGATCCTGGCTTAGCAAGAGAATTTTTCCATCAGTAAACTCTAAAATGATTTTATTTATATGCTGTCTTAGACAAAAGAGCTTTTGGATAAGTGACAGAGCATAAGAGGAAAGAGAGAATATCATCACCCTAAAAATCCTGAATTCTGCTATTTAAACAAGATGCTACAATTGACAGATCTGCTTAAAACAGTGATGTTAAAACAAACAGCTCTAGACCACATACAGCCCACAGAACAGACCCTATGAACTTCCAGATACCGTCCACATAACAAAAAAGAAGAACAGTCAAAAGATTGTCTCATGTTGGTGAATACCCTCAAACAGTGCCAGTTTTAAAAGGAAATGCTGTAAAATACACTGGTTATTCACAGGCTTGAGTAACAGAAAACAAATCTAAGTACTGATGTGGTTTATCTTTATTTTGCTGAATGACACACCCATTCCCTGTGTCGAGACACTATTAGGCCAACAGTCTGAAAGGAGTTTGACATCTCTGGACTGAAATGGTCACTGCCACTATTTTCTCCTGGTGTTGCTGTAGATTGAACATATCCAGCTTGGTTTACCTACTGTTTACCTACTGTTCAACTCTTATGCTGGAAATGAGCCACCATTAAACTTTAAGGTAGTCCAAACTTCATTCCTTCTTTTTCTTTTTTCTTCCCCCAAAGCCACCCCTAAGATCCTCAGTGTAAATTACCATCTTTACTTTTTCACATCTGTATGCCCTATAAACTAAAAAGCAGATTTGGTTAGAAGCATTTAAAAAAATCTAACCACTGCAGTATGCATTCACCTTCAGCACATTTATCCAGACTGGATCTCAAAGGCATTTCCTCTGGTTCCCTTCCTTTTAACCAAAGACACTGCTTAATTATTGTCTGTATTTCATTTTCTCATTCCTATTCTTCAAGCACAAACAGAATCCCATAGTTACCAAGTAGCCATCACGCTTTTTTCATTCATGCTTTTTGTCGTGACCCATTGATTTTGTAAAATCCAGCAAAGGATATAACAAACAACAACAACCAACAGCTCAAGTAGAAACATGGGAAAACACCAAGGTCTTTCTTGGAATGTGGATAACATGAGGAAACAGTGTTCCTTTTCTATCTTTGTTCTGCTCAGTTACTAATATGGATATAGCAAACTACCATACATTATATCATTAATATGTAAATAGAGAAACTTTGTAAATCTTTGTGTCTAGAACACAGAGCCTAGAAGAGACTTCCCAGAACTCAGATTACAGAATTAAGTCTTAACCTGGACTTTATCAAACCCTATGTATAAGTATCAACTCAGACAACTAGTCTTAAATTGTAAGTACTTGGTGAATTAGCCTTCCTAAGGCAAGAACCCAGGTTAACAGAAGAAACTGTTAAAGTTATCTCTGGGGAAGTTTAGAAAGAGATTTTGTATAAATTCTAAATTCAGAAATACTTTGGAATTATGACTGCTTATGACATTCTGCAGAGGAATCTCATGCTTACAAGGACAAGGAGC
This sequence comes from Platyrinchus mystaceus, assembly GCA_035041135.1. NCBI lineage: Eukaryota > Metazoa > Chordata > Aves > Passeriformes > Tyrannidae > Platyrinchus > Platyrinchus mystaceus. The sequence goes on from JAWWLV010000001.1 coordinate 71,273,157, forward strand.
AATTAGGAGTTGTTTTAATCATGTAACTTACCACAAGTAGAATCTTATCAGATGCTGTTATTGCACAAATTGGATCTCTTGTTCCCTGAAAGTATACAAGAGATAACACTATCAGTTTTACTGTAAAGGTAAGAATACCCTGCTAAAAAAAAAAAGAAAAAAGTTTATTTAAATATACAAGAATGTTGCTAAGTATCCATACGAAAAGGGGATATCAAACCTTGTCAGCATACAGTGTATGGGTGGGTTTACGACATTACTAGCCTATGTTATGGAATACTGACAATAATATTAACAGCTTCATTTCTTCTCCTGCTCCTCCTCCAGAAAAATAGAAAACAAAAAATATAACAGGTGTTCAACAGAAAACACAGGAAGGCAACTATCTCTGACTTGTGGGGTCTCTAATTAATTTCAAGTATATTTGTAGGTATAGCCAGCACTCACACACCACATAAAGTGAAAATGGCCAAAAATACTAGAAAAGATTACAAGGATTATTGAGTTTCAACAAGCCAGTATTTTGTTGAAGAAGAGCTCCTTCTGACCACGAAGACAGCATATAGATACCACACCCCAGAATATACTTTTTCCACATTCCCTACAATTTGCTGTATATTTCCAGTAATACATAATGACACAGTAACAGCACTAACCAGAGGGAAGAAACAAACTTTTTTTCATTCTTACCTTTTTTGCACACATGTTAAGTACAACTTCTACTAATGAAAATCTATGAAAATAAATAAAGATAACGACTGCTCTTTCAAGCTACCAGTGACACCACAATAAACTAGTTAAAAACATCACTCACTTCAATAGCTCTGCTGTAATCAAGGCGTCCATCTCCAGATCCTGAAGAGGTGTCATCAATGTGATAGATCCTGCAGAAAAAACAAGTCCAAACAGAGGAGCATTTTTGGTAGCATATGCTATCTCCAATCCTTGGAGAAGAAACCATTGGAATTGGAGAACAAAAACTATGCCTGTTCTTATGTTCCCATAGTATCCCCATCGATAAACCTTTTGATATAAAGCTTTCTATTCATATAAAGCTATGGTGATTCCTTTCACCTTCACAGCCCCTGATGGTCCATTTCCACATGATCTGAGAATTTTCATTCTGCAGCAAACCATCAACCACCCTCAAACGTGCACTTCCATATTTCACCAGGCTCTCCTCTATACTTATGAAGAGCTTCACCTTCATAGCCACAAAACTTACGTATTCAATACTTTATCATAACTTCTCTTTTGCCTTAAAAAGTAGTATTGGGAAAGATTTTAGAATGCTAAAATCATCATTAAGGCTGAATTACAACTATTTACTTTTTTCAGTATTTTACCTAATTTACAATCTTGTCCAAGGCTAGGACATTCAGATCCTACAACAATGTAAGTTATTACACCATGTACAAATAATTATTCATTGTTATAGATAGATGGTGACAGGAAATGTTAGATTTATAGGAAGATTTTACAGCATCTCTATGGAAGAACACACAAAACAACACAAAAGGAAGCCATAACAAAGTTGCAAGCTTGTGGAGGTGACAGAAAATTTAATGCTAGAAATGAGCACCTGGGAAGGAAACATTTTGGAGGCAGAATGATGTTGATTTTGGCTTGTTTAGTTTGAGAGGATAAAAGTCCATACAGGATTAGTTGTCAAAGCCACAATCAGACACAAGTGTATTTAGAGAAGAACCAGCTGGACAGACTATGTTCTTACAGGCACTGACACATGAGAAGCAGTTAAAGTTGTCAGGGGGAATTTAGCTGCCTGGAAACTAAGAGCATGGAGGAGAAACAGGGGAGGGGTAAAAAGGCATGAAGACACACAGCTCCCTAAGAGAAGCATGTAGAGAGCAAATGGAGACACTGAACAGGAACTAATCCAAAAATGTCTAGGAGATTTTGATAACAAACACACATTTGTTATGAAAAACTAGTATTTAATCTTACAAGCCTATAAGCCAACAAATGTGATTAGAAAAATGAGAAGATAAGAGTTTATATTTTAGGCCACCTTTATCAATAACACCAGAGCAAAGGCAGAAAAATGACAAAGCCTGAAGACAAACCTTTCTCTGCCTTCTTTCCTGGTCCGTGCTACCTGATTGATTTCCATTGCTGTGAGCTTCTTGGCCACACGGTACTGCCAGATGTAAAATGCTCCTCTGGAAGCTGCTATCACATGTGTTCTGGTCATCGTGACAAACAATGGCTCTGTTATAAAACCCAAAGGGTTGCAAATTTAGAGTGGCAAGCACTGGAGTAGATGCCAAAAAACAACAACCCCCCCCCTCACAAAACCAAAAAAAACCCAACCAACCAACCAAACAAAACCAAAACAAACAAACAAACAAACCCCCCACCACAAACCAGCAGCAGTTTTTGTTAACTGCTAAGAAGTTTCACAGGGGCCTTGTGGCCTTGTCCAGAAGAACAGAGAAATTCTTTACAAGTTCTTATTTTACAATTAACACTTTTCCCTCCTATTATTTCAGCAGATTTCCATGTGCTAATGTCGAAAACATCAAATACATATAGACAAACTTTCAGGTTAATGACCAGTTCAGGAATACCTTGAATGTCTTTAACAAGATCTATAAAATACCTCCACATCTGACATATTTCTAATTATTCAAATATAAACAAAAGGACCGCTACACAAAAGTTAACAGTCTAGAAGAGATTCTTTGATCAGCACCAGTAAATAGCTGGGCCAAATATCAATTCTTTATCTGAATGGCAGCAAATTAAATATTTAGCAGAGTGTATGCTTAGTCTTACTTTATTATATCCAAAGATTACACTGTAGAAATGCAGGGTATTTTCTTTACTTTAGCCCTAAGCCCACTTAGAATATGTGCATAAACTGAGTATCTCATTCCTGCTGTCCATCTTCAGTGAACAAATATAAATATACATATATGCACACAAACCATTAGAGTATTCTTTATAATACACTCTCTTGACTGTATTGAGGCTCTTTTTTCCCTTTTACAATCCTTTGTTTCATCTTTCTGAAAACCAGTGAATGCACATAAGAAGGCACAGAAGAATGAAGAAACCTAGTAAGTAAATCCCCCGATGACATCAAATTCTACAAGTAAATCACTATGCTACAAAAAAAACCCAGGCAAATTCAAAAGAATTGTATAGCCCAGCCTGGTGGGGGAACACTGAGTCATACAGAGCACAAAATACAATTCTTTTACTGTGGATCTTATTTTCTGTATTTTAGCACAGAACAGAACTCTGGAGGGAGCTATAAGCCTGCCATAAAGCAGAGCAGTGCTACAAGAGACAGATGGGGGAAGATTGGTTGAACAGATTTTATTTCTTTGAAACCAAGAGGATTATATAAGCTTCCCGATGGCTGTAGAATACTTTTTAGTAAAAATGTAAATACTGGGTAAGAAGGCTTACTGATGATGCTTAACATGTGAGTAGCACAGTTGTTTACATTATATGCAACTCAGTGTATTTCACGTGCTTACTACATGTTCAGTAATTAGTCACATCCGAACTGAAGGATACAGTCTCCTGTTTATCAACAGTATTAATAAATTGTACGTTATTTGCTCTGTTCTTTTATTAATTTGCAGCCATATGTGCTGTAACAATCAAGCTTTTATCCTTTAAAAATGAAACAGAATCTTCTGACCTGAGAGGGAATAACGTTTGCTCAAATCACTAAGCCTCATATTGGGACTCAACTTAGTCAACATTTAAGCACTTGTAGTCCAAGACAGTGCTAAAAGCTGTCTTGGAAAGCATCTGAAAGCCATGGGCATTCCTCACACTCACCGGGGGACTTCCCATTTGACCTGCAGCTTCCATGGAGCCTGGACGTACTCATTTGTGCACAGCTTAAAATACCCCAATCCAGGAAAAAGGGATGTTCATTCACATAAGGTCTGTTGTGATCCAGAAATAAGATGGCAAAGCATCCATGCTTTATCCAGGGGATACAATCAGTTAGGCATTTTACAAACATGTCTAAGATTTAAACTGACTGTGACTGTCAAAAAACACACACACCCCAACTCTTGACACATTTCCCTGCCACTTCTTTTATATCAGCTGTAGGAGCAGCTTGACAACAGAGTAAGTTAGATCAGTTCATTCATCTAACTGACCTCAAAATTAAATAAATAAAAGATTAGTTTAAGTTGGATTAAAGAGAAAAATCACAAATTCTGGAGCAGGCAGGGATGAGCAGCCAGTATGGAGGGCAGGGCCCTCCCTTCTTTGCAACGGCAGGCTCAACGATGACTGGATTTAAGCCAAATGTGAAATCACAGGGATACACAGCATACAGACACAATCATCAGGATCAGATCCATTCAAAACCACATCTGGAAGAGCAGTATCTACATGTGGGAACTGATGGCTTTACAAAACTGCCTGTATAACTTAAACAATTGCATAAAAGTAAGATACATGATTTTTTCTAGAACTGCTTTAGCATTTTATACTGGTCAGTCACTGAACAAGAAAACACAAAAAAATACAAACAGAAAAATCTATTGAAAAAGAAACTAAAATCCAAGTCTAGACTGGACACGAGGAAACACTTCTTTACAGAGAAGGTAGTCACACATTGGAACAGGTTTCCTAGAGACATGGTCAGTGCCCCAAGCCTGTCAGTGTTGAAGTGGCATTTGGACAATGGCCTTAGCAATATGCTTTTGGTCAGCCCTGGAGTGGTCCTGAACTGGACTGGTCACTGTCAGTCCCCTCCAACTGAAAGTATTCTAGTCTGCCTTTTCACTGGAGAGCTTTCATTGCTGGGCTAACTCTCTGCTCCTAAAATGTTCTCCTGACTTTATAACTGACTGCATAACAGCATAGATTCAACACAAGGGAAGGATGCCCTCAGCCAACTACAAGTTTAGGCTGTTGCTGGGGCAGAGAAGGAAAGAATGGAATTTCTCCTTTCCTAGGAAAGGAAAGATGTACATTTCAATTCCCTCAGGCTGAGGAAGATCTAGAACCCCTTTCAAGGCAGCTGGTTTAACTACTTAGTTTCCTTTAGTGTAGAGAAGTATTATCATCTTATACAGTAGTGCTGGTTTTAGCAACCAGTGCTGTTCACTTGAGCATCAGTGCCCTTCACAGAATCTGTGCCCTGACTATTAATTAGACAGAAATGCAAGCACCTAAAGTCTGAAGGAGGCAAGATATTTGGATACTCCTCTGCTTAGCACTTCCACTGCATAGCAGCTTTCCTTGCTAAACATGGACTTCTGAGGTAGTCTAGCTCTTCCTGTTGATTTTGCAGATAGCCAGCTTCAGTACTAAGACAATACTTAATCTTCAGACCTTGAAAATATGTATGGAAAACATTTAAACAGGTGCCTTACTTTTCAGTGATCAAATACTGAAAAGTATTAAGCATACCATCCCCATCAAAACAACTCCAGCATGTGAAACAACTGCTCTATAAGTTTTCTCTGGACCTTCTTTCTCCTCTCACCTCATTTCTCTTTGCTGTTCCTTCATAAAACCTCCTTCCTGAAGGAAAAAAGCTTTACTTCTTAGATATCCAGGAATCTCAACTAACCTTCCGCAATGTCTGCATTTCATCCACACACACTCCATCTCACTTCAAAACTGTAAGAAAACACCTGCTTTCATGTCTGATCTTATAAAAATAGTAAATGGAAAACCAACTTAATGCATGACTGCTTTACTTTGCCGCATGAAAAAGCTGAGATACTTTCTAGTATACAAAATGGGATTCACAAACACAAGACAGGCAAGTCATCCCACCTAAATCTGATGGAAAGGAAGCAATCTGACAGCCAGACACAATATTAAACTGTTGTTTTCATACAAGTCTGATACAGGCAGTTCCTGAGAAACTGGAATGAACTTAGTCTAATCAAGAAAATCTATCTAATTTTAGAGCTTGATTCAAATGTCTCTAGAAGTGTTGGCTCACAAATAGAAGTAAATGTCAGGCAGCAGCTGGGACAACTGAACTGCATGTGGGACAACTCATGAACAAAAACAGTTTACAAAACACAAAGAAATACTCAAAATCAGTTATAATTTACATCAAAGGGTTCAACTTTAAGTAACAGCAATTTAAGTGCTGTCTCACATGTAGCTCAGTCACTCTTTTAAAGGCATCCAGGAGGGAGGCAAGACACCTGGGCACGACTCCAGCCCTCTGCCTTTAATCCACCTGTATGTTGGTCAGGCTGTTGTATGAATTTCTCTGGGTACTGAGGCACACTTGAAAGATAACACTTCCCTGTGTCAGTTCTCCTAAGCACATGTAAGAAGATGATATAATCCAGCCTGAGTGACCTTTTCTTAACAGATACCATCTGTTGTGTTTCCATTAAAAAGATATTATATAACAAGATATTTAACCTTCTGTAGTTTATATTTAGTTATTCATCAAAGGACTTCAACAGAAAGCCTGTAAGTCTGTGAAACAAGCACAGAAGAAACTATGTTGGTTAATTTTTGTACCAGAGTAGGATGGAATGCAATAATGCTAGACAATGAAGAAAAGACTAATTTATGGGCTAGCAAACACAAGCTATTGTGAAGGACCTCAAACACAAGGCACAGGAAGCACAGGAAGAAAAATGCCTTTGGACAAAATAAAAAGCAATATGAGGAACAGCCTGACAGTGTAACCATCCATCAATGTCTAAAGGAAGTTGAAGTGATGGTCCTTCATTAGATAATGACTGATTAATCATTTTTTGTCACTGTTAGCAGAGACGAGCATTAGAAAGTTAATGACATAATTAAAAATTCAACAGAATATAGGAAATAAGCACTTCTTCTTTTGAGGCTTTCTTGAACTACTGGCATAGAGCCCAACAACCTAAGATTTGCATCTCCTGGGGGTGAATCAAACATTGCACAATGTCACAATTCATTAGGAGATTAATAGCACTTTGTTGGAACATTATAAAATGTTATAAATTGACAATTCGTACAAGTTGTGCCTTAACACATATTCTCAGATGCATTATTCAAAGATCCTGTCAGCTACTTAGCATCCCTAAATGAGCAATCTTTTTTCTCCACTATCAATTTCCTGCCAGGACAAAGCTCAAGAGGCTTTGCCCAAGAGCACAGCACCAAAGTCTCGAGGAGGAGTAAACCCTTTATGCTCAGGAGAGCACCAGGTGATTGCTGTTCCAACAAGTCTGCTGAAAACCAAAGATGGTGTGTGTTCAAATTGCAGTAACTACCGCCAGTCAAACAGAGTTTAGACTCATGGCAGGGAAGAGCACCCACTCAAGAACAGGAAGGAGCACACAGATACCAAGTGGTTTGTTGAGGATATCCTACAGCAGGAGAAATCATTTTTCATACATATTTATGAAAATCAAATAAAGCAACAACCTAGGTTGTATTTAAGCCTCTCTGAAAGATGACACTTAGAAGTCTGAAACAAGAACAAGAGTTCAAAACAAAAGTTACCTAAGCAAATTATTTTATGGACAAAACTTAATGCAACAATTTATTGCTTTATTAAAAGAAAATTGAAAAAGTGTAGTGGCAGAAAGGAGAGGAAAAAAGAGAATTTAACAAACAGATGATACATTTTTCATGATCCAATAACACCCCTCCAATTATCTTGACTAGCATATATGTTAATTTTACTTTTGTGCTGCTGATATCTTAAACTAGTGATGATTACTCTGACTCAAAAATTGATTTAATGCTGACTTTTCTCATTGATAAACAGGACAAAAGGTAATGATTTTGTTACAAATTATGTACCTACTGGAATCTTACATGAACTTTTGGAAAGGTCTTCTGTCCTTAAGGTTTTACAAGGTCTTCTCTCTCTATTGACCTCAGCAAGGCCAGACAGCTGCTTAAGTTCAGCATGCTGTCAAAGGAACAATTACACATCCTACTGCCAAGAAGCTCCAACTGTGATAAACAGCATGATATACTGTACAATAAGACCTTGATTATGTACAGCTGTCAACCCCTCACACAAACTGACCTTATGTTATAAATATTTCAAATTGTTCTATAAAGTTGTATCCTCAAATGTTACAAAAAAAGGAAAGTAACTATGATGAATCCAGCACAATGTGTTCAAAACTGTTGCATTTAAAGGCATTTGCTCTTCACTTTTACCTTCAAACTCTTCTATAATTTTGGTGGGCAAGCTTCAAAGGAGTTTTGCAGTATGCATATATTAAAAAAAAAAGGTTGAATCTTTGGCTGTGTTGACTAAACAGCAATGAAAGACTCACTTGTAATGCCTGAACTACTGAGGCTACAGAAAATTTTCAGGACTCAAAAATGCAAATATTCCCAACCTCTGGTATTTGCCCATCTATGAGGTTGAAAGTTATAATGCCCAGCATTTTCACAAATGAACTCACACTAGCGAAGAGCATTGCAAATCTATGCACTCAACTGGTTCTCAGACACTGGAGGGAACAGCAGGACACTGCAGAAAGCTTAGTTATGCTAAAGGAAGAGAAGCTTTTTCCAGACTGTTTAATCTCTTCAGGACAATTCAAATGCAGTTGGAATAACAGCAGCATTTTTCAATTAGATAGCATTTCATTGTAACTGTTTTCAGTCACTGGAGAAGATTTTTTACAGGCAGCTGTAGGAGATGGGTCATAGTAGAGGAATCATAAAGAAACAGATACCTTTGTTCATAATATAAATAAAACTATCACAGATAGATTCAGAGAGATCACATAAACAGAACACTAGAAAAATGCCAAGCAAAAAGTTTACATGCAGAGGTAGAGGTGTCCATGCAAAGCTAATTTTGACCATCTGAGTGGGATTCATCTCACCTAATTTTAGACATCTCCAACAGATGAGCTGTCTGCCCTGGGCTTCTTTGTACCCAACAGAGAGCAAAAAGACCCCTTCATAAATGATTCAGTGAACTTATTTTAGATGTCAACTAGAAATGAGATAAACTACTCCCTCTAAGTCCCTGAATCCTCCTCCCACCACCCCAATCCCACCTGCCAATTATGTTCTGGAAACTGGTGGGCACATACAGCATGTGTGGGCACATACAGGACAAGGTGGACACAGCAGACACCCAATTCACACCACTATCATCCACCACATCATCTTACTTCAGTGCTCAGGTTTGGGTTTTTATTTTCAGCAGGAGGGTTGTTTTTGGGTTGGTTGGTTGGGTTTTTTTCCCCTCCATCCATTATAAAATGTTTGGTATTGAATTTCCTGGACACTTTATTCTTTAAGATTCTGATATGCCACCCCTGTTGTGAAAGGTGGCAAAAGGACATCAAACTGACACAAACAGAAATTACAAAACTAAAAACTTTCACAATATTTCACGCACGTTCCATAGGACAAAGTAATCCAACTCATTTATCAGCACAGGATACTTTTCATTTTAATTATGATCTGCAGTATAAGGCATGAATTTCACCATATATATATATATATATGACTCACAGTTGATTTCCTGCTGCTATCACTGAAAAACTGAACATTAGAAAATGACACAGCCTACCAAACTTAGTTAAAACTGTTTAGAAGAACTGGTTAAGAAAAATAATCATCTTTATGATCTCAACTATTTCTAGTCTTTGGTTGATATTTTTTCCTACCTATATTCTTCTGAGAATTGTTGTTACCTCCTTGTCTAATAATTCTTCACCTTACTTTCCTTAACATTTCTATCTTACTAAAACTTTGCTAGACACTTTTCTCATATATTTTATCAGACAGAATGGCTGTTCATTGTTTAATATTAAAACCAAGTATTAGCACTAGGGTTTGGAACTAACTTCTCTGATGACATTAATTTAGACAGAAGAGTTTCATTTCACAGAGGAGATGAAACAATGGGTCTAGAAGGCAACTGACACTGAAAAAACTTTGAGGTTTCCTGTCATAATAGCTACATCCCTTTCTGGCACAGGCAAAGAAAAGATTTTGGTTTGGTTTCATTAAAAATTAAACCTAATTTCTGCAGAATCAGAGCACATAATTTCCAAAGCTACATGCACATATTAAGTAGACATCTTTATATTAATAAAGTGAGAGGGGAGCAATTCTTCCAGGTTTAAAATAAACAACTGTTTTATCCATAACCTGTTCCAGTACACCTATGCTCCTCTACTGTATCAGAGACATGTAGAGACTGTTTTTTCCCCCTAAGAATTTTAGTGCTCACAAAATGCCACACGACTGATCACAGCAGAGGGTACAGTGTATCCCACCTTTCCAACATAGTGGGATCACATTTGATGTCTACTGCCAGATACCTCTTCTACTTACCATCACTTTGTTAAGAGGTTCAAAAACCAAAAATAACTCCCTACTTTTCATTTAAATAACTAGACTCTCCTCTCTCATTCAAAAGCTAATAAATATTTTTGCTAAACCTTCATTACAAATTATTTAGACTTTCAACAAAAGAGTTCAACAGAAGAGTTAATCAATGAATGAAGCTTCAAAACAAAAATCTGTAAATGGGGTTCACAGTGTCTATTCTGAATCCAAATTCAGATCTATTTGCAAAACAACCCAAAAAATAAAGCAAAACCCAGAAGAAACAAAAGTGGATTCATTAATCAAAAAAGTCATTAATTTGTCAGTTTTTCCACATTTCCCTCATCTATTTAAAGGGGAAAAAAAAATCAATGATCTTTATCCTCAAGCAAAATTCCCAGAAAACAGTGTTCTGCACCACACCTGCAGCAAACAAGCAGTAGTGAAAGCCTTGAGTTCAGCCCTGGCATTTAGGGGTATTTTTGTACCCCTGTTATAATCCACTGGGGGGTTTTTTAATTGAATTTTCATTTATAATCTGAAACTATTTAGACAAAACAATTGTGAGGAAGATAAGGAAGAGATATTATCAACACTGAAACACAAGAATTTGTGAAGCAGCAACAAGCTATTTTTAAATCAAAGTCCAGATCAAATTATTTCACTTGCTCTGATAAACTAGACCCTCTTCAAAGTACCTTTTCCTAAAAAGGAGTTGAATTACACTGTTGTGAAAGAAAAATTGGAATCACCAAAAACATCCATAAAAAAAAAAAAAGGAAAAGTAACAATTTTTTAAGTGTAGCCAATTTTACAAGGAATACGACTAGTTTTATAAGCCACTGTTTTTATTAACAGAGTAATTAAGAGGTTATTTCCAACACAAATCACACTTCACAACATGGGAACTCCTGATTACATGTTTATTTTACTTAGAGAGGTTCCAAGGAGAAGGGAAAAACCAATATAAAATCATAGTTACAACTACATATAGAACAGCAGGTCTCAACATTTGGATGCAAGGAGTGTTAACACACAGTGATTATATCATTGAAAAAGAGACTTGCATAAGAAATTAACTATAAAGACTAGAAAAAAAGCCAACAGAATAAGACTATTGCCAGTTGCTTACCAATATCAATATATTTTGGGTCCAAGGGTGTGCCAATAGAATTGCAGAGAACCAGCACATACTGTATGGAAACAAAAGCAAGGGTCATTACTACCATATTTTTTCTAAATTAGTAATCTGCACAAGGTTTTCTGTGAAGGTGCATCTCATAACCCACGTCACCCAGCTTAATGCTGATCAGCAACAGAAAACAGAGGGACCATGACTGCAGTAAATATAAAGCAGCATGAGAGTAATGAGCTATTTGCCAATTAGCATTATAAATGAAGAACAAGCACAAAACAGGGCAATGACCAGCTGTTTTAAGCAAAGGAGCAAATCTACCAGACAAAATACAACAGGTAGGATGTACCAGCAGCACAGTCCACAGACAAGACGTGGGCAAGAGAGCCAGTGTGTCACCTGCTGTGTGTGAGGCACTCACTGCACTGCGATGGTCTACGAGCATGATCCACTCAGGGACTTAAATCTCATCAGCTGCCCATGCAAAACATAACCTAAAAACCTCCCACAAGTTAGGAGGACCTTTGTTCTATCCTTCCCAGACCTCCATCTCCTTGAACCTCTAAGAAGGTAACAGTGTGGGGAGAATTGTGATAAGGCTCTCCCTTTGCCCTGCACTATCACAGGTGCTAAAAAACAGATGAGTTTTGTTAATTTTGCTCTCCTTGTAATCCTGTTGGGGAAGGTTCTGATAGCACAGGAACCTCAGACTGGGCTGTTAAATTCAGGAAGGTACAAATAAACAAAAATTGACTAGATACCAATGCTTCATTGTTGTAGCTGATGTATTTACTTCTCCAGACCTAAATCAAGGATAAAATAGCCTAACAGTCATTGTATAGGAAAATGCCTTAAATGACAAGTGTGGACATTAAGGAGCAACTTTTACTGTCAAATCTTTAGACTTAAAATAAAAATAAATAAAATATACTGGACTACCAAAACTTGAATTGCCTAAGAGCTGATACCCTGACTCTCCAGAAAATGAAAGATAATTAGTTTTTTATAGCTCTTTCACATCCTGAACAATTCCTGTAATTGTGGTAGCAGACCAGAGCAACTGTGAAGCTTACCCCTTTAAAATGACAGATTGACAGCTTATTAATCACATGAGAACAGCTCTATTTAGCTCTTCAGCTACTATAAGAATTTCACTCTTTCAAAGAAAAAGATCTGAACAAGGATTTCTTTTCATTAAAAAAATCATTTTTCCTGGTTCTGCCATCAACAAGCACCTCACAAAGATAGTATTTTTATTTCTTTGTTCATGAGTTAAACTTTACACCAGCATACTCAAATTTCTCTTTTCCAGAAAAAGATGTTGAGCCTCCATCTCTGTAGGAAACCCCACTGGGCTTTTTTACTTCCATCATGTTTATATTATACTCTCTTTAGTTATCTCTGAGACTCTCCGTCAGTAGACCAGAGCCTGACAAGGGGCGATGAGGTAACAGTATCCAAGACAGAGGTTGTATAACCTACACAAAGCAGTGCCAGGGGCAGGGAGTTTGCACTGTCTGATTTATCCAGCCTTAGTATGGATATCAACATTAAGTCCTTCCTAACTTACACTCACAATCCACTTGCAATACCTTTAAAAAGGGCGTGCTGAAATTAGGCTTTTGGCCCCATCAGCTATTGCTGTACATTCTGCCATTTTGAAATCACAATCCTAATGACCAAAATCTCTTTTAAAACAAATCTGGTTTTCAGAAAGCAGCTCTAATGAACTGCTACCCATAAACTTGTGCACTTCATTTCCTAAAAGCTGGCCCCTCATGGTGTTAATAATTATACTGGAGTCATTTCAAAACAACTGAAAGATCCTTATTATCTGTAATTGTCAGATGCTAAAAATAAATTTCTTTATGCTCAAGAAAGTTACACTAAGTCCCTCCACTGTTTGTTTCCTATTTTTAAAATACAATCCAGAAAAAAATCATTATATTGCACTCAATTTCACCAAATGTTTTTTGCCATGTATACTATATTTTCAGTCCATATGACAGTACACCATTTATTGCACAATCAAGCAAAGCAGCACTAAAGCATGATTGGGGTTTTTTTTTACCATTGCACCAAATGACTCTGTCTCATTCTCCTCCTTTGTAAGCAATATACAAGTGATATAGAAAATAATTCAGAAGTAAATGCAGTAAGAAAAATCATTTAACAGTTAGCATGATGCTAAATGAACATTCATTAGCCAAAGGATACATTTGTCATATCATTTGTCGCTACATATAAAATAAACTAATAAACAGAGCAGTTTGTAGTAACATGTAATTTATATCACCTAAGAAATTGCCCTTTTTTTCCACTTCTGACTGATGAAATATTCATTACCATTCCAATGCTCTCCTGCTTTTAGCTTGTGTCTGGAGAACTGTTCTAAATATTTGTGAAGAAACATTAATCTGGAAGTCTTCAGTTTTATTAGGTTACTAATGGCTACAAGGAGTTAAACTGTGGAGGCAGTTAATCAGTTACTTTGCTGTTTGTTGGGGTTCTTTGTTTTTAAACACTGAGCCCATTCAACTGCCATTCTGTCAAATGACAACTGACAACTCTAAGACAGATTTAGACTTTTCCATTTCATCTTATTGTGGCTGTAAAGAACTGTCATGTGGAACAGAGCATTTCAATTGAAAATTAAGACAGGCTTTACCTGAGGTTGATTTTCATCTGCTTTAGTTGCTAAAACACAGAAGTCTCCGTAAGTTGTAATGGAAAGAAGGCTCTTGACATATTTTACATACTTCTCATTGTTTTTTGTGTCCCAAAAGACTACACAGCATTCCGGGCGATCGGGTCGGGTATAGGCATAAACGACTGTGTTGGAGCAGTAACCCCACTGCCAGGAAAGACAATTTGGATAAAACCTATCAGAAATTATAAGAGTTCAATAATAAATTGTTCACAGCTAAGACAGAAAGGGTTTATTTCATGTACATCAGCAGCATTCAATACTTTTTGCCTGTCAGGAATTAACTGATTTATTTAAAAGTATGTGAACACAGCTCCAGTAATAAGTTATTGGGATAATATTAAACTGGCAGAAGAAGCCTCCCTATCACACTGAATAACCTCAAAACTGGAGGATCAATGTCAAAATATGACAAGATCTCACTTCCCTGTGTTTCTTCCTTCTTCAGCAGGTACACAGAAATACCCACTGTGATGCTGTTTTTTGCCATGAATGTGCTTGCTCTGTAACTACTGATTTGGAAACCCAAAGTTCATTTCCCAGGGGAAATGTGATAAACACCTCAAACAGTGCAATTCCTAAAGCAGACAAAAATAAGCAATTATATGAGAGCACTCTTTCATATTAGTAACATGAGAAAAATCCTCCCTTCCACCCAGAAGAATATAATTATTCATGTAACAAGTAGGAGAAAGGGTAAAAAGGCAAAAGAAATGGAATATACAAAGAAAGATGCATTTTATTGCCTTCAACTGATTTAAACTATAGAATTTTCTAATACAGCAGAATCAGAAAATATCTGAGAAAGGAGGTGAAGATGTCAAATAAACAAGATATAAAGAAAATCACTTAGAGATGATGATGCAATTGTAGAAAAACCTAATAGAATTCTCTGTATCAGCACCTATGAGAGAGGGGAGGGGAGGAGAGGGAGAGGAGAAGGCTTGTTGGAGTGCTGGCCAGAGGGGTTCCCACACTCCATAGGAAATGAAACTGAGACAATAAACTAAAGCATCAGCAGAAGAACCTCTAGAACAGATCTCTAAACTGAATGGCAATAAATTGTCAGAGCCCAAAAGTTTTCACTCAAGCAGAGTTGAATTCTATGGGAATTCAAACACAATGCTGTGGGGTAGAGCCAGAGGAACAGGAATGGGCAGATGTAGAAAGCCTTATGATTCTAGAAATCACAAATCAGTAAATCTAGCTTTCACACAAGGTAGAGATGTAAATAAACAAGTGAATAATGGGATTAGGTGGACATGGATAAACATAACACACTGGACAGTCATCATGTTTTTAGCTCTGGAAGTAGAATCTCCTTCCTTTATTATTATATTTCCAAGAAGCAACAGGCCTGTAAATGAAAATTACCCAGCTGATACAACCCACTTGATTTTAACAGCTGGATATCAGTTGGATTTGCAACAAAATCAAGCTCATTTTGGATACAGAAAAAAAAGTAAAAGGACTGGAATAAAAGCAGTTTTTTGGTAACCAAGCACAATATGTACAAGGTCCTTCCCAGAGATGCAAACTGGAACTTTTGAACATGCTAAATGTATATGAAAGGAGTAAGTTATGAGGTAACAAGTCAGTAAACTGTAAATCATGCTTGTCAAACATAAAACTGATTTCAAGAAACGGCAAAGGACTCCAGAATGCCGAATGATGACATTTCTACATGGTGGAATGCAGATTTCTACAGGGTAATACACACCAGAAGAAATGTAACTACAGCTATAGACTCTAAGTCAGTATTACAGCTTCAAAAAGATGTTATGTAAACTATGAATAGTTTGACAAAAGATCAGCTCAATTCATAATTTTTACTGTCATATTAATTTAGAACCCATTTTCTCTTATTACACTCATGTAAAAGAAAAAAATAAAGGAAACCAGATTATTCAGTGGAGTGGTAATGTGATACCAACACTTCATTTCCAGGTCATTAATTCCAATCCAGCCTAAATTAATAACAGCTTTGAATCACTCCCATTTAATGACTGCCACCTTTTAGAATATCTACTGCCTAAAGGGAGTTACTGATATAATCAGAACATAGCAGAAGTAATGTGTATTATTTATTGAGGGAAAACAGGTATCATTCACCAATAAAAATATTTAACATTAAACTCAGTACACTACCAACACATTGAGAGTTTATTTGCTGCAGAAATAAAATAATTTGAACACATCTTTTTCCACTTCAAGTGATGGGGGGGGAAAAGAGCTTACACAGCAGTTTCTAAAACTAAGGTTTCAAAATATTAATTTGCAAACTGTGCCAGATCCTGAAATACACATGATCTCACAGATACTGATGAGTTTAAGAAGAAGCAACAGGCCTGTGTTCCAGCTGTTACACATTTCCCAAAATAAACATTAGGTAGCATTTCCTGCAAGACTAATTTCCAGCTCAAATTTCCAAAGTCTTTTCCAGCAGATTTACAACAAACTATTTGAGATTGCTTCTTAGCAGATTTGTGTTTATAACTCCCTGACCACTGTTTTTTCCCAACCAAGTGGAACAATACATCTCAATATCTCTGCAGTATGTTCCTCACATTGCATTCTCTTTTCAATCACAGTGGTTACACACTGATGATTAAAGAACATATCCTGTGCTGGGAAAAAAAAATACACAATACTGCATACTGGAAAGTAATTGCTATTTTTTGTTAAACTGTAAATTTAAGTGAAATAGTCCTAACTCTTAAAAAAAAACAGAAATAAAAATGAAAACCAACTAAACAAATAAAAAAACCCAGATGATAGACAGGAAAAAAACATTATTTAGAATTAGCTGTGAATACACACTTCTAAAAAGTATATTGGGAATTAAAATATAAGTAGGAAGTATGTCTATCAGGTTATATTCATTTTTACCATCCAGGTTTCTGCACAGCTCTCCTGGTTCAAACTAATAATTCACCACCAGAAAAAACGACAGTGAAAGAATGGCTCAAATAATTCCCATTGTATCCCTTAGCCCAGTTTGGCTGACCAAACAGCAATGAAAACACTGGAGCATTACCTACATGACAGCCTCAGTTACTACCAAATTGAGAATTGTGCCCAATTCTGTTAATATTAATAATGCATACATTTCCTTATTATGAAAATAAAATCAAAAATTAATTGTAAAAGCAATGTTGAAGTCATTCCATCACCAAGACAGACACTCAAGACTCCACTAAAACTTCAAGTCAGTAGTGTTAGTCAAGCAGTAATCATATGTTAAGCACTGATAAACATATATTAGACCAAACTACTCTTTCAACCTGTTCAGAAAGAAAAGAAATAACAGGAAACTTTTTAATACAATTAATCATCACGTTACTACATACCTTGTAGTGTGGACGGATGTTTGCAAAATATATGTAATAATCGACAGCCAGAGCAATTTTCAGTCCACCTCCCTCCCAAGACAAGGAGGATATTTGTTTGCCAGGTACTTTCAGTGTATGTAAATGCTTGGTTAAAACAGGAAAGAAAAAGAATCTGAATTTATCACAGGAAAACCTTTTTAAAATAGATAAACAACAGTTGTGATAGTGGATGAAAAAAACCACAGATCTTCTTAACAGGACCTCATAATGACTCTCAAACTGCAACACATACGCAAACAATGAGGGAAATATTTAACATGCAATACCATAAAGTGTTCTTTTGCTTCAGGTTTGGTGTTTGGTTTTTTCCCAGAGAGAAAAAAAAAATAGGTCTCAATGATAGTTCAAGCTTAGAGAGATAAAGAGTAGATGAAGAATGACAGTGTAAACATTTGTTCCTTTGGCTGATAATTTGAATCACCCTTGCAATTTCAGTCACAACTAAAATAAACACAACAGTAGTACCGATCCTGACACGCCTGAGAAGTTTCACTGATGCTGGAAGTGTATCACTCAGCCAATGCACAATATCCTTAACTACAGCTGATAGTTTAAGCAAATAAAAACATATTGCTAACCTGTGTCAAGAGCATGTAATGAATTAGCTGCATAGGTACACAATTTGCAGCGAGGCAATGAATGTTTTCCTCTTCTCTATTCCTTTTCAAAAAGAGTCTTAGAAAGGCAGTTATTACACTTCCCATCTTTTTTAAGATCTTTACTTTGTTGAAGAATTTGAAGTTAAATGAAGGAAATAATTGGGGAAAAAAATAACCGTTTTCAAAAACAACCACCTTAGTCCCACAGAGCACTTCTTTGTGGGTATCTTTTTGTTTGCAAATAATGCCGATGAACGTAATAAAGGATACACTAATCTACTGTTTACTGTAAGGTTTTGAATAATCTTGGGCTTTAAATAAATATAACATTTTACTGAGTGGAATACCGATACATGCTCAGATTTAACTTTCCTTTTGAGGGCAAAACTTCGGGCCTATGGAAACTGCTATCAATGAACTTACACAGTTCAGTACCCATTTTGTGCCTCTGACCAGATGAAGCCAAAATACTGGTCACATATTATTCACAGAAAATACCATCTTCCAAAAAGTTCATATCTAAGTATCAAAACTAGAACAAAACAATTCTAAAACCTAAAGAATTTACTTCTAAACACTAAATACAAAATCTGGAACACCAGATTCAGTTAATCTGAAGGACTTTAGCAACTAGAGATGTAACGTTATTGCCAAAATCTTTGGTTCCATTAAATACTGTCAGCTAAGGAAACCCCTACAGACGATGCTGGATCTTAACCCCTTTCACAGCACAGCTCAGAGCTGGCCAATACTTCCTCTGTACAAGGGACAACCTTCCTCACACTCATAAATAACACCAACTTACTGATTTCCAGATATATTCCTAGGAGGAAAAGGGAAATTACCTGAAATTACCCAGCAAAGCAAAAATAGCACCATAAACAAAAATATATTGGAAAGTTGTCTCTCACCTATAGAAAATTTAACATACTATAAAAAAGACAGGATGTACAAAAAACACTTACAAAACAATATCCCAAACAGCCAGATGAAGACGATTAGAAACAGTTTACCTTTTCTGAGGTTTCTGAGCCACTGCTTTTACTGACACCAGATGCCATTTTCTCGGTTTTACTGATTCCATAAAAATAGAGGGGATTTCATCTTTCACTGCCGTGTTTTAAGCCCCTAATCTAGAGACATCCAGGTCTTGTACACAGCCAGTGTAGAAAGACAAGTACCTCTGGATTTGATACACAGATGTTGACACCTTGACTGCTGCCTCACTCCAAATCACTTACTGTCTACAGTCTGAGCTCTGGTATCCGAGTCAGGTGTTCCAAGTCAGACACCACACGTATCCCATCATTTAATGTTTTACAAGACGCACTTGCATTTTCGTGCTGGCCACTATCTTGCTGTTCTAAAAGGGCACTTGGTCCTATGTCATCATTCCAGATCCACATGGATATCCCAGATAACTTAGAGCATGCTGAACACACTAAACACCTGCATTTTGGCATCCAAATTCCACCAGTAATGACCATATTAGACAAGACATATTAAGATTTAAAAAAAAACCAACCAAAACATTTACACTGTTTGAGTATGTCAAATATTTTTACCTCACCAAAGGGAGTATAGAACTGCACAATGTTGGCATCTTGAGAAGTTCCTTTCAGGGAGCCTGCCACAGCCAATACACTTCCACAGGGGTTCCACTGAATACATACTACGTTTATACCAGTGTCAATCAAAACAGGATCTAGTGTTTAAGGAATAAACATTAAGAATATCAACATAAGTAGACATTTTGGGTCAAGAGGAGCTCAAGTAACTCGCACTCCACATTTTGTACCTACTGTAGTCATTCTCATTCCTCATTATCTGGCATCTTCCATTGTCATAACAGACAGCAAGGCAAGGACAATCGGGTTCGATGTAGCCTTCAGTGCCGTGATACCAATGTATCCCAGCAATACTGAATGCCCCAGTTAAGTTCACCAAACAACTCAGCTTCATTTTCACCTGGATAAGAATGATTAATTAAAGTCATATACACCTTGCAAAAAAACAGATGTCTAAGCAAAATTGTCTTCCTGTCCAGAGAAAAATTTTCAAGTTCTCAGATATTTCACAGGTTTAAAAAACTTCCTTATATAAACAAATCCAGATCAGACACATGAAAACACATATTTTTAACTACAAAGAAGTACCTTAATGTTGGTATTTTCATTCTTTGAAAAAATAAGTTAAAAACAAAGAAAACCAACAACATAAAAAACCCACCACACACACACACATTTGTAAACACAAGGAACCCTGCTGGAGCTTTGAAAAAAATAAAAATTATTTCAAGCCATTCCTGGCCACATTGTTGTTTTTTTAAAAAAAGAAATCATATGTGAGCTTTTTCTTAATAAAAGTCTGCTGAATAACATATAAAAATAAGTAGAAAAAAATAAGTGTCCCAATTAGAACACCAATTAAAGTAAGTTAACTTTAGGAATAATTAGCCCTGAATGCCTGGTAGCACAAGTAAGGGCTTCTTCTGAAAGGTAAGAGTATTCCCGGATCAATTCAAAGAGGGATACCAGGTAAGCTGTGGGAGAGAGGGGGAGAGAGCACAACCATAAATATTGTTGATAGGGTGGGGGAAGTGACAACAAATTATTTAAAGAATTTCAGTAATTTGTTGCAGTTGGAAACACCATGACTCACACAGTGGGAAGAAATAAAGATACAGTGGGACGTTAAAGAAAAGAAAATGGGAAGAGTAACAGATACTTTCTTAGGGAGGCAATGGAAAAGAGGAGAAAATTTGCCATTTTAAACATCTGAAAGTTAAGAACATGGTCCCAAATACTGTGTTTTTAAAGTCAATTTTTATTTCTATTTAGGATTTTGTCATAGTCATATTCCAATAGTCCAAGTAAATAGACAAAAATAAATAAATAAATAAATAAACCCAGGTTGTAGGAATGCAACAATATACTATTGTTACCTCCTTTCATTCTCCCACTCACTACCAGGTTTTCTCTAAAGCACGTAACATTCCTTATGTAATAATGAATAATAGGAGCAATAGGAAAATAAAATACTGCTTCTTTCTAAAAGCAAACTAGTACTTTCAGAAGGAGAAGCTGTAAGAAGTTAATATCCTTTAAGCCAGCATTAGTTCCTCCAAATAATGAAAGAAAAAACAACAGCTAAAAAATATTAAATCTGACTTATCATCACAAATATCTTCAAAAATAAAAGATTTTCAGATGTCCTAAAGAGCTTCATTTAATTTCTTTAGTATGACCATTCCTACTTTCACATTTTCAGTAACTATTGCAAGGCAAAAAGGCATTAGTTGATGTGACATTCATTTAGCTATCAAAAAAAAGAAATAAGTATAATTAAAAGCTGTAGAATTCTTGAACAAATCTCTGTGTACAAGACATTGTCCAGTTCTCAGTACTGAAGTCCACCAACTAAACAAACAAACATGAAATAAATCAAGAGGAAGTAAACTTTGATGCCTGTTGAAGTTAATACCTTAATTATACCAGTATGAACTTACAATAAAATTTCCCTGATTGTCATAAATGTGAACCTCTCCATTTGCCATTCCAAAGAGTAAAACTTTGCTATCAGAGGACCAGGCCACGTGGCACAGGTGGGAACCTTTCAAGTCTTTTCCCCAGATGCGATTGCCTGTAACAGAATATTGTTTGTACTTAATAAATACACCACAAAATTAAAAACAGGATGCAAGTTACCAATGTAAACTCTAAAACAGCTAAAGAAAGTCAAAGCAACAATCAGTAAGTAACTATTAATTGCATTTTCCTAGAGAAACAGGACCACTGTGTATATAACACTACAAACAAAAGTTGTGTAATAGCATGACGATTACAAGAGCTTAAATTTTACCATCCACTGATCCAACAATCACAGCTCCATCTTCATATACAATACAAATCTTTTGTCCATCAGCATTCCAGCTCATACTTCGAACAACTGATTTATTTCTGTTGTTAATCATCTCTTCATACCAAACACCTGTTAGTAGTGAATGAAAAACTGAGTTACACTTGTGATTTGATAATCCTCTAGAGGATTCAAGGCACACACTAATCACTGACATCAAAGTTACTGTTTATTAAAAAGATATGCAAATGGATGATAATGACATTTCTTAGCCATATGAATTCCAAAAGTTGTTGTAAAAAAACACAAGTTAAACATAATACAGTTTATAAAAGATCCCAAGCAGTCAAATTAGCTGCTCAATGAAATGGAGAATCCCAAGAATGGTGTTTTTAAGTAAACATGATGTTACATGTGACTCTGCAATGCAATATACAACAAAAAGCTACAGAAGCAGTAAGTTTTTGAAGAGGATTGTTCTTTGGAAAGAAAGTTCTGCCCTTTCAGTAAAAGTCTAGCAAGACAGTGTCCCCCAGAAGACACAGATATAATTACTGAGAAACCCAGTGTTCAGATGTGAGCAGCTTATTTCTGAAATGAATACTGACAAATGAGGAATCAGAAAGACCAAGAGGGGCCCTACAGGAAGAGCTCTGTGCTTAAGTAATTTCAGAACTGACAAGAATACATTAGGAAACATTATCAGAGGGAATAAACATCTTTGCTAGGAATAGGTAGTAACTAATTTACTGAGTATTTCCCTAAACTGTAAGATTATTTATGTGACAGTGGCCACCATATATTAGGCAGAAAGACTAATTGAGTTATATTCATTAGTCTTGAAATGAGAAGCTAAGCTGAGATTTTATTTTTTTCCATTTTTCATGAAACTAAAATCCCCAAGAGAAAAAGAAAACCCTTTATTTTCTTTTTTTTTCCCCACATATGTTGGGAAGTGGTTAACTTGGCTGTGAAGTTTGCTGGCTTTTAAATGAAGTGAAGTACACCAAAGTCGTACATGTAAGTGTGAAAAGGTCAAGAGCAATTAAAGATGATTACAGTAATACACTGGTTAGTCATATTAGTTTACTAACTAAACATTTCTAAAGATTGCTTTTATGAAAGTATTTAATTGATGCTCTAAGCAGGGTTGCTAAGTTCTTGCAGTTCTACCAATATGATTGCACTTGATGCAAAATATATTATTTTCCTCCAAGGGAATAAAGTAACAGAGATAAGAAATTTAGAGCAGCTTATCATGCATATGGCTAAGAACTGATACGTTCTCTCAAGGCAGCTCTGCAGGACAAATGCCTTTTCACATGTGGCAACACTATAAAAAATGTAGACAAGTATTACAATAAAAACTCAGAAAACGTTTTAAAACTATTTTGAGCTTTACAATCTGCAAAACAAAAACTCTGAAAAAGAATGGTAAAAATTGCTGGAGGGTTAAAAAAAAAAGGCTTCTCACAACATGGAATATTATCCTATCTCAAGTTTATCCTGCAGAATACCTTTGTACAGCATCCACACAATGATGAGGCCATTTTGATCACTGGTAGTCAGTTTTTGATACTGTTCATTCCATGTCACAACCTGCACAAAACCTAGAAAGTGATACAAATTTTTAATTGACATTATTTAAGTAAGTTAACAAAAGCCACCATGTCCAACTCAATCAATCTGAAGCTTTTTAGAGATTTACACTGCTGACTTTGACTTTCAAAATTCTGCTCAATTTGAGCATAGGAATTTGTGGGTTTTTCTTCCTCTTAGTAGTTGCACTAGTGCTGCACTTCTAAAATAAAATCTCACTCACAATTACCAAGAGCACTCCACACACAGCTCTGTCAGACCCTCAAGACTCATATGGGATCCTACTCATAAATATTTGAGTTGACTTGAATCATCTTCAAACCTTATTTCATCAGTTCCATACTGGATATGAAGTTGCATCATGCTTTTTCATGCCCTTACTGTTAGTCACCCATTTTCTATGTATCCTTTCCATTTTTCAGTATTTCATTCATGAACTTTATCAACAGATGCAATCAGAGATATCCTGAATTTCAGGGGTTTTTAAGGTATCTTGATAATCTATCAGTGATCTATTTCAGAATTGACAACATCCATTCAAATGTAATCCATCCATCCTGTAAATCAATTCCTCACAATTTATTTGTTCCAATCCTATTTAACCAGACCCCTAAAATAACCTGATTGTTGGCAGGTTTCAAATGCAAATCCTCATAAAAAGTCAATTTCTCCAAATAATGCAAGGATTTTAGCATTCTCTTCATATTCCATTGTCTATGGGATAAACTTTGTCTGTATACTACACTGCAGTTTAAGCATGTACACATTCTGTAATTCATCAATAAAGGGAAAATGAAGATATATTTAAGACAGAGGTAAGGTTTACTGAAACTAATTTTGATTTCTTCAGAAGAAAATGTAAAGTTAGCATAACATATAGGCAAATATCACACTATAAAAACAAACCAAATGGACTTATTCACATATGAATCAATAGAAAAAATGCTTAAGGCTTTTAGTGTCATTTCAGATTCTACCCTATCATACAAAATTTATAACTTTATATATACAGTGTGACAGAGAATTGTTCTTTTCTTCTCTTCTTTTTTTTTAACTCACGAATTCCAGCCTCAACTGCCCATCAGTTTATCTTTTCTGCTATAAAGCATTCTTCATCTGTCATCTACCAAGGCAGTGTGTCAGCAAATGTACAGAAGCAAACATATCATGATCTTTTATGTAAATACTTAAAAATGCATTCCTGTCCCATGCAACTGGGTATCACTTCCAGATTAGCCATGCTGAAGTCAGAGACGACTACTATACCAGTAACACTGCACAACTAAAAAAACCCAAAAGCAACAACAACAGAAGTCCCTCTGTAATATAACACATACAACAGCATCACCCACTTAAATAGAAATCAATATTTTCTTCTCAAGATAATAAACAGGGACCAAATAATTTGCAAAAAGCAAAACTGAGGTAATACAAAACACAAGTCAGGCCATCATGTCAAAGTTCAGACTTAACCTTGCAAAATCCATAAGCAAACTGGAAATCATACCAGGCAGAGCAGAGATTTTTCTGAGCAGGATGCACTCTGCTCCACACATACAAAATCACCCAGGAGAACCAAGGGAAGGCTGCATCAGTTTGATTCTCAACCAGTGATTCACTTACAGATCATTAAATATTGACTGAGGGTTTTTCATCAGATAACCCGAGTTGAATACTGCTAACCTTTATTTCAGGCTTACAATAAAAAGTTATACCAAAATTACTCTATCAGCTTCACAAAATCTTGTATCTTTTTATTCTAACCAAAGGTAGATGCCTTTAAATATACTTACCACTGTGACCTTCAAGAGTTTGATTCACAGAAACATTGCTAGGAGCTGCCAGTCCCTTTATTTTCGCTTCATCTAAAAATAACAAAAATCATATAAAAATAAACCTAACGAAGCATACGTGTCTCGATGAATACTGCAGCTCTAATCACTATTTAATCAATAAAT
Organism: Platyrinchus mystaceus; assembly: GCA_035041135.1. Classification (NCBI taxonomy): domain Eukaryota; kingdom Metazoa; phylum Chordata; class Aves; order Passeriformes; family Tyrannidae; genus Platyrinchus; species Platyrinchus mystaceus. The sequence continues at coordinate 71,298,683 of JAWWLV010000001.1, forward strand.
CACCTAAAAGTATGTAAATGGTAACTACAGGATGAATTTCCGACCCATCAGCTCAATGAGTTCACTATTTACATCTGTCATCCAAACTGATATATGCTTTATGGTCTAGCAGTTTTTCAGGAAAGAAACCAACAAAATAGACAAAATCCCCCACAACAGCTGTGGCTATCACATTTTGTTACATTCAGAAAAGGTTTAAAAAATTTTGAAAGTAGATTTTACTTTTCTTGGAACATATTTATTTAAATGAAAATACACAACTTTCTCCCTGAAATTATTAAAATGGCTGACAGGGAGCATTCAAACAAAAATCAAGAAATCATGAAAAAGTTTCCAAAATAAAGGGAAAGCCTACACAAAAAGAACAAGAAGGAAATACATGCCCTGAATAAAGAACCAGAAGCACTGAAGAAAACATCAGCAGATATAACAAGCAAATTACACATGAATCACGTAAGGTCAGCTGAAGAAAAACTGTGTTCAAATTAATGAAAGAATTTGATGTTAGTGCAAATATGTAAGTTAGCCAGCTACAGATTTAAAACACATGCCATATCAATAGGTAACCTATGGAAGAAGTTATGCTTTCTAAAGTGTGGTGGGTGTTGTTCTTTAAAAAAATTATATAAAAAAATTTAAAACTCTCATTTACCTGTTTGTGTTTCTAATTTTAGAACTTTCAGCAATCCATCCTCTCCACCACACGCTATGAAACCTTGGCTTTTATTCCAGGAAATACATTTTAAGCGAACATTACCAGGAATTGCAATCTGAAAAAGAAGTCCTTTGTATCTCTGCACAGTTGCAAGAGTCACGTTTTATTCACATACTCTACTTGAACACCTCCAAGACAGCTACGATAGCACGTGAGACAAATTTATTTCTATTAACAGAGAAGTACACGCAAAAAGAGACCGAAGAGCCGTGCCACACTAAAGCAGCCGAACGCATGCAATAAATAACAGTATCAGGACATCTTCAAAGGCGTGCTGGCAAAACAGAAGACAGGGGTCACACAGCGCACAGGGCTTTCGTCTCCAGCCGTGTCCAAAGCCTCCCGGGGGAGCAGCTGCGGAGCTGCGGGAGCAGCTGGAACACTGGAGACCGAACCCCAAGCCCCAATCCCAGGCCGAGGGAGCCGGGAGGACAGAGCAGGGCAGCGCTCTGGGAAGCGCTGGGAAGCGCTGAACTGGGAGCAGCGGGAGAGACCCCGAGGGTCCCTCAGTGCTCCGCGCTCCCGATCCCGGGGAGCTCCCGGGTGAGACGAGGGGGGAGCAGGGAGCTCCCTCTCCCCCAGAGCCGTCCGCGCCCCGCGTGTCCCCCGTGCCCCAGCAGCACCTTCTTGCACAGGTAGATGAACATCCCGGCGGAGCGAAGGCAGCGGGCCCGGCCCGGCCCCGACGGCAGCGCGGCCGCCGCGTCTCCCTGGCAACGGGCGCGGAAATGGCGCCGCTTCCGGAGGAGAGGCGGACGGGCGCCATTGCCGGGCTGTGCCCGCCCCGCACGGAATGCGCTGGGCGGGGCGGCGGAGCTGTGGGGACCGGCCGGGGCTCCCTGCGAGGCACAGTAGCTGACGGGAGCACTCGGCTTGGTTATGCGTTAATAAAGGTTGCTCTGCTTCTACATGAAGGAAAATCCCAAAGCTTGTGAACGCCAAGTTCTGTGCACACGGTGTTTGCAGTGTTACTTTTATCAATGTAGAATCACAAATGGTTGGAAGGGACCTTAAAGTTCCAATCGCCTTGCCGTGGGCAGGGACACCTTCCACTAGACCAGTTTGCTCAGAGCCCCATCCAGCCTGGCCTTGAACACTTCCAGGGATGGGGCAGCCACAGCTTCTCTGGACAACCTGTGCCAGAGCCTCTCCACCCTCTCAGTAAAGAATTTCTTCCTCATATCTCATCATCATGGCCAGGCTTCACGAACGAAGATTTGGGAAGGGTTCTACCCACGCTTGCTACAGGCTCGCTGATGGCTGAAAAGGCCAATGCGAGATAGTACCTCATATCTAAATGTATGTAAAAGAATCTGTATCCATCTAAATAATCATTTTCTCTCGTCTGTGTGTAATTACTGGCTTGTAGCACACAGGGTAACGAATCCCATTTTTCTGGACAATTTTTTTAAAAGAACTGGTTTTATTACCTTAGAATTTTACCCGGTACTCACAAAGTGAGACAGATAATTGCTCAGAGGAATTGAGTGTAAATACTATCATTTGTAACATACAACATAGTTACGAATACTAGTGCATGAAACAAAGCTGCCCAGCTGACAGCTTGCAAGACACATCTGGCCTCCAGGACAATTTTCCACTATGATATAAAATTTTACAACTCATCTGACAACTGGCCTTAGTGTAAAGGGGACTGATGTCATCCACTTTCAATTGCCAAAAAGTTATAAAGTCTTGCATTAGATTTACAACTTGTTTATTCTTACCAATTACAGAGGCCAAGGCATACTTCTGGCCCTATAAATCTCTGTATAATACCCATGTCTAAGCAGAGGACATGAAAGTAAGCAAAGTGCTGGATATAAACCTCCACGACTTACAGAAAAAAATACGCATACACAGCACTTTGAGGAAGCAACTGTAGCATAGCCAGGTTGTCCCACTCTAATTGAACTACAGCAAATTAATACCAGTGGGGACACATCACAAAATATCAACCACAATCCAATCCAGCATCCTTGGACAATTTATAGTTTAGTTTTTAGCCCTTGCTGAAACTGTTCACTAGTTAGCTATTAAGTGTTATATTCCAACTTAACATTACTGTATAGACATACCTGAAGTCTCACTCCCATGTCCAGTAAACATAACTGGACTTGTTTGTATCTATTATGTGCAGGGTATAAAACATGCACAGAAGTCATTAATATGTCCTTGGCAAACCAGCTACCAGATATAATATTTTATGTAATTACATTGCAAGGCTCTACAAAATATGTTGGAATTTTTCCATTAAAAAAACTTAATCATAGTTTTGACTATAAATTTAAATATAGATTCTAAAGCATTTGGATTATTATAAATGCCAGTGTACAAAACTAGTCGATTCCTTTCGCAACTAATTTTTTTAATTGTTAGCTTGTGTGTTTTCTTCTACAATAGACACAAGTAGTCTCAGTAAAGTCCTTGGTATGACAGGAATGATTGACTAATAACTAAAGTAAATCTTGCAGGATAAAAACCTTATACTGGAGGATATCTGTTACCATTCTGAATGATAAACAACATTTTTAGTGCTTGAAAATATTGTTAAACCTTTTACCTATATTAATAAGTACTTGTAGGTTTTAAAATCAAATGCTTCTTTTTTCAACTATGTGACTTGGGGATAGTATCCTGCTTCATTCTGAGAATTTCTTCCATTTATGCTTCCTTTATCTTTGAGGTTTTGCTTCTTTGTTTTTTTTAAACCCTTTACTTCATAACACACATCCTTTCAGTTGTATACAAAAACACTTCCAACATAAGTGTGGATATCATACTGTATTTTATTAAAAAAAGTTACAAGATCTCAACTCACTTTCCCATTTAACAGACAGAAGACATAGGCACATTTTTTTTCTCTCTGTCTTGGCATTACACAGTTTTATATAATGTGATATACTGTATCCATTCATTTTTCTGTATTTACTTGAAGTAAGAGAATAAAAAATGCAGTTCCTGTAGAAAAGCAGTACCTGCTGCACTACTTGCAGTACAAACTGAAGCACAGCAGGTGTAGCTTTATGGCTATAAAGTGACTGTACATGAAGATCCTCGGGGTCACTGTATTTTCAAGACTGTTTTCTTCATGAAGTCTTCTTGGCACTTGTCAATAATAACAAACCAAATCCTGTTTTGTAAGCTGTGCAACAAAGTAAAGCCGAAAACTACAAAAAGGTTTGATTCTGAAAGATTATTTTAAAATCAAGCAGAAGGATAACTCAGACAACCTGCTGTCTGTCTTGATACACCCACAGCTTCTCAGACACTTCATCTAGTGGCCAGTTGTTAAGGGCAATAAAATAGATGGCTATAGGGTTTGTTTTATTTTTAATCTTTCTCATTGCTGCATTTTCAACACACGTTTCTGTTGGGGACGTCGGCACATTTCAACACACAATCTGTTTTCTAGATGAGGTCAATACATGCTTGAACCACAGATTTCAAAACATTTTAGAGACCTGTCAAAGTCTAGCATCTTCCCAAATGATCTCAACAACCCTCCCTTCTTAGAAGGAATTGGATCAAATGACATTCAGGGCTGAGAAGCAGCAGATGATTGTCTGTGCTGTGTTTTCCAGGTTGCCTTGAAAAGATGCTAAGGATACAAATGGCCTACCAAAGAAAAACTCTGAAAGGAAGCCTCAGTTCTTTTTAATCAAGTAAAATCATAACCTGAAACCACTGCATTGTTTTGCTTAGCATTAGCTCTTGAGGCAGAAAAATTGATCTCTGAAGGACATTCTACTACTAAGATGACATTACAGGTTTAATTATCTTACTGTTCACTTTTAACTACTTATATTCCCAGAATTATATATTATAATCCAAAAAAAACAGAGTCTTCCCTTTGATTTTCCCAGGCAGATAAACTGAACTCCAAACACAGTGCAAGAAGAGGAATTTGCAATTAGATCTCATAAAAATAACTTTGCATTTATTCAAGCTCTGGGAAAGTCTTTTGTCCTTGGCAGAAGTTTTCATTTGACTTTCAGAAACTTTGGCAAACTGAAATATTCTTTTATCTGTCTAAATTATGACTTCATGTCTAAAACTTACTAGTTTGCTCTCCTTCTCTGATTAATCCTAAATGGCCCATTCTTCTTTGAAGCCCCAGGGATCAGAATGACTACCACTGACATAACACTCCTCTAAATCAATCCCTCTTTGAACAAGAGCACCTATTACAGAAAAAAAACATGCAGTCTCAAAATTTTCCAGCAAGGAAAATCTGCCACAATGTTTGGTAAATTGTAACTGATCAACCACTCTCACTTTAAAAATTATGGTTTATGATGGACCACAGCTTGTCCAACTTTAAATTCCCATTATTAGTTCCTGCCATGCCATCTGAGGGCATTTATTCCAGCATTCAGGTTTGCTGTTGTACCACAGAGTTCACCGCTTTCTTTTCGTTTGTTGTATGGGTTTTCTTCTCCCACATGTTTGTGGAATGTTGAATCTGGGAGCTGACCACATTTCTTGGCACCCTGCATTGCAGCTCTCCCATTTTCCTATATCCCAGGAGCTGGTTATTAATAAGCTCGCATATTTTCACAGAAAAGAAGGTGCATGAAAATCACTTGGGACAGTGCCTGCCTGTGGAGGTGGGAGGCAGAGGAATACCACACCTAAGGGGACTCTTGTCACACTGCCTGTGAAGTTGTCTCTAAAGTTTTGGGACATAATAGCAGCAGTCAAAACTGAGCATTTGCTGTAACAGTAAAAGTCATCTGGAAGAATTATAAATAGATCAGTGCTTGATGTTCAACATGGCATATGTAATCTAGGGGATGCGGCCATATGCATTTGGTATATCTGTATCATGATACTAACTCTCTTCAGTGAAACATGAAAACATAGTGGTGTTTGCAACAACCAAGGGGTTTTTTTCATAACTTTTCTAAAACCACATGGAAAATACTTTCTCTTTTGAGGGATATTTCTTCCCTGGTTTATATCAAAAAAGCTACCTCTAAAATACCAGTAAAGTGCTGAATGCAGGAACTCAAGTAAGAGAAAGGATATATTTTGTGGACAGAGCGGCAAGGCGTGAGGTGACTAAGTCCTGGAGAGCAGCTATGGCCTCACACTTACAGGACTCTTCAGTTGTTACGAGACTGCTCGTTGTGGCTCCTAAGAAAGAAAACAGCATTTAGAGTATTTATTACAATTACTGAACATTTAAATCCCAAGAAAACGCTTGATTCTGCAAAAGGAGTTGAACCCATGCTGTGAGACTACGTACAGGACTGCAGCCCAGGGCAGTTGGGAAGGAGGGATGGCAGTGAACAGGAGCTGGTGTGTAGCCAGAGATCTGAGTGCCATAGTCCAGGACAGTCAAAAGAGAGCTTGACTCTAATGAAGAAGGAGGCAGAGCAGGGACGTCCTTTCCTGCCTACCTGGATCCTCTGCACTCTTTAAATTAGATCATTATTAAGCAAAATATAGAAAGGGGTGTGGGTGCAGGGACCAACTAACCTACCCCATCAGCTCTGATTGCTAGGATGAATCTTCCCTTCATCTGTTATCTCTCCCTGTCATCCAGAATATCCCCACGTCAAAAAGTAGGACACCCTGGGTAGTAGAATGAAAGTGTTCAGGTGATGCAGACTGAGAAGAACCTGCAGCCCAGGTCTCCATCTTCAAAGCAGTACTTTGACCATCAGACTGTGCACACAGGAAGGCCACTGGCATCACTGTAAACTGAATCTATTCACCTGGATGTATTTAAGGTCATGACTAACTTGTTGTGCTTCTCTTCAGAGGAATGATCCTGTGATGAAATGGTTTCAGTTGGAAGGGACCTTTAAAGGTCATCTAGTCCAACCTGCCTGCCATGGGCAGGGACACCTTTCACTAGACTAAAGCACTAGATGCTTTAAAGCCCCATCTAAACTGGCCTTGAACACTTGCAAGGATGGGGCATCCACAGCTTCTCTGGGCAACCTGTTCCAGTGCCTCACAACTGTCATAGTAAGGGATTTCTTCCTCATATCTAAATATATCTGAGAGAACCTAAATCTATTTATACCAAATCACAGTTGCTGCCCTGTCAAAGCTGTATTGTAGTGGCATTTGGGGTACCCATCACTCCCAAACACAGGACTTCTGAGAATTAATTAGTCCAAAGTTAAGCCTCCAGGAGTTTTGAAGCCAAGCAAGAAGGCATTTAGTGATTTTAGACACATAAAGAGTAGGTCAGTGCCAGAAATTCATTGCTTTGCATCAGTTTCTGAGATGTGGGTAGAATTTAGATATGTCTCAGCTTGGGAAGGAACTAGAAGAATTGAATTTACCTCTTGGTAAATAATACCAAAAAATGAAAGCAGAAGCTTGTGTATTAATTTTAAATACTCTGCATCAGAGGTTCAGCTAAATCATCAGTATGTATTTCCCCATTAGTACTATTGGTTTCTAACATTGGCAATATGTATGCATAGGGAGTATCTTTTTTGGTTCAAGAGGTCTGGACACAAATCCATTCCAATGTCACATAAATACAGATGGAGGGAATTACATCATTCACATAGGCCCAAATCAATGTAAAATCTAGTAGAAAGACACAGCAATATCACTGGAGGAGCCAGTTAGTGTGACAGAGAAGTCACCAGTCTCTTAAGATAGAGAAAGCAAGTATTGTCATACTCCACTGTAGTTCCATTGAATCTGTTCCTAGGTCTTCAGTCTTCCAGACTAACAGGGGAGCAGCCTCAGCTGTCCTAAAGAATTCCCTTTTCTCCACAGTTCACAAAAAACCCAGGGTTCAGAGAGACGATAATTTCATTGTGGTATAATAATGTCAGGTATCAGCTGATGGCTGTGAGTTCTTAGCTGCATGAAAGGCAACTTAACCTCACCTACTAAATAAAGTAAATAAGGCTGCACCACTTGCTGCAGGCTGAGAACAAACACATCAACAGCTACTGCAGCACAGGTACTGTAGTGAGATAACCATCTACATCTGAGACCAGAATAATAAATATCCAAAGGCAAAGCCTTCTTAAAAGAGGGCCTACAATTATGAAATACACTCTCAACAATTTATCAAGAGGTATTACCTGTATGTAATACCTGTCTCTTCATATATATTTTTTTTACGTTGCTTGCAAAGGCAATGACAACAGATTATTCAATTATTTTTTCTGTAGATATATAAATGCACAGCTGATCAATGTCAAAGTGCTGTAACAATGAAACAATGGGAATATTGTATCTGGATACATTTCTCTTTTGTTCTGAATTGGTTTTGCCTTTTTTTTTTTTTTGGTTATCAATCATGCCATAGATATTGCCATTTTGCAGGAAATGACCAGATTCATTTCTAGCAGTGCAGAAATTCATTTGTCTTAGAGCCAGTGTTGAAACTGGTGTCTCCTTGATTCCAGTGAACCTGTATTTGTTCAGCTCCCTTCTTTGGAACATTCCACTGGCTTTATAGTCAATGTACAAAGAAGAGCTGTTCGAGAGACAGCTGGAGGGAGGCCAGTTCAAAACATCACACCAACATGGTTGGTTTCCAACCAACTGCCAGTTAAATTTTTTATGTCTCATTTAAATTCTCCAATGACAGATACAGATCCTCCTTGGATTTTGTCTGTTTCAACAAAATTACTTTTCCAACCAACTTTGGCAATTGTCCAAGGGTACTCTGAATTCTTCTTCAGTCCTTCTGTGAAACTGGGAGTCTTCCAGTATTTGATATTCAAAATCTGGGACATTCCTGTTGCCACTGGGATGCCCAAAAAGTCATACAAAACACTCTAAAGTTGTGTTTTTACACTGCATTTGTGTTTAAGTCCAGACCAACAAGAAATTATTATTTTTGCAGATGGTGTTTGGCTATATCCACCTATTTTATAACTGGTCTCACATAGGGTCTTTGCCTACTTGATGCGATGGCAAACTATTCCTGCTCTGTACCAGGGGTCGGACTGGTATCTTTTGTGGTCTCTGCCAACCCAACTTAACTTATGATTCTACATCAGGTTCGGCCACTATTTGATGCCATTATTGCCCATCTGCAGAGAAAACAGTTGTTAAGTTCATGCTGCCCCACAGCTTGGAGGAGTGGACAAGAACATAGGGTTTAGCACTGCAGTACAGTTCTGCACCAGTTCTGTTTCCCTCTGGATCCCCACCATCCTCCAAATGCTGTACACAATTGACACCCACATCCCAGAGACAGATAGCCCAGAACCCCACCTTGCCAATGACCCCAATTATTTCCATTTCATAAGGAAATGCAGATTATAACAGATTACATTTTTAAATACAGTGACTCTTTAAATGTGTGGTAATAGATAAGAGTTGTATAGTTTTAAATACAGTAACTGCTATAACTAAACAAGAAGGGACCAAAACTAGCTCAAAACATTAGTGGAAAGAGGCATAAAAGAATGAAAAGAGATTATACTTCCTGGGAGCTTGTGAGTTGATGAAGCATTTCTCAAACAGATTAAAAAGATTTAACAAAATAAAGAGAGGCACTTCAATAAATAAATATATTCAGAAAAAAAACCCATTAAATTATTATTTGAGCATGTTTTCTTATCTGGATTAAAGGTAAAGCCTTCATAGCAATCACAGGTATATGATCCACCATAACTCACACAGACCTGCTCACAGTCATGGGTTCCTGGTGCATGTACATCAGTTCCTACAGAATGCACTTTGGAGGAACAGTTATCAGAAAACAAGATGACATTTTTTAATGCTTCCCAGTGGCAATGCTTTTCCATGCTGGGAGCCTATCCTGTATGAATCTTATCAGGAACTATTGAGATGTGTAACTGATCTTGTCTTGGAGCAGTGAGACAAACTAATTGTCTTACTTTGGATAAATACATTAATACAAGGGATACCTCAGTCCTTGGTCCCTCTGAGTGCAGCTGCCTAACTCCACCTGATGTGAAGTGCCATATGAGCTCCAAAGGAACGCTAGGAAAAGTTTCCAATACACAATACCTTTACAGTAAGGAGACCAGGAAGGACAGAAACTCTTCTGAAATTATTACATATTTACTGTAACACAAAGTCACTGAGAAGCAAAAGAAAGGAAGAGCAACATGAAATTCAGCCTGGAGGGGAGGATGTCACATCAGGCTGTCTTGCAGGGTGGTACACAGGTTTCACAGTACTGCAAAATATGAGTAACTCCAACTCTTCAATTATTTCTCAGTTCTGGGTTTGCTGAATATTGCATAAATTAGTGAAGGCCTTAGTTCTAAGATACAAAGACTGAATAAGCAGTTACTAGCATTGTTGCATAATAAAGTTCTTTGCATCTCTGAATTTTGCTCAAAGTGGAAAAGGCAGTGACACAGAACTGCCTTGTAAAACCTGCATGTGAAAGTTTCTCAGACAGAGCCAAATATATTAACCTGTTAGTGAGAGCTATTGCAACACATGCACTTGGCTGGGGAGGGTATGAGGGGAAAGGGAACAGTGATCTGGTCTTACTTGAACAAGTCTTCTTGTCTGGGTTGAGGGTGTAGCCTTGGTAGCAGTCGCAGGAGAAGAACAGATTATCTCTCACACAGACCTGCTCACAGTCGTGCCTTCCAGGAGCACACAAGTCAACAGCTGGGGGAGGCATTTGAGAAGAGAAGAATATTAATAAATATCCAAACTTCAGCCTTTAGAGTTGGTGATAGTAATTCCCATTTGCAAACGTGTCTTCATTTGGATTCAAACCAGGGTGTTTTTATTGCATGTCAGCATGCCATTAACCAGAGCAGGGTACACAGAGTGTGTTTTTATCTGGCTATCAACATCACAAAATTAATACAATTTTTTGAATACTGGCAACACTTTTTTGCAGTTGGAACAGATTGCAAAAGGAATGGAACTAGCAAGGACACATTACAAAACAATTATCCAGCAGAATCTCAGAGAACAAATATCTGGATTTTAAGAGACTATTTGGCATTATTTCAGCTCTAATTGAGTTGGAGAAGACGTTGTTTTGTGGAGTCAAAAGACCAGAAACTGAAAAGTATAAGTGACTGCTAAAAAAAAGAGACATGACACCCACTGCCAGATACAAAGTGGGCACTTTATGTGTGAGGCTGCTGTTTTCTGCCAAATTTAACACGTCAACTCTGAAAGGGCAAGCTGAGAAGGAGTTCCTATATTTGGATATCTTTACAGTAAGGAGGCCCAGTAAGGCACAAGGAAGGATAAAGGAAGGAGAAAGAAAGCAAGAGAGGAAGACAGATAGAAAAGGGAGAGAGAGAAACAGAGAGAAAAAGAGAGAGAGGGAAAAGGGAAAGGGGAAAATACCCTCTCCTGGACCTAGACTATTTTTGCATCATTCTTTGCATGTCTTTGTGATATAATGGTTGAGAAATCATTAGCAGCATATTGCAAAATGAGATTCAAAAGGGAAAAAAAGCAAGCATATTAGGAAAATAATTTCAAGTTTGACTACGCAGGAGGAGAATCAGTGCTATGAAATGAGCTTTGGATTGGACTCCCAAAGGGGAATGCCTAAGTGAATCTACATTCCCTCACATGTTTATTGCCTCTCTATAATGCCAGGTGAGAGTTAATCCTAGGCAATATGTTTACAAAATCAGCTCTTAAACTAGACAGGAAGAAATACTGAGGCCCTCTGGCTTCACCTCTTTGAGATGTGTGACTTAATTGGAGAGATTTGCCTAGGAACCTCCTGGAACTAGAAGCTTAAGTTCAGCACTTTGTCACACACAATGTATTAAGGAAAAGGATTATAGTCAAATGAGAAAAAAAAGGAATTTCTCTATATAAATCATCAGTGACACATCCAAACAAATTAAGAGTGAAGTTCAAACCCTGAAGAAGATAATATAGAGTACATATTATCAATATACTTACATGTACATCCTTAAGTATCAGCTACATCTATGCTCCTGTTCTCCACAAGAGACCAGCACTGGGAAAGAACATTTCACTCCATCCTCTAAAGCTTTGAGACCTTTTTTAAGGTCTCAACACATTCGCTGGAAAGAGCAATCACACTCATGATGATACAGACTTCAATCTCTCTTCCAGCACAGTCCTTGCTCTCCTTCATCTCATTCCCTTGTGCTGCTTTGCTAAAGAGTTTTCTGACATGGACAATGCACATCACATACTGGATATGGGAATACATGCTCCATGGGTGTAAAAATACCGTGAAATCCTCAAGGATATGCTAAATGGTATTTTAATATTACCAAATACAAGCTTCACACAACCATGAGCCCTGGGTCTGAAACCATTCAGAGCCCTGGGTCTGAAATTACTACTGAAGAAACAAAGTAGTTCTGTGTTTTAAGGAATTGTACATAAACTCTTGGATAATTTATCAGGAAAATAACATAAGTTAACCTGATTTTTAAAAGCTACTTGCTTTTAGCTGAACACAGTATTTCCTTAATCAGATCTTACCTGAGCAAGTCTTCTTGTCTGGATTCAGAGTGTATCCTTCATGGCAGCCACAGCTGTAGGATCCTTCGTTACTCAGACAGACTTGGGCACAGTGATGCCTTCCCGGTGCACACATGTCCATGGCTGTGGTGAGCCACGGTTTAGAAGAGAAACCTATTAATCTCTCCCAGACACTCGAGAGTTTTAAACACTCAACATTTATAATTACAATTTAATTAGGAATCAATCAGTGTCCTACAACATTATTATATTGTGCTGCAGACAGCTGAATTAAGTTACTAATTATTTAATGGAGAAGGCAGATACCAGGACTGCAAGACATGACTATACCACATCTCATTCAGTTCTTACTTTCATCAGCAATTCCAACAGTCCTGAACATCCCCAGTAAGGATGAAGCTAAAAAAATATGAGATGAGCAATAACCTGCCCTGTGTCAGACTAAGCAGCTAAGCAACGTTTATGAAATACCGAGAAGACCATGGAAATGGTAGATAAGTGCCAAATTGCATTTTTTAACGAACAAATATAAAGAAAATTGCAATCTTGTTGTTATTGGAATCAAGGGGAAAGTCTACAGGTGAGTTCTCATTTTAAGGATTGACATCTATAAGCAATTTTTCAAGTAGAAATAATGACGGTAAGTCACAGAAAACATGTCCATATCTCCATGGGTTTCATATATTCAAGTAGCCTTTAATTCTTACCTGAGCAAGTCTTCTTGTCTGGATTCAAGGTGTAGCCTTCATAGCAGTCACAGACATAGGATCCGTTGTTACTCACACAGATCTGATCACACTCGTGCCTTCCCGGTGCACACGTGTCCACAGCTGCAAGATGCACATTAGAGAAACAATTCATTGTTAATAAAAAAAGTAGTTCGGATGGAGTGCACATTCCCATTTTTTAATATATTTCGATTTGGAGTTCAGCTCAGAAATGGCAACATTAATTGAAGCGGTAGGAGAAAATATCTATACAGTGTCTACATCTGAAGACTTTGTTTTGACATCTGGCCCTCATGAATGGATCTGCAGGCATAATTAAAAAGGATGGTGATGGAAACAAACCACTTCTCACCATTACTTGCAGAAGATTTTTATTTATTATTCATTACTAGATTTATTATTATTGAAAAAGATACAGATGTTCAGTGTTTCAACAGAAGTACGCAAGTAGCTTCTCAAATCCAATTATGGTGTTAAAAAGTGAATTTTTTTCTAGTTGGTCACATTTACCAAATGAACAATACCTGAGCAGGTTGTCTTATCTGGATTCAGAGTGTAGCCTTCATAGCAATCACACAGGTGGGATCTGCCGTTCCTCACACAGAGCTGCTCGCAGTTGTGGATCCCGAGGGCACACGCATTCACAGCTACAAAGGGCATTCACAGAAAGGTACTTCAGTCATCCCAAAGGAAAGAAACAGGCATTAATCATTCATGATTACAGAAGTACATCTTGCACTGTTTGCTGGATTAGTGGTAGTAAATGTCAGTGCTGTGTCACTGTCTCAAAAAGTTGGAGGCCTCCTTTGCATCATTCTGTAGTCAACAGGGAGAGGTCATAAATGTCACTGAAATAAATCACCACCTGAGGTGGCAGAGGAAAAGATGAATTAAAAAGAGTGCAACAGGGAGAGATTTTAAGCATTTAGTAACATTACACTGGAAATGAGACATCAGCAATGAAAAGGACCTGGCTTTTTATACCCAGTCCTTTCTATTACAGACAACCAGCTGAAATAATGATAAAATGTATCAGTCACTGTCTGGGGGCTTACACACTTCAGCTCACTGGCACAGAACCTGACCCATGAATTGTTCCTGCAGTGGAAAACACTCCCATGTAAACTGAAATGCAACAGAAAGCAAAATGAAATTAATTGAGAGGAAAGGGAAAGGGAAAGGAAAATAGAAGGAAGAGAAGGGGAGGGGAAGAGAGGGGAGAAACAAGGAAGAGGATCAAGACTAGAAGGAACAGAAAAATTACTCAGAGGCACTAGGATAACAATACTGTCTTTTCATGAATAAAGAATGTATCTGTGTAATGAAGGTCCATATGTATCAGCCAGCAAGGAAACCCACCAGTGCAAGATGGGACATGTGAGGGCTGCAGCTGCCTGGACCCACCAGATTTTAGAAGTCAAACCCAAAGGAGGATATGCAGGAAAGTCTCTACAGTAAGGTAGCTTTACAGGCACATGAAACTCCTAACTGAAGGAGAGTACAGAAATAATGTCCGAATCTCAGAGAACCAGATCTCTTCAAGAAGCTGAAACTGCAAAGTACAAAATGAAGTTCAGTTTTCAAGGGCCCACTGATTCCCCAGAAAACATTAAGGCTGTCTCAGACTGAGAACAGAGAAAACAGTGACACGAAAGCAGCATGATGGATATGCAGCTGATTTAAGTGATACAAGGCAGACAAAATGACTCTGCAACGCACTGTATGTGTTGACAGTCTTTTCCTTCACAGACTATGTAGCTAATTAACTCCTGACCAGTTTTTCTCAGGTGTATTTAGCTGCTTCTCAAGTGATCTACTGCCTCTTTGGTCACCTAAAGATGTGAGATAAGTAATCAGAAGCAAGAGTGCTTGAACCTTCTCGTATGTCTGAAAACAAGACAAAATTTTCCATTTTCTAAAACACGGAAGATTTAGAAGTCCCCTGATAAAGCTGATAGTGTTTTGCCTTTCCATTGGTAAAAACAAGTTTCAAACCAAGACAGCAACTTTTCATTCTGCTACACACTTGGGAATAAGAGAATTAATCTCCATGATTTATGAACAAAATCTGTGGTGTGATATTTTCAAGCATAAGTAAGAAGCTCAGACTCAAATGGTCAGATTTTTGCAGTAGGCACAGTTTACCACACTGTCTTACAAGACCCTCTTGGATTCATTTGGTTTGTAGGAACTTTTTTAAAAACTGTCTTGTGTCCTGTCTTTGTTCATGAATCCCACTGATTCTGGCTAATTGCATGCAGGCAACTCAGAGTTACACTGGAAGTGTACATGTGTGAGCTCTCTGATTTATCCTCCAGCCCTGCAGGGGCATAATTTCTGTGCTTCAGCACAATAAAGAGTAAATTTACTCATTAGAACAAGGGGTTTTTCTTTGGTGCTATGAAAGGACTTGCTTTGGCAAGAACATAGGTGGAAAATTAGTGCGGTGTTCACAGCACACATACATGTCCAGCTAGGTGGGTACTTGTGCCCACTTCCAGCTACCAGAGAGAGGATCTGGTCACATCAACAGCACAACATGGTGTCAAGCCAAACCTCAAGGCATTTCCTATGCTAGTTATTGGGCAAATTGTCCTGTCTGCAGATGGTCATACACATTTATTTCATACTGAGAGAAAGAGGTCTATTGACTCGAAACATACTCAAAAGGTGTGGTGGTAATTTTTAGTAAGGCTCTGAAATAACACATTAACATATTGTCAACTTTTTGACAATTAAAAAACTTGTACAAAGTAGATATTTCTAGTAAATTTCTAAGAAATTCTAAGACATTTACTACAAAAATTTACTTTGTGAAAGTTTTTGAATTGTCAAAAAGGCATGAATTTTTTGAGTAGGGCTTGTGTCACAGCTATCTATAGGCAGTTCTAAATACTCCAGATGATTTTTTTTCTGTAATTGTCAATAACCACCCTCTCTGGCCTAGCATCATCAGTGGAGTTCTAGCCTAAACCAAATACATCCAGCATTTTTCCAAGATCAGCTCTAAAGAGCGAAGCTAATTCATCTTATCCTACAGTTCCTTGTCTAAATCAAGTTGCAGAGAAACAGAGAGAGATGCGACCCCGGCACACTGAGAAAGCATAGCAGTGCCTGAAGAGTGAAAGCTCATCCCAAGATGACCTGCCGTTGGGCTTGGGCACTTCATCCTGCACCAGATTTCTCAAGCCAGCATGGTGGTTCACCTGCCAGTTACTTTCTTACTCTGAACCTATAAGGAGCCCTTCAGCTCCACATTCTCACCCTCCTGGCTCCCCAGCAAGATGGGAAAAGAAATGAGCAGCCTGCACAGCTCTGGTGTGTGCTCTCGGTAAGTCAGTAAATATACACAGCCAAACCCCATCCAGATTGACGTGATTTCTCTGGCACTAAATCTGACCACTGCACAAGGACGTCCACTCAAGTCAGGTCTGTTACCTGCATGGTAAGGTCACTATTCAAAATGAAAGGTCGTTACTTGGCCTCCACTGAATAAAAGGATTTGCTTGTTTACCCAGTGGATGGCAAAGGAAATATTTAGATGTGATAAATAACACGTCTGAAAAAGAAGAACTTCTTTCTTAGGGAGTGAAACCACAGTAGAAGCCAAAAGGAGCCAAATTACACTACCCTCCTGGACTGGCCCCCTTACCACAGAAAGTCTCTCTGAATTTCGATGTCAGCTTTTCAATCACACCGTAGGTCTCCACATAGAAGACGTGTTCATCCAGTGGCTCACTGGCCATTATCCTCAGGGACTGCATGTCTGCCCGGTCCACCCCAACCGCGTAGATCTCAATGCCAGCTGTCCGGGCACTCGCTGCCACATCTTGGACCTGGTCTTGTGGCCATCCGTCTGTCACAACAATGACCACCTTGGGGATGTTGAGGGTTGCCGGCCGGGTGCCCATTTCCTCAGTGAAGACTTCATCCATAGCCGTCTGGATGGCAAGGCCAGTCATGGTGCCAGCAGACAAGGGCTCAATGCGAGACACAGCCGCCTTCAGAGAGACCTTGTCGAAGTAGGTCCGGAGGGGGAACTCCACCTTGACAGTGCTCGCGTAATTCATGACCGCCACACGCGTCGTCCTTTCCCCAACATCCAGGGTGTCAATCATTTCTGATAAAAAGATTTTCACTTTCTCAAACTCTTCAGGTCGGACACTACGGGAACTGTCTACAATGAAGACGAGGTCCAGGGGCCGGTTCTTGCAGGTGGTGTCTGTCAAGAAGGAAGGGAAACACTTCAGTCATCTCCTACACACGATAGGAGCTCTCACCCGAGAGGAGTGAGTGCTGACATGACAAACTACCCCTACCAGATAATGTTGCTTGATTCTTTGGGAAGAGGCTTAAAATTATAGCAAGTAACACCTTAGAAATTCCTAAATATTAATTTTGATAAGTAATTAAAGAATTCAACTTTTCTAAGTAACGTAACGTAACGTGGCCAGTCTTCGCGAACAAAGATTTGGGAAAGGTCTTTTTACCTTTCAAGCCTGCACAATGGATTTTTTAG
>JAWWLV010000001.1:71318800-71343523 GCA_035041135.1 Platyrinchus mystaceus
CACAAGATGAAATTTCTATTTTTCCCTTATTGACTATCAAAATTTTAAAAGTAGTTGTTTGGTAACTTACATGATTTATGCTTGTCAGTGTCTGTACTTGGAAATTTAGAGGCAGCATGAGGAAATCTTTCTCGTATACTGAGCTCTCAGAGTAAAAAAATACCTAAAGATTAAATGATGTTTAATTTATTTAAAGACGTGTATCCTTTGTGGTATAGTTCACTTATATATTTGAAGTGGTATTCAATATTAAAAGAAAATATCTCAGTAACAACAATATAGTTATTGGACACTGTTTGAATACCAATGCTTTTGTATCTGGTCAACAGAGCTTTCTGGCTTCTGAGGCTCCTGTTCATTTAATAGTGAAATTACTTAGAAGTTTCTTTTTTCCCCTCTCTCTCTCTCTCTTCCCCCCCCCCCCCATTCTTTCTCCTTTTTTCTCTTTTTTTTCCCCTTTCTTTTTTCTCTTTAGCTAAATTGTAAGAATACAGGGATAATGCAACAATTCTCGAGGCAGTTCTTAGGAAAATATTTCATATTGATGAAAAGAGAAAGAATCCTAACTGTGATTTCTATAATGCTACAATTGATTAATATTTATCTAGCATAGTTGACTTTACAAAATCATAGGAGTTCTTTCAAAAATTGTTGCATTGGTCTAAGTCAGTGTTGCCATAGTCTAACCTCATAGACAGGTAATCCACACACAGCCATTCACTCACTCCCTTACAGAAGAATGGGGAAAAAGATCTATAAGGGTTAGAGTGCAAAAACATGTGTGTTGAGATTGAGATGATAAAAAGAGAAAGACAAAGCTGCACATACCGGAAAAGCAAAAAAAGGAATTAATTCACTACTGCTCTCAGCAGGCAGGAGTGCAGCCATCTCCAGGGAAGCAGGGATTCATCACATATATCAGCCACTTAGGAAGATGAAGGCCGCAACTGCTCATGTGGCTTCCTTTTTCTCCTTACTTTTATTGCTGAGTAAAATGTCATATGATGTGGAATACCTCTTTGGACAGTAGGATTCGTCAGTCCCAGCTCTGTCCCACTCCTAACTTCTTGTGCAGCCCCAGCCTACTCACTGGTGGGACAGCATGGGAAGAAACAGAAAAGGCCTTGGTGCTGTGTAAGTACTGCTCAGCAATAGCTAAAACCTTAGTGTACCATCAACACTGTTTTCAGCACAAATCCAAACTGTAGTCCTGTACAAGGTTCAATGAAAAAAACTAACTATCCAATCAACATCAGAACAGCCAGTTACAATACTTACATACATTAGTGGTATTAATAGATGAATCTCATTATGTGTCATGCCATGATGCTTATATTGGCAGGGAAAGAGTGACTACTTCTCAGATACAAACAGAAGTGTATTTATTAAATGCCTCAGTCATTCAAAGACAAACAGATGGCTGCTATTCAAGCAGGGAAAGGCAGTGATTATATGCATCTGTACAATACCAATAAACTCTAATATATCCGGAAGCAATTAACTGCTTTTTTTAGCATAAAGCAAAGAGTTACTCAGAACAGCTTTCATTTCATTATTTGGTCAATTTTGCATAGGAGTTATAACTATGCATAAATGGTTTTCACGATAGTGAACACAGTAGTCTTCAATGATTGCCTACTGTGAGTTGGAAAATGTATCTACAGCTCACATGGAAGAATATTATAATTTCTTTCTGTTCACCCACCCATGTTATCTGATTTGCTGTTGATAGGAATTGGAGTCAAGATCACGTTGCACGATCGTTGCCCAGTTGTCTCTTAGCCTTTTACTGGACTGATAAGCCAAAAATGTTAGCCCCACATCACATATCATATGTCAAGCTGGAAATATATATAGGAGATGAAAAATAAAGCTCTTGCCCAAAGACTTATGCTTTCTTGTGAGTTCTAATGCATTGGCATCTATGTCTATTACTGAATTTGAGTTTCATGGTTTATAGTACAGAAACAAAAGTTCATCCACCTGGACAGCTATGTTGATAGGTTATATTATCCCACTATGTTCCTGCACAGCTTTGCCAGTCTGCCTTTACACAACTAAATCCTTTCTCTAGAACTAATATCCATTGGCCATGAGTTGTTGTTGAAAGCAAATTACTATATTTTGCCAAGCTAACCTCATTTGTGTAAAGATCCAACTTACTTTTACTATCCAATCCAGCAACGTATCAATTCCCAGATCTTGATTTATATCCAAAAACCACCTCTAAACAGTGGACTCCATCTCCCCACTGTCTTAAACAGCTGGTTTGTCTCTTGGCTCCGTTTTGGAACATCTAAGTTGTCATGTCCAGAGCAAATTTGTTATACACAGGACTAGATTTAAGCAACAGAGACGTAAGGTAGTCTGTCTTAACTGGACTTAATGCTTGAAACAGGTTCTTTGTTTGTTCTTTATCTTATTTTTTTTGTTATGATATAGTCATGGAAATCCAGGTCAACAGAGAATATCACCTAATTCAATTTGACTTTATGAATATAATATGCTTTATATTTCATGCAGATATTTTATACTAAGCACAGTAATATTAAATATTGTATTAGTATATGTAAACCAGATCTCTTTTGCCTGGATAAGACCAAAGACCTGGTTTAGAAGCCACATGACCGTGTTAGCGTGGACCTCTGAGAGTATGCTGATTATGAGGAATTTCTGTGTTCTTTAAAGCAGTGACAAAGCTTCAAGAGCAGATGTGACTTTCATCTCATTAAGAGTAAGTCAAGTTGAAGCAGTGTTGTCTGTGTACAATCTTCCAGGGGTAGTAAAAATTCCTGATTGTCCACTAAGTGACTCATTTTTTTCTGATCTAAACCAAAAACTAATCCAAATAATTTAGTTTGTTCCGAACCATTAATCTGAAAGATCTTAATTTGTTACTTTGCTTATTTTTAATAATTCTACTAACTTTGAATCACTTTTAAATTTTTTAAGCAAAGCTTTTCCAAAACCAAACCAGATATTACTAAGCACAGCAAATTATTTCTCAGACACCCCATGAGAGCAGGGCATCTCATTATGACTAGGTTAGTAGGTATTTGTCAACAAGCAAATTTTTTTGTCTCATCTGACACACATACTGGGAATTCCATTTATTTTTACATTTTTAATACTATAATTGTAAATCATCTGATCTGAAGATATCCAACTATATTGAGTCTTCACTGTTACTTCCATAAACGAGATGTATTCCTCTAAAAAATAAAACTTTAAATAGCAGAAAATCCTAAAGGCTTTAAATTTATCTTTAAAAAAGATATAAAGACACCTTTAAGTAAATTAGCGTTCTTTGTTTTTATACAGAATAAGTGTTTATAGATCCAAATTAAGGTGTCCATTATTGTATTATTTAACTGAAATATGGTTAAGAATGTTAATATAGAAGGAAAAAATTATTTGTTGCTGAAAAAAAAGAAATTAAACTTGGAAGCAACATCTCATAGACCAATCACATTCACAAAGACATGTCAGTTCCAACTACATTATTTTTCTACAGGATATGAGTGGGAGATGGAAAGGGAAACTTGAAAAAGGATTCCTGAAAGCACAAGTATATAGAAGAAAATTGAAATTTCAGGGGTAAAAGCAGGGGACCGTACAGGAATTTGATATACAGTAATAAAAAATAAGGAAGCAAAGAATTACTCCAAACATTCACATAACATTTCATAAACAGTGAAAATGCAGAGACAATAAGGTGTTGAGAAAGCGTTGCAGTCCCTGCAAGAAAGTGTTCACAGAATGGACAGAGAGAGAAATTCCTTCAACATTAAGTATGCTGTGCTTGATCAGGGCAACTGTTTCTCTGCAACAGGTTCTCCTTCACCTCCAGCAGAGAAAAGTCTGCCTCTTGATTTGTCCCTCAGCACATTTTGCAGGATGTATGTAAATATTTACCCACATAACTCATACTGTCAGGATTGCAGGCACATACAGAAATGCCCGAGGCACAAACTAGCTTTCCAGAGGTGTCAAATGTAATCTATATAATACTGCAATCAATTCTGAAGCAGTATTAATTTGCAGGAAGCCAATCTTTCAGCAGTAAGAAGCTTTGAATAAGAAGTATGTGGCGACACTGTAACTTTCCTACACTTAATACCCTTCTGTTTCTTTTTTGTACTACTATTTCAATAAAGATAAAACATGAAGGACAATATGAAATGAGAGCACAATAAAGAGTTTTGATTTTTTTTGAATCTATTAGATTTTGAACTACAATTACATTAAGAGCCATGACCATGCTTGGGAAAATTGGAAATTCAGTCAGTATCCATTTACCAGAATATCTCTTTTCTGTTCTTCAAGGAAGCTGGAGAGGATAAAAAAACCTTGGCAGTGTAAATTCTTCATGCCCTGTATAGAAACTGTCTCTGTATTCACATAATAATGAATCCACTTAAGAAACCTGGAAAAGGTGCTACTTAAATGAGCTACATAAAACTTAATTTTTAGTTAATTCTCTAGTTCTGATTTGTACACTTTTCCAAGTGAATCTTTCCAAGATAATGATATTTTACAATAACAATTTCCAAGGTAATGAGACTAAGCCTAAACTCTGAATATAAACTGATGGACTGTCTTGGGGATAGGCACAGGCCCCTGGCACTTTTTTATTTAGTATTATAGATATTGACAGGGAGACTACCTCCCCTTCTGATTCTCCTCAGTAACTATATATATATATATATACATGTGCATGCTTATGAACCTGCTTGAGTTTATAGACTCTGTTGAGAGGAATATATTCCCTTCAGGTCTTGTGCGTTCTGCGATTCAACACAAAATAAGGATGTAGCTTCCCTAAACTACTTGACATTAACCTACATGATATAAACTATCAACATCAGTAATATTCTGGCATATTTCAACCTGCAATCATAGTTGAGGGAAACATATTATGCACAGTTTTACAGACATTTATGCTTTGAATACCAGTCTAATAAGCTACAGATACTGAGCAGGAGAGAGAGTCTATAATTTATGGGTTACCTGTAAGGCTGGAAAATAGAACAAATAAAGACTCATATTTCAGTATTAACTGAACAAGGTCTTACTTTTTTTTCTGACAGATTGAAAATAACTCAGCTAACTCAGCATTTAGGGAAATAAAGTGATAAACTGAGCTTATTTCTGGCCAACTGAAAAGCATGCCATCCTAAAAACCGTGGTAGCTAATATTATCCCAACACATTAAGTGATAGGTCACAACACCATTGTCTTGGCAGGAGTTCAAATGAAAATGTGAATGATCTGTACTCAGTGAGGTTGCAGACGTGATTTTTCTCAAGCCCAGGAAAATTCTGGCCTTTCTGTTAAAATTGTCAGTAGTTCAGTCCAAACTTATTTTTCACTCTAACCAATTTAGTTATGTCTAACTGTAAGTAGTATAATCCTTTCTTATTGACTTTGGCTACTGTAGGCATGTTTCATTTAAAAAGGTATTGTACATTTAGCTATTTTTCAAAAGTAAAATTGCAAAAAGAGAAGAAACAAAATTTTGACCATATAACTGAAAAGAAATTAATGTTTGGTCTACTTTCTCTTTCCCCAGTACTTTCACATGAACATGAAACTGTTTTACCTAGCGCTGCTTATGGATTTGAACTTCCCTGTTTAGAGTGTCTCAAAAAATGAAGTGCATCCATCTATTGGTATCGTAGGGTCATGTCTGAATGGAAATCTGGTAGAGTTTCCCACAGAACCTCTTCAACCTGGATCCCCAGTTTTGTTTTCAAAGGAAAACAATAGCTCAGGTCTTTACCTGATCTCATATGTTGAATCCAAGTCTTAACTGTAAACGTATAGAATAAGAGCAGGTTACAATAGCAGTAAGTTAGAGAAGCAGATCAAAACCAAAATAAAATTCTTAACAATATTCTTATTACAGAGACATGTTTCAAAGAAGATGAAGGTATTGAATATATTCTAGATTCATTAATCTCTCAGGCCTATCAGAAATTCAAAATTTAAGAGACTGTGATAACAAGAAAAGAACTCGAACACATTGTCCTTGAAAAAAAAAAAAAGAAACATATTTCTTGCATAAATATTTCTGGAAGATAATTTTAACAACATAAAGAATTACAGTTATTTTGTTACTTCCTAATTATACTTTTTTGTTTTTAGCAGAAAACATGCAGCCTATAGTGACAGTTCCATAAATTTATTTTTCCTTTCCCCCCCTATTTCTTAATGTTTCTTTTGCATTTGCTGTAAACCCAAGTGATTTGGTTTATATTGCAATGTTGTTCAGAATCTCCTAGATGAGCATCCCATCACTGATGGTAATTGATGTTGGCTTCCATGGAAATGCTAATTTTGTAGCAGTCAGTGTCAATCAGTCCTCATGAGTTATATTCACAGGAGACATGTGGTGGTCAGTGTGGAGTCTCTAACAAGTAATCAAGGTTACTGACAGAAGGGGAAACTTGAATTACAATTGAGCCCATAGACTCTTGGTCTTTTTTTTCCCTCTGTCATGCTCATTTAAACATTATAAATTGGAGTGACATGTAGCAAAATATCTTAAACTCAGTATGAAAATTACTTTGTCTCTGATGTGCAAAAAAAGCAAGCAAACCTCTACTTTTGAACCTTAAGAAATCCCGTATATAAAAGTATAGTCTTTTACAATAGGATTTATTGTCAAAAAATCTCTTTCTTCTAACATTGTCATTACTAATGGTACTAGCATTTTAAGTATCTGTACCTGTAGGTTTTCTGAAGCAGAAAATCAATCTTTTTAAATACAATAATACATGACATATTGGGAAGATGGAAAGACCACAAAAATATGCACTAAACCAGCAAGCAATATTTCTGTGGTTTTATTCAGTTCAAATTGGAGTACCTGGAGTTACTACTTTTTTTCTAGAACAGTGCTAACCATCGTAAAGAATAAAAATGCTCACTAAGAAGTTGTAGTTCTTCATAATTCTGCATGGCCTTCCAACAGCCTACGGAATATTGATCTCATTTTAGAATGCCCACTAGCTTCTCAATCACCAAAAGTAAGCTATTTAAGATGAAAATATGAAATATTATAATTTACAATGGGACTTATTTCTATCATACTGACAGTGTAAAGTATTCAAATTACACTTAAATTGCATAGAGAGCTGTCTGTAGAGCAAAAGAAGTCTTGGGGCTTGTGTGAATGCTTTTCAGAATTTTCCTTATGTATTTCAACCAAATATTCTTGAACATTTATTTAAAAGCCTGTGCCTGTTTTAGTTAAATTGGAAGAAGTTCCTATGCAGCACAAATCCCATAGGCATTGCTGATTTTCTTAGAGAAGACCAAGAAGGTTCTAATTGCTGTCTTCGGCTACCTGATGTATGATTATAAACAAAGTTGTCTTCGAGGAGCTCAGCAAAACCCAAAACTGGAGCAGAGTGCAATCTCCACCTTTGGAGTTATTCCTAATTTGGCTGAATGAAAACTGATCTTACTCTGTTGGTCCTGACTCGAGCAGTAGATTGGACTGAATGGTCTCCCCCTACAATATTAAAACACTGACCTCAAATATGTATCTTAAAGAAATGGAAAAAATTTATTTTTAAATGATCTTGATTTAGCAGTTTTTAAAGTTTCCTTGTGATTTAGTGTTGGTTTGGGTTTTTTTTTTGAAGGGGGAAAAACTGAAAGGAGAGGGAGCATGTGGACATACAGGGTGGTTAAGGGTGTGAGAGTCCAACTTGTCTGGTTGAAGGATTCTGGATTCAGTTGAAGTACTAGGTAAGATACAAGCAGTTGAAACAGTTGTTTTGAAACTTGGACATTTTACTATTTGGGAGCAGTCTGCAGACTAATCACTATAACAGTTCCTACATCCCATATTTGGGTTTGTTTAAAATAGAGGAAGGGAACATAAAAATACTTAACTAGCAATAGTATGATGGTCAACCTCAGTTCCTTGCTCTGTTTCCTCTGTCAGTATAAATGTGCCACGAATCTTCTGAGTTTCAGTTTGCAAAATCCAGAAGTGGAATGAAACCAAAAATGAGACATTCTTTTTTGAGTTATTGGAAAATTTGAAATGTTTGATAACATTTTGTGTTAATTGTCTTGCAGTACTCAAACACGATTAGTTGGGCAAGAAAAGGGAGATTTATTTGTACAGCAATACAGAATAACCTATTTAACTATTTGTGGATGATTGTTTTCATAGAAAGTCCTTTCTTAGCCACACACTTCAGTGGTGTTTAAGTACCACTGAAAAACATCAATGATAAACAAAGTAAATGTTCAGATTATTTATTCACTGCTGATTGGTATTTTTTAATTGAAAACTTCTTGCTTCTTGGAGATAAACAAAAAATATTTTTATTTTTAGACAGTAAGATATGGTGTACTTAGGATCTTCATCAAATTAAGAAGTAAAGAGTTCTTTTTGCAGTTAAATCTAATGGAAGAATAATTAGAGAAAACACATGGAGATGGTTGGAAGGACCAGAAAAAAAAAAGTCAAAAATAGCAGTCACTGATATATTTTAAAATGCTCCAGAGTACAAGCAAATTTGATAGGAATGTTGGTTAAACTGTTTCCAGACAACAATGATTATATGTGAAATTTATATAATAATTTCAGGATAATAATCACTGTAAAGATGAATTATGGTTAAGAGCATGTGGCTAATATACATTAAAGCATGATAATAGTCTAGTATTTAATTCTGATTTATTTGAGTTTTTTAAGAGGATATTAGAATATCTTGAACAACTAAAATATTGCCATAGTGACTTCTAAGCTTTGTGTGGATTTTTAATTTTCATCTCCATATTTTATATGTTTCATGATAGCTCTTAAAATTGCCCAGATGAGGAGAACCTGCTCAAGAATTCCCTACATTTATTTTGAAGGGCCTTTCCAAAACAGTGAAGGATGAATATTTTCTTGTTTCTTAACTTTTATCTTTCCTTTTCCTTTCCTTTTTTTTTTTCAGCTCAGTGTAAGAATCACCTATATCAGCTTTAATTTCACCTAAATTTTCTCACTGAAAACTAAAGTCATGTGTAATACTTTCTGTGCTTAAGATTTTTCTCTTGCTTTCAATCATTCAAGAACAGCAAAAACTAACCCATGTCCAGCAATAAAGTCACCATAATGGGGAGGATATAAGAAGTTAATCTGCCATCTCTCTGAAGGGTGTAGAAAGCCTACATTTACTCCATCCATTGCAATCTACCTACCTGTCAGGTGCTATGGGTTTTTCTGAGTATGACAGGTTCTAGGACATTCTCTTTGTTTCATCATTAAGTTTACTCTGGAAAAATGATTAGCCATACAGCTATTTAAAAAATATTATTGTATATAATGGTATCTACAAAAAATAGAACAATGTTCACAAACTCAATGAATTCCAAAGATGAATTTAAAGAGAAAGCTTCAGAAACAAAGGCAGAATTGCAAAGCAGGAATTTAAAACTCTCAATTAATTGTAGAGGGGTTATTTGGTGTGAGTTTTGATGTGAGAGATCAGAAAAGGGATGGAGAGGACTCTGAATCATTACTGAATCACTAAAGAAAGAAAAATGATTTTGCTCTGAAAAACAAAGGTGCACAAGGTGAGGTGAGGCCACAGATCACTGAAACGTTTCAGTGGGCAGTATGTGCAGTACCTGGTGAGAGGCACACACAGGTGCTGAGTAAGCTGGACAGTGCCAGTGTGTGACCAGCCTCTGCTGTCTTCAAACAGTCATGGTGTTGGGGGGGTTCCCGAAAACTGAAAGAACGCGAAAGTGACTACTGCTATCAAGAATGGCTAAAAGGAGAACTCAGGGAACCACAACCCCTACTGGATCCTGGGGATAGAAGTGGATCAAACCCTCCTGGTTTGATCAGGCCTTGAGTACACCACTCTGGACTTACTGTTTGTAATAGGCCTCACCAATGAAACCCCCTGGATACAAGCTGAAAACAGAGCTATAAACAAGCCTGTGATCATCAGTTAGTGTTCAAGACAGAGGTACAAACTGTAAATCTGGGAAAAGACTACTTTAAGCAAACAAACAAACAAAAAGTTTCTTTCATCACAAAAGAAAAACCTAAGCAATAACGTAAGGAACTTTTGTGGTCTAGAAAAAACAGGAAGAGAATCCTTTGTCATCATGCAGAACACAGTTCAGAGGTTCAAGGCCAAAGGTTATGTACTGTTTAGAAGAACAACATCTAATAAAAGGAAAAGATCACAAATTTTGGACTGTCAATATGGGAATAGCTGTTGCAGAATCGCTGTGGGATTTTCACAGCTGTGTATTCTGCCTGGTCTCCCAGCCTGTCTCCAAGGATCCCTATTTCTTCTCTACGTCTACCTGTTTCAGGTGAATCATTGACTACCCAAGGATCTTTTGATTTGCTAGTAAATTTTCATGGGCCATGTGCTGCAGAAGTATGTCTAATGTCATACTAGTTTGGACAACACAGCTGTTTTAATTGATTCATCTACTGCTGTAGCTGGGACAATCTATAGAAGACTTCTTTGTGGGCTGTTTAGGAGTCAACTTAAACAGCCATGTATCTACCAGCAAATACAAGGCTTTCTCTATCCATGACCTCTTCTACCTATGCATGCATAACAGGATAATCTCCAAACAAGAACAAAGACAAGTCCTTCAAGCAAAAACATCTTTCTTGCATGTGTTTCTTCTGATATTATGTGAAGCAATAAAAGCAGAAGAGGTTTCCATTATAAAGCTGAACACAGGTGCTAGTTAAAGAGAATCAGTCCAGACCAAGATTAAGATTATTGCTTTCATATTTTCAAACTACGACAAATCTGTTTTATATTCTGCATTTTCCATCTTCATTTATCCACCAGGGATAACTGTACTTGTCATTAATGAAAATCACACCATATAGCTAAGTGATCCAAAGCCCTTGGTACAGAAAAGTTATGTCTGTGGTCGAGAAATTTGTTAGTTTTGAAAGAAATTGCTTTTATGGGTTAACATTAGCATCATCAAGAATAGGTCTATGAGGTCTTCTTTATTTTCACCACTATATAGCTCAATAAAATCAGTACTAAGTGCCTCTGTTAAAGTCCAGATACCCTGCTCTAAAAGTCAGAAGGAATATAACCACAAACAACCTCTGAGACTAAATTAGTGTGCTCCTTTTTGAAAATTCATTAAAATTCAAATGAAAATTCATTAATAAAAGTCAGGAGACTGACATCTTAAAAGTTTGTATACCTATAAGACAGAGACTTAGAAACGAAAAAAAAAATCACAGATAATTTAAAACATGCTTAAAAGACTCTTCAAAATTTTTAAAAGTGTACCTTTTTATATTACCCACATTTGCATATACAAAAAAAAAGTGAGTACAACTTAGATGATATATGAATACATGTCAGTAACTTTCATAAGTGTCAATGCGTGGGGATGTGGGTGTATGTGTGTACATGTGGAGGTGAGCAGTTTAGCACATATACTGTTCAGAAGTTGTCCTAGAGTCAACTCTTATCTAGAATGATATTACCATTTTGTGTTATCCTTTTGCTATTCAATTTCCATATTTAACAGAACGTTCTGTAAAAGAAAAGTTCAAAATTATTTCATTTTATACATTGTTTGGCAGTTCTGCTACCTGCTATGATTGCCATCTGGCATATTTTCTGTCAGGATATTTCACAGGCTTCAACAGCTGTTTGTGGAAATGGGTGGCATGAGAGTGTTCTCAGACGGCGTTAGTGAAAAGGGAAGATGAGACAAAGATGATTGCTATAGATAATACAGGATGACTAAATCCATTGTAAGAATTAATTTTCTTAACTATTCTGATACTTTGGTGTTCATTTTTAGACCATAGAAGTCTAAGGATTGAGTTGTGTATGAAAGAGAATGTTGTGGGGAGGAACTTTCCTTTGTGTGTAAGAGGTATAAGAGGAGTATAATTGAAAACAGACAGTACATAGACAATACACAAGAACTGCTTGCTTTCAAAGGTCAGGGATATTGTGGTATGGGATTTTTGTCACATTTTAGGTGTATAATACATAGAATATGTATCGTCTGTATTGTGTGTATGCATGTGTATATTCCTGTTTACATCCATGTGTTCATATCATGTATGAGATCAGTGATTATGTATCTTGGTTCACTTAATTTACCTATGTGACACAGGGTATGATAAGCCAGTTAGGTAGAACATGTCCCAGACCATGTAATACATGATGGGTATTTGCTACACTGAAAATTTCTAATGGATAAAAATTACACAAAAAGATAAGCTAAAAGTTTACAAGTGATGATAATCATATCAGTCAAATCAAGAAATTACTGTTAATTCAGATTTTATTTTTGTGACGAGAAAAAGAGCAAAAAAATAAAGTAATACTATTTTGGAAAATACTAATAACACAATTAGATCTGTTCTGCACATACTTCCTAGTAAAGTCCCCCTCCTTTTGGAATTTCCCCTTATTGTTATGCTCCCCTTTACATTACTTCTATGAGTCCTAAGACTGAGGGGTCACACCCCGCTGCCAATATTGTCAGTTCTTAACCAGAAGTGAAATTTTAATGACAGGGTTTCTTTTCCAGGACTAACATGGTATTGGTGATTTCCTCTTCTTCACTGAAGAGTTCAGTTGGGGATATTTTTATGTTTTCCAATATGCTTTTACAAATAAATAGAAAAATTAGGTTTGTGGTTTTTTTCTCAAGGTTTCAAGTATATGTTAGCATCAACTCTATCAGAAAACTTTACCCTCACCTTCAGATATGTGTACAGAGACATGAGGCAGCCTTACATGAGACTAAAGGTGTAGACTAATGGTTTGAATGAAGCTGGCATCACAATATTACATTGCTACAGGCTGATCATACAGTTGTTCAGACCTATTTTACCATGCCACCATCTTTTGTTTCATCAAGTGCCAAATACAATTTTGTACCTGAGGCACCTAGATATAAATCAGGTTGAATACAAGGAATTTCCTGGTAGGTTATTCAAAACTTTCTATTTCATGCATACACAGGATGTTTGAAAAAAAATACACCAGTCACATCATCTTTCTGGTTTGAACAATAGGTGAATGAAGGACAGAAGAAGAAAGGTCTTATCTACATTTAATATAATATAAAAAAATACTATATAACATAATCAAAAGTTACAGTTTATCAAAACTCAAAGCACAGGTTTTGGAGGGTTTTTGTTTTTTAGTTTTCTAATATATAATTTACCTTTTATTTACCTTTTATTTATTAGCACATATATTATTTTTTGAAATTGGAACACCTTACAGTTCTTAAAATAAGAAAAGCATTTTGGTTTACAATATTTATATTTATTTATGCCTATTATACATGCATATTCTCCTGTGGACAGTCATCTCAATGAACTTTTACCAAGTTAAGGGAGTAATCCTTTTAATTAAGTCTCAGAATAAAATTTATAATTAAAAACATCAATGTGTTTTATATTATCCAGGAATCAATAAAATTTTTCATCATATTTTTTAAGTAAGTCAGTCATGCTAAGATTTTTCTTTTCATATCCAAGACATAAATCTTTTAACAAGATCACTCTAGACTTGAAAAATGCCTAGTACTGTAATTTTGAGATGAAACAGATCTGGCAATAGTCAGGATCTCCTCTCTTCTCTCAGTTAAAACATAAAGGAGCAAAAAAAGCAATGTCCTGGACATATAGATTACGTAGAAACTTTAAGATTCAAAACTGTGTCTGACACACAAGGTCTATCAAACTCTTTAACTAGGTATTATTCTATTCTATTATGATATTGCATGTTTGCTCAGTGGGAATGCAACTGTTATGGTGTCAATGAAATTCTGCAGTTTTATTGTATCTGAACTGCTTTCTTATCTAAAAAGCTTTATTTCAAGTTTTTTTTTATTTTTATTATTTAGTTTAATAACATATGCAGATATTAAAAAAAAAGAAACCTCTGCATTTTAACTCCGTATTCCTACTGTGTTAAGTGATCATTCATTTAAGTTCTGATAACATGGCATACAGCACAAACATTTTTTATCCCACTGAAATATTCCATCACACAAACAAATATTACACTTTTAAGGGAATCAGCATATAGACTTGAAATCTGCATAAGTCTCAAACATGAAATGTCAACTTGATTAGTTATGAAAGTAGGAATGACTGTATAGATTTAACAGCAATGAACACTTAGAGTTTAAAATGACTCAGTCACACATCTGTACTGTCAAGATAGCTATCCTAAACTTAGATCTGTAATTAGAATATTTATACATTCTGTTGCTCTTGGATGCAAAAAGATTCTTTCTGGTATAAACCTAATATAGAAATATCATAGAGAGTTCCTGATTTCCCACATAGAAATTCTGGATAGGTACTTTCTTAGTTCATGACTCAAAATGCACAAGAAAATGATGTACATAAACTGCTGACAGCTATTGGATAACACATTAGTTTCTGATTTTATTTTCCAGGATGAAGGACAACTCCCTTGTTGGGAGATGTTTATTAATATGAAAACCAGATTTTTTTTCTGTCAACATCTTCACTAAACATTCAAAAACACTCTGCTAAAGTATTTATAGAGCTTGTGGACCAACTGAGACCCAGTATATCAACATGTACTTAACTTAAAATACATTTCTCTCTGGAGTAACAAGTTCTCTCCTATATCAGTATGAACACATTGGCATGGATGAGGCCAGAGTACTACTAACCATCATCATAGAATCATACAATTCTTAGGTTGGAAAAGACCTTTAAAACCCTTGGGATATCCCAGAGATGTGTCATAGAATCATAGAATATCCTGAGTTGGAAGGGACCCATAAGGATGATTGAGTCCAACTCCTACTCCTGCAGTCCACCACCTGCAGCCCCAAGAATAACACCATGAACCTGAGAGAATTGTCCAAATGCTTCATGAACTCTGTCAGGCCTATTCCAGTGCCTAACCACCCTCTGGGTGAAGAAACTTTTCCTAGTATCCAACCTAAACTTCTCCTTACACAACTTCATGCTGTTCCCTCAGGTCCTATCACTGGTCACCAGAGAGAATAGTTCAGTGCCTGTGCCTCTTCTTCCCCTTGTAAGGACACATTTGGTCCTTTTGGCTGCCAGGGCACACTATTGATTCATATTCAACTTGCCATCAATCGGGACCCCTACATCTCTTTCTACAGGGCTGCTCTTAATTCTCTTGTTCTCCAGTGTGTACATACATCCAGGGTTGCTCCTTCACAGGTGCAGAATCCAGCACTTGCCCTTGTTAAGCTGCATACCATTGATGATTGCCCACCTCTCTGATTTTACAGTATCTCTCCACAGGGCCTCTCTGCCTTTGAAGGAGTCTACAGCTCCTTTCAATTTAGTATCATCAGCAAACTTACTCAATATGCCTTTGAGTACTGCAGCCAAGCAATTTAAAAAGACATTGAAGAGAACTAGCCCTAAAATGGAGCCCTGCAGGACCCCAGTAGTGATGGTCACCAGCCTGATGTAACTTCATTTATTATATAGTCCTTTGTGCCTGACCTAGGAGCCAATTGCTTACCCATCACATAATGTGTTTATCCAGATGTGTGCTGGACATTTTGTTCAGAACGATACTGTGAGAGACAGAATCAAAAGCTTTACTGAAATCCCAAACAAATTAGATCAACTGGCTTCCCTTGATCAATCAAATGGGTAACCTTTTCATAAAGGAAATTCAGTTTTACAAGCAGGAATTTCCTAGTGTATCCCCTCTATGTAATCCCAATGTATTTGTGAGTGCTTGCAAAACTAATTAACCACTGAGAGGATCAATTACAGCTAGAGCAGAGATGATGACTTCAGTTTCAAAAGAAAAGGGTCAAAAGGTGACATCTCCAGTACTAGAAATGAGATAAAGGCACACAGTATGTCATTTAACTCTTACTGTATGCACAGACCTAATAGGGTCACCTGCAGGAATTGTGATCCTAGATAGCTCTTCTGATAGATATAACTCCTGGGAACTTTTGTTTGGTTGGTTTTGGTTTTGTTTGGTTTTGTTTGTTTGTTTGGTTTTTTGCTTGTTTGTAATTTTTCCTTTTGGTTCTGTGGCTGCATCTGAAATGAAGAAGTTAATACTTCTAGTGCCATAATGCTACAGAAGGAACCAGCAAAAAAGAACACTGTTCAGTCATCAGGACATTGTTATTGCCTAATAAATTGTTCAGGAGGAAAGATAACCTCTGAAATTAGATCTATTCATCTGAAACTCTATGTATTAATATTATTTCTTCATGAGAATTCCTCTTCATAGTCCTGCAAGGTTTCCTCCAAATTCAGTGCAAAGAAGAAGTACAGAGACACGAATTCAATTCTGCCATGCATCTGAGAGAATACCTGAAACGCCAGATGGTAGAGCTGTGAGGCTTCAACTCATCTTATTTCCTAACTACATTTCCCTATTGCTTAACCCTCCTCTGATTGTTGTGGTTTAACCTGGCAGGCAGCTAAGCACACAGCCACTCCCTCACCCTCCACTTGCAGTGGGATGGGGGAAAGAATGAGGAAAAAAAAAAAGTAAAAGACACAGGTTGGCATAAAGGCAGTTTAATAGGACAGAAAAAGAAGGACAAAATATAATACTAATAACAATAATAACACTAATATTACTAATAACAGTACTAGAATTAGAATATGCAGAACAAGTGATGCACAATGCAGTCAATCAGCACCAACAGACCAATGCCCAGCCAGCTTTTTCCACAGTTGGTATGCTAAGCATATGGTATGGAATATCCCTTGGGCCAGTTTGGGTCAGCTGTCCTCCCAACTTCTTGTGCTACCCATATTCCTCACCATCAGGACACTATGAAAAGTGAGTCCTTGACCACTGCTCAGCAACAACTGAAACATCAGAGTGTTATCAACATTATTCTCATCCTAAATCCAAAACACAACACTGTACCAGTTACTAATAAGAAAATTAAATCTATCACGGCCAAAATCAGGCCACTGATTCCTGTCCAGTTGGTTGCTTCAATGAGAGAACTTGGTTGTGGGTTAGGAATTGAGCCTTAGCAGTACAAAAGTTAATAATAACTTTAGCAACCAATTAACTTTAAAGAAAAAAAAAGTCTGAGAAATAACCAGAAAGAAACATTCATGCCAATATTCTCAGCAACATAAAAAAAAAAAGAAAAAATATATGCTGAAATACGTGAAATCAGAATTGGTTCAATAAAAGCTTTTGCAGTTTTCTAGCAAAAGGCTGCAGACATTATTGAAAAACATTGTCTTTCTATTATTTTTGGGGTTTTTTTTCACCTAAAAGAAAACCACTAAAGTAAAAAGCATGAAACAGAAGCAAAGAAAACCAAACTAAACCAAACAACATACTCCTCACCTAATAACAAGCACTAGAGTCAATAGAATGCTAAGGAAACAACTTAAGGTTTTAGATAAATGTTTAAATGGAAAAGATAATCTTGATTTGGAAGAGAGTAAAATTCCAATAAGGTTAAAAACTGATTAACATCAGGACAATGAGAAGTTTTACCTATGAACGCTTTGAAATCAAAGACATATTTTAGTAGTTTTGCTTGTATTACTGGTAAGCATTGATTCACAAATGTCAGAAGAATATTATAAAGAAGATGACAGTATTTTGATAAACAGAATAAAACAGCATACTAACATTGGCCCAGTATTAATTTTCTTTCTCAGTTTTCTGATTAATTCTATTTAGTTCCCAATTACAGGAAGGTAAAGGCTGGGAGACAAAGATGAATGATGTGTAGGTATTAGGTATTATGGTTTCCAAATCTAGGTATCTGATCATAATAACAGAGGTTGCAGATTCCTAATATAACTTAAAACTAAAAGATCTGATTAATGTTATTCTGCTCATGCAGCTGAAGAGATCAATCTGGTATCTGAAATTATGATATTTTAAAATAATTTTTCTTCAATATTTCATTCCATTATCTCTAAGGTTTAAGAATATGTGGAGAGAAATGCAAGAATTATGGTATCTCTATGCCAATTTAGTATTTTGATCAGGGAATAGTCTCTACTGATTGTTTATAGTCTCATCTGTACAAGACAGATCTAAAGACTTGAATCTTTTTGTGCAAAGAAAAATCATTCCTCCCCTGGCTGTTGAGCTCTATAGAACCAAGCAGCATTGGAAATCAAGATATATATCTGAATGTCTGAATGTCTGTGTATGTGTGAAGTCTATAATTTTTTTTTCTGCTCAGAATAAGATTTTTTTTCCTCAGTAGGAGAATTAGGTGACATACTTTAAATTTTGAGTAGAAAGTAAGCAGGTAAAAATTTCTTAAAAATCAACCTACTTCAAGTCCCATATAAACAAAAACATTTTACTAGCTAACTGTATGATTTAAGATAATACATATTTTTCTTTTCTAACAGTTTAAACTTCACATATCATATCAGTCTAAAGACATGGTTATTTTTTTCTGAATTGAAATGTCTCGTAGTTAGGTACCTAAATCCCTAAACCCAAGTTATTCATCCATGCTTTGATTTATGATCAAAGCAATCACCTATAAGAATGAGTCATCCGATCAAATTTTGAGGTCAGTTATAGAATGCTGTAATTGCCTTCTGGAGGTGCCTCTCTATCTTTTACAATTACAGTCCACTTATCTTAGTTTGCTCTCTCTTACAGTAGCCTGTTGCAGTACTAGGCCTAAAAAAGTCCTGTCAGATTCCAGTAATTAGTAGAAACTGATTTTTTTCCTGGTAATTAGTAGAGAATTTTCAATGAACCTACATTGTCTTCCTTTGAAAAATGTTTACAAGTCTTTTAAATGAGTAAAACTGTGACTTATTGCTTCCTTCTACAGATAACATAGCAATTGTATCTTTAAAACATACATTCATATCTAAAATTGTAAAATCTCTTCACTTTTATAGTTTAATCCACTGTGACGGAGGAGAAATTATTTTTAACCTCTCATTTTATCAGAAAACTTCTATTTGCTCATGGATGTTTTTTTTCCTGAGGATAAATTCCATTATGAAAGAAATTAGTCTGGAGAAGTAAGTCACAACATAACAGTTAATTTTGCTATATATTGAAGGTCTGTAGCTCACAATTTTAGAATGTTCTAGTCAGTGGGGAACCATCAGTCACAGGATCTGAATGCAACCAGGTTGCTTATTGCTATACTTTAGTAGTACATGACCACAAATATACACTTATGTAGATGTATTTGAGTTATCATAAAGACGTACAGCAATCTATCCACAGCAGGCAGAATTTTAGTACAGGCTAGTTTATTCCCACTTAGAATCATAGAATTGTGTTTTGAGTAGAAAGGGACCTTAAAGATCATATAATTCCAACCCCTCTGCCATGGGCAGGGTCATTTCAACCATATTAGGTTGCTCAAAGCTCCATCAAACCTGGCCCTGAACAATTCCAGGGATGGAGTATCGACAGTATCTCTGGGCATATTTCAGGAAAGGATATCCCTATCTTGGCCTTTTTTTTCTCCCTTCAAACCCCACACTGCAGACCTCTCCACGAGGACCCTGTCAGCAAAGCCTGCACCCTACCTTAACACTGAGCCATACCTCTCCCTGCTGGTCTGCCCTTAGCCCAGCCCTCACAGGGTCCTGCTCATCCATGCCAACATGAGGGAGCATGAATTCTCACCTGCCTACCTCCAGAACCTGCTGCCCATGGGTGGCACAGGCCTGGAGGGCTCTTGTGTCCCAGCCATCCTCCTCGGGTTCTCTGCTTGTTCAGAGCTGGGACTGATGGTGTGTAGCAGGAGAAAAATATGCCAAGGAGATATGTGGCTGAGAGATTTCTCAAGCTCCAGGTGAGAACAGGCAGCAAGCCAAAATATAGTTGGGCTTCTGTGAGTCATACTGCTGCAAGGACACTGTGTGTCCCTTGATCTTCCTGGTAGAATTGAACTGTCACCACAGAGAAGCTGGAGAAAAAAGCACAACAAACAAAACAAGATGGATGAGCCAGTCAGAATTACACCCTGGTCCCAAGAAGAATCTGGGCTGAATTTATACCATTCCATCTACATACACAGCTCCTTCTGGATGTCTTACTCCTGCTTTTCTTGCTCTGGAGGGAAGGAAATGTTCTCAGAGAAAGAAATGCTGCTAAGACTTCATCTCTGACCCCACAAGGGATTAAACAATCAAGATTTGCAATTGCTGAAGCAGCAGGTATTTCAGTGTCACTGGTGTGCACTGGTGGGTTGACAGCTATATTCCCTCTCTCCCCGTGGTGCACACTGCTGCTGTGGGTAGGTGTACTGCAGCACACTCCAAGTTAGTCTGAATTTGTGTCCCCAAGGAAGCTTTGTCATCTACCATGCAGACTAAAACCTGCTCTGGAAGCTCTCAGCACCTCCCTATTGCTATGCTGCCTGAGCACATGGACAAGGTAGTGATTCTCCTAGGCACAGGCAACCTCTTCGGTGTCACTGTGTACTCTGGAGCCAGCACCTCCCTGTACCACAGCCATTTCTGTTTGCTGAACATCCTCAGGATTCTCATTGCTGAGCAACCTGAGCCAGGATCACAACTACAATTCTCAGGAGAGGTCACAGCCTGTGAATGCTGAGCACACAAGAAAACAAGCAGCGATATTTTCTCTCCAAGGGGACTATGGGTGGCAGCAGTACTGCCTGGGTGCTGAGATTATGGAGAAGAGTTCCGATTTATTGAGTTCATTAGCTACTGAAAAGAAAACTTTTTGCTTCCTGTATTTTATTATTCTGCTTTCAAGTTTCAAACTACTATATAACTTCCCAAATTGCAATGGAAATTCTTCTTACATATGTTAAAAAAAAAAAAATAATTCTTTTGTTACACTGCTGTTTTTTCAGCGTAACTACAGAAAGTGCACAGATAAACCTGGTCAAAATGAAAAACAAAACAGAAGAAAAGAAAACAATAATACAAGAAAATAAGCAGTTTAAATTGATTGTGTTCCAGTCTCACCCTGAAGCAAAATACACTTTTGTCAACGGAATCTTCTTCCTCTGAGAAAGTGCAGCATTTTGTACTGTTATACCAATTAAAGCACAGATCTACTGACGTAACTAATGGATTTTAGATTAGAATTCTGTTATCAAAAGCACATAGCTGTGTAGTTTAGAGAAAAATTGTGATCAATATTCCTCTCTTGTCTGAAAGGAAGTCCTATTTTCCACACCACAGTACTAAAATTAATTCTCCTGTGAAGATGATTCATAAAATAGATCCTGAAAAGACACACCTCCTCACCTTCAAAATTAAGCAACTAACAAAGTAAATAAACAGTAAAGGTATCCATGAAGGCTGCACACATTGATTTTTCTTTGTATTTCCTTTCTGATTAATAGGTAGATTCTAACCATCCTTCAAATTCAGCATTTGCACTAAATAAACACCTACCACTAAAATGAAATTGTTCCTGTAGAAATGAAAAGAACAGTCAGCAGGGTTTGGAAAAGCAGGATCTAGTTAAAAGAATTCATATCAAAATAACAATTGATTTTCCTTTTTACATCCCATGATTCCACTTTACAAAAGAAAACTATTATCTGAGAAGATGGATAGATTGTCAATAAATGTATCTTTTCTACATTAAGGTTGAGAAGGCTTTAATAATAATTAAGAGTATTTGAAAGGTAGCTCCTAGGAACGCTTTTAAAATCAAAGACCTATTGTACCTGTTACTGTACTATTTTACGGAACAAAATTCCAAATAGAAGCTGGGCACAGCAAGTACCTCAAGTCCCTTGTGAAGAATCTGATTTTTTTAGTTATCACATCTGAAGTATAGGTGCTGCCTTAGAAGTATTTTTGCTGCTTTCTCTTGGGAAGAGAATGCTTTTGCTACTTCTCATTTGTAGTAATAATGTTTGCCTGTTTAATTACAATATCTTAAATAAATTTTATAAATTATTTTTGGATACATTCAATATTAAGAATGTAATGTTTTCTATATTCACCTGTTTAATATAGCAATTTATGAAATAATAATATTGAAGTGAAATGCACTGTACTAAAGCAATATATTATCATGCAAAAAAAGGATGTATTTTGCTTGAGTTGCCAAATATTTAAGAAAAACTTTTTCTCTAAGTTGCCTGTGAAACTTAAGCAATATTTAGAGCTTAGAAACATGCTGCATTTTGGTACTTTTATTATTTTTACACTTA
This sequence comes from Platyrinchus mystaceus, assembly GCA_035041135.1. Lineage (NCBI taxonomy): Eukaryota > Metazoa > Chordata > Aves > Passeriformes > Tyrannidae > Platyrinchus > Platyrinchus mystaceus. Next base: position 71,340,962 of record JAWWLV010000001.1, read on the forward strand.
AGTTAAAGGAAAATTTTCATCTATAAAAAGTTTGAATTGAGATAACTTCTATATGAAATTAAAAGATTAAATTGCTGGTTGCTGTAGTGCATGCATATTTTACCTATACAGAACATGTATCTGCTGATAGGGCTATCCCTGATAGTTTTATTCAGTTGCTTATTTTTACCACTCATTTCCAATATGATTTGTGCTAAAGGGAGAGCAGCATTCTGAAACAGTTAAGAATGTAAACACAGCAGAACCAGTAGAGTATAATGCACTACTGACTAAACACTAAAAAACCCCATTCTGATACAGATTTGACAAATATTTTTCCCTTATGCCCACTGGAAAGTAACCTTTTGGACAAAGTTATTTAATATTCTAAGAATCCAGACTTTGCTGCCTCTTCTAGATTTATGCAACTTGTCTACCTGTTTCCATCACCATTATTACCTCAGGGTTAAGCAAAACACCTTACTTCCAAATGCAAAATTATCACATTTTAATGAAGTCTGTGTCTACAGTAGCTACTGCTTCAGATTTTGTTGTAACAATGAAGTTCTGTTTGCACACAAATAATTACATCCCTAAAACATTGCATGACTTCTCTTATTAGAAAGTTTTCTATACATTAATGGTTATAATTTAATTAAGTCTGTTTTCCACGTTGTTTTTGTTTGTTTATTTGTTTGTTTGTTTTTCTTTTTGTTATTTGGAAAGTAAATATTCAGACCTGCTAAAAATTAAATGGAAGGAAGAGGAAAGGGAAGGTGGAAAAGGTCAGAGAGGGCGAAGTTAAAGTAGAGGGAGAAGAAAATTAGAAGGGGGAAGATAATGGGAGGTGAAGGAGGCATGGGAGGGAAGGAAAACAAAAGTAAAAAAGCAAAAAGAGAAAAAAAGAAAAAAAAAAAAAAACAAAGAAGAAATTTGATCTTGGATGGGGGATAAATTGAGGAGGAAGCTGAGAGATATTATTCCAGGAAAGTAAGATGCTCAGTATGTTAAGTGGAGTTCTTCAATCAGTAACAATGCCAGCTGCGCTACTAAATATTCACTTAGAACAGACATTCTGAAGTGGGCAAGTCAGTTTGGAATGCTAAACAACCCTACAGCTGCTTTCTGCCTTTCTTTTGCATTAAAAATAATGCTTTCTTGAGAGAAAATTATGGTTTCAGATGCCAGTGTTTTCTATCATGAATTAAGCCATTTTTATTTTCTATGGAAAGGTGAAGGGCTAAAAGTCTTTAGGTATTTCTCTACTAACAGAATCTACAACTAACAGTTGTGCTTGGAAAGTGTTGCACCGCAGGCATTTTTTGTCAGATGCTGCAAGTTTCATTTTATATGTTGCATTACTTTTCAAAGCCCACTTCAAATGCTTCACCTGACTCCTAACACTGACTCCATAAGAGGCATTTATCAAACTGCCAGCTGGTAGAAAGAAGAGACTGGTCTTTATTATGCTTGTCCCCTCTCTTGTTCAGACAACCCATAAGGCCCACACAGTATCTTCTAATCTTATGAATATCTTTAGAGGCTTGAATATTACTTAACATATTTCTGTTGACTGTTAATGACTTACTGGTGTTTAGAAAATAATTTTGAAATGGAATTCCAAACAATATGATCAGTGAGTCCTAGACAGCAATGTCACTTAGAAACCACCTAGGGACCTTATTCAGTCATCTAAACATAGTTTTCTAGCTCATCTGAGATGTCCTAAAATTCACTCTCCATAAAGACACAGGTCTCCTATAGAAACTGTGTCCAATCTGCCAGTCCTTTGCAAGTATTCTGCAAAGACAGCATATTTCATAACAGTGGGCAAGTTGCTCTAATGGAAATAATTACAAAAATATACTTTATATACATATATCAATGTATTGTCTTTGTCTAAAATTTACATTCTTCCAATAGATTATATAAATGAAAAGAAGAGAACACATCCTGAAGGTATGCCTATATAGAAATACATGCAGAAGGATATCAATTCGTATAGGTTTAATGGGGCTTCTGGAAGAGATTCTCTCATTTGAGTAATACTGCAAAACTAAAGACCCTGTGTGCTTTTATGGAAAATCAAGTACTGATGTCAGCAAGCCCCAGAAGTGTGTCTATACTGGCAGTAGGAGGAATAAAAGCGTAGCGATTTGCAACTTGTAAATGTGGGATGTGCTTCAGTAAAAACAAATAGATGAATGGAAGTACACAATTCTGTTATTTAAGAAGGAGCAGGCGTGAGGATGTAGTACTATATATTGGAACTGAAATCTGCCAATACCATTTCTGATTTCTTTCAGCAATATTAATTAGACAGAAAATATCACTGCTGTTATTAAATTTTAGAATGCTCTGCCTTTTGAGCGAGAAGCTTCCTAGGGTCACCTCCCTCAAATAGTGCCATCTAAGTTCAGGAAAATGTCAGCATGAGATCAGCATGCCTAATCTGGTGCATAAATTGAAACATGTTTGTGGAGGACCAGGCATAAGTATGTCTGGTTCTCAGCCCCCACGGTGTAGGGGCGCACCAGTTCCTAGTTCCTTATCCATGTTCAGAGCCATTTCTGACGGCTTAAG
>JAWWLV010000001.1:71343623-71356208 GCA_035041135.1 Platyrinchus mystaceus
AGTGACTCACAGAAAATGCAAAAAGCCATTTTTGACCACATGTTTCACTTTAACATTAGAATCCTGACTCCTACAAGTATGTTTTGTCCCAAACATTATGACTGTTGTAACAAGAAGGTTGTGATTAGAGGAGAGGGTCCCATGGAGTTGGGGCAGCTCAGCTCTGAGCCAGCTTCCTGCTTCACCTTGAGACTCATGCTCAGTCCTGTGTCCATCCCCTTCCCTCCCACCACCCCGACTGCCTTCCTGGAGAAGGGCTCAAAGGGCTAGCTGTGCATTTGTGGAAAAAAAAAAGTGTGAAAAATCTAGTTTATCTAAGAGGTGTACACCAGGTTAACTGTAGAAGGAAGCAGAGTGGGCTCCCTCAGTCTTTTCCCTCTCTTTCCTAGCTTTGTCTCACTATCACAGAATCACAGAATATGCAGAATTGAAAGGAACCTACTACCCCAGCTCTGGTTTATCCTGGCAACAGGACCAACATGGGATCTAAGGATCAATGATCTTATTGTTCTCCTTCTCTTTTTTTTTTTTTTTCCACCTTTATTTCTCTCCTGCCTTGCTTTGCCTGGGCAAAGCATGGCTATCGTATTCTACCCTGTACTCTGTGCTGAAGTTGGTTGTGTGTGAGGAGCTCATGGAAGTGTGCTGTGGCTTGTGAGGCACCAGCACCTTTGAGAAGTTTGTTGTTGGATTTGAGAGCTTATTGAAGTGTACTGTAAAAATCCAGGGCTTTTTAGCTACCACATTTGAGTCTAAATAGTACGCTTATTGCCAGAGTTAAGGTGACTGTACAATAAAAACAGAAGAGTTCCGTGACACCTGTCTGGTATCTTTGTTCAGCCCCATGAGAATTTATACCAAACATCATGCCCCCTAATGATGGGTTGGAACACTGTTAGACATCAAAACAGTACTTTTGTTTGCAGTTCATGTTTTACTGGGTTGGATAAATACTTATCTTTCTAGGAGAACCTTTTGTCTACTGCATTGTCACTGCTGGTGACAATGTTGATGTTCCTCATTTGTAAGATATATACCATATAAAATTAGGCATGCCTATAAATCTCTGTTTCTGGAATAGAGTTTAATTCTTAAAAACACTAAATATTCCCCTTGATGCACACAGTAATTTTAACACGGTTTCAGTGTTTGGAATTCCTCTGGGACAGATTTTACCTGTGAAGGAAATCTTACTTTCACAGTTGCTATAATTTGTTTTCCTTATATTTTTATTGCTGCTTTAATAGCAGTAAAAAAGAAAAATAATAATAAAACTGTATTTTGACAGTGTCAGAGAAAAGATGTCTTCAATAATGAACCTACAGAGCTGAAATACTGGCAAGGTGACAAAAGAAAGCAAATATCACCACAGGCTGTGCTGTACCTGCTTTTTAGCTGAGCAGAAAACTACAGCATATGGCATTTGTCTGACTCAGTTACCTTTGAAGAGACTTTAAACAATTACATTAAATAATCATATAAATAGATATTTAGACAGTTTCAAACAGACATTGTCAGAAATTACATATTGTTTTATATTTGCTGCCTCATTTCTACAAGGATGGATGCTAGAAAAGCAGTATGTGAAAATGGTCACATGGATTGCTGGATACCTTTAGACAGCAGGTAATCCCAATGCAAACGGTGTGTATGTAGCCCCGGTCATATCTTTTGTAGAGACTAAATGGAACATTTTGCTTGCATTTTCTTCTCCTAAAACCTTTCGCATTTGTACATTTAAGAGGACAAGATCTTGTAACAAGCCAAATACATTTTATTAGTTTTGGGAGGCTGCTGTCCTTCAGCCATTGCTACTGGACAAGGGCTACCTTTGCAGAAACAGGTAATGCAAACCAATAGAAGTTATTTTGTTAAGTTAAATAAGTTAAAATGGGGACCAAACATCCCCGCACAGGTATTCCAGCATCTTTGTTTCTTTGGGCCAGCTATAGACTGTTTCTAAGCGGTGCAACATTCAGTGCATTCCCAAAAGTCAAACATGATGTCCCAAATCTTGTTCTGGATCCAAAGAACACACCTTATAGGTGAAGGTATGAATTCAGTGTTAGTCTAGTTAATGTTTTAATAACAGAAGCCTGAATTATCTTATTGATATAGAAAATCCTCATTGATGGCAGAGTGTAAAGGGCTCTACAAAGAACCTCAACCTTCCTTCTGGTGTGCAAACCAGGAGGAGTGGAGCATCTGCAGCAGTTGCAGACCCCTCAGCCTGCCTGTGGCTCTGGAGGTACATCTCCATTCCCCCATCTGGCTACAGCCTGTGACCCCATGGTGCACCCCCACACTGTGACAATATACTGTCGTTCCCCTCTCCCCAGGGTCTGGCAGCTCCCAAAAGAGCTAAATGCATACCTATGACACAAACCTTACCATCCTTGTTTTTGGTGTAATTCAAAGAACATATCTCATTCAAGCAATGAGTACTCTTTCCCACAACTTTTGTGGTCACCAGTTCAGCCATTTATACTATAGAACTCTGTAAAAGCAAAGAAAAATTGGGGAAAAAAAAAAATCAAGGCTACTTTTAAGACATGTAAATATAAAAAATGCTGCAGGTCAGTAGACCTGTAAGGAGGTAAACATACTCCTTTTTTATCCAGTACCAATGCAAAGGAGACCAGGGCTCTGACAACACAACCAGAAAGATCAGTTTGCTGCACTCCTGGTGGACCCATCTAGTTTGATATCTTTGGCACTTAGCGGCATTATACTGTAGCCTGCACATCCCACTGTGTTAACAAGATAGAAACTGGTTGATGATTCTTCCTGTTACTTATTAGGGCAATAAAGGTGTCAGCTGATGTGCACTGTGGTTGCACGACCATCTGTTCAGGAGTAAACAAGTCACTTGAACACTGAAATAAGCAGCGAGAAGCTTCTTTGTGTTACAGCTTCTGCAGTAAACCCTGCCACACAAAATGTAGTCACCATTTCAGACATTTCAAGATAACAGGCTGGCAACTGCTACATTTATCCTGAATTTACCTGCATACAATCACATCCTGAAGCAATTCTGTGTTTTGTAAGAGAAATGCTGCTGATTCTGCTGGACAAACTCCTTCACAGATGGCACATGTTTAGCTACATTTATGCAGTTGTTTGCCCCAGGATAAATTTTGTGCCAGCACACTTGCTCCCTGAGGATGTGTTTTTATTTTAGTGTTTTTATTTTTCTGGGTAGCTCTTGGAAACTGGTGTTACTCTGTGATCAAAGGCTTGAAGAACTGACTAGACTCCATGGTGTTCCTTGAATGTTGTAGAGTGTAAGAACTGTAAAAAATTGCTCTGGGTTATTATGACAGTATTTTTTATAAATTTGAAACAAACAGAAAACAACTTTCCTGTTTTTATAAAACTCTGTAGATTCAAATTTTTTTCTCTGTAAATAATAAAAATCCCCCAAATTTTATTGGATTTTCACAACATATGTAAAATAATTATTATTTAAAAAAGAATGCATTTAGGTAAAAGATGATCAATTATGTTTAATTCTGCTCTTTATATAATGTGAACTGCATTTCACAGAAGAAAATAATTTTAAATTGAGCCATCAAAATGTTCTGTTCCATTTCAAAAGGGAACATACTGACATTGAAATGCTCCACTTAAAGAAATTATCAAAATACTCATTTATCCTAAAACACATTTGGCATAAGTAATTGTTTTCAAATTCTTTTGTAACTTTCTTAGACTTTCACTTTAGTCACAGACTACTTATTTTAAATATAAAACTTATCTTTAATTTGAGTATTCTGGACACACAGTTTGTCCACCTAGATAAAGATTTTCTTTTTTCCTAGACTGTGTTTTGGCTCAGCACCTTTTTATTTCCTGACAGGCAAAATAATCTGCATCCAATCTGGATTCAGATGTGGTATTTATTATTCATTTCAGATAGCATTGCTAGGATTCATGATAGGGCAGGATTATGGTTTGACTGTTCATATTCCCACATCTTCCTCTCCCCCTCCCTCCTAAGCTCATTGTTAACTCTGAAACTTATGGGCCTGCAAGTGAAGACTTATTTTAGCCATAGGGGACACAATGGGGCAACTAGTAGCTTGAGCAACCAGTACCTTCAATGATCCCTGCAAAAACTCTTTTTCAAGTATTCATGTTTGGAACATATTAATTCTTAATTTCCTATTAAAGTATCTTTTTTTTTCTTTGGGGAGGGGGAGGAGGGGAGAAATTATGTTTTTTAATTTTTAAATCAAAGTATCCTAAAAAAGAAATTATGACATATTAGTAAGGGTTTAAAATTATTGCTATAAAGACAGGAACTTAGTCATAGTCTTTCTAGAAACTGATTGCTGTTACGCTTTGTCTCCATAGTTTTCCTTGCTTCTTTCCCATTTGAATACAATGCGATATTCTAAGTAAGGACAAAGCACATAGTTTTGATTCCTAGAACTTGTTCCCTCTATATCATTCCTCTTCTTTCCAAGTCCCTGTTCCAGCTTCACCAGTCTTCACCTCACACCATGACAAACACAGTCCTTACAAATTCCACAAGTTTCTTATGGCTGCTGCATCTTGAAAGTCAGAAGGAAGATGGAGATTGAAAGAGCTAGTAGTGACAGTGGATTCTTTTAGCCTGGAAGCACTACAATCTCCTGTTTCACATTGTAATGCCACTGCTTCCTATGCCTCCCTCAACAATACTTTTTTTTTTTTTGTTCACCAACATTTCTCACAGCCTGGTGTTAATGGCAGCCTGAACATGTCAGAAGTGCAGGGCAGGAGGGGGAAGATTCCATGGTAAGTCCGAGATATTTATTTTCATAGAAGCAGATATAGTAAGATATATTGAATTATACTTTATTTATTATGTGATTTCATCAAAGTTAGATACCTTTTTTTTGCTAATTCTCTTGCCTTATGTGCAATATTTTGAGATGATAGAGTACTAAATCTATAACATCTCTCTTAGCAGGTAAAAATTGAAATATGACTGCTCCCTGCCTCCTTCTCTACTCCACTTCTGAAACAGTCTGTATAGAAAGGGGAAGAGGCAAAGGTCTTTTACATCAGATGTATTTTTTCCTGCTTAGTTTCCTCTCTGCTTTCAAAAGCGTAGAGAATGGGGTGCATTAAGCACAGCATTGCCAGCCAGTCAAAGGAGGTGATTGTCCCACTCTGCTCTGCTCTGCTCTGCTCTGGTGCAGCCTCACCTCTAGTACTGTGTGCAGTTTTGGGCACCACAATATAAAAAAGACGTTAAGTTATTAGAGAGCATTCAAAAGGGAGCATGAGGATGGTGAAGAGTCTGGAGGGGAAGCCATATGAGGACCAGCTGAGGTCACTTGGTTTGTTCAGTCTGGAGGAGACCGAGGAGACCTCATTGTGGTCTTCAACATCCCCTTGAAGGGAAGCAAGGGGGAAGATATTGATCTCTACAGCCTCATAACAAGTGACAAGTCTCAAGGAAACAGCATGAAGATGAGTTGGAGGAGGTTTAGGTTGGATATCAGGAAAAGGTTTTTCAGCCAGCATGTGTTTAAGCACTGGAACAGGCTCCCCGGGGAATTGTTCACAGCAGCATTTGGACAATGCTCTCAGACACAGACACTTAATGTGATTCTTGGAGTGTTCTGTGCAGGGACAGCAGCAGGACTTAACAAACCTGATGGATCCTTTTCAAGTCAGAATATTCTATGATTTTACATAAAAATTCAGAAGCTGAATAGGAAAACATTCAGGAACAGGAAGGAAAATGTGAATTCTGATTATAATTCTAAAAGTAAAATTTTAATGATGACAGATATATCTTTGTTTTCTAATTCAATTTGTTTTCTAATTCAGTTTGCCCATCTCTTAAGAAAAGATAATTAATTTTTCAAATATTAACTCCATTTGTGATTTCTTCTCTCCTAGCTTTTCCCTCCTATGCTCTCTGTAAATGTTTTTGTCTGACCCAGTGCAAATAAATAGGTAAAAGAGGCAAGGATAGGAATACAATTTGACAACTCTTAGGTTCACATTTGGAAAAAGAACTAGCAAATTTCATTTTGCATGGTGATGAAACATGTTGTCAGCGATTAGTCATTCTCATAGATTGACAAAAAGCTGATAGGAACAGTCCATGATGAGGTGACTCCAAGTATTTCTAAGGAATACAGGAGCTTCCATTAAGGTATGGCTGTTTTAATTTTGTAGCAACAGAAATATGAACAAAAGTGAGCTAAATCCTTACCTTTGTAAATCTATGTCATTCTACTGATATGGGTGTGACATACACATGACTGCAGCAATTGTAGTGCTTCTCCACTCTGAAATGTCATGAGTCTATTGAAAATTAAGTCAATGAGGGAATAAGCCAGTACCTTATCATATTTGAGGGGGGTTTATATTCAATTGTTTACTTGGTTGTTTGGTGGGTTTTTTCCACCTGTTTCAAGACTACCATATTCTTTTAGTGATAGAGCCTTACCCAATTATTCAACAAAAAGAAAGACAGCATTAGCCACTGCAACAAAATTACAGGCTACAATGAAGAAATATTGGATTGCAGATAACATAAATTATAAGTGCTGCTAATTCTGTGTGGCATTCACTCAGTGTTATGATAAACAGTGAACAACTCTACATCTGCCAGAATTGGTGTGTTCTCAACTGCTTAAGAACTTTCGTATCCACTTCCAAATGTTTTAGATCAGTTACAGCATTTGAAATGATGCTACATAAAATCTATGCCATCAGGCTAATATACCTAGACTTTTGACAGAGGTGATAGAATAGTAGTTCAAACTGAATATTTAGACATTGTTTTTGCACAATAATTACAGCCTAGAAATTATTGCTGTGTGAATAATGGCCCCTATGGCCATGAGAGTTGTTTCTAATTCCTTCACATCATTTTTACTCTTACAGTACAGTAATTGTATAGTCTACCTCTTTAAAAAACTGCTTAAATGCAATACTGTAATATATATGTATTCTTTTTAAGTTTTTCTGTAGAAAGGTGAGGACATGGGTGGTTTTTTGTGTGTATGTGTGTGGGGGTGGTTTTTTTTTTTTGTTTGGTTGGTTGGTGGGTTTTTGGTTTTGGGTTTTTTGTTTGTTTTTTTTTTTTAATTCTCGGCCATCTATTAAAGTTATAAGAATATACTTGCTAGCATGTCAAAAGTGTGAAATATAGATTTACTTGTCATGCAGTTTGGCCTTTCAGTTAGTCATAAACCATCGGTGTGATTAAGACAGGTGTATGTGAGTAGTAAGTTAGAGAAGTCCAAAGATTTGCACATAGCCTTTTATGAGCTGATTTTAAGCAGGTGAATATCCATTTCAGCATATGAAATCACAAACTGTGAGGTATATTTCTCATGTGATCTTGTACCTTCACTCTTCTTTGCAATGTGAGCTGTCAGTGTTTCCATACGCACAGTCATCATTTGTCTAATGATAGCTCATGTAAGAATATATATATAAAAAGAAAGCAAATATGGGGTAAGATAGCTCAGACAGCATTAACATGATTTTATTTTAGATAGTGAAAAATAGTAACAAAACTAAAGACAAATTCCCTCCTTCCCACTTCTTCCCAGTATCAACTTCACCCCTGACTCATTTACCTCCTCCCTTTCCCCTGAGCAGTGTAGGGGAGGATGGGAATGGGGGTTATATAGGTCAGTTCATCATGCTTTTTTTTTTGCTGCTTCTTCCTCTTCACACTCTTTTCCCTGCTCCAGTGTGACATCCCACCCATGGGAGACAGTCCTCCATGAACTTCTGCACCATGAGTCCCTCCCACAGACTGCAGTTCTTCATGAACTACTCCAGCATGGGTTCTTTCCATGTGGTAGAGTCCTTCAGGAACAGATTGGTCCAATGTGGGTCCCCAAAGGGTTCCCAGGTCCTCTAAGGACACCTGCTCTGGTTTCTCCATAGGCTCACGGTGTCCTTTGGACACATGCACCTGCTCCAGCATGTGCGCTGCAAGTGGATATCTGCTCCATCATGGACCTCCATGGATGACAGCTGAACAGCCTGCCTCACCATAGTCTGCTCCATGGGCTGCAGGGGAATATCTGCTCCAGCTCCTGTAGCATCTCTTTCCCATCCTTCTTCCCTGATCTTGGTGTCTGCAGGACCATTTCTCTCAAGTTCTCTCATTGCTTTCTCCTTTTTTTTACCCTTTCTAAATATGTTATCACAGAGGCACTACCAATGCTATTGATGGGCTCATCTTTCGCCAGCAGTAGGTTTGTCTTGGAGCCAGATGGAACTCGTTGGGGGCACCTTCTGATGTCTTCTCACAAAAGCCACTCTTACAGCCTCTGCACTAGCAAAAACCTTGCCATGGAAATTATGTAAGTTTAGCAAAAATAATTTCCTACACCAAAGTCAAAATAATATCATAACAACAACAAAGATGGACAAGTTACACACATTTCACCCCTTGCCTGTTCATCATAAGCACAAAATAAAAAAAAAGTCCCCACAACTATTTTGCTCTCTGGAAGTGTTCAGTTCATGTTCAGCCTGTTACCTCTCCCAGTTACTGTCCTTGTCTCAAATTTTCAACTGCTCCACCTTGGTCAAGGACTGTGATGGGCTGACCTTGAATGGATACCAGGTGCCCAGGAAGCCACTTTATGACTCTCCCCCTGAGCAGGACAGGGGAAGAAAATAAAATTAAAAACTTTTGCATCAAAATAAAGTCAATTTAATGAAGAAGAGCAAAGGTCACACATGGAAGCAAAGGAAGACAAAAAAATTTATTCTCAACTTGCCAACAGCAGGTGATGTCCAGTCAATTCCTGTAGCAGATACTTCTGAATATGAACACTTCAATAATGAATACCTCCCTCCTCCTCCTTTCTCTTACCTTTTGTTGCTGAAAACAACATCATATGACATGGAATAACCTTTTGGTCAGCTTGTATCAACAATCCTGGATATGCCTCCTGCCAAGGTCTTGTTCACAGCCAGCCCACTGGCCTTTGGAGCAGGGGTGAGGAATGGTAGAAGAGATAACCTTGTTGCCATATGAGCACTGCTCAGGAACAACCGAAACAGAGGTGTGATATCAATACCATCCTGGCTACAAAGCACAGCACTGTAAGCATTACTGTGGAGAAAGTTGATTCCATCCTATGCCAGTAACACCCTATACACCAGCATTCCGACTATAATGAAGACAACTTTTTATTTAAACTGCTGTCTGGTCTTTTTATTTAGATGAGACATAATTGTGAAAGGCAGTTGAAGTAGAGCTGAAAGATGATAAGAAGGAAATCAGCTGTTCACTTACTGTTGTGGCATTTGACAAGGAGAGTGGAATCCTCCACATTTCTAGGAATCAATATACATTGTATTGTATAGGACACTTAAAAAATACACATAAAATATAAAATAAAACCACCAGAATTTTCTGTAGGTCTTGTGCCAAGAATGGCTTGATATACCTTTACCAAATTTCCAAAAGAATGAGTGGACCTCACAGAAAACACTTAATATTTTAAAATACTGTTAAAGTTATTTAAAATGTTTAATTTGTTTGAGAGGGAGTACATTTTTATGAAATCTACTTCTAACATTGAAATATTCCCCTACTCTGTTTATGTTTCTAGCACAAAACCATTTGCAATTAGAAGAAAAAGTTAATAATATACATTAATGAAATCACAGGCTTTGATTTCTTGCTCTAGCAAACAAGACTCTTCAGATTTTAGTCTGGTACATCTCAGTGGTAGTTTTAATATTACAATTATCCTCTGTAATGAGCCTTTCTGAGTAAAGGGAATCAGTGACAGGTCCTTCCTCTGATTAATGTTTGAAATACTGATTAGGTATGAGGTATTGGATTTTTAAAAGCACCTACAAGTCTTATAGAGATAAGTAGCCATTTGTATGGTAATAATCTAATCATTCATTTGTTTCATCTTCCTAATAATATTGCATGTTTTTTCCCTAATTCCTGCTCTTCGAATTTTGAGCAGTTTGTATAGAGATTCTCCAAACACATGCCACAGTTTTCTTTCAGAGTCTTTGCCATCTCCAAAGACATCAACCAGTCATAAAAGATTGCTTCACCATCTCTTTTTCTCAATATCATTATTTCCAGAAATGTATCTTGTCATACTAAGTGTCTTTCATTTCTGAAAGTTTCTCTTCTTTCACTATCTATTCAGTGTTCAGGTAATAACTGAGCCTCTTCTCCAACAAGGTGTTTGAAATGATATTCAGATCAGATCAGATCAGAGCAAGAATTGGCATTAGACTTTCATGGAATCACAGAAGTATTAATCAGTAACCTTATTTTTCCCTTTATTAATTATAAATATTGGGCTACTCATATCTCCTTCCTGTCTACCCTCAATTATGTCTCTGCACAAATTCATGACCATTTTGCAATTTATTTCTTGGTTCCTTTTGATTTATCACTATTATTCTCTTTGTAATAGTCATAGGATCCATGGCAGTATTTTAATCTGTGGATTTTAGCTGGTAACACAATGGTAACACAATAGTGCATGTAAAAGAATTTTTCATTGCTATTTTTATGAGAAACATTACTGGGTATGTGGTACAGGCCTGACTGTAGATTCATAGTCGAGTTTCCAGCAAACTATCATCTCTTATATTCTTTTAGTCTTTATGTTCTCCAAATTTTGTCTTTAAATTGAATATCTGTGCTTCAAATAAAAATGCAATATCATTCAGGACTTTTTCTCCCTAGTGTAATAAGCAATTCTTTCTAACTTGTGGGCTTGTATTTTGCTGTCTTAGCTAATGTTTTCACTTTATCTCAATTTAGAAACAAACAAACACCTCTTTGTTTTCTTAATTTATTTTCCTAAAAACCAAGATGCTAAATAAAACACATATTCTTTTACTATCTTAACAGATGAATCTTTTAGTTAAAAACATTTACATTTATGTTTTCTTTACAACCGTTTAGAATTTGAGTTTCTTTGACAGCACAATATGAAAATCATCCCTCTTGTCCTTTAAGATTAATATATTTTTTCCAAACCTTCATTCCACAATTTTGTAATTATATTCAAAATGGCACACAATTATGTTTAATTTAAAAAAGCTATAAAAAAGTAGGGAGCATTACCATATCATAGCATTCAGAAAAGCAAGCCATTAACATTCAGGTTGACTGGAAAGCTAAAGGAAATTCTTCCTTTTTCAAATTTGAAATCTTTTATCTTCTCTTTTTAAAATAACAGATCAAAATAGTCTATATCACATGATCTGAAACATATGCAATACTGATTTTGCAGCAATGAACTTTTAAATCTAATTCAAAACGTGCAGGTCATAAATTTAGGTCTAACTTGTTTTGTAGTAGCTTTATAGATATAAATATGTTTTTTAATTAACATTTTCTTAGGATGAAAAGATGTCAATAAATTTTCCTATGTGTTTGAACACTGTTAAGGAGCATTTTTACCATTAATTTTATTTTCGTATGATCTTAAAAGCAGACAAACCGTTAAAGCTTTCAACAGTAATAGTGGTCGAGTGATTAGTTCAAGAAACAGTTTAGGTGAAAAATTAGGCTTTGTATTTTGGTTTTGTTAATATCTGCTTTAGTCTTTTCCTTTCACTTCAACACAGTCAGTACTGCCTCTCAAACGCAAAAGGAAGGATATAAAAAATTTAAATAATTACAATACTTACAATTTTTCGTGACATTCAGGCATTGAACAGCTTATTGTCAAACAGCAGACAATAACATGAGAAATGCCTGAGGCAAATATTCCTTGAAGGTGGCCTAAGGCTCTGCTCTAACTGTATGCCTGAGCTGCAGAAAATACTATGTTGGTTTTTCAGCATTAATGTACTTCACATTTTCATATTGTGTAACATTTTGTGACAGAAAGAAACATGTTTTTACTGTAAAATCCCTTCCCAAATAATTTCAAATCATTGCACATTACTTTATAGCTCAAAATCATCTGTGGTGATGTATAATGCTGAAATACAACAAATTAAACTAGAATGAAACATAGAATGACAAATGCTAACTAGTTTCACATTTGCAAGACAGCCTAGGCTTCCAGTTGCTGAACTTACCATTGAGGCACATTCAGCAGACTTTGATTGTTCCTTTAGTCAAAGGCAGTTTTTTCAAAATAACTGTTTGTTTTCTTTGACCTACAGGAGGTGATTATCTAAGTGCTATTTTGCAAATTAAAAACAGTGACCTGACTTAATTCCTTCCTTTCTTGGAAGACACATTAAAACAAAGAAAGCTTAAATGGTGCTATAAAACAAGATCAACTCAAAGTTTAATTTCCCTAAAAATCATTGCAATTGTTGAGAGGCTGCCTGTCAGTCTATAAATGTTCCCTGGGAAATATGGAAAAGAATCCACTACCATGTGAATGAAAAAAAACAGCAGAAGAAGCAGGAAGTGCTTTACCACAGAGAGCAGGGGATCTGAAGGTTAGCTTAAGGTTTATGCATGATTTGAAAATAAGAATGATCCTAAACCTGTTGTCTATTTCTTCATCAATCTTACCGTCCCAGGAGATGATGCTTCCCAGGTAATTAAATTGCTGGACTGATTTGAGCTCTGATTCACCAATGGTGATATGGGGATGA
>JAWWLV010000001.1:71356669-71366834 GCA_035041135.1 Platyrinchus mystaceus
TTCACACCACTGGATATTGGAAAGGACTCAGAAAGTGCATTGCCATATCTGACTTGGCCACGCTGGTCCTCATGAAGAGGAACTTGGGTGGACATCCTAAACGTTCCAAAATCTGCCACAGACCTTTTCTGCTCACAGTATCAAAAGCCTTGGTGAGTTCATCAAAGGTTACATAGACTCCTTTGTTCTGTTCCCTACACTTCTCTTGCAGTTGTTTGAGAACAAAAACCACTTGTTACTAACAGTTAATAGTAGTATCTCACAGTTAGTAATAGTATCTCACTGTTAATAATAGTATCTCACTACTGTGAGAGGATTAAGAGGGAAAGGCACTGTCTTCATCACTGTCAAGTTTACTTTTGAACCAAAGGAGGGGTTTGTTCTTTGTACAATCAAAGAGTTTTATCAAATCCAAGATTAGTTATTTCTGATTAAACAGCAAATTTCTTTCCAAGGTAATGAAAACATTTTTTTTGGTTCAATTTCTATAAGGAGAAATGTAGAAATTATTTAGTAGAACCCAACAGACTGGCTCAGAAACAGGTGACTAATGTAACTTAATGAAGCACACGATAAAACAAGATATGGCACAAAGTAGCCACAGCAATGTGAGAAATTATGCCTCTGCAGATCCAAGCTTGTTCCATATTTCTAAATAGTAAAAGGACAGATAGACTAGGTTGGTCAAAATACTAGTTTATCCAGGATATTTTAACACTTTATGCCTTTTCAGAGGAAAATATATATCATTATTTAATCCCAAAGGAAAATTGTTTCCTCTTTTTCCATCTCATGCCGTAATTCTGGAAAATTACCTATTCATAGTCCTTCAAGAGGAAAACAAGTGGCTGAGCCCAGAGCCCCTTGCTGCTCTAGGGCAGGGCGTTTCTGTCTCAAGCATACAACCTTTATCTCTTGCTAAACAAGTGAAATAACAAGACTGGCTGTATTAATGTGGACAAGTTCCAGCTATAAATTATCCGGTATTAAAGAATAAATTTATTTTTGAAATTTCCATGTTTGGTCACTTGACTTTAGTCCACTTCTGTTTCCCTACCATCAGTTACTCTTGGGCTGTTGATTCAACAGTTTGATCTAGTAGCATGATCTCTGTGTGCCTACAGAAGTTTACATAGCTGGTGGAACTTTCCAGTTCCCCAGAGTACTGTCAGTAATATTGCAACATTTTCAGCAGATTTTATCGGTATTCTTAGAACAAAACATCTGACTTGGCAATATATCTCTTCCCTGCACATGGATGTTGATATTGACTATGCCACCATCTGAAGCTACTTTGAATAGTCTAGTTTTCCCTCTTCTAAACAATTTCCCTTTTGAAAAAGAAAAGAACAAGAACAAGAAACAAGTAAGATGATAACACTTTTTCTGTGCTTCACGGCTTTGAAACTGACACACTAGAAGGGTTTTTAAAATTCACAGTAATTAGAACTTTTCATTCGAAGTACAGGCCAGTGAGAGCTGAATCAAAACCCAGTTTAACATCTGGAAGAAAAAAACAAATAAAAAACAAAACACAGAAAAAGAAGCATCAGTCACCAATTGCAAATAACACTTCAAAACAATAAAATATTCAGTTACAAGAAATTTCCAATCTCTCAGCTGAGAGGAAGGAGCTTGCATGGACTGCTCTATTAAGGAAACAAGAGAAAGTGTTCCAGTTCAGAAGGGAAAATTCTTGTCACATGCGAATAGATTCCTTGTAAATAGGGGAAATTAATCACAAACAAAATTTTGCAGGAGGGGCTAGTTATCAAAAAAGAACAACCTGATTTTTTGCTTGTATTAACTATTATTCCTTGACAATTTAACTGAAATTAAACACTAATTCTGTGGAAGTGTTTATCTTTCTTGATTATTATAGATGGAATTTAAAGTTTTAGATTAGGTGTGTCACAGAAATGAAGGTAGAGTGAGTCATCTCATATGTATGAAAAGTAGCACCTAATTCAAATCTGTAAAAATAAGTATATATTTATATCTATGTTTTTATTTGTCTGTAAATGTGTGTGTATATATATAAAATGTTAGAAGCAGTAGTTGAACGATTCATAAACTAGAAAAGAAAATGCTAAAAGTATAGTCAAAGTTCAATAAACTTTGGACAGTATGAACTAGGACAGGAAAAAAACAAATAAACAAACAAAAAGTAACATTACAAAAATTAAAGAGCTGGAATAAACGAAAATAAAATCCACCAGACTAATATTCTCAAATCTGCTAATGGAAATATTGATGGACATAAAAGAAATGGTAACAGGTAAAAAATTCTTTTAAATCTACTAAGTGAAAATGTAAATCAATGAATCCTGAAGAAGTGATAATATTTTTTACACTTATATTTACATTTCAAAGAAAATAATAAGGTTGTTTTTTAAGACATGAATGAATGAATTTACTGATCTTTTATTTTTGAGGACAGAGTTCCAGCAGCAGCTATTGCACTTTTAGGAGTTATAAGCATTTTGGATGTCTTACTAAGATTTTAAAAATTAGACCTTTGATTCATTGTGGCAAGCATGTTTTGCCCATTTCAGTTCTGTTAAGTTCCCACGTAACCAAAAAGAATATCAAAATGATCGTATCTGCTTACGTGACAAGATCTGTTAACCTTGTTTTGCTGAGCCTGAGGGATAACTGGATGTCTATCTCATTTTCTCAGAAGTGAGATTTGGCTGTAGTTCAGTCTAGCCATAAATATAATGTCACCTACCTTAAGGTTATTTCTATTTATGCTTTTACTTACAGCCTTTAGGCTTATTCTGGCAGCAAGAGATCTTTGACTAACCCCATTTTACGAGGGAACCTTCTCTGGGCATAAACCCAAAATATACACCATTACAGTAGCTCTATAGGGAATACTTAGGAACTTAATGAATCAGCTGTATGACTTCTTTGCACTGAACCATTACAAATTTGCTGTAGACTATCAGTGAATGTGATCCAAGAATTAATGTTATTGACTTAGAATGATTACTGCAGAGTTGAGCTTTAATCCAGAATTAAAGAAAGCAGGTTTTTAACTAGAATTAGATCCAAATAAGCAAATTAAAAATGAGATCTACAGGCATTCATTCAAACTGTAAGACAAAATTATGTGGAACTTGTATGAAACTTCTGTGATTACAGGCATAAAAATAACCTTTTTTTAGGGGTTCATGCTGCTACCTTTGTATTAGAAATGGAATTTGTAAATTTTTTGAGTGTCATTACCTCCTCAGTGCATCACAAGTATGAGACTTTTTGCCATTCTGTAACGTTATTAAAGTTGTTGAACATTTAAATATTTAAGTTATAAAACTTTTAACTAGCATATTTGTTGAATTTAACCTTGAAAGCAAAGAACTTTGTTGTAGTTTACTCCAGCATAAATATTTTTTCTACTCTAATGACTATTACTTCCTCGGATTTCTTATTTTAGCAACAAAAAAGGATTAAAAAACAGGTGAATTCCTTTACTTACCGAGCTGAATTTTCCTTAACATTTGTACTCAAAGACAATATTTCTGAAAGTGTACTGTGTTAGCTGTTTTATTTGTTTTCCTGACAGCTTGGCAACACGGCCTCCTAATGTAGCATCAATACAGAATGTAAGCTTTTTCTACAGACGGTCATTCTTATTTGGAAGACATCATATTATGAGAAATGGCCCCTACAAAATTAGAGATGGACATTTCTAAAAGAAAACATAATGTTCAAGTGTTGTTGAAAGAGATGGGGAGAGCTACCATTATTTTTTTTTCCAATGTAACACCTTTTGTTTGAATACATTTTGTGAGGTTTGTACTCTTTTGTGAAAATCTGGCACTTTAATTAAAAAAAAAATTCATTTGTTTTCATCTTCTAATTTTTTAAATTCTTTAATAAAAGAATACATTCACTAAAAAGAAAACACTTTAATATGCAGAAATCATACTAGCTTTGACTTTAAAACATTAGGGAAAGTAATTGTTTTCTGAAGTAAACTTTTTAGCTTTCTGATTATTCTTTTCTACGCACTATAGTATATTGCAAAATACCTTCGTTCAAAAGTAAAATAGTTCATCCTTTGTAGTTCTTAGCCTTTGTAGGGGTCAAATCCCTTTTTGTATTCGAGTTAAAGCCAGATTTACTGGCAAAATACTTCACAGTATTTTGGACAAAAAGGAGTGAGACTTATGCAAGAATTTATACTAATAGCTCTGTTGAAATAATGAATATTTAACTGAAAACTAGGGGAAGTTAGGGGAGGGAGTAGGAGGGCAAGGGGAGGGGAGGGGAGGAAATACTGTATCATAGAATCACAAAATCTGAATGATTGGTTTGGGTTGGAAGGGACTTTTAAAGGCCATCTAGTCTAACTCCCTTGCAATAAGCAGGAACATCCTCAACTAAATCAGATTTGCTTAGAGCCCCATCCAACTTGACCCGGAATGTTTCCAAGGATGGGGCATTCACCGCTTCTCTGGACAACCTGTTTCAGTGTTTCACCACTCTCATCATAAAATATTTCTTCCTTATATTTAGACCATATCTACTCTATTTCAGTTTAAAACAATTACCCCTTTTCCTATGGAAACAGGCCCTGTTAAGAAGTCTGTCTCCATCTTTCTTATATGCCCCTTTAATACTGAAAGGCTGCAATGAGGTCTCACACTACTGATTTAAGAGTCAGACAGAAACTGAGGTGGACTTTTTAGACCTGCCATAGGGTGTCATCTATATTTGTGGTAGAGTCATTTTGTGGAAGATTGCTTTCCAGACAGATGCAAAAGAAACCTCTATGTTCCAATTGCAATGATTTAATCTCTGCAAGCTTCTGATATTATTTTGGGATAACCTGAAGTTCTTTCACTAAAAATTTGCCAATGTGACCTGCTCTTAATAGTATCTGCCAAATTGTGGCACTGTTCTGACTTGGCCAAGAGTTTTGGTGATCCAGAGAGAGCTTGCTGGAGTTTGTCACAGGGCCAAACCATTTGTTGCACATGGTTCAAATCAAATCAGGCATTAAAGTAGCTTATTGATTTATTAATAACACTCAACTATCAAACAGTAAACCACACATTCAAGATCAATGTCAGCCATAAACTAGGTACCAGGCACTTAAAAAATGTCAGTATACTCCTATATATTTCTAAGCATTTTTTTATAACTAATAGCAAAGTATTCTAATTCCCACATATATCTATAGTTTCATGTACACACACACGCTCCACAGGGCATATGGATGCACATCCCTCTTCCTGTGAATGGGGGTTCCCCTACTTACTTTTTTGGGGTAGAGATAGTGGTGCTTTTGCTCTACATTCATTCAGCTGCCTACAATCTACTAATGCACACGCCTGCAAGACAGACTACAAGCCTAATGGGAAAACAAAACAAAACAGCCAAAAAAACAAACAAAAAGCACTCCTCAAAACCCCCACCGCAAAATAATAAAAAAAAATCCTCACAGTATAAATAATGAGAATCTAACCCATGTGCTGTGGGATTTGACATCCCAGAAGAGGTGAGGCTGCTGCATCTCCATGCCCCCAGATTCATCCAGTAGCAAGGTTTAAGATGTAGACCCTGTAGGCACAGGCACACAGAGAATGTATATACACCATAAATATAGATATATACATGGCCAGCCACACAGATCACAGACAGACACTCAGAGCACTCACAAGAACAAACAGCATCAACTGGCTCACCCTACTCCCTTCTGCCTTAGATGGACAGATGTGCATTGGTAAGAATATATGTTTATGCACACACATGCATCCAGAACTCTCTGGTACTTCCCTGGTCCCCTGAAGCAAACAGCCCATAGTCCTACTTTTAGACACTTTGGGCTCTCAGAGCACAACATCTACACATAGGGCAGTTTGGATTGTTTTTTGCTTATGATAAAAGACACTCCCTCACCCACACCGTCTCCTGGTGCTGGCCCCATGAATGCATGGGCCTCTTACTTCATGTCCAACTCTAGTGGCTGGCACTTGATTTCACTTTGGTCACTGCAGTCTCTATCACCCAGGCATAAGGTCCCATTAGCCCACAGTTCCAGCCCAGCTGCTGGCACCCAGATCTACACTCCTTTTGGTTGCTTGCAGGACAGACATGTGAGCTCTCCAACCCGTGGTCTGACTCCAGTTGCTTGCACTCAGATCCCCATACATTTGTACACACACAGTGTGTGTGTGTCCCTTACACAGGAAAAGAGTTAGGAATTTAATCCCTTACACAGGAAGAGGGAGTCTCTCACACAGGAAAAGAGTTAGGAATTTAGCAAGAAGATAGGATGGACTGTGCTGATCAGTCACAGAATGTGGCCGAACAAGTGCACAGATCAGCATTTATTTACATATGGCTAGACCTTTTAATATCCTTTGTTCTCCCATAGTTGTTTCTCCCTAAATCAGCTAAATTTACCCCTTTCCCTGCCTTTGTATCTTCCTTTGATGATGTCCTTTCCTCTGAGTTCTTAATTTGTCTTCCTGCCTGTCAGTGTACACTTGTGCTTCTCAGGTCCTGTGGAGATGGAACTTTATGAGCTGACTGTTGATGGATATAGGAACAACCAGGAAGACTACTTGGGTTCCTCCATCTGCCATTGTCTCTCTGTGCTCCTTTGTAGTTGTGGAGATGAAGTTTTATCACACAGCCTACAAAGGGTTAGATCAAGGCATTGACAGGCAGGGTTCTCACACAATGATGGCTGTGTGAGAACAATGTTTCTCATTTGGTATCATATTCAGTGGGGCTCAATTCAGCTGTGTGAAGGCTGTCATCTGGTCCCGTTCAAGTTGTTCTCTGATCCTGCCTGACATCCAGCTGACACTCCAAAAGTATGCAAATCCTCCCTGCATCTTGTGTTGTGCCTGCCAACACCATACAGATATCTTGGACACCTTAACCCACGGCAGTATATTTAAGTTGCTGAGTCATACACCTTGTGCTTGTCACCATAATTATTCCATAGGCTCCTTTGCTGTATTGTATTTTGACTAAAATGTGGAAAAGATTCCAGGGTCCATGTGACTAACATGTAGCCCCTGACATTTAGACAGCTTAATCTGAAACTGAATCCCTGCCTAGGTTTCACTAGTCTTTAACTGCTCTGTAGTCAAAAAAAGGCGGTGGGAGAATGGGAATGCTGCTTTTGTTCACAGGAGCAAAATAACTCGATAACAATATACCATGCTTGTTCTAGCAGAGAGGATAGAGAGCTGAAAGTCTGATAAAGTCTCATGGGACAAAGGGGATATATACACTTTGGACTAGTTTGTGCTGTTCTAAAGCTTGTACTGTATCTCAGAGGGGTGCAAAGTAGAAATTAAATGCTTTCACTGATTTTCAGTGTAAAAAAAGATAGTCTCTCTTCCTTCATTTTACTGACACTGGAAATATATAAATGAATTATCAGCATAACTATTCTGTTTAGTTTAAAATCTGCACATGTTAACTTTCAAACAAGCTGTAACGTGGTTCATGCTGCATGGTGCACTGTTTCTCTCTGTTTAGTTGAAGCAATTAATCTTATGATAGAAAAGACAGATTCAGCAAATGAGGTTTTAACAAATCTGGCTTTTGCAGATCTGAGACCCTGAAGCACTTGCTCCTGCAGCTTGTCCCAGCGTGAAAGGCTGATTAAGCACTACACTGCAGTGCTCAGATTACAGAATCACCCTGTCCTCTCTTCAGATCTTTAGGAAGCTTTATGCCTCCAGCGTTTCCCCCTATGGGGACTTCAGGACAAAGGTCCTTTAGGACCCAAGGGCCCTTCACTCCTTGGGGACTGAATATTCCTCAGGGGACACTAATGGATAATTCTGAGGATGAAGACAGTTTCAACTGCAACTGGTTTATGAATGAGGATTATGAGGAAAAAAAAGAATCTGTGCATTTCTATTCTACTCTCACATAAATAATCAACCGGAGGTACAGTATCTAATGAATCAAAATATTTTTTAAAGATTTATTTTTCTATTATTATTTCCTCAGCTTGCTAAACCTGCAATCTCAACAGATTTTTAAGGGATAAACAACACTATGCTGGAGCAGCAGATTTATGAATACACAGGAGAAACAGGTGCAAGGGACGTAGGAGGAAAGAAAGATGCTGAGACAATATTACGTGAAACAATAGCACTGTATTTCATGATGCATTTTAGCTTAAGTCCTTGCTGAAGGATAAATCAGATTTTTGTTTTACCTTTATGGATCTTCAAGAAAACTTTCAAGTAAAGTCCATCACACTGTTTCTTATGAAATTAAACACGATACTGACAACATAAATAACATTTTGGATATTGTGGAGAAGTTCAAAAGATGTGGAGAGCAAAAGCCCTGTGATTTCTCACGCAGAATTCTTCTCTTTGTTATTATTATGGGGTTTTTAATTCAGAAATTGTATAAGCATATTTAGCAATCCAATCATTGGAATAGTATCTAAGTAATCTCGTCACTGTCTGTTGGAAAGGGAAGCTGAAGTCTACAGTAGAATCATTGTGCTTGATGAAAAGTATGATCTTTACAAGAGTGATGCAGATTCTATCCTCTCTTTTCAAGCCTGTCTCTGCTGGAAGTAGCAAGCTCAGATCTACTTCACACTAGCTGTAACAAAAATAAACCCCACCAAATTCACCCTCAAATAAGACAAGAATTATAATTTTTTCATACGGTAAGAGAACTAGAGCTTAGAACTGATTTAACTCCATGTCTGAGTCTGTAAATCCATGGTGGTGGATTAAATATTCTATGAAGAGTTTTCCTTTGTAGGTAAAGCTAAAATATTAACTTGTATTATGAATTGAACAGCTACTCAGCTCTCTTTTTTTCTAGACTGACTCTGAGAAGGTCATCTACAGTGAATCTATTACATGAATTTCCTTTCAGATGATTCATAGATTCATAGAACCATGGCTTATTCTGACTTGGAAGGGACCTCCCAGGACCCCCCTTAGCCCTCCACAGGACCATCCCCAAGAGTTACACCACATCACACCACCTTTTCCTTATACCTAACCTAAACCTCCCCGACTCAGTTTCGTGCCATTTTCTTGAGTCCTGTCCCTGGTCACAAGAGTAAAGAGATCAGTACTTGGCTCTTCGTTTCCCCTTTGGAGGATGTTGAAGACCACAGTAAGGTCTCCTCTCAGTCTCCTCTACTCCAGGCTGAACAAGCCAAGTGACCTCACCTGCTCCTATTACGGCTTCCCTTCCAGACCCCTCATCATCCTTGTGGCCCTCCTTTGGATGCTAAAGTCTTTTTTGTTTTATGGTGCCCAAAACTGCACACAGTACTCAAGGTGAGGCCACACCACAGCAGAGCAGATTGACACAGTTCATTATGTTTGACCTCTGCCATTTCATATGTTTCCATATCTCTGATACTTCATGTGTATACTTATGCAGGATCTGCCTCTGTATTAATTAGTTGAAAGTATTAGTGTATTTTCACATTGAGATTGTCAGTGCAACTGTTTATGTGGTTAAAATATTAGAATAGTTACTCAGGTAAAAAGGTCATGTGTCATTTAACACTCTCAAAACCAAATTCTGGTCTTGGCCCAAAAACTTGGCATAATCCATCACCTATTTCCAACTGGCAAATATCAGCCCTAACTGGATGGGCTTGACTAATTTAAAATCTGAAGTATAGGTAATTTCACATTAGTTGGACCATGAACAAAACTAAATAATTTTCCTGAAAGCATAGAGAAAGCCAATGTTCTGACTAAAATGACTAGGATCTCTACACCGCAAAGCAGATTATTCAATATTTTTGGGGTAAAATTCTGCCTCAAGTTAATTAACCTTAACTCTATGTCTGCACAATGAAAATAAACCCATCTTCAGAGTGGGCTTTCTTCTGTACATCTGTGTTTCTCATTATGGTTGCAATAGCAATTCTAAAAGTACTTAAAACTTTTATTACAAACTTTGTTATTTTGGGACCTACACAAGCAACAGATTTATGATAGGACATAGGACAGCTTTTCAAAACAAGTCTGGTTTTATTACTCAACTGGAACATTAAGTTTGATGGGTTGGAATTGAAAAACAAAAGATTTGATGTCCACATTGGCAATATTGTCTTCTGATGAGTATGAGGCTTCATCTCTGTCTTATTTCTGAGCAGCCGAGTTTTTATCATTAAGATCCTATTGAGACAATT
>JAWWLV010000001.1:71369004-71389283 GCA_035041135.1 Platyrinchus mystaceus
TTGGTGTATCAGCTCCTCCACTCAGTTTGGTCTGCAAGCTTTCTACCTCATCATCCAGATCACTAATAAACAGATTAAACAGGACTGGACTCAGTATTAGTGATTAACTCTGGGGTTAACCACTAGCACTGGCCTCCAAATAGATTTTGTGCTGCTGCTGCTGACCCATGCAGAACCATTCAGACAGTTTTCAATTCACCTCACACTTCTCACTGTTTACTGTCCACTTTGATATTCCAACAGAGTAGCTGCTGAGGTCTTAAATACATCACTGCTAATATTAGCTTACTTACAGGCATTTCTAGTTCATAACTTCCTGAATCAGACTAATGCTGTAGTCCTGATGCATGTTTTCCTGATTTTTTATATATTGATTCTAATATATTATTTTCTACTCACATTCATGCAAAAGAAGATTTGAAAGCTTACTTCTCCATACCTGCTAAGAAAGTAATCAACTTCATCTCAGTGCTCAAATGATAACATTTTGGTCTACACATGACACCTGGAATCCATATAGAAGGAGAAGCTGTAAAGCAGTTCTGCGGTCACACGTAGAGTTCATATATTCCAAGTGTTTTCAGGCTAGGGAATGTTGACATTCAAGTGAATGCTTTGTTCTGGGCAGGAAAATCTTGCATGAAAACTTGTCCCCAAAGACTGGGAGTGAATGAGAAAGATTACTCCCATGTCTTCTCTTTGGTTTCTTTATTTTAAACTAAGATAGATAAAATATAGGGAATAGTTTTATTATAGACCAAACATACTTTTACCAAATTACTGAAGTCATGCTAAACAAGTGCTCGGCAATACTTCCATCTTTGCTATTGTAACATGTAAGCACTTACACTTAAAGCCATTTTTGTTTTAGGTTTAACAGTTTCATCTATGAGTCCACTGAGGTTATGGCTCTTCTGTGAAATAAAAAACAGGACCAATCCTCCTGTGGGAGCGATAACATGTCATATCCCAGCAAATAGGTCGTAGTTCTGGAGAATTCTCAACTCTAAGGGATTCCAGCTCTTACATCCCCAAAAGTTACTCTGTCTCATGCCCTAGGACTACTCAGCACACATCCAGGCAAGGATGCAGGATTATCTTTCATGGCTCATTTGCATTACCATGTGGGTATAAATACAGCCAAGCAAGAAAAAAAATCCTAAAATGAGTATTTATGCTACGATGGCATAAATAAGATCAAAACCATGTGCATGTTCACAGACACACAGGAAAACATAAAAAGTGTAAGTGAAAACAGAAATTAATTCAAAGTTACCAAAAAAATGAAAAAATAGTTTTGCATTCCAAACAGTGACCTGCTTTCACAGTCTTCAGTACAAAATCAGGAATGAACATCAAAGTATAGATTTACAACTGAGGAATGTGATGCTTGCTTTACATAATCAAAACCACATTTCTATGACATCCACAGTATTGTCTTTATTCTTCCCAAATTACAGAGAATATGATTCCTGGCTTTGTAGGTGCTGTGTTTGCTTGGACAGGTTTTCAAACACGACTCTTCATTTGTCATAGTAGGAAATTTAACTGTTTACGTTTAAGAGAACTATTTTAATTTCTGCACTTTCCTAAAGGATCTAAATTTTGGTATTATATACACTGTATCTGAGTCCTGGAAAATGAGAAAGTCTGTAAATAATTTGAACAAGCCTTAACCACATGCAAATCATGGAGACAGACAGAGCATACATTACAGAAAGACATGAAAGTAACACTCCTTATATTTCCCCCTCTCATAAAAAAATGCAAGTGCACAGGGCAATCAGTGTATATGTAAATTCTGTTACTAAAATATTCAGTTTAATCAGTAAAATAGGCACAAACTCAAAAGTTGGAGTGTGCAGCTGAATCTGTGATAAATATCAAGACATGAACCATGAGTCATAAAGGAAGAAAATGCAGGGTATCAAAATATTTCTGACTAGTATGTATTAGCTTCAGCCAATTATGTAAATAGCAATATGACCTGAAAAGTGAATAGTCATTTGAATGAGTTGGAGTTGACAAGGAAAATACAGTTTGATCACATTTGAAACTTAATTTCTAGGCTAGTTATGAGGTGCTGTCCTTCAGAATGACATTGACTAAAGCCTGTATTTTGAGATTCTTCCCCAGCGAGGAAATTAGGCTCAGGACTCAGACTCTTGCTATAAGTTCAGAGATCTCCACTAACTGGTTATTGAAGTTTTTGTGTCTTATTTTCTATTCCCTCCACTTGTCCCTCTACACAACCATCCCCCCACTCCAACCCCCATCACCTCAGCTGTTTTTTTTTTTTAACCGGTAACATAAATCAATTTTTTTAACCCTTTATTTTCATAGAAGCACTCAAAGAAACTTGTCTTATTTTAATTTATAGAATAGGTTATGGTTGGAAGGTGCTGTAAAGATCTGCCTCAAGTCCCTCATCATGAAGAATTTCTTCCTTATGGCTAAATCTGCCCTCTTTCAGTTTGTAAATGCTCTCACTTGTCCTATTACTACATGCCCTTGTAAAAAGTCCCACTCCAGCCTTCTTGTAGGTCCACTTTAGGTCCCATATAGAGCTTATTCACAGAATATAACACAGAATATTTTTTTTTCCCAGCATAGATATATATTCTGCTTGGTTTGTTAGATGTTGCACAAGTTCATTATTCTGCTAATTCAATTCAGTCTTAAAAATAAAACAGTTCAAACTGTCTAGCATTTCAGTCTGATAAAAAAGCACATGCCTCCTCCTGGAAACTAAGCCTTTGAAGGGCATGAGATCATTTTCTTGGGATATTTCAAAAAGTTGAGACATTAAAAGATGGTAGATCAGTTCTAACTAACTTGGTTCCTTGGGCAT
Source organism: Platyrinchus mystaceus (assembly GCA_035041135.1). Taxonomy (NCBI): domain Eukaryota; kingdom Metazoa; phylum Chordata; class Aves; order Passeriformes; family Tyrannidae; genus Platyrinchus; species Platyrinchus mystaceus. Next base: position 71,371,856 of record JAWWLV010000001.1, read on the forward strand.
ATGTTTATCAAAACTGTTATTAGACATGATCTATTATCATAAAATACAAGGAAGTCTGGCTATTCAGCTCACCAGGAAAAGGAAAGTACCTTTAGAAAGTAATTTCCAAATATATTTCTCTTCCTAAGGAAGCAAATCTTTATATCTACTGATTTTGAAATAAAAAATAAAAAAAGAAAGCAAAACCAACCAACCAACCAAATGAGCAAAATAAAATAGCCCACATAATCTGTTTAATTTTAGTTTGTCTAAATCTCTATCAAATAGAAACCTTAGATTCTATACTGTGAGGAAAAAAAATATTTTTATGTATTATTGGAAACACATACAGGCAAATAAAGTATCTTCAGAAACTTAAGGGTCAGATTAATGTTTGTTTGTAAGAAAGAGTAAATAAAAACTTTGACCAGCATTATTAAAGAGCGATAATCAATAAAAAAAATCAAGTATATATCTAAAACTAATTTCTAGGAATGCATAAGTGTCATGGGTTTTGCTCCTCTAGACCTTTAATGTTTGAATTAACCTCATGTTAACAAAATTATATCAGTATTTACTTTGTTAAATAAGACATCACGGAGAGTACTTTGAATTCAATAAGGTGTATCATAGAGCAACCTTCACTTCTATTACAAGAACCCAGAATTGCAATACCATAGCAATGAAGGATGTCATTAAAGAATTTAATTTCACAAAAAATTTATTAAAGCAAATTTATTTTTATTTATTCCAATTATAATAAGATATTCTAGCCTTGAAAAATCAATATTCTTACTTTTTAGAAACATAATATTTCTAATATTCAAAACCAACTAACATCAATAAAGTTATACTAATACAAAGCAACTCTAAATTTAAGTCTTGATGCGATTTGTCTGTCAAAGGTGCTTACAGAATGGATATATGTAATTAAATTACTTGATTTATAATCCTTTTTCAGTATCTCACTTTATCTTTTTTCATGGAAACAAAAAATTACACAAAAAATTGTTAAGGTTATTACCAAAATATATCTATCCTTAGTAATTTCCAAAATGTTTATTTTAGGGTTGTAGGAGTAAACTACACCTATTAGGAAAGAGGGAAGGGGAGAAACAACAGAAAAGCCTTTGAGAGATTTAAAATCTTAAGCAAATAATAAATATGAGCATAAACCTGAAGAATAAGAATTAGTCAATATATCTGGCATCTGATAGAATACTTGAGCAGTCAGGGCAAGGTAAGCCCTGATAATTGCACAGAAAGGAGGAAAATTTTTGATTCTTATTTACTTATTCTAACTGATAATATTCCCTCCAGTGAGATGCTTTTAGAAGAAAATATTACATCTAGGTAGATGGTGATGCACATCAAATCAGTTTTTTAAAGGTTGCTACACCTCTAGTGCCATACTGATGTTTAATAAAGTTTCATTTTAGACATACCAGGTGAAGTTGATGCACAAATGTAATAATTTACTCATTTACAATCTGATTAAACATCCTTTTTCTTTGGAGATAGATAAGTATTTCCTGAGAAGGATTAATCTTATTCTCATATAAGCACCTATAAAAAATCAAATTAAACTCATTGTGATCTCAAGTGCCTACTTATACAGGTTTAGACTGAGGAGCTCATCATTTCTGATCCTATTATTACAATCCAAAGCATCCACCTCCCCTGAGAAAATAGTGAAAGTGTTACAACCGCTTCTGAAAAAAGACTATGGAGTCATAGTCTGATTCATACTGAGCTAATAAATTGCTGGATTTTACAAATGCAATGGCCTGCTTGTAATAGCAAACAAAAAGGCTGAAAGAATGTGTAATACTGCAAAGCATAATAGGACAGATATAAACCAGCTGGTGAAACAAACCAATTAAGCACTGCAGAACAGTCATAAGTACTTTTCCATATATCAGTGATCACAAACAGCTGTGTAGATGACACAACACTGATGTCAAATGAAATTGCCAATCACATAGAGTTGTCCTTTTCCCAGTCTACTTTCCTCTCCATTGAACATAAATTTCAGATTAGAAGATAATTCCTTTGCTAGCAAAAGAGATAGAAATTCTGGAAATACTTTGCTTGAGAATGTGCAAGGTAACAATTATAAGTTGCTGCTGAAATGAATGAACTTACAACAATAGTACTGTATTTCAGTGAACAACTTTAATCCTAAGAAAGAAGGGATTTGAATTTATTTCAACAGTGCATTTTCAGTAAAGTTTGCGGGTTGGTTTTAAGCTTTGGAATTTTATCACACATATAGACACAGATATATATATATGTACACCAATATGTGTATAGACTGAAAAAAACCCCAAAAACAAAAAACCAAACAACTTTTGAGGTGTGAAACTGTGACATACTGTGGCTCATACATTTGATGGAGTGCTTTTTGAGGGCAGACATAAGATAGCCATATGTATCAATCTCTCCAGCAACTACTTAAGAGTAATTGCTGCAGTACTTAGCTGATCCTAGCAAATACTTCCTTTTTGTGGATTCTAAACACTACGCATACAAAAATTAGCAGCACTTCTAGTTATCTCTGAGTGAAGGCAAAGCAGGCTTTTATTGCCTGTGGGGGATTACACAGACTTTGCAGTGTGCATTCCCATACAGCAAGGCTGGGCAAGGGGCTGAGCTGAGCAACATCCTTTTATGTCCAAAACCTGGGGAAACTGTGTCACTGAACAGACTAGATAATTGTCATGCATCTTATTCCCAAAGAAGTTATCAGTGGCTAAAATCTGCATTATTAAGCATTTACACTTAAATGTCTAGTCAATTTAGACCAGATAAGAGAATCCATAGCACAGCAAATAATTAAACTAAGATTATCTATTCAGCAATTTATAGACTAAGCCACTAGAATACTCTGCCTTTTGCTGACTTAAAATGAATGAAGGACTTTTCTTTTGCTACTACTGGTCGCTCTTAAAGACAAGAAACACAAGAAATACATGAAATTGTAATGGTTGCTTAGTTTTAGAATAGAGTTTTCTTGCTACGCACAAATGCCTTTCATTTCTTCTTGATAAATTTGATCAAAATGCATGCAATTACTTTTTATCCCTAAAGGCAAAACAGCAATAAGATGTGTAATATATTTTCATCTCTTATGTCATATTAGAAAATTAACAGAAAGAAAATGTGAAAGGCTAGTCATTCCAGGCATACACAGCCCATTAATTAAGAGTAAGTCTGCAGTAGTTGCTTATGTTATTTATGAAAGCCTTATGAGCTTGTATGGTGCTGTGCTTTTCTGGATGTCATTTTCATTCATTATACCCCAGTGTTCCAGAGTAGTCTAAATTAACCAAGAGTTATTTAAAGGCAAGAACAGGAATACCACTCTGATTAACCATCATTGCTTTCAAGTATGTATACCTCTTTGAGGTACAAACTCTGTGATATCATGGTAACTTACCTTTTCACACACTTTGTTGTTTGCTTGCTTCCCTAAACATAATAGGAAATAAATATGCAAGAAGAAAAATAGTTAGTAACATTCCCAACTTAACACAACTGCAACATGACTTTATACCACTGACGTCACCAATTAGATGAGTATCATTTTCTAGTCTGACATCAAATTCAAAAGGAAAAAAAACGTTGCATATGACCGAAAAGCATAGTAAAAGCTCATCAAAATATCTATGTGGAAAACAGGAAGGCTTAGTGAAGATTCATAAAGTTTCAAAACTACTACATTATCTCAAACAGCAATTAAAAGTTATTCAAAAGAAAATTAGAACAAGTTAAATTTCACCACATCTTTCAGTTTTCTGAAACTGAGAATGTTATAAAATCTAGATAAAATTGTGAAAGTTGGTGGATGTATAAGAGAATTGAATAGAGCAGTAAAATAAACTTAAAATTTTCATAACAATTACAAATATCACATAAAAATCACATAAAACTGCATCTATCCAATATTTAAAGAAGGATCTATTTCTCAGTAATCACAAGAAAATACTGTTTAACATGGTATAAAACTGTCTATTTATAGAAAAGTCATATAGAAAAAAATCTTTTTTTTTTTTTTCTTCTGAGGCACATTTTATTGTCATGAATGTCATAATTCTTACTTGGGCTTTTGTTGTTATTGGGCTTAATGACATACAAAAATGAAGAACTGGTTTGTTTAGTGACAGTGCAATTTTTCCAGATGAAAGAATAGATTTCTTCCCAGTAAGGCATCTCAGATGCAATATCATTTCACTTCTCATTTTCCCAGATCATGTCCATAAGCCAGAGACACAGGAAAAGTATTTTTATTGGGTTCTAGTCATTCAAAAGTACATCAGACCTTTTTAATTGAAATCACCTGCTTTAGTAAGATAACAGCTTTCTGTTTTTTCTCCTCCATCAATAAAAGAAACAGTGAAAACACAGGTTTCTCTTAAGAAAACTGCCTGGAAAATTTCTCACTATGTTCTATTGAAACAAGTACTTTTCTGATTAGCATTAATAAGAAAAGGTATTGTTTTTTAAGGCAATTTTAAAGACAGAAAACAGAATATGCAAAATGAGAATTCTTCGTTATTGGTCCATTCTTTTTTATTCTCTCTCTTAATGATTGGCCTTGTTTTCTATTCTTGTGTTGGTAAATACAAGTAAACCTTAGAACAAAGTTCTAAAGAAATGGATAGGGACTTTGACTAAAGAGCTATAGCCAGGTGACACTGGTAAGCAAAACCATACATGACAGCTCCAGAAATTTTGTGTGGCAGAATTTGCTACTTAGTTTAGTTTTATCTAAGGTCTCCCTGAAGACAGTAGGGTTAATGCATTTCCCTCAGACTGATAGGTATGTCTGTGCTTAGAAATATATACTTTTTTTCTTGTAAAGTAATAGTTTTAAATAAGCTTCTGTTGATAAAGTAGAGCAGGATGCTCTGGTGTGGTTATTTCCCTGTCCCCAGAAAAGTGAGAGAAAGTAAGCTGCAGAGCACATGAATTATTTTACTATTAGCAGTCAGCCTCTAGGTTTTTCCTAATTTTTCTTCTGTTCCCCAATAAGTCACTGGGTATATGTTTGCCATGACAGGAGAGCCTCTTCCTGGTGGTTGTCACTACACTGGAAGTGAACCTTCCCAACAGTCATCTCTGAAAGTGAAAGGATGAGCAAGATTAGTTCTCAGTGAACTGCTTTGGGTAGCTCTTGAGCAGTGAGGTGAGACCTCTTTCACATCTGTGACATTAACTGTAATGTCTTACCTGCCTTGTAGGAAAACCCTGCTAGTGGAATCATTTGCCTCTGAACCTGTTATCAGTTTCCCTTTGACTTTAATAGAAACATCATGGAATCAGCTGGTGGCAAGCAGGATGCACACGGAAAGGTACCTCAGAGGATTAAATACCCAATGCCTTTCTTCCAAACAGCTTCCAGATGCTTCTTTTAAGCCCTAGAAAAGTACAAGTAAAAGTACCAGGTGCTCAGGGCTAGGATGCTAAAGAGGTCATGAGCACTTACAGATCTCATTGACTTCAGGAGCAGCTGACGGTGCTTAGCAAGTCTCAGAAAAAGGTTGGCAACTTACAGCAGATTAGAACTACATTCTAAAAAAGTTCCTCTCTTTCTGTTTCCTTTCTTAGAATGGCATGTTGCTCATAAGATACTTATTGCTTTAATTTGATGTCTCCTAACAGCTTTAAATAGTAATTAGCAAAACTGTTCTGCAAAGTAAACAAATAAAAGTTAGACTTTTTAGTAAATAACAGAAGGACAACTGTATGTTAGGATTTAATTTTAACAAAAAAGTTATACTTGGCAGAAGAAATCTGTAATTTGTGATTTCATCATTTTATAAAACTCCTTTTAATGGATTAAAATCACTTCTGGCAGTTTTCTCCCTTATGCTTCCATAAATCACGACTAAACCCAAATCTCTACTTTAAGGAAGATAGATGTTAGAAATGCAAACAGAAATCTGTGAATAGGAATAAGTAAAAGTAATACCATGATTGCTGCACTTTTTAATAGCCGAAGGATTTCATAAGATGCTTTATGTTGCTGTAAAACAAGATTTCACATCTTTGCATCTGTTTTATGTGTACCTCAAGGAATATGAATATATTCGGATAGTCTTAAAAATAGGAATATGTTATATCTAGATAATCTTACTAAGTTTTAATCATTATCATACCACTGTAATGAATGGGAAAAAAATGGAGGTTTGTTTTTTTGTTGTTGTTGTTGATTGTTTGGTTGGTTTTGGTTTGGTTTTGGTTTGGTTTTGGTTTGGTTTTGGTTTAGTTTTGGTTTGGTTTTAATTAAATGTCAGAAAGCTTTTGGTCAAGCCTGTAAATCTGTAAATTAGGTAGCAAGATGTGCTTTTCTGAGATATACATTGCTGAAGCAAACCAGCCTTAGGAAGAAATAAAAATGAAAGGTTCTTTCGTATCTTTCCTATAATTTTTGTTTTTTGAACATTGTTTGTTTTTTTTTCCCCTCTATGTTAGTTTTGTGAGAATCAATATTAATAATCCAAGAAAAATGTGCACTGTAGAGAGTTTCTATCACACATACTGGTGTGTTGAAGTGACAAACCAGCACTATAAATCTATATTCAAAATAGGAAAGAACAGCATTACAATCTTGTTGATCACTAGCATAAATATCCATTAGTTCTTAAGCCTGGGAGGACAGAGGTAGTAGGAATCTAATCTTTCCATAAATATAATTGGTATAATGCCAGAGCATGTCTCTTATCTATATATTAGGACTGTGACTTCAAAAACTTTAACATTTATAACTAGATGGTATGAATTCAAAGAGCTATTTATACAAAACATACTTTGCATAAAAAATGCATCAAAGAAGTATCAGAAAATTTTGTAAAAACAATTTATAGGTACAGGAAATATAAATAATGTTTATAGACAAAATACCATTTCATATATTTTTGTTTTGTTTTCTAGGGCTATAATGGATAATGAAATATATAAAATGTATAGCAGTTCAGCTATTTCGGTAAGGGAAACACCTCAGGGAACTATTGTGCCAGATTCTCAAATACAGCTATGATCCCACTGTGCCACTCAGCTGCTACAAATGAAGCATAACCCAGCTGAAAATTGCTGGCAGAGGATTTCCTGTCTTCAGTGAATTTTCTTCTGACATATATATATATATATATCATTCTCAGGCAGTATAGTTTTATCTCTTCACTGTGAAAAGACATATCTCAAGAGTAAGAAAGTTCATGGTACAGTCTTGCTGTCGTGGGTTTGCCAACCAGGCCCCCTGGGGCTGAAAATAGCTTTTCCAGGTGGATTTCTGGAGCAAAGCCAATCACAAGTTTTAGTAACGCCTCTGCCAATTACATATTTAAGAAAATGGAAGAGAAGCTGTGGGGGCAGAAGAGATAAGAGTCATGAGGCAGAAGAAATTGGGAGCCATGTAGGAGAAGACAGCAGGCCCCAGGCATGGGCCAGGCCTCCCTCCTCCCGTCAGCCCTGGGCTGGGGGCAGGTGTGGCACTGAAGCCCCTCTGACCGAGACATGTAACAAAGTGGAAGAAAAACTCTAAAGGAAGACTGCCTGGACAAGAAATACTGCAGAAGGAATTCCAGGCAGAGAGACAGTGAAGCCTCCAAGGTCGAACCGGGAAACTGGAGGAGAGAGAAGAGAAGCCCGAAGCGGGGGACTCCTTCTCTCTCCTCTTTCTCTCTCTCCCTTCAGCAGGGAAGAGACTGAAAACTAAAAACCCCTGCTACCTGTGGAAGACTGCTGGGGAGTGGAGACCCCCCTCTGCAGCTCATGGAGGAGCCCACACCAAAGCAGAGGAGTGCATGAAGAAGATGTGACTTCGTGGGAGACCTAAGATGAAACAGAGTCCTACCGGAGACCTGTGGCCCATGGAGAGAGAGACCTATGCTTGAGCAAGTCAGCCTGGGCAGGACTTGTGATCCCAGTGAGGGATCCATGCTGATGCAACTGAATTTTTGACCCTAAGGGACAGCAGAGAATGGAAGAACTGTTGCCCAAAGGTGGACTCACACTAGAGAGGTCCATCAAGGACTGTCTCTAGTGAGGAGGGACCCCACAAGAAACAGGGGTGGACTCAAAAGCCATTATCCCCTGTAACTGAGGGAAGACCATGGTAAGGCAAGTGTCCCCTTGCAGTCCATGGAGGACCCCACAAAGCCTGGGTAACCCCCAGCCTCTGGTCTTAGTCCACGAGGGGGTAGGCCCAGCCCTGAGGTCAACATAGAAGAGAGAGAAAGACAGTTCCAGCTGCGATGAATTGGAGCTGTTGTCCTAGAGATAATAGAAGAGGAACTTTCAGATGCTGCAAAACTATTTAGAAGACCTGTAGCTCTGGAAGTGAAAAGGAGCCTGCTTCTCCTCCTAAACTAATACAAGGGGGTAGGGGTACTTCTGTAAATACATAGCACCTTTGCCTAGATATAATTGTTGTATACATAGTTCTTCAGTTTTTATCTTGCTAGTAATAAACCCTAATATTATTCTCCCCACATCAGATCTCTTTTGTCTGCATAAACCTTCTCTCAACTTATAGCAATTGTGTGGAAGGTGAGAGAAAATTGGCCCAGAGTAAACCCACGACACTTGCTGTGTCTTTCTCTAGTGATATAAAAACCCTACCAAAGTTCTGAAGCACCAGTAGAATTGGACAAAGGAACTAAAAAGAATTGAGACACACTCAGACCCTTCATTTCTTTTATCCCCTGTGTTGAATCAGTCACAAGTAGTTCTTCTCTAAGGAATTTTCATTCATATACTTCCTTTTTCATAAAATTTTAAAATTAAAGATATATTTCCAGCCAATTTGTGTTTTTAGTATAGTAAAACCACTGCATTTACTATGCTAGTTACAGAACAAGTGGGATTTTTCTTTTAATATGTGGATTTTCACCAGTAAGATATCTATTTTGTCTATCATACAAAGACAAGGAACATTTTTGCAATAAAAAACAAGTATGTTCTGTGTAGTTTCGTATCTTTTCTTATCAGACAATTTACCCTAATGGCCATTGCCATATATCTTGTTTAACCTTTCCTCCTTCTTTTGAGATCTCTTTTGTTTCCTTAACATGAAAACAAACAAAAGCCCCATGGTCATGTCTATTTGCATAGTATAACTTCTAAAGGATGCAGCAAAACTGCCAGTCTCTTGTCAGTGGCAGTAGAGCTCCTCTTTAATTAAATAGAAAATGGGATTTTTCTCCCCCTCCTCCTTAAAAATAAGGGAAACAAAATTCTGAATAATGTAATTCTCTCTGACATTTCAGCATGAATAGATGGAGCTGTTATCCACCCATTAGGAAATAGTAATATAAAAAGCATGACATTTATAGTAAATATAAAGTCTGTAATCATTTGGAGTCTAGATTTGTCCATGGTTACAGCTCTACATTAGTGGTAAAAGCTTGCAAAAATAAACAAGTAAAATCGTTAAAAGCTCAAACACAAGACAGCATGATAGAACAGATTTTCATTTATTAAATTCAAGAAAGATGGAAATGGTCATGACATTTAACATTGTTGAACAATAACAGTTATTCAGGTAGGCCAGGATGATGGTAATTACATTAATATGTGGTATTGTTTGGCAAAAAAACAAGGAAATAACTGTGTAGGCTTGAAGTCTATTTATAATGCTCACACATGTGTGACTGTATGACCACTGAAGGGCAATGAGCAATTTCTAGAAAAAGTCTGCATCATTATTCTCACATTGCAAGAAGAAAACATAAAGCACAATGAAAGAGAGGAAACAGTTCAGTCACTCAAATAGAGTGTCAGAGTTAAAAGCAAAGCCTGGAGCCCTTCCAATCTGGGGATGGAGAAAGAGAGTATTAACACCTCATTCATAACTTTAATTCCATAAAAACTGTGGAAAATTAAAGCCTTTTCAAGTGTGTTTGAAATGCTAAAATTCAAGAAAATTACTTTGCAGAAAATTGTTTATGATACTTTACAATGTAGGAAAATATTTAATAGTAGTCTCTGGAGGAAGTAAAATATTGAAATAGGTCAGAATTTCAAACAATAGAAAAGGAAAGAAAAATAGAAAGGGAAAGGAAAAGGAAGGATGCAAAATAATAGATACAAAACAAAAGGGTGCAGCCCTTAACACTGTGTTATGGAATTATAAGCATTATGGTGCACTGATGGATGCACATGACTCAACTCAACGATGCACCCACAGAATTACAAGCAATTTTTTCATACCTCAGAAGGTCTTCAAGGCTGTTTTTTTTCATTTAACTCTTGGGTTAAATGCAAATCTCTCTAGAAAGGAAAAGCAAACAAACAAATCAAATTAATCCAAAGGCCTGTAAAGTTAGTTTGGTTATTTCATATAACTACTGTGAAATGTCTTAATGTACAGGGAGAAATGAGAAATTTACCTTCAAGAAGTAAATGCTGTAGAAAGTAATGAAGTTACATGTGCCTGGATAGAAAGAGAAAAAAAAAAGAAAAGAACCTCAAAGTGAAAAACTCTAAATATTGCCATGAGTTTAAAATACATTGCATGCAAAGACAGGATTTGCAAAATTTATTTTTAAAAAATCTGTATCTTTGAATTCACTGAAACACTAAGATATCAAGTAAATGTTCTTGTCATCAGAGAAGAAACCCAAACCTCTAAGATAATTGCTATATATATTAAAAAATTGCTTGATATAAAAGCTACAGTAAGACTTCTTTCAAGGTGGCAAATTGCACTTTTTAAAAAATAAACATATATGCCAAAGTATATGTATAAAAAACCATGAAACATTTTATAGTGAATGTTAACATACTATTCATTTTATACACAAAATAAACTATTTCCACTGTGTACAATTTTCCCAAACCACTTTAATTTTAATATTTTACGTTGAGGTTTGAGTGAAAATGTTAAGAGATGCAAAGCAAAATGAAAGTCAGTCATAACTGAATACACCTTAAGTATGCTCATGACTAAAAATGCTTATAGTACAAGTCTTCTTAAACAGGAGAACTTTACAGGGAAAACAAAAGCAAAAACAAACAAACAACTAAGTGAGCCCCTTACAGTGTATTCTAATATAAAATTGAATGAATTAAAATGTCTAAGTTTAGCCAGGAAAAAAGAAATAAACAGGGCCACGTTATACTTTCAGCAAAGATCATATGTAAGTTCTCAGTTATAACTCGCTTTCAACATTCAGGGTTACCCAAAGAAAAAAAACAACCCATATCCAGACGACAACTTAAAAAATACTGATCAAAAGAATATTTTGCTTGAAATCACCTGAACAAGATGAACTATCTCTACTACATGCCCAAGTTATTATTCTTTTTCATAAACAGAAGTTACTATGTTCCTTCCATTTCTTTAGCTGTGCTGTGTATTTACAGGAGTTTGACAAGTAACTGGTTGGTAGCTGTTCACCTAATCAAGGGTCCCTAGTTGCATCTATGTGTTCGCTGGCTATTTACAAAATACATGTATAAAAGAGAAGCATAATTAGCTAGAGATGTTTTCTACATGCCTAATGGGGAATGGGAGCTGTGCTAGTAAATCAGTCAGACCAGGGGAAAGTTTTCATATTAGTGGTGTGCCCAGACTGTCTTACAAATACCTCCTAATCATCTCAGGACTGTTTAGAAGTTTCATTATGATGTTTACAGCACCAGGAAAAAAAAAAAGCCAAAACAAATAACTTTATTTTCTCAAAGCAAAATCCTTTGCAAAATTCCTCAGTTTTGGTGAAACCTTCAAACCACTGTTCTGCAGCTTATCTGGAAGGTTAACTCAGTTTCATGACAGTGTCTTCAAAGAATTGCTAGACCTCCTGTCAAATAGAACATCATGCAGTGAGGGTCCCCACTGCTCTCTGGAGCAATGCACTTTGCAAACTGTTCTGGAGATGGAAAGCTATGTTTCTTCTAATTTAGATATCCTCAGTTACTCTGCTGCATCAGAACTACAGATAATAAGGATATGGAAACTCATTCAGCAGATTTTCAAATGCAAAATTAATGTTAGAATTTTCTAGTTAAAGTCTTTAGAGTGGCACAGACCTTAGTTTGACTTCTTGAGAGAAGGATGGTTTAATTTCTTACTCATGTGCTATTGAAGATTATAGTTTATGTCTAAAACCAGCATGGCATTTTGTACCGACAAATAATGTACTTCAAAGAAGAAGATATGCCCTAGGATTTATTTGTTTATTTGTTGGTCGATTTGTCTGCTTTAAGCTAATGATTTGAAGTTGGTGTTTGGAACTTTTAAACTTGAGAAGATAGTTTGTAAATGATCACACAGGCATTATAGCATCAGAGTGCTCATCTGCATGATAAGAATTAGATGTACTGGCAGTCATGCTTGAACTGTATCCTCCCCTGATTTGCAGGGAGATATAGAAATACCACGAGGGAGATGTTTGTTATTCATTCATCTGAGTTTAAAATAAAATGTTTCTGCAATATAATGTGGGTTAGGCTTGTGTGTAATAAAAATATTAAAAGAAATTTCACCATGTACAGAAAAATAGGCCTGGGGATATAAAGGATGGAAGCAAAAGATTCTCTGCATAATTCCTTAATTGTGTGTAGAGTATCTCCAGAGAATCTACATAAAAATTAATACATTAAAACTGTGATCTTTAATATTGCATTCACAGTGCTTTTTAATTTATTCAAGGTTTGAGATCACGTCTTGAGTATATAAGCCTTAGGAGAAAGAATTCCAGTTGTTTGCAAAGAGCAGAGAGTGAAAACTAACTGATCAAACTTTCTGGAGCAGCAAAGTTTACAGCTGCTGTCTCCCAAAGGTTATATCTCAGGAGGAGAATTACACTGCTTTACCATAGTATTTTTAATGTTGTGGATTAAAACCTTGCAATTTTTTACACAGGACAGAGAAAAACTCTTCACCCAACTGGTTCCTGAGAGATTAATCAGAGTTGTGTCATTGGGATAATCCCTTTCATCCTTCATTTGAAATTGCCATTCACTAAAAAGAAGGAGTGAAAAAAGTGTCACAAAGGGAGCTTTCTAAATTTCCAGTGATAAGTATGTTTACTATATGTCCTATGATTCCTTGATCTCCTTTTTCACTGAGCAACCTGAGTGCATTCTCAGGGTCATAGAAGTATAGCATACCATAAGAAAAAGTGCAAAACCAAATCTGGTCCAGAGAGACAGAGTGATTCTAGTCCACCTGGCTGAATGCAAATGTCAACAATTTAGGCAACTCTGTCACACCCATTTACATATATTTACATATATTCCTTCTACAGTCAGTGGAGATAAACAGGTAAGTCTAAGGTATGATTCATATCATCTTAAGTAGAAGTTTAAAATGCATGTAATGTTGTCACCTGAAGTATTTATTTCTTACCACTGATTTTAGAGAGCCCATATACTAAGCTCAGGGAGAAACATCTAGAATGCAAATGTCTAAGGATATGTGATATTAATTCAAAGAATATTAACCAAACTTCTGCAAGAAATTCTAGAAGTATTCCAGTACCATTTAGTACTAAACAAGACCATTTAAAATCAAGATGTTAAAATGCATTGAGATCTGTCAGTGCTCAAATTTCTCAATAGAGAATGTGGAAACAAAAGACATTGCTTTTTATGATGAGGGCAAAACTGTAGTTAAATGTTGGAGCTTTTGTCCTGGAGACATTTTGACGTCATCCAGCTCTAAATGAAAATAAAACCTCATACAACCTAAGTCCAGGATACAGGAACATATGTACATATAGGTAACTGTACCATGGGAGTTAAATAACATGAAATTTGTTAGAGTAAGTAGACTTTAGTCCAATAAAATCAGGTATAGATTTATAAGAATATTTTGTGGGACTATTAATGAATTTTTGATTAAATTTTTGTTGAGGTATTTAAGGCAGAAAAGAGATTGAAACACAATAAAATAATCAGACCTTCCATAAGTGTTTAGCAGAAATGCTAGTTTTAAATCTGTTCTTGATTCACTATTGTGTTCAAATGTTACATGATCATGTTCCAAGTCAAATAAACAAAAAACAACAAAAAAAGGCATGATCAATGTCAACTAGCAATGAATGCAGGATCAAAAGTGATAAGTATTTATTTTTCATGTCAGCATTGTTCAAGATATAATGAAACCATTCAAATTTATATTGCTCTTTAATTGAATAGTCTTGATGAGTATTTCATCAAAAAAAAATTTCCTTTTAAACACACCTGTTTGAGATTCAATCTCAGGTACATTGCTTTGCTAAACCTTTGTTTATCTGTTTATGTTTGATGGTTATTTCTGATATCACTAATATTTTAACACAATTTGTGTATAAATATTAGGAAGCCAGGCTTCTTAAAAAAGCAAACAAACAAAAACCTCATCAGTTATAAGTCACTTCCCAGTTAAGTTTGCTTGCAATATTTCTTTGAAAAGAATGAATATAAATGTAGTCTTAATGCTGAATTCACAAGGAAATCTCATTCTGAAGGCAAACTCAGAATGATAATAGTGTGTATAGTACAGTGTCATTTGTTTCATATAGTTTCATACAGTGTCTTCATTCTACAGTTGATCTGAATATAAGAACTTTTTTAAATTATTCTGTTAGCCAACATAGTTTCAGAAACAAATAGTGTGTAAAACTACGATACCAGATCTTTCCTATTCTTATTCAGAGCATGAGTAATTATATTTGCTTAGCAGCATATTTTCAACTATGAGATTCCTTATACCAATTGCATATGTATTATAAAAATTTAGAAGTGTGACAATGAGATTCCTGTTACTGAAGTAAAGATTTCCATAAATGAAATATGTAAGACCAAACTGATTCTTTAAAAACAGAAATAAAATATATGTTCAACAAAGTGGAGTTCTGGGTTCTATCCTTGGATTGCAACAACCCTACACAGGCTTGGGGCAGAGTGGCTGAAAAACTGACAAACAGAAAAAGACCTGGGGATGCTGGTGAACAGCCACTGAAAATGAGCTCAGTGCCCAGGTGGCCAAGAAGACCTGGCCTGTATCAGAAATACTGTGGCCAGCAGGACCAGGGCAGTGATTGTCCCTCCATGCTCAGCACTGGTGAGGTCTCGCCTCAAATCCTGTGTTCAGTTTTGGATGCCTCACTAAAAAGACAGTGAGGTGCTGGAGTGAGTGCAGAGAAGGGCAATGGAGCCAGTGAAGGGTCTGGACCACAGGTTTTATGATGATAAGCTGAGGGATCTGGGGTGGTTTAACCTGGAGAAAAGGAGGCTCATGGGAGACCTTATCACTTTCTATAACACCTGAATGGAGGTTGTAGCAAGGTGGGGGGCAGCCTCTTCTCCCAGGTAACAAGTGACAGGATGAGAGGAAATAGCCTCAAGTTATTCCAGGGGAGGTTTAGATTATATGTTAGGAAAAAGTTCTTCACAGAAAAGGTAGTCAGGCACTGACTGACCTGAGAAGTGGTAGAATCACAATCCCTGGAAGTGTTCAAATGTTGCATGGATGTAACCCCTGGGGACATGGTTTAGTTTTGAACATAACAAAGGCTAGATTAATGGTTGGACTCAATGATCTTAGAAGTCTTTTCCAAACTTAATGATCCTATGATTCTGATATTTTGGGTTGTGTTAACCCACGTTTTGCTACCTTGTTAAAAAGACAGAGATCCATTTGGTATCATCTGAATCTTCAGGAGTGTCACCAGATGTGTCGTGCTTGCAGCATTGCTTTAAAACTATTTTCTCACGAGAAATTCTAAGCTTTCAATTTGGGTATGTGCTTAGACTTTGCAAGGAGTTCTAAAAAATTTATTTTAGAATAATATCATGTACTACTGAAAGCTCAGTTGATAAGTGAAGTATGTTTCTTCTTCCTCTAGTGTGAATCTGACATTTGAAAGTTGTTACTGGATAGCCACACATTTCTTAGTAATTATTTAGAGCTATTGGTTTGGAAAACTGGCCATCAGTTGAAAATTTTTTGGCATATTGAAAGCTCTAGCAGGAAAACCAAATACTAGTAAAAAGTGAAATTATATTTTACTGGATATTTCTTCATTTCAGAACATAATTCCCCTTTCAGAACATAACAAAAAGGGGGCAAATGTAGAGCTTTTTTCTCAAAGATAAGTAAAACATTTAATACTTTTTTCAACATTTTTTTGAGACATCTTCATAGAAACTTCAGTGTTCTATTGTTATTTTAAGGGGACAGAAACAAAATAATTTGAAATTGTAATATTTTTATTTTAAAAATTATGAAATAAATTATTCATAATATTAGAGATCAGTTACATATCTTTAGGCAACAGTGTTGAACACAAGCTAGTCTTCCTAATTTTGTTTCAGATTAAGAAGGGAGAAATGGACACTTACAAAGCAAAATTAATCTGAAATATTTTAAACATCTACGCTTAGGCAAGATTAATTATGTCCTGGAAATATGACATCTCATTTATTCTGTTAACTATTAAGGCAGCACAGGGATTTTAACACAGATGTATTTGACTGATTAATTTTTTCTCCACTGCATCAATATAATATGTTGTCTTGTCTGTGAATGGCTTAGTGACAGCACAGCCAACTACCTCACCACTAAACGAGGTCACTTTTATAGCTTCGGTTTCCAGAGAAACTAAGAAGTAATACATCAATTCTCTCATCAAGATCAAGATCTTCATCAGCTTTTGGTAGCTAAATTGATGATTCAGCCACTGACTGAATTCATTGAATCTCAATCATTCATGGACTAGCAAAATGAAAAATGCTTAATAAGCCAGGATGCTAATATGCTGCTTAATTTTCTGGATTCCTTTCCCAAGTATGTACAATCTGAGTGCACTGAGGTAGCTTCTTTTACTTTCAAAGTACTGAAAGTTACCTTGAACTTTTTGCCTTGAATTTTGAAATTGTCCACAATTCAGCTCACTAGATGAAACTGCATGAACTACTTTCCTGTATCATAATGTCCTCATAGCATCCCTCATATAGAAAAAACACTTCATTTAGTCATGGGCATTCTGACAAATGATGGCATTGTCTTTATTTTCATGCTATCTTGCAAAAATCACTGAGATGCAGCACAAACACCAAGTGATCTCTTATGGTGACAAAAAGTGTCCTTACATGGGTAGGTAGGCCATAATATTTAAGGATAGAGATAGCGTCTTGCTGAAGTAGCCTTTTCTGGTGATATTATAGTGCACTTCTGCCTCAGAGTTGATGGATTTCTCCTTTAAGTCAGGCCTAATTTTTGTTTAATGCTAATTCATATTAATTCTCTTCTTATTTCTGGGAGTCTAATTCCTGATTTCTCTCTGGAATGGAGTATCGCTCTGATGAAACGTTTAGAGGGATTTTTTTCTGAAGAGTTGATATCTTAATTATAAACATGGTGAAATAAGTCACTGATACACAAAAATTACTTTCAGTTGCACTTTTCTTAATTTAACTAGAAATAAATCCCAAGTTTTATGACATTTCTAAGCTG
>JAWWLV010000001.1:71389383-71409489 GCA_035041135.1 Platyrinchus mystaceus
CACAAAAATTACTTTCAGTTGCACTTTTCTTAATTTAACTAGAAATAAATCCCAAGTTTTATGACATTTCTAAGCTGGTTCTCAGAGAAACTGGCTATACCATGCACAGACTGCTATAAAAGAGGGTGGTGCTATGAAAAAGGCAGCACACATCAATTGATTGCTCTCAAAGGAGTGACACTATGCTTTCCTTTATTAGTTTCTAAATAACTCAACCCCTACTAGTCTTCAGTTAATTGATAGTAATTTAAAAACACTTGCCAAGGGGACAGTTGGAGCAGCAAGCTCTTCAGTAGAGGAGGGTCTTAGCACGCATCATCATCTATTGTCATCCTTCTACTTACCACTTTGCCAGGGAGCCAGAACAGCCGGACAAGAACAAGTGTACTGCCCTCCAGGGCTGTCATAGAAGGTGTAAGCCCCCAAAAAAAGCATTCTGTTGGGCAGAGATGTATTATTAAGTTCCATGATTAGTAAGAGAGTTAAAAAGCTAAGACATTAATATCAGAATCACTACAGAAAAATGAACTAAAATTTGAAAGTTTTTTGCATTCATAAGCAGCCATCTTTTTTGTTTTCTGTAACATATATAACCAGATAATTATGTGCTAATAATTTCATTTTTATTTTAGATATTGTTCATGAAAATGTTTATGTATTAGCAAGTGATTAGATTATATGCACAATATGCATATTATAATGCACACTTATCTGAAGTTTGAGGCATTTTACTTTGTATTTAGGTGTTCTAAAGGTGCCTGTTTTTTCAAATGTGTTGTCCATCTTAGGTGCAAATCCTTACAGTTCATCAGTTGAATCTAACCTTTAATCATTGCATCCTGATATTTTTATAGTACAAATTAGAGGGACAGATATTTTTATAGTGTTAGTTCATAAAATTTATTATTGCTTTGAACTAATAGTATATTACTTTAATATAGACCTTGGTTAAATTTTGAAAAGTAGTTTTCATCGACTTAATTACATTTATAAGTCTCATTTTTATCTTAGATAGTGTCTTATTAAGCTTTACAAATAAGCAACCAAAGAGTGCAATATCAAGTATAGGCAGATAAAAATTCTAATCAGAAAGGTAGAAAGGCTTTTCAGAAATATTGTCAAAATATGTGAGACTAACAATTCAGAAATTCAGATCAATATTCAGAAAAAACCGTTAATCAGTAGATCTAGAAAGGAAACTTAAATATAGAATAGGCTAAACAATGAGAAAATAATGGGTTTTCATGAGGAATCATTATATTTTATAATTCCTATAATTAGGGTAAAATACAAAGGTGAATTTAATAACAAAATTTAGGTTATGATTATATAAGGAGCTTTCTATAGGCAATTTTATACCTCCCAAAAGCAAAATATCCTTTTAGATGTCTGACATGAGGGCCACAAGCTGAGTATCAAAGTGGATCACATAAAACTACAACTTCAAAATTTACATGTGGTAAAACCTTTTATGAATCCAGGTTTTTGGTTCTACATACAGACCACTGGCTAAGCCATAGTTTTTTTCTTTTCAAATGTTTGCTGGTATTACAATTTATTTTTAAAAGAAATGAAACCATGAAATATATCAGAAAACATGTAATCATATTTTCTCAGATATCTGTGTTCTTTGTTCATTACAGAACTGATCCAATTTCTTTATCAGTCCGTAGCAAAATTCCCACTGACTGCACAATGGAAATGAGGGAAGGCTTAATAAGTGGTCATAGTCTGTTACTCTGTCATGAATATAGTAGTTATACTCTATTTTAATAGTTCAATTTATTACAAAATATCATATGGCTTCCTTGTATTGGTTTAGTTATTTTATGTATTTGAAAAACTCGCAGAATAATTGTAAATGCAAACATATTTACTACCAAAAAGTAAAAGTCCTTAGAATCTGTAAACTCTTGTGTTGTGAAAAAAATCTCTTCAGCAAAGAACTTCACATATATGTAGGCAACTACAGTTAATTTTATCAAAGTGTGGAGTAGAAAAGAGAGAGAAAGAGGGTGATACACAAAAACCAGTGATACAACAGACTGCTCAGTTACTTGTTATCCTGAGCTGCTCCTCCAAAGCTGTTTGTTACTAGACTACATCTTATTTTGACATAATCCTCTTAAGAATTGATCCTCCCTTGTAAATGTAGCTCACTTCAGAATGTAAGCAAATTGGTTTGCAGGGATTGATTGATAAAGGGAAGTAAGCATTCATCATGCACCATAGTTGCCTGTACTAGAAATGTGAAAGGATGATATTTTCCTCTGCCTGTCGCTTCCTAGAATGGGGCAAATATTGGTCTGGTTTAGCAAATGTAAATTGTATTACAGTAGCATGAAAAAAAATAATATTGAAGTTCATTATAGAAATTGGCCCAAAAAAGTGCTCTGTATTATTAACAGAATATTACTTAGGTGAATATTATAAATCAGCTTATCATCTTATTCCTAAACACTAGTGAAACCTCACAGTCTTTCAGATTAAATACTGCATTTTCTATTAGTCTGTGGAAGTTCTATTTTGTGAGAAAATACCATTTCTTATATCATTTCCCTGCTACTTTTGTACTTGTCCCTCCAGAAAGTAAAGACTAAATTAAGCTGCAGGTTCACTGCGATGGTTACTATTTGTAATATTCTTATACTGTATAGGACCCTGGTACAATGTGACATATTTGTTATCTGGTCATATCCTGTATGAATATGAAATAATTCAGGTGGGGGAAAAAGTTAAAATAATAAGTTCAGTTATAATACTTGTTTCCATAAGACATATTTCTTCACATTCCTCCCAGACCTGAATGCTCATCAGCTGAGTAAGAGTGAAGTAAGACACAAGAAGTCAGGGCATTTTCAGTGTGCAAAGTTGCAGCAAAAGGAAGGCTATAGGTACAAGCTCAACAGGAGATCAGGTGCTACAGAGCTCAGCATCATCTGGGAGCAAGTGACAGCTGCTTTCCTGCTGTCACATAATCTGCTTTATGTGAGACAAGAATCCTTATGAGAAGCAGTAAAAGAGGGAGGATTTACGACAGCTTTTCATACATGTAAGAGTCTCCCTGAAGTAACATCATTTCAACAAGGAAAATCTTCTCACACCAAAAGGTAGGGGCTTTGGGCTGCCACTGAGCTGTGAAATCAGTGTTAGAGGAAGGTATCAATCATAGCCCCATGTAGAAAGTTGTGGATCACATCTCCCAGTAAATTCTGCTGACAAAGGAGGCTGAGTCCTAAGAACTCTGAAAGACTCCCAGGATCTCATTCCTCTTGGCTCACTCACCCTAACTCATTTAAAATTAACACCCAAGCACAGATTAATACTTCCTCATTTCTGTTTTGTAGTGTTGTGTTACAGATTACATAAATAAAATAAATAGTGCAGCTGGACAGTTGAGAGACTCAGGCTCTGAGATTGAGACGTTCAGTTTCGACACAGCTTCTGCTGCTTACAGAAACCAGATCTTGCTACAAGATGTAGAAATATTTCCTGCACGTAAGATACCATTAATCTCATGATTGGCAGTTTTTTTCAGCCCTGAATAGTGATGATTCCTGCTCCTGTTGATTCTTGCAGGTTTGCTTGCAAGAAATTCATGTGTTTTCATTAGTAATTCTGGATAAAATCCTTTCCTTAACCAAGTTGTGGTGTGCTCTTTTTAATCAGAAAAAAAAAAAAGACAATAAAAATGGCACCATTTTAATGGGTTGCAACAGGGGCTTCGGTGACCCCAGCTATCATATACATGATCTACAAAGATAGAAAAAAAAAAGTACTAAAAAAAGTATAATTTAAGTTTGACTTTATCTTGCGATCAAATATGACATTCAAGTTTCTTGTTCAAATATACCATCAGCTAGTAGAATCATGCCTCAGAGAGTCTGTAGCAAAGGAACACATAAAACCATGACCTATACAAATACAGAAATTTGTACAGATATTTCTTAAAAATGCAGAAGGTTACAGAGACTGCCACTGAAAATCACACAGTGAAATATTAACCATACCAGAGTCAAGGATTTTATTGCTGTTTAATTCACTAAATACTGCAGTTTTTAATGCAGAGTAAATGGGACATACAGGCACCACACATCACCTCTTCTTCACTACAATATCTCTTTGACTATAAGAATCCCAGCCTTTTGTAGTTTTTTATGTTAGTTTTGACTAAATATTTTGGAATTTGAAAGTAGTTACAATGAAAACAATTGCCAGTTTATAAATACAGACTTTGAATGCAACCTAAACCAGAGATATCTTACATGCTCTACCCATGGTTGACTGACCTGGAAGGTACATTTGGTACTGAGTTCTTTTTAAAGCCCTGAGCCACAATTGCCTTGACTGATTGTATCATTTATATCTGTCTATCCAGACTATATGTAAAAGGAATGCTTTTGCTATTATAGAAATGCATCATCTTTGCACAGGCATAAATGACAGGCCTGGAGAATCAGACCTCCTTCCTGACAAGGAAGGATTCTTGGAAGCTTTCCCATCAAGATTAAAAATGGCAAGGTCCATGCATTCCCCTAGGTTTCTATAGGTAAAACATAGGTGTTTTTGTCAAAGAGATTGATACTCAAAAATTATTCTTTTTTATATGTTTATTTTTCCTTATGAGTCTTAGGCTATCCGCCTAAAACCAAATTTTCCTAATATCAATTTCTTCCAAAATCTGATATCTGGCCATTTTCCACTGTTATATAACCCAGCAGTACTGAAAAATGCTTGGTTCTACCACCTTTGAAACTAACTTTCAAGCAATTGACTCTGATGCTAAGACATTTCTTAGCCTCCTCTTCCCTTGAACAAAAAAGTCTAGAGTGCTCAGTTTCTCATTCTGAACCTTATGGTTTAGATCTGATCACTTTTATATCTCACTGCTGGACTCTCCAGTTTTCCAGGCCTTATCTTTCAGTCCTCCTGAGCAAAAGAGCCTTCCATCTGTCTGCTAGCCATATTGCTATTGAAGCATCATAGAATGCACTTGCACTTACTGTTGTAAGCAGTTCATCCCATTCACAATGAGTGAATTGTTGACTTATACTCAGCTTGGTGTCCACTGTGCCTCCCAGGTCCTATTCAGCCAATAGTTCCTTGAACTGTATCAAGGCTGTGTTTCTCCTTACTGAAAATAGCGAGTTTTCTCAAGAGTTTTACAGCACGCTCTTGATAACTGCCAAGGTCTGCCATTTATTGTGTCAGCCCTTCTCTCTGATATAATGCCATTTCTGAATCCAGCTGAAGCTATTCTCTTTGTCATCATCCAGGTCATTGATGAAGATAGTGTACAATATGGAGCCTATCACCGATGGCTGGGTGTCCAGCCGTTTTTCAACCTGCTTTCAGCCCAGATGTCCAAGCAATTTAAAATTTATCTCCGTTCACCTATTCATTTTTCATACTGTGGGATAAAGGGTCAGAAACATTTCTGGTATCAAGAAACACCATCATCCCTTTATTCACATAGCCAGTCATTGCACTGATGATGGCAATCATACATTCAAGGATGATTTGCCTTTGGTACAATGAACTGATATTCTGACTATCCTCATTATGAACTTGAAAATGCATTCTAGTGAAGGTTTATTAATATATCCAGGAACTGAGATAAAACTGATCAGCCTATATTCACAGTCATTCTACCTGCTTTTAAAGGATGGGCATAATTTCAGACTTTCCCTGTCATCAGGGCCTTGATACATATCTAAATTGATATTAAAATGGTGAAAAATGAAGAAAACAAAGAGGAAGAGACAACGTGATCATCAGATTTATTTTCTACTCCTGTTTCCAGTTTCACTGGTTCTGCCTTTATAGGATCTTTCAGGGGAGAAAAGAAAAGAAAAAGTAACATTTTAAAGTTTAGAGGACATAATTTTTTTTGTTATTTTTACTATTGTGCATGGCATCCAAAGTTTTCATATTGTGATGGGGATAGGATAGTTTTGTAATTTAACAGTTCAGAAAAGTCGGAAAATAACAAACAATGTATTGTGATGTTTAAGGGTAATTTTCCCTGCAGTCTATCAGCACAACGAGGCCACCATATTGAGTTAGTAGATGAAAAAAGCTTGATAGAAAGTGGAGTAATTTCTTGATGTAAGACACACAGTTTGAGTAGTACCTCCTCACTCGAAGATAGACTAAAAGAAAGAAAGAAAGACAAACTGACAAACAAAACTAAAAAAGAAAAAAACAACAAACAAAACCAAACAAGAAAGCAAATTCAAACCGTTAAAATATTTAGCTTTAAAATACAAAAGTGTGAGATTGTGCTAGAACAATGCTATAACATTATTACTCAAAAAAAATTACTAGGATCAAATTTTTTCGACAGCAAATGATAATAAAACAAAAGCCCAATAATCCTTCATCTCCTAAGTATCAGTTACAGAAGAAATTTGGAAATATAAAGTGCTGATATTATGTAACGATTTTTGGTGACAGCAACATATGTTGATTATTTCTTTTGCAAGCTTACTGACAGTGCTTTAAAAATATATGCAGTTTTGTAAAAGCTGATCCTTACAAGCATAATACATAAAAAAGAGCAGACTGGGTTTATTGACCAAGAGTATGTGACTTTGCTTTTTTCAATAAAACATATTTAATAAACCATGTTTGCTTATAGACATCATTCTGTACTTTTGCAATTAAGAACACCAGATAACAATGTAACTACTTTTATGCAAGATAAATAACAGCACACAGCACTATCTTCTTTTTACAGATGGCAGGCTGAGGAAGAAACTTCAAGAAGCTTTCTATCTACAAAAGCCTAAAGTTCATGTCATACCCTGAATATCTACATTAAACAAACAAACAAACAAAAACTCACTAACAAACACAACAAACCTTATATTTTTTTTTCAAGTGCCACTTCTTTGTCAGAGACACGTCATTTGTTAAACCTGGAAAAATACCTAAAGAAAAAAAAATTCATCTCGATATTCAAGCAAACACCTATCCTGTCTAATTTGTGAGATGAATCCTACTCATCGTCTCAGTACAGCTTTGTACCCAGATTAAGAGTATCTGAAAAACATCACAGAACCTCAACGTGTACTTATGTCATTTTATGTTACTGAACAAAATTCTTTGTATATATTCAGGGTTTTGACATAACTGTGTGCTTCTGCTTCACCTGTTTTCATTAATAACAACTTCAAAAACTGCTATTAGAACTATAAAAAAAAGAGAAAGAAAGCATAAGGTAATAACACTGAATGTTAAATATGGCTTAAATATTGACAGTATAGCTTTTTTCCTTTAACTGTATACTCTATATAATCTTCAGATATAAAGTATGATACATTGCCTGTTCTTATTTTAAAATAGATTAAAATGCAAAAAAATACTACTTTTAAACAAAAAAAAAAAGGAGGAAGAAAAAGAAGGCAGGCAAGAGAGCTTGGACCCATCATTGCTATTATTAATTGCAGACCAGCAAGAAAAAACCCCAAGAAAATATTATAAGAAAAGAAAAGAAGCACAAAGCTTAAACTGCAGTACTTCATGGTAGCGATGACATTTAACTTACAAATTTTTTCTTAGGGAAGTACATGGATACACAGATGTACACATGCACACACACACACACACACATACACAGTCTCTCTCTCTCAGCCTAGCAAGGACTGAGCAAACTTGTAGAAGGATCAAGCTGTGTAAAACATTGTTTTTAGCTGCTTCTCCTCTCAGTGGTTCTCAGCAGTTTGTCAGACAATACTCTCATTAGCTGAGCTGGAGTGTTATTAAACCCAAATTAAGAAGAAAGAAGAGGAAGGTGACAGCAGAGAAACAAAACACACATGAAAGAGAAAACTCTGCTTTCTTCTTTTATCCTTCAGAAATTTTCCTGAGTACACAGTGGGTGAATATGTAATTTGCATTCTAAATGCTGTGTTACATACCTGATGTTAGATACTGCGAACCTACAGTAGGGCACACAAGTTACATATTCTAGGCAAAACTAAGGATTTAGATGACATTTCTAGTTGTCATCTGGATTCACATCTCTGCTTGCTTCCTTTTGGTTATTGTTCAGACTCTTGCTCATTAACTTAATGTTGCTATGTTGGATCTATGTATGCTTTAGGAACTTGAAGGTATAGATGATATTCAGTTAAAGTAGCTCTATTCAGTTCTTTTCTTCCAATATAAATTGCACTTTCTAGACAGTTTCAATCAGTAGATACCTGATTGATTCATGCAGTTAGAATTAATGTTCAATGTATCAGTTTTGACTAATTAATGTTAATTTCATAATTTTTTTGTTTATAAATATGCTCTCTCCTTGGATTAAAAACATACAGAGGCCATGATGGCTAACACTGACTTTAAACCTTGGCATCATGAAATTAGCCATGCTTTCTTAGTTGATAGTGAGATAACAGGTAAAATTAATGACAGGAAATTAGTCTAATTTTTAAATACAGCAAAGCCATACCACTGCCTTCTGTCACAAGAACAGTCCTTCATGGGGAACAGAGAGGTACTGAGAACAGAAGCTGATTCACAGTAACTGACAACGTGCCTGCTCAGTAGGCTTGAAATATCAATATTATTGACCCTGGTATGAGAAACATTTCCTTCTTGTAGGAAATCTGCCTATCCAACAGTCAGAAAGTAAGAAATGACTCATCAGACAACAGATTAATGGAAGAAGAATCATTTTGTTCAGAATTAGACATCAGCATTAGTTGCTGTTCATCCTGTGATTGCAGCAGAGATAGAAAGCATTACCTTTTATTTTAGGAAAAAGGCCTGTCAGGATTTACTGATTAATACTTTCCTTGCATAAAACTGTGAGTCATCTTCAATGGCATTACTATGACTGGAGTCAGAGTATTTGTCTGTGCATTTTGTCAGATTTAACAAGGTAAGTGTTGTCAGGATGAGGCACCTTTCAAGGAAATCCCTAAATATGCAACATTAGCTTTGGTGATCTAATTCTTAATATAGAAGTACCCCTCCATTAGGAAAGAGGGAGTGCCAACATAGAGATCTGGCATTTTAATGCAGAGTAACAAACAACTTCCAGAATAATAAAATTCTTTAAAGATTCAGTGATTTTTCATAATAGAAAAGTTAACCTCAGTTATTTCCATATTGCATTCTATCTTTCAAACAAGCTTTCAAACTCTGAAGATTGAATTTTTGGTTCAATCTCTCATTCGGGGCTGGGTGTATTTAAATACCATCGTTGTCTTGTTCAAAAGTTACTGTTTTATGACAAGGAAGCAATTTCTCTGTGTGTAATGCACACAAAATAAGCTGGGCTCTTTTGCAAAAATGTAAGGTACATTGGAAACTTGCAAATAAAAGTACCTTTTATATTTGTAGAAACCTGTCACCTTCTCATACAGCCAATTAATGTCTTCTAGTCTCAATTGAGTTTTTTCATAAATCAGAAACCCAGAGTGGACTTTCTTCAATTTAAACAGGTTTCAATCTCTTTGATTTAGGTAATATTCTGTATTCTTCTTTGAGACTTCAGCAGACTTTAACTTATTTTGGCAAGATAAAAGTTTGAGGTCATGTTTATGATGAGACAAACATCTTTCATTAATAAATAAATAATAATATAACTTATTGGCACGTGTCTGTAACAACTGCGTGTATACAATTTCCAGTGCATAGTCTTACAGTTTATTTATTTTTAAAAATTGGTTGTTTCATAGTGAATAGTGATTTTGTGTGCAGTAACTTTTCATAGCCTTTGTAAATGATGCTCATATTTGGGTATGATGAAAAAAACCCTTTTGAATGCTGCTGTCAACTTATTTACACTGTATTTCTGTCACACAGTATTTTAAGACTTTGATTGAAGAAATCATGTGCAAAAAGAAACTATTATGTGTCCATTGTTATTAGTTAAAGTAACATTCCTCTATTTAATTATTTTTTATGCAACTGTTAAAAATAAAGATCATTTAAATTCATCAAATATTTTCTAATTATTCCAGAATTTAAAAAGGTCCAGAAAGTGATTAGTTGAATGCTGTTAAAAGTATTTGTTTCATTTACTTCACAGTGTTTTTATTGAGCTTTTTCTTCTTTTTCTAATATCAAATTTCACTAAAAGAAAATAGAAATGAAATAAAGGTATTGCCTAGAGTGTTTTCAAATACTAAAATACACTTAAAAAATGCTTGCAGTTCATCTTAACTTCATTATTTCAATGTTTTAATGCTTTCCATAAGTGAATTGCCGTAACATCACATATTAGAAATCCATTATGAATAATTATTACTAAGGGAACATGCATTTGCTTTGCAGAGACAAAAAAAAAGGAAATAATTATGTACAGCAAATTTCAATAGTTTAGTACAGTACAAAAAAAATATTAAGAGAAGTAGCTCAATAAAAGTTTAAGAGCAAAGTCAGGCTTTATACAGAATCATATCTTTTTTGTTATGATAACTCAGTGTTTAAGAATAGATACACTTTCTTACAAAAATATTTTGACATTTGATATTTATGTAAATAAATAGCCATCTCTGGCACAAAAACCATAAAGGTGAACAAACACATTACTTAAAAAAAAAAGATTTCCTGTCCTTTCTTAGTTTTTTTTAAAGAGAGGCTCTTTTAAAAAGACATAAATTATTTCAGTCATCATAAAAATTTTAAAATTTTGTCTTCTTATAGAGTCATGACAGAGAATAGCTAGAACTGCAGTATCCTCATTATTGACTGGAACACCAGGTAATTTAATTGGCTTCCTCCATAAGCATTTCCTCTACTATATTTTTAATTAATAGTCCATTAAATTTGAGAATAATCTTGGATTTAGTAGTTGGGGAACTTAAAAAAATTGACCACATAAAAGAGAACTTCGGCTTGATATCACTCTTTAAAATCTAACCAAGATTGAGAGTTTATAGACAAATACCATTTCTTCTCAAGAATAAGATAAACTTTTGACTTCTGTGTAATTTGCATTTTATTTTACCCTATTAGTTCCTTCCCAATTATAAAAATTCAATTCTAAAAGCAGCAGTATAAAACCTTCCATGGAAGGATTAATAAGGAATACTTATTCAAAAAAAAAAAAAAAAAAAAAAAAAGTCTGAACTAATTACAAACAAATTTTCCTAGCATTTCAGGCAGGTCTGTAGTTTTTAATAACATTCAAACATTATCCAAATGAAGACATTATATTCTGGTATAATATATAATTATATATATAATTATATAAATAATGGATATATATATAATATATATAATATATATTATATATATTATAATTTATATATTATATAATGGAGATGGAGATGAATGGAGAATTAGAGGAGTGTTGGGTGTCTGGGGTTAATGGACACTGATTACTATGTGATATCACAGGGTTTGCACTGGGCTGGATCACTTGCCTTGTCAGAAGAGGCAAGGAGAGACTTTTCAGCCTGGAGAAAAGGTGGCTGTAGCAGGGAACTGAACAGCAGATTCCCAGTGCCTGCAAACAACTGGAACCAGACTCTTCATAACTGTGTGTGGTGAGAGGAGAGAGACAATGAATGTATGATGGGTATGATGAAAACTCCCAATAGGATAGCAAAGTGGTGAAGCAAGCTGCCACAAAAGATTCTAAAACAATGGTGATTTTTAAGACCTGACTGGCTGTAGCATGAGCAGAGCTGAGCAGATTGGAACAACCAGCTCTGACTTCAGCACTTCCCTTGCAGCTAGATGGACTAGAGACTTCATGAGGTCCTTTCCCAGCTGAATTATGCTATGGTCCTATGACTATATCCAAAATACAGGTCATAGGCATCATGATAACAGCAAAGATCTCACAAAAGGTGAGGTCTATTTAGACAAACCTTTCTCTTAAAGCCTAATCTATTTATTTAGGAACCTTTCTGTAAGATTTTCTAACACTTTATTGCAGCTATATAGCCAGAAGTATTGACAGGGAAAGGGTGAAATAAACTTATATATCAACTTGGTGAAACAACAAATGCTGAACTGATATTTGTGAAAATGCCATGACAAAAGATTAAATTAAGCATCGCACTGCAATGTTCAGACAATTTTTGTGCTTGACATGGTCTTTTCTTGCTCATATTCCCTTAAAAGAATCCACTTAATTAAACTGTTTTGTTTGTTTGCTTGCTTGCTTTCTTGCTTGTGTTTTTTTCCAGGTTACTAATGGTATTTTTAATGATAGTTCTGACCTGTCACAGCATCCTGGAAAGAAGCCTGGGGGGAATTGTTTGTTTCTTATTTGTTTCTGCTGTTTTGGGTTTGGCTTGGTTTTGGTTTTGGTTCTGTTTGTTGGTTGTTTTTTTTTTTAAATTAAAGCAAATTAAATGCATCGTTTGAAATAGTGTATTAATTGTGCTCTAACCACAACTGACATGCTGTAACAAGGGAAACATAGAATTATCTTGTTCACTGTTTTGCAAATGGTACTGTGAATCTGCAAAAAGTTGTTGTTTAAAATTTGCATAAATGTCATACATTTACAAAATTACTGTGAAATTTTATTTTAACGGAATTGTGCCATTTCCTCTTTTCCATTATCACACTAACGTACATACTCTATTCATGACAGGTTTTTCTTTCAAGACATTATAATTAGAGCCAGAAATTGACTTCTCTATGTAATTTATTTTTATTGAAAGGCTGTGTAAAAAGAGACAGTCTTTGTTTTCCCTCAGCTAGAGGTATGGATAATTTATGACAGTGAATACTCCCTTCTATCTAACACACTTTTGTTTGTTGCATGGAACAAGTCATTAGAATTCCTATTTTCAATCTCTCATATTTAGATTGAAGTGCTAAGAAATTTTGAAATCTCTAACTTGAGTTTCCATGTTTATTTTTAATAAGACAGGCCAAGTGTGATAGTCTGCAATACTGTATTTCTGATGGTTGCTAGTGTCAAACATCTGATTTAAAGTAATTGATGCATTTTTTTTTTTACTCAAAGATTCTTTTTTTCATTTAGTACTATATATTTTGTTTCTAAGTGAAACTCAAGGATGATAAATCTTTCTTATCATCAGTAACTGCTGCATGACAGTTTTGATTGTACTGAGCTTACTGTATATCAGTTTTTCCTATTATGATGTGAAAATTCCCAACCTTTTTCATTGTTTTGGCTTTTATCTATGCCTATTTATGCACTGCACAAAGAGATGGGGAGAAAGCACTCTGCTTGTTACCTTCTTTATGGTCAAGTGCAGCTGATCTCAATGAACTATGTGCAGGAATCTTCTCATTTCTCAGTTTTTAAAATACAGAGGTACGCAAAAAAAACCCCTGTCTTTGGTCACAGGAAATAACTATTAACACTTATAGATTGATATCATGCCTCCCTGGTAGCTGGCCTTTTAAAGAACTAGTTTAGATATGAATTGCTAAAAAAAACCCTCTTCTGAATTTCCTGGGAGAATAAAGCATGGTTGTTTTTTAGCTTGCTTTTTGTAAATATTATGACAACTCATGATAATTGTAAACCTGGTAATTTCGTTATGAAACTATTATCTCTCAGTTTCTTCAACTCCTAGATGTCCTGGAGTGATACAGGGAGCTGCCCTCTTTTTCCTACCAATCTTCAACTGAAACAGTGGCAGCACTGTAAAAGAGTGTAACCTATTCTTTAAGTCTTGCTGTTTTCTTTACTTGCTGTTTCTTGTTAAACTTTCCTCATACATATTGCTTGGTCCCCTAAAGTTAAATAAAAGTTTTTACCAAAAATTTAGGGAAAGGGCAGAAATGCTGGCAAATTAAGTTAAGGAGAATTATCAATGCACGATACATACAAAGTGATTTTCATCAAGGAAATTCTTCAGCAGTATAGGATTGACTATTTCAGCTTTTTCTCCTTTTTTTTTTTTTTTTTCCCCATTAAAAGGTAGTGTGAAAGAGAATATACACCTGTAGTTGGGTGTGGCTGCTACTCTTAGTAATACCAAAACTCAATCTTTTACTTCAAGAAAGATCTCAATCTGTGTATGTTAAAACACATACATACATGTGGAACAGGTGAAATTTGAGGTTATTTTGGTTTTTGAGAAGAAAAGGGATACAATCAAAAGAAGATAGTTTTTGTTAGTTCGTTTTTATTTCTTTGCCTGTTTTCTGTAAAGTAGTTTTGTTAAAAAATGTCAGGTCAGAAAATTGTACCTTATTCATTGGCTGCTGTCCGGCAAAAAAACTAAATAAAATCAGACATCAACATTTACCCAAGAAATTAGTCTCCCTGACACTCAGCTAAATTCATTGATATGTATTCACTGTGGAAGCTACATAGATGATCTTTTGGGAGAAGAAATACCTTGTAGTCTTACAATTTATATATATTCAGAGTCATCAGGTCTGGTTACAAATATTACTTTTTAGCTGTTCCAAAACTGAATTTTTCACACTAAATATTGAAGAACTTTCGGTATCTCACGCTACAACTAACAATTTGTTGACTGGAAGTTACCAAATACTATTTATGTATCCAGAAAATTACTGAAATTTTTGTACTGTAGTCATATAAATGATATATTTTTCTTTAAATTACATGATTTATAACAAGGTAAAAGTTCTAGAAATCGCAGCATTCTTGTAAATAAACTGAATAAGAATGTCAAGTAGAGTACTGGTACTCTATCATTTTGTTCTGTCCTGGAGGTTTTGATCTTGTATCATGTAATATGGATTAGAGACATAAAATTATGTCATTTACAGAAACATGGAAGAAAAACTTTAAAAAGAAAGTTTTTATTTCAATTGAGGATTCGGGGGTTTCTGCTATTGAAACTGCAGAAGAAAAGTGAAATATTAAATTATATGAACGATGATGTGTTTCAGAAATGTTTGAAAAGGTATCCTGAATTAACAGGTCTACCACAACATAAGGAATGTGTGAGGAAAAGGTTGGCAAAGTTATTTGAGTATTTGTTATTTCTGCTCCAAATCTGAATGACTCGTGGTTATTACTACTGAACTTGAAGTCTGAAGAATTTAATTCTGTTCTTTTTTCCCTACAGAATCATGGTTTAGAATCTAATCTTGTAAATATGAATAAAGTAGCATGAACTTGTCCAAATTTTCAGATAATTTTGTTGAAATAAAACACAGACTAAAAAAAATGTTTTATATGTGGCTGAGAAATGTAAAGATGTAGCTGTAGAGCTGTTTATCCTAAGGATGGAGAAATAGCCATGCATGGTAAGTTTTCATAGGCTTGCTTTGTAAGAGAATGCTGAACAAACAGTTTGAAAATTAAACTGTTATTGTAAAAACATATTGTAATAGATGTTGTAAAAATATAATCTCATCTTAAAAGGCTCACTTGTCACATCTTATTTATTTACCTATTTTCTTATTTATTAACTTATTTATTCTTATTTAAAGAAAGAAACTTTTCAAGTTTCACAGCAGTAATACAGTAATTTTAAAGTTCTAGCATACCCTCTTTGTCCTGTTTGTTGTCTGCAAAAATGATAACATATGCACTTGAAATATTTTTGTAAAAACATACACTAGCCTTTTCCAGATACTATGTTTCTATGTTTTCTATGTTTTCTATTTCTTCCAGTAATGGTGCAAACCAACATCAATTCAGACAATTAGAAATTATATTGAAGTTCATTTATTCTATATTTAATTTGATATCAGTGATAGGTGAATCATCATAAACCAACCAGCAAGAAGTAGAATTTCTCTTAGTTTGGATGCATCACTCTCGAAATTAGCATTTTATCTGTTGAAATTAAAAATATTATGTATGCTAATATTTTTTCATTTATTACATGTATTTTAGTAGCAAAACATGAACAATAATACATTTCAATATTAAGAAAAAAATACAGTAATGTACACAGCTGCAGTTCTGCTGACAAATGATCAATGTAGAGTCATATAGCAGGGTCAAAGATGTTATTTGAAGGTGATAATACAAACACCTAATAAATCATGTTTAAATAACAGAAAAAAATCCAGGTTAAAGTGTATTCAGAAAACTGCACTAAAAGATTTGTCCCTTTTGAAGTTAAGCTGTTGAAAATTTTTAAACAATATAAAAAAGAGCAAGGATGAAAAACATTTGAAGGACCATTCAGGTAGCACACTTTAGAAAATTTCACAGAAAAGTTGGCATAACGCTATTTTCAATATCCTCTCTATGAGTATGGCCAATATTTGTAGCAGACTTAGACCACCAGTCTTCAAGAAAAGAAACATATATTGTAAATAGAATTATGTATTGTTTCAGCAACTAACTGATTTTTTTTTAAAAAAATGGGTTTATATTTCCCCTTTTTCATTCAGTGTATACTTGAGTGGACAGCCATGACTTCTCAAATATGATGGATGGTGGCTTAGTCACTTCCTCTGCCATTTTCCTTTGGACCCACGGATGTACCTCAATAGGTCTGATGCACTTGTGCAACTTCAGGTCCCTTGAACCTGGTCTTCTTCTACAGTGGGTAGTTTATCATTCTTCCAGTCCCTGCCTTTTCCTTCTGCAACACAGGCGGTGTGGCTGAACCTCTTGCAGGTGATGACTGAGGCAAAAAACTCATTGATACTTCAGCCTTACACATATCCCAGGTAACCAGGTTTTCTGTTTTCTTCTGGAGAGGGCCCACATATTCCCTAATCTTTCTTTTATCACCATCATATTTACAGAAGCTTTTGCTTCTTTGCTTCTTTTGTTTCTTTTGCTCTTTGCCCTTGACACCCTTGACCATATTGAATTCTATCAGGGCTTTAGGTTTCCTATCCTGATCCCTGGCTGCTCGGACAATTTCTCTGTACTCCTCCCTGCTTCTGCCCTCTGTAGTCTTCTTTTTTGTGTTTGAGCTTGTCAAGGAGCCCCTTGTTCATCCATGCAGGCATCCTGGCATTTTTGCCCAACTTTATCTTCATTGGGATGCATCACTCCTGGGCTTGAAGGAGGTGATCCTTGAACTCTTTAAACCAGCTTTTTTGGGCCCCCCTTCCCTCCAGGGCTTTATCACATGGTACTGTTCCAAGCAGATCCCTGAAGAGGACAAAGACTTCTCTCCTGAAACCAGGGTAGTGACCTTCTGTGTGCCTTCCTTCCTGCCCTAAGGACCTGGAATTCCATCATTTCATGGTCACTGCAACCAAGGCTGCATATTCCTCACCGGCCTCTCTTTGCTGGTGAGACCAAGGTCCAGCATAACACCTCTCCTTGTTGGCTCCTCTATCATCTGGAGAAAGAATTCATATCATATCGTGTCATATCACATATATCATATTATCAGGGCTGCATATGGCCCCTCTCAAACAGTCTTGATTGTTGATATTTGATGCAGAAATTAATATCTATTGTTGATCCAACAATACATATTCCTTACTTTTTTCTTTTCAGTTGTGGGGACTTGGAATGCTAAAATTAGTGAGAAAATACCCAGAGGGAACGAACTGGACATTCTGACATTCCAACCATCCATAGAACCAGTGTGGCTCTAGAAGACAATATTTAAATCGAGGAAGTAACTTTACAACAGTTAAGATAAAATAACTGCAATGATTATAAGTTAAGAATGAAGACAAAATCCAGAAATCCCAAAATTAATCCATCTGTTTTGCTACCTTGAAGAACATTTACCACTACAGAGAAGTGTCTGTCCAAATATCTATTCCAGATACCAGTATCTATATCCAAATACCAACTGTCATCATATCCCATGACTTGAGTCTGCGAAATAATACACAGTAGAAATAGAACTGAGCTTATGTAAATGCTGGCCACAGTTTTCATGGATGCCTCTGAGTATATGAGCTAATATGTGCTTCTTCATCTGAATCAAAGGAATGATAATGTGTCTGCTAGCACTACTAGGTTCTTGTCTTACAGACAGGTCAATCAATATAGAAAAACACAATCCCACATCTCTCAAAACATAATCAAGTTCTTATTTAAATAAAGTAAAGCAAAAGCTGTTTTGCATAAATACAGGGAAGGATACAAAACAAAATGAAAATATAACTGGAGGGATGCTCTTTTTAATCAGGTAAAGAAGATTGGCTGTTAGAACAAGAGGAAATGAGCATAGGAGAAAAATATGACAGCTGAAAAATTAATCCAATTCCAAAGCTGCTCTCTAAACTAATATTTTTTTCCTTCTCCTGTGGCTTTTAATGCAATATGAAAAACTCAAAACAACAGCAACAACAACAAAAAAATCCAACAACAAAATAACAAAAATAACCACAAATCAAACCACATTAAACAAATGTGACAAAGCCAGAGTTGCTCAGGCTGTTTAGATCACATTCAACTCTAACCATAACCATTACCAGCAGAAGTAGCAAGTCTTCATTATCATAACAATTTTCTCTTTTAACAAAACTCTTCCCTCTTTCTCTTTTTTTGCTAAGTATATATATTATTTGAATAGCAACTGCAGATGAAATACATCACCTGTACTAAAAACAAGGTTTTCTCATTCCAGTGAATGTTATTCTCTGCCTTGACAGAGCAAAATTTTCTATAGACATAATGGTTGCAGCTTAAGGTTTCTCCTAAGATCTCTTTCTGTTTCTCACCCATCTATTATACCATGGTTCTGGAAAGCTTCAATTTGCTTGTTTATCTTTTTCATTTTAAATTAATCTACCCTCCATCAACACACTCGAGCACAAGTGAGAACAGTGCTGCCAGAGAAGACATCTTAGTTATGGCTGCCTGATTAATTTTTTAACTGAAACAACTGAGAATAAGAAGAAAGTCAAAACAGTTTAAATGAAGTGTCTCAAATAAACATTTAATTTAGAAGATGAGAGAAAGAAGTGTATACAGAATCTCAAAACTAGCACTGGAAAAATTCCCATGAAAGGGACTTGAGAAAACTATTTATAGAACAAATAATGCAAATCCTGATATGCTACAAATAACTAACATATAAATCAAGACTGTCATTCAATTAGATCATAATTTCAGTAGTTAAATAAAAAAATATATTTTACTTTTGGGGAGGTGATTTTAATTTTGGAAACAATGCTCCTCCTCTACTCCACTCTGATGAGAACCCACCTGGATTACATCAAGCTCTGAGGCCCCCAACATAAGAAGGATGTGGACCTACTGGACAAGTCCAGAGGAGGGTGACGAAGACGGTCAGAAGACTGGAACACCTCTCCTACACAGACAGGCTGGGAGAGTTGGGGCTGTTAACCCTGGAGAAGATAAGGCTCCAGGGATACCTTCTAGCAGCCTTCTAGTACCTACAAGAAAGCTAGAGAGGGACTTTTTTACAAGGGCATGTATTGATAGGACAAGGGGGAATAGCCTTAAACTGAAAGAGAGTAGGTTTAGATCAGATATTAGGAAGAAATGCTTTAACATGAGGGTGGTGAGGCATTGGAACAGGTTTCCTAGAGAAGTTGTGGATGGCCTTACCCTGGGAGTGTTCCAGATCAGGTTGGATGGGGCTCTGAGCAACCTGGACTAGTGGAAGAGGTTCTTGTTCATGGCAGGGGCATTGGAATTAGACAATCTTTAAGGTGTCTTCCCACCCAAGCCATTCTGTGACTACATTATTCTATTAATATCTTTTTCCAAACTCAGAAGACTTTGAACTGTCTTTACTGAGGAACATTGGAGTCTGATTACATAATAAGAATATGAGAGACTGCAAAAAAAAAAGTAAAAGAAAATAAATAAAAAAATTGAAGAGGTATTTAAACAACTTATTTCTATAGTGCGGCTCAGTTTATATTTTACAGTGCACTTATTTGTTTTATATTACTATCAAGGAACTCTAATCTTTGGCAGGACTCCATTGGTTTGGGTTGTATATTAATTACATGGAAACAAAGTTACCTGCCAAACATTAAATAACATGGAGTAGGAGAAAATACGTTTATTAGACAAGCTTATGTAAATTATTCCTAAGACACTAAAAATCTCAAAGGTTAAATGTTGGAGAGTATACGCCTTTCATGATGTGAAGCCCTCATGTTATGAGATAATGAATTTGGTTCTAGAAGTGCTAGTGTTGAATTTGTCACATTGCATTCTAATGGCACAAAACACTGATATGGTGTAAGTGGCCAGTCTTCGCAAACGAAGATCTGGGAAAGGTGTTTTTACCTTTCAAGCCTGCGCAATGGATTTTTTAG